>OX596276.1:7719212-8992545 GCA_951394225.1 Harpalus rufipes | reverse complement strand
AAAAATGATACAACATTTTTAGTTTTGAAGGATGACGATATTTCTGGAATTCAGTCAATCTTTATTTCAACCCTAGTTTTTTTCCAGAAGAAAATTTTTACAATAATATATTGAATTACAATGGTTTAAATATAATATATAAAAAAATAACTTACATGAGTTTTCTTATCTGTTAGAAAATAGCGAGAATTTTTTGTGATTTAACAAATTGTATAAATACATGGAAATTATGTTTTTGTAAAACATTCAAGAATTGTCAAAACGAACAATATTAAACTGTTAAATAAATTTTAAAAATGTCACAAATTATAAATATTATAAAAAGGTACACTTTTACAAGTGATGTAAAAAAGTAAAAAAAATCAATATTCATGTGTTCACTCCCTTAACGGCTAGCTATCACTAAGTAAAGTTTTGACCTGTACAGTGAAATTAATTATTTTCAAGTAGTTGAGTCATGTTATTTTGAAAAAGGTTTTACCGCCAAAGTTTTTTAATTGCAACCGAAAAAAATCTGTTGTGACCAGCACAATACCTTCCGTCAATCCTGTGTATAATGTATAAATTCCATACATAATTTTTCTCGGAAAATATTCTAAATTTCCAGTAAAATTGTTTCATAAACAAACTATTCAAATTGCACTTGACACTGACATCTTCTTCCTTTTTAGCTTTTCCCATTCGCTAGGAGTCGATATTTTTGCGTGTCGTTCTCAATCGGTTCTTTTTCTCCCAAATCTTCCGCAATACAGTCCTTCCATCTTATCTTTGGTCTTTCTCTGCTTCTTCAACCTCCCATTACTAAACTACTCATTCTTGTTCAAATATAATTCTTCATTTCTCCTCATGACATGTTCAAACCAATGTAATCGTCTTTCTTGTATCTTTCTAGAAAATTGTAAGAGTAAAATTGTAGAGTTATTTTATTACCGTATCTTTCCGTTTGTTTCCCAACATCTACTTCAACATCCTCATCTCTGCCACATTAATTTACTTTTTACTCATACTGACATCTGTCAATTTGAATTATATGAATATTTCCATGTTTAGCATAGCTGGCTGAATTATAAAATTTAATTTCTTTAAAATTCTTTAACTCTGTATCTATTGAATATGAAGTATAAAATGTAATCAAATCGTATAGAGAATAATATATTCTTTAAGTTATAATAATATTAAATGTCAATAAATCAAATTTAACTGTTAAATCTTCAAATGAGGCTACTTCCGGTTCACCAATTATAACCAAAATCTAATCACTTGTTCTTCTGGATGTAAACTTGAGGAATACGAAAAAAATATAATTTTTGGAATCGTGGTATTGAAGTTATGGGATCCGGAACTTTTGTCACACACACACACACAGACACACATACACACACACACACACACACACACACACACACAGACACACACACACACATACATACATACATACAGACATCATCGTAAAAATGGTAAAATCGTATTATAGGGACCCTAAAACATGCTTATTCAGTAAAAACTCATCATTGAATTTTTTGACCAAAGACAATACCTTCCTTACCTAAAGGTGACGGAAGGTAAAAATATATTTTATATTATTTTTAAATTTTAATGTTTTGGTTTTATTTATGTATTAATCAGGTGTCATTTGTATTTTAGAATATTGTTATAAATTTTGCTAATGTACGAGTACATTGTGTCGGTTTTTAAGTTAACATTGTTTTTTTCATGATTTATATGAAGCATTTCTAATGTAAGCTTTTTGTGCAAATTATTTTCCGTGTCTAGTATCATTGAATTTTCAAAGTTAAATTTATGATTCTGGGATTGGACGTGTGTGACTTTAGTTTTATTTCTGTTAATTGATATAAAAACATTAGCAACAGGTAACCATGGTGACAAATTACAACCTATGTAATATAGGAAGCCATGCCCGACTAAGATCTAAACCGTCACAAGGATTGAGATTATTATTCTTAGTTTTGCTCTGGAAATTAAATTCTTATTCATTCAGAGGTTTAACAGACGGTTATAAAACTAAACTTTAAGTTTGCCAGCGTCGTCCTTGAAGGATATAAAAAAAATGTGGAACGCTTCACGATTTTGCGTGCCATCCTTGCGAAGGGGCCATGCTAATCTTCTCTGTATCGTTCCAATTTTAGTATATGTACCGCCGAAGCGAGTACATCTAATATCCCCTAATAACTACCTTAAATACTGATTATTAAAATTTATAATGGCCATGAGAAGATAGTACCCCTTATTCTAATATTAAAAAAAATAAAATACTTAGAATATATTTGATTAATATTCTTTCTACAATATTAAAGTTTTCTAATTATTAATTAAAAATATCGTATGTGCGACAATATTAATAAATGTATTGTTATAAAATATTTAAATAATCTAAATATTTCGAAAAATGCAACCTTCATTACTTATTTGCTCAATAGGAAACCAGTTTTCCTCAAACTATTTTTAATGTATTATTTAAAGGAAGGGTTGACACATTATAATGTTCTTTTAAAGTCATGACAATATATATATAATCTTAATGCCATCTGTGTGAAGCTATGTAGTTATATTATAGACTTTCCAAGAATTTTATTAGGGGTGAATTGTGTAGGGTTGTCTGGTCATTGAGTGTTTTTTCATTATTGTTGATGGATTTGCCGATTTCTAATGCCTCTAAGATGTTTAGTCGCATCCCCTTGTTCACTACATGTAAAATTTCGGGTTCAAAGTTACTTGTTTGATTACATTCTAGAATGTGCAGCGAATGTGGAGTTTGTTTTATTTTTAATAAATGTATTTTCGTGTTCTGTTATCCTAGTTTTGAATTCCGTCCTGATTGGCTTATGTACGCAGCATTACAGTCGTTACATTTTAATTTGTAGGAATTGATACATATTTTAGAAAATAAATAAATTTAAAATAAATTTATGTTCAATATTTCGTACTGACGCTGAACATCTTAATAACAACTTGACAAGGGGTGGCTTCGATAGTATTGGACACGGGGTGAAGTTTGCTGCTGTAGCTAACAGCTGTTTTTCTGTAAAAATATGTACAGTATCGAACATAATAAAAATCACTCCGCCATATTAAAGACATTATAAAGCGGTTTAACTTCGGTATGAATTTTTCTTTCCAAACATGTAATTGTGCACGATTATTGCTGAGGAGTGATTAAGTACGTTTGAAGATGTTCAATATATTATAGAAATTTCTTTGAAATTGAAGTTATATTTCATTTGAGAAGCACTCATTCGCTAAAATCGTGTAATACGCAATAAGAAAGAGAAATTCATATTTTGAAACCGCGTTGTCTTATTTGTGACTGTGTGAAAGTGGTGAACGAAAAAAGAATATTGAGCCGATTTGAATATGTGTCTGTAACCCGCATTTAATCACCTGATCTTCAAGACAATTGAAAATCTGTTGGAAACTATTAATAAAAATATTGCAAGGAAAAAATATTAATAATTCCACGCAATTATTTCAAATTATAACGGATGTATGAAAATCTATAAATTACAAAATTATCGATAATTTATTTAATTCGACGCCACGAGGAATACATTCTATTAGAAATAATTATTAATTTTTTGTCTAATTTAAGTTTCTTTCATAAATTTTTATAGTAAAGAGTAAAGAAATTTTTGTTGCACCTCACATCTGTATTCAAATACATAAGTAGTTTTATGAATATATTACCTTTACATTATATGAGAGGTGTGAAAATATATTGAATAATTAAAATATGGGAGAGTATTTTTTATTAGTTTCTACGGAGTCACTTTATTTATGCCCGATACTGTAAGCTAAAAAGTATATTTCTATATTTGTGTTGTTTAAAATTTGCAGTCGTAGAAAAAGTATAATATGTGATTCTTTTTGTGAACTCTTTTCTTCAGTTAGACACCCATTTTTTATGCACATTTAAAATACTTATTTCATAATATGCTATTTTCTCCAATGCTATGTGAAATTAGAAATAGTTTGAGAAAAACTGGTGCCCTATTGAACAAGCAAGTAATGAAGGTTGCATTTTACGAAATATGTAGTTTATTTAAATATTTTACAACAATACATTTATTAATATGGTCACAAATACGATATTTTAAATTAATAATTAGAAAACTCTAATATTGTAGAAAAAATATTAATCAAATATATTCCAAGTATTATTATTTTTTAAATATTATATTAAGGGGCATTATCTTCTCGTGACTATTATCAATTTTAATAATCAGTGTTTAAGGTAGCTATTAGGGGATAGTAGATGTACTCGCTTCGGCGGTACATATACTAAAATTGGAACGATACAGAGAAGATTAGCATGGCCCCTGCGCAAGGATGACACGCAAAATCGTGAAGCGTTCCACATTTTTTTATATCCTTCAAGGACGAGGCCGGTAAACTTAAAATTTAGTTGTATAACCATCTGTTAAAGCTTTAAAACTTAAATACGAATTTAGTTTTATGTTGCAAAGAACTCTGTTAAATTTTTGTAGTTTCAATTAACATTTTAATAGTATGCATATTGTTAAGAAGTTTGCAAATATTATTTTTCTTGCAATTTTTGCAAACAGTTTCAATAATTCAATATTACTAATTGAAACATATCGGTGTCAAGTACGTTTTCCATAATATGTTTGTGAAACTGAAAAACTCTTTCAATTTGAACCATATGTTGTAAGTAAACACAAATGTCACAATAAGTTGACAGTAAATAAATACAATCGTTTATTTTTTGTTGCATACCAGCATACCCAAAAATGAGTAATAATAATGTAACGTGCGCCCCTGACTTAAGAGTATACGAGCGCCGCTACTGATAGAATATTTCCGAGCGATGACGTAATCCCAGAAGGCGGAAATACCCATACGACTAGACGTGTTAATTACACCGGTGACCTGAATCTTTTGTACTCAATGTCATTGTGGCGTCAGAAAGTTCGAGAAGGACATCGCGCTATATAAAACCGTCGCCAAAGCCAGCAGGGAGATAGTGTTTTATATAGAAGCAACGAGCAATGAACAGTGGGCAGTGGGTGATATAAACAGTCTACGAGTTGTGAACATAAATAAATGTAGTTATATAAATAAATATTGTTTAAATAAATAATCTTAGTGTTTAAGCATTTAATAATATTCTTAGTCTTAGTCTTATTATCTTTTAATATTTATCCTAATTATATATCGTTTAATAAACGTACTATTTTAATTAATATTTCTCTGATTTTTACACCCATATGAATAAAATGTTACAATAATAATTCACATTAACTATTACAATTCTAAATAAAATGCAAGGAAAATTATGACCGAAATAGATTGAATGACGTCTCTGTTTGTTCTTCCTAGTCTTAGTTAATAATTCAAACGACAAACAACGTTGTACTCGTAAATGATTCGTGCTACAAATAGCTCTTTATAAAACAATCATCAAACAAATAAGCTTTGCCGCAAAATAACTTTAATTTAAAAACCGATAAAAGATACAAAACGCTGACCATAGCGACTGTCTTGTGGTCAACATTTTCAAGCAAGCTAAACATAGTACTTTAAAATTAGTGGGCTACTTTAACTGTCTCAATAGATGAAAGTGATATACCTAAATTCGATATTTTTTTGTAATATTTTAACTGATTTCATAAAAAATACTTAGTACTGGTACTGTAAGTAGGTAAAAAAAGTACTTAAAGTACTACTTTACTTAGTATTTAAATACTTTTCTTGTATTTATTACTTCAATACTAAGTAAAGTAATACTTTAAGTACTTACAGTAAAATAAGACTAAAGACCTGTTTGACTACGGATTCCTCAATCTAACATTAATGGGGAGAGTAGTATCTTAAAGAAAAAATTCTAAACATATTTTTTTTATTATTAGTATTAAAGAACGTAAAATTCTCTAGTCGATACATTTTCAAATTTTATTATATATTCTATATATTGAAATAAAAAAGTAATATATAAAATAATCTGTTGTAATAAATTTCAGAGCCTAAACAACTCTACAATAATCATCAAATGTTTGTAAATAACAGAAAAATGTCAGTGTCAAAAACCAACAGTAGTTCAAAAACCTATTTGTGCGGTATTGGCAGCTCATTTCTAAAACTTAACCTTAAGTCTATTTTAACTAAACACATGACAGTGGATAAGAACCGATTCAAAATTTATCATAGTACGAATATGGTTTTATGTAGATTTTAGCTGAAACTAAATCTGTTTTTGGCAACATAGTAGTAAAACGTCAAATTACGCTTTTACATTAAATGAAAAAGTTTAACTGACATTATTGACGATTTTTTCTGAGATATTGGTAAGTTTACTATTATAGCTATATACCTATCAGAAATCCCGTCAAGAAATTGGAAGAAATTCGAACATTTAGAAGTGTAGGAGAAAACTTAATTTAAAATTATAAAAATAATCTAAACATAAAAAGGCATAAGAAATTTATAGGGCGCGAGCAGTCATGTGACTTTGTTGGACTTGAAAAGCAAATATGGGGGCCCGAGTTAGATGTCAGCTAGTAATTATGTGCATAGATACTTTTTCGAGTACTGGTCCCAGCTCTGCTTCCCACCCACGTTTAAATTTAGCTTAACTCTTTCTTACCATTCCGTTTGAAAGACAAGATGTCGCCAACGCATTTTGCTGTGTCTTTTCAAGAATTCACTTCGGCGTTAAGCACTTTTTGTGCAGGCATTTGATCAAAGCACAGTGTTCTATTTTTCCAATTTAAAAAGTCAAGTCGTTAATTCAAAAGAGTCCAATTAAGTCACAAATTAGCGAATTAACGTAAAACTTCGTAAAGACTCTAATGACAGTTCACATAACCTCACAAAAAAATAATTGTGCGTCTCGTGCTGCCCTCTACAGCTTTCAAGGACTTTCAACAACGCACAGGAATAACAGTTTTTGGAAATTAATTAAAAATATTACCAAATACTTCTTTTCTTTCAGGATGACTTTCAGGAGTTCCGTGAAAGTAGAAGTGGAAGTGATATTCTGGAAAAGTGAAATTTGATTGAATTTGACGAGCAGCTGTTTAGTCAGGAATATTTTTTAGGGCTTTGATGTTGAGTTATCCTAGGAATATTTTGCTGGGTCACGCATGAGTACATCCTTGTAAACAGTTTTAATATTCAACGCGAAAAAAAAATGTGGGGAAAATTCTTAATAAATTAACGTAAGAAATTTAATGGCAAGGAAACAATAAAACAAGCTAAGGATAACACTTCGCCATTACGGTGTGAAATATTAAAATAAGTAAAAAGTAAACGGATTTTTAATGGTTTAAATTAAGCAGAAAAAATGAAATATGAACCAAAAAGAAAATGGGAAGAAAAGATTTACGCATATGCACGAGAAATGGAATTGCGCGATTATTGTATAGATACAGATTAAAAGATTAGGAATGTATGTAATGAGATATAAAATTAAATATAGGATAAATGAGTTTTGCGGGAATACATAAAATGTAAAATTGAAACATATTCTCTTATCTTACGCACACAATAAAGCGTTGTAAATATTTTACAGCATACTAGCATATACAACACAATAAATGACGCGTTACAATAAAGCGTTATCATTTTCATATCTCGTTGATGTATGTATAATATATGTTTAATTAAATGAAATTAATATAAAATTAATGAAAAGTATAAGTAGTTATAACAATGCTTTTTATTTTTTATTCATATACCCTACGTATACAGGCTGGCATTTAACATGGGAAAACAATTTTTCCTTGCGTATTGCGTACCCAATTATTTTAGAAAAAAATACAAATATAAATTGTGGAACATAAAATTCTGCATATGCTAAAAATCGCATATCTGCAATTTAATGGATAAGCATGTTTTAAGGTCCCTAGAATACGATTTTAACATTTTTAAGATGATGTTTGTGTGTATGTGTGTGTGTTAGGATGTTGGAGGTATACGATTTCTCAAATTCTATACAACTAAAGAACAATTTAACTACGGATTCCTCAATCTAACATTAATGGGCCGAGTTGAATAGGTTTTGGTAACAATTGGACAACCGGAAGTGGTAGTTCCTTAAAAAAATCTAAGTATTATTTTTTGAAAATTAATAAAGGCTATTAAATTCTCAATCTGATACATTTAAACTTTTTATTATATCTTCTATAGATTTAGAGATATATTATATAACAATATAGAATAATCTGTTGTAATAAATTTCACTGCCTAAACAAGTCTATGGAATCCAGTTGAGATATTTAAATGTTTATAATTGACAGATAAATGCAAAATGTCAGTTTCAGAAATCAACAGTTTTATTAACATTACATAAAGCTTTTTCTGGGAAATAAGTACATTTAATAGTATATTACGTAATGAGAGATGTAAGAAGCAGATTACGTACGAGTAAAATGATTGACACACGAGACGCGTAGCGTCGAGTTTGTAATTTTACGAGAGTAATTGCTTTACATCTCGAATTATGTACTATACTTTTTCTACGACCAATCATTAATATTTCTAAATTGAAGCAAAATTCAGATACATAGTTATAAATTAATTATTTTTTTATTGCACTACTTACAAAATATAAATAATATTATCAACTAATTTTGTTTATAATAATAATTATTACCTCAGTATATGTATTTATAATCACACAAAAAAAACATCAGTTTGAAACGTCAAAAAGTTTGGTGGGTTTTATTTATAAAAATAAAACTGCGCAACGATGTTATCATGGTTACTGCTAAGCGTAGGGATATACGATGAAAAATAGTTCCCTACTGCATATTTGATTGAAATGAAATATGTATTGTTGACATAATATAATATTAATATAATAACCCAAAAAAATATGTATTTATATGTATATGTCAGATAAATGTCATTATATTATATTTAAATCTTAAATTTTATTTATCAAATTTTAATCATTTCTTACAGTTTGACAATCAGTCCTGCCAACTTAATTTTGCTGTTCATTAAGTAACAGTGTTACGTAATGAAATTTCATTACGTAACACAATTCATAAGCACGATCTTACATTGTTAGTATTCTGTTCAGTAATGACCCTCTTACAGTAGTGGTAGTAAAAAATCTTATTGTATTATTAATTAAATATTTAAAATTATAGGTATATTAATATTACACATATCCTTAAGAAATACCGTTAATACCGTCAGTGAATATAAAGAATTTTGAATATATTAGAAGAGTAGGAGAAAATTCTTCATAGAACGAAAGAATAGATACCATTTGAATTATTTGTATGTACAAGAAATGTTAATTAATTATGACTCGGGTTCGATCCCAATCGACACCAAAAATTACTTAGAATTTTAATGGCACAAAATTGATCCCTGTGGTGCACTTTCATTGGACAGCAATGAGTGCCCGTGAGGTGACGCCTATTAGAATTAAAGTAATAAGAAAAGTTTACATTGTTTTGCAGTGATTCTTGGACACACTTAGATTTGCATCCAGTTGAACAACTTCAGGGAGTGTATATTATAATACTTCAAATTCCGACATAATTGCACACAAGGAGGATATAAAATTGCACAGTTACACGTCAAAACGCGAAAATTTTCACTTCACAAATATTCAAAATGACTCCCAGCCTCTTCAATACATTTTTCACAACGTTTTGTTGTAAAATTGTTTTAGTTCATTGTTTTATTTCAAGCTACAGGCATGGCTCACTATTCTCTTTTCGACTAGGTGTATAAAAAAGCGCCCGCCATTTTACTTTTTAAAAATGTAACATATGGATTATTTTGCGTGGATTGTAGAGCAAATTTGATGAACTTTTCAAATTTGTAAAAAAATATAGTATGTTCCATTTGAAATATCAAAGTTGATATTAATTACTAATAAACCGGAAGTGGTATCATGAATGTACCTCCGTCATCAAGTAGCTTACATGTTGCTGTATAAATCATGTTATATGAAAGAAATTACTAACTTAATAAATAAGCGAGATTTTTGCAGGGTCCATTAAAATATAATACCCTGTATATGAGATTTGTAACAATCTATATTTGTTTAACATATTTGTATTATATTATTTACGTAGTCATGTAAAAGAAATGTAAATAAAATGTAACGTATAATTATTAATAAAACTTAATTTTCTAAGAAAAATATATGTTCATTTACGTTCTGACTAAATCTTACAGATGTCATGGAAATGGATATAATATAGGATTATTTGTTTACTAAATTTCCATAATATTTTATAGTCTGCCATAACGACATGTAGCATTAACAGAACCATAATTTCAATAATATGATAATCATAAAGCACACCATTTATTACAAATCACAAAAGTTATGTTGTACGTCATAACTAGGTCATATATTTTACCTTTGTTTTATTGCATTTTGATGACATGTTTATATTACCTAATGATTCAAATACTTTAATATTTATTTCAACAAACATAATTTGAAAATAAATATATCATCACTGTTTATTACTCATTACAGCATGTGTTTTTATTCGTAAATAATGACAGTAGCTGTGCGATATACAATTAAAAATATACAAATAATATGGTGCTATACCTTAGCCAAATTTTAACTATCTTAGATAAGAAAGTGAAAATATACGTAAATTAATAAATATGTATTAGTGAAAAAAAAAGTTTAAATATTATGGGGTCTCGTGGCCGTGTGACTGAGTGTCTGGTCGCGAATCTGGGGACCCGAGTTCGATCCCGGCCGACGCCAAAAATTACTTCGAATTTTAATGGTACTAAATTGACCCCTGTGGTGCACTCTCCACGCCAGCATTGAGTGCCCGTGAGGTGACGCCTGGTAAGCGCCCACACGGTACAAATATTTCATCATTACCGATATCTGTGTACAAAGCAGATTGGCACACCCAGCAATGGGTAATATGCCGTGATGTTATATTTATTTATTTATTAGTTTGCAAACTACAAGCGATTGAATTCGATTAATAATTAGTATGACGTATTATGTTTTAAGCAATTTGATTGGTTGCCTGATTTTAAAAGACAGACTCGCGCGTCTTTTTCGTCTGTCCACCGTGAAACCATCAATTAACAAACACCGCCGTCATAGTTTATGTCGAAATATTGTCAAACAATAGTCAAACTGTTTCACTATTCTATAATTTGTTAGGAAAAATGAATTTTATTTGTTATTTAAGCTTAACTAACTGATACTTCTTGGGCTTCGCAGCCGCGAATTAATTTATATTTTAACTCCACACATTACCACTTTACTGTTAATTTGAACAGTTCAGAATTTATGAGCCCCTAAAATTGAATGTTTTCATGTTCGATTCCGACCGACGCCAAAAATTATTGACCCCTGTGGCGTACTCTTCACGCCAGCATTGACTGTCCGTGAGGTTGTTACTTTCAAATTTTGTCCCTTGTTCCAATTTCCTTACTTTATATCTGCCATTCCTCTTTTCCCTTCATAACCCTAAAAATAATGTATTTTGTTGTAATAAAATTATTTATGATTTATCATTTCATAGTTATGTTAAATCCACTTCACTTAATTGTTGTTCTAAATTTTGTAGCTTCATTTGTTTCAAAATTAAACAGTCCATTTTCAGTTTATTACTCTAGTGTCAGTTTTATTTTAAAACGTTTCGTAATATCCATACGAAAATTACGTGGCGCCCATTCAACCCCTTTTGGGGTTCTTCTTTCCATAAGGTAGAAATGCAAGGTTTCAAAATTTTCTGAACGATAGTATTTGAGTTAGAGCACGAACGCACGCAAGCACCACGCTCGCACGCACACACACACACACACACACACACACACACACACCATCGTGAAAATGTTAAAATTGGATTCTAAGGACCTTAAAACGTGGTCATTTACCACAATCGCGATATGCGATTTTTAGCACGATCCCTATACCTCCCTAAAAAAAATTGGTATATGACCCTATTATTTTGTTTTTTACAAGCGATCGTAGAAAGTGATATCTGAAGAACTCGCAGTGTTTTTTATGATGCAGTTCTTGTTCGTTGAAAGCTAAAGAAATTGTAGACACTTAGTTTATCTTTGTCAGATACTTTGTCCTCTTTACTCCGTTCTTGACAACATTTGTCTAATATTCCATTCATTTGTCAAGTGTCAAGTGCGAAATAAACTGCTGCACTCCGTAAATAAAGTATAACTTGACAAGGAGGACATATTTACGCTGAAGAACAATTTATTGTTATATAAGATACGTAAATACAGTGAGATTTTGGACGGATGTAGGGTTGAAACAACTTGAGTTCAAATTTAGACTCGTTTTTATAACCGTTGAATAACGAAATATATCTGTGGCTCTATAGCACAAAAAGATATGCCTCTTTCGACGAACCTAGAACAATATTTTGGGATATAGAATATCTTCGGTGATAATACAAATTTATCACTTTTTAACAATTTATCAATTCCTGGTTTTAATTTAAATCCAAAGTGTCAAAAACTGTGGAATAATTCAACTGTTACCAGCCATATTCTCAAGATATCAAAAAAACAAAACTTTAATGTGTTTTTAAATATTATAATTCATTTGTAGAAAAAATATTAAGACCAAGGAGCAAATAAGGCCCAGCTTATTTAAAAATAAAATATTTTGGCTAATTAGTAATTTTTATTAAAAAATCTTTGTTTATGATATATTCTGTTTCATTAGCAATCTAAAAAAAATCAGATGTGGTTAGCACATTACCTTCCGTCAATCCTGTGTATTATATACAAATTCCATACATAAATTTTCTTGCAAAAGATCCTATATTTCCAGTAAAATTATTTCATAAGCAAACTATGCAAATTACACTTGATACTGACATATCCTTCTTTAGCTTTTTCCATTCGTTAGGAGTCGCTATTTTTATTTTATTCTTCCACTAATTTTCGATTTTGCATGCTGTCGGCATTTCCTTAGTGTTCCTCTGTTTCTTTTACCTTCTTCTACTAATTTATTCATATATTCATCTCTCCTGATGACATGTTCAAACCAATGTAATCATCTCGCTTGCATCTTTCTAGAAACTTCTATCACTCGAGCCATTTTCCTAATCTTTTAATTCCTTACTCTATCTTTCCGTGTCTTCCACAATATCTATCTCAACATCCCATCTCTGCCACATTCAGTTTCGTTTCAATGATAATGACATCTGTCAATTTGAATTATTTGAATATATTAGCAGTTTCCGTGGTTAGCATAGCTGGCTGATTTATGAAATTTAATATCTTTATAATTCTTTAACTCTATCAGAAATATAGAGCATAATATATTCTTTAAAATTTATAACATTAAATGTCAATAGATATGTAACTACTTTTTTAAAATAAAAACTGTTAAAAGTTGCAAATGAGGGTACTTCTGGTGGATCAATTATAACCAAAATCTAATCATGTCTGCATATGGATCTAAACTTGAGGAATACGAAAAAATTATAATTTTTGGAATCCTGGCATTGGAGTTATGCGATCCAAAACGTAAATTCCTGTTCTAGGGCCCCAAAACTCGCTTATTCATTAGAAACTTACTACAGAAGTTTTTGACCAAATACAATACCTTCGTTACCTAAAGGTGACGGAAGGTAAAAGTTAAAAATCAGCATTTTTTAAACTAATTTTCATATAAAAATACATTCTTAAAAAAAATTGGGTCTTTAAACTGTGGTAGTATAATGTCACTGAAGAAAATATAACATTTTGAGAAAAATCAACAAGTAATAATATGTTTTATATAGTCTTAACTGAACCATCTGGACATACAATTTTTTTTTCCAGTATACCCCAAAACATTCTTCACGGTGCCATTTGCGGCACCCTGTGCATTATGGGAAATCCGTGTCTCCGATGTTCTTTTCAGGTAGTTTTTTTTTTTTAAGCTTGATTTATATATTTTGACGACAAATTTACTGGGCATTATTTACCCCGGGGTAGTAGGATAAATAAAGCTTATGGTTTTTTTTTCACAACAATAAACAACAAAATTAAAAAAATTAAAATAAAATTTACGGTTGTTTGTCGGCCGTTTTTATAAAATGGAATATCTGCAATAACTTCCAAGAACAAACTCGAAGCAACGACAATAGGGCATTGCAAACGAGATGGCGTTTCTGATTTACCTTTATAACTAATATAAATGTGATTTTTGGTACACGGGTCTTAATACACGCTGGGCCTTAGTTGCCTCAGGCCCTCAGGCACCTTATTTGAATTTTTTATACGCGAAATGTTTTAAGTGTGTTTGAATGATTATTAGTAGTGGTTAACAAAAAAATTACCATATTAATGTTAGTACATATTCGATAAAATTACATTAGAATCACTAGCAAAGTATCATAAATTTACAAACTATGTTTAATTTGAAATTTCATGTTAATAAAGTAAAGTATGTACTGGGTACTTTTAGTTGGTCCATGGTTATTAAGTTGAACAAATCCATTCAACTTCAACCTAGTCATTGCCTCCTAGAGGCTGCAGTGCACCACACTGATGAGCTCCAATAAGAGAAACGTGTCTGTGGTTCTGGTTGAGTGAACTAGGCTCCGATAAATGACCGAATGGTTGATTCAGACTAAAATCTTGTGAAAGTTTCTGTAAGTATCGCAATAATAGTACTATACTAAATGTCACTCTGCGTGGAGAACAGGCTTTTATGAAATTATGGAATACAGGATTTCTTTCCGTTTTTGCACTGTGAATAAGAAAGAGAAAGACAATTTCTGACGAGTTATAATGCTCTCCAGTCTACATAATGGAACTTAATATATTTTTATGATAAAATAATGTCATTATTTCAATGAAATTATAGACATCTGGTGTAGTTTTACTTAGTTGACATACGCAAGCATTAGTGGCTATCTGACAAATATTATAATTGTTGATAAATTACAATGACATCTGTTGATTCAAATGGATACACTTCAGAAACATCAAAAGTGTATTAGGTAAATGATTCTATTTATTCCGTCAGTATTTTTATTCATTAATGGTAAATATTTTGTAAAATAAATGGTCAATATTATTAATATTTTGATCGGGTTAGGTTAATTTATAGTTAAGTTAGTTTTGATTAGAGTTTTTATTATAGGCTCTATTGTAGTAAGTAGTGACCATTCGATACTGACCATTTATTTCAAATATTGACTTAAGACTTAATACATATAGCAGTATATGACTTTTAAATTTACTCCTTCAAGAAGTCTAGTTTAAAAACGAGTTATAAATAATTAAAAATTGAAAAATATAACAAATAAAAGTATATTTTTATTGATTATTTTGGTGTCTGCGCTACATATTTTATGCATATTTTTTTGCAATTGCAAACTGACACTGTTAAAAATTGATACCTCTTCATGTTCTATTTCTATTCTTTTCATGTTACAGAATATTAAAAATTTAAAAGAGATTCATACTTTTTATTTGCGGAACAGCAATAACCTTTATATGCGTTTCATATAACATCTAACGATGGCAACAGCTTGTCCTATAAATATGTTATTCTGAAATGTCGAAATCTGCATAAAGTGCAACTTTCAGACTTAGTAAATGTCGATGTGATATCTATTTTGTAATTAATCTAACATGCTCATGTTCATCCATGATTTTCTAATGAAAATATCTCGTTGTTGTAGTTATTATTGTGGGTGGTTAACAGAATTTATTATGATGAAACTTATAGAAGCTTTATTCTACATCGCTATTATTCTGCTAGAAATTTGTAAAGTGTAATAAAGTATTGGTTAGAGCGTTGTTTAGAAAGACCGTGGGTGTAACAATAAACGCTTAATAAAATGTTGGATACAGAGAAAACATGTTAATTAATTTGTTTGACCTAATTTGTATTTAATAAAGGAAAATTTTCTAATTTAAATTTGCAGATATAGAATTACATACATTTATACATATTGTAACGTTTTATTTATATGGGTGAAGTGTAAAATCAGAGAAATATTATTAATTAAAATAATACGTTTATTAAACGATAAATAATTAGGATAAATATTAATAAGATAATAAAAATAACTATGATTAAATAATTATAAACACTAATTTAAGACTAAGATTATTATTAAATGCTTAAACACTAAGATTATTTATTTAACCAATATTTATATCACTATATTTATTTATATAACTACATTTATTTATGGTCATTTCTCGTAGACTGTTTATTTGTATCACCAACATAATTGCTCGTTGTTTCTATATATCAGACTATGTATATCTCCGCGGTCCTTCGGACTGTATTTATACAGCCCAGTATCTTCCTGGAACTTTCCGCCGCGGCAATCATCGAATACAAAGGAATCACTCCACCGGATGTAATTAATAAATCTAAACGCGTATGGGTTTCCCCCGCGGGGAATTACGTCATCACTCGAGAACATGCCACCAGTGGCGGTGCAAGCATTCAGCGGGTTGGGTCGACCCGCGCTACAATATATTGCTAGTAACAGTTAAAATATTCATAAAAGAAAAGAAAAACAAATTTATTTGCAAAGCACATTTTTACCTCCCGCTACCCTTGGTAAGGGAGGTATAGGGATCGTGCTAAAAATCGCATATCGAGATTTTGGTAAATGACCACGTTTTAAGGTCCGTACAATCCAATTTTAACATTTTCACGATGATGTTTGTGTGTATAAGTGCGTGTATGTGTGGATCCTCTTTACGCTCTAACTCAAATATTATCGCTCAGAAAATTTTGAAACCTTGTATTTCTACCTTACTTTTATATGGAAAGATGCCATTAGATTTTGGTGTAAATCAGATAACCGAAAATGATACTTTACTGGAAGCTCAAAATAGTTTTCCTTCGAAAAATACCTTTAAATGTTATTTTTTCGAGATTTAAGTTACATAAAAATTATAGATTATTAAATTTTCTATAGGTTTGCGTTAATACTTTTTCTATATATTTTATGGATAAATTTATAAAACTATCTATAATTTTAATCCCGGAACCTACGCTTTAAACACAACTCATTCACATGGTTACATAATTCAGACCTCAAATGTTTGTAATTGACAGATATAAGTCACTGTCAACAAACTAATCATTTCAAATAATAATAGTAACGTTTTAAAAAGAAAATAGTAAATGGAACAATAATTATATAGAAAGGAACTTAATACAGTTTCCAGCATAAGTAAATATGTAAAAATATAGGTAAGATAATAAAAATATATATCATCACGGGATATTATCTATTGATGGGTGAGCCAATCTGCTTTGTACGCAGATGTCGATAATAATAATGACATATTTGTTCCATGCAGGCGTTTACCAGGCCTTTACCAGGCGTCACTTCACGCGAATCTGGAAAACGGGTTCGATTCCGACCGACGCCAAATATTTTAGAATTTTAAATGACACAAAATTGACCCCTGTAATGCACACTCCACGCCAGCAATGTCAATATAGGTAAGTATATAAATAAATAAAATAAATATATCATTACGGCATATTATCCATTTCTGGGTCTGCCAATCTGCTTTGACACAGATTTCGGTAACGATGATGACATATTTGTACCGTGCGGGCGTTTACCAGGTGTCACCTCACAAGCACTTATTGCTGGCGTGGGGATTGCATCACAGGGGTCATTTTTGTGCCATTTAAAAATTTGAAATATTTGGCGTCAGTCGGGATCGAACCTGGTATTTAAATTTAATTTAATTTTAAGTATTTACATGAATAGAAATTAAATTAAACGGAAGGTATTGTGTTGGCTACATCAGATGTTTAATTAAATTTTATGTATGATATGTTACGATTTATATGTTTATGTTAGTACGTAATATTATATTATAGACCACCTCAGTGGCGTATCTATACTTTTATGAGGTGCAGTAAAACTTCTGGAGATATCAGTGAATGGTAAAATAGAATATTATACAATACTTATAATTCTTTCTGCATCAATATTTTGATATTATTAATAGCTGTGTATGAACAAGAAATAGCCGAAGTGAAATTGGGCCGAATAAAGAAAATAGAAACGTTGTCATTTTAATCACTCAATAAATAATTGACAAGTAATTCTAGCGACTAGCTCTATTATAGAGAAAATAGCTGTTACGAGGGCTGTCTTTTAAGTTTTGCATACAGGGACATAGTAGGCGGTGCTAATCAAATGTCAAAACTTAACCTCCGTCTTTAGTTAACCTAAATCCAAAAAGTCAGTGCGCTACGCATAGTGTTGTAGATACAACAGTGAATTTTCAAAGTTGACAAGTTATTCGAACAATGGAACTAAACCAACAAAATTTTCGCGGAATAATTTTTTACTATTTTCGATGACAATTACCTCAACAAGAATGCCTCGCCGAGTTGGTTTCTGTTTTCGGCAATGAAGCACCACATCAGTCGACATTTTCTCGTTAGTATGGAGAATTCAAACGCGGACGGATGAGTCTTAGCGACGATTCAAGGGCAGGTGCACCAAAAACCGCAGTCACCCAGGAAAACGTCGATGCTGTGCGCAAGCTCATCAAGGAAGATCGACATGAGACATATCGCGAGATTGAGGCATCATTGGGGATTTCAAAGACCTCAATTTAAAAAAAAATGCATGAAGAATTGGCGGTAAATGTCCCGTTGGATACCGCATCTGTTGCCCGAAGAACAGAAAGAAGCTAGGGTCAATTGGTGTCAAAAAACACAAAAGTTTATTAAACGATAAATATTTAGGATAAATATCAAAATAATATTAAAAATAACTAACACTATGATTAAATAATTATAAACACTAATTTAAGACCAATTATTATATATTTAAACTATAAGATTATTTATTTAAACAATATTTATTCACTATATTTATTTATATAACCATATTTATTTATGTTCATCACTCGTAGACTACTTATTTATATCACCAACAGTTCATTCACGATACGTGTCTTATATCAGAATGTGATCGGCTGGCTTCCCTGACGGTATTAAAATATCGGCGTCCTTTCTCTGGAACATTCCACGCGATAATAACATCAAATACAAAGGATCAGATGACCCTAAGTAATTAAACAGGTTGCGACGTGTTTGTGACGATTACGTCATCGTTAGAGAAGCGTTCTACCAGCGGCGGCGGTCGCATTCGGGCTAGACTCGGGGCATCGGGTGCAAACACCTAACAGTATGATATACGTGTTAAAAGTGATTTTATGTTGTTCGAAGCTTTGGAACACTACAAAATAAAATGTCACTTTTAACCAGGGACTAAAAACGAAATGAGAACGAAAACGAAATAACGAAATAAACCGAAATTTTTATAAGAACGAAAGTGGAAACGAAAACGCAATATATATTTTTTTCGTTCATGATTAAAAACAAAATAATTAATATCGGTTACCGGTTTTAACCGTTATTTTATTTAATATTATTTACAGCAAATATTTTACACGCACATATTATTGAATTTTCAGATATTTGAGTTGCAAACAAGCAGACTTTCAAAGTAACTCTCCCGTGGCTAACCCTGTTACGTGTTAGGTTAAACTGTCGGTATTCGTCTTATTCGTTATGTTAAGTACTTATATAAGAGAACTAACATAAAGGAAGATTTGCTTGAAAACGTACTATTAGTTAGGTTAAATAAAATGTAATTAATGTTTTATTCTTTATTGTAAAAAATTCAGGCCATAGCATAAGCTTTTCTTCTTATTTTTATATATGTATGTATTATCTCTCCTTTATATGTTTGTTTTCTTTTCATGTTTAACAAAAAAAAGACTTATTATATTTCTATATTTTCATCAATTGTTACTCATTAATAGTATTAACCGGTATTTAACTACTATGAACGAAACGATTTAGCTGGGAATATTAAGAACGGAAACAAAAAAATTTCGGTTTCGTTCGGATAAGAACTGAACGAAATATTTTTCGTTATTAGTCTCTGCTTTTAACACTTATCTCATAAATAACTATTCATTTTGTTATCGATTTTGTTAACTTTTCAAAAAATAGCTAAATAATTTCCATTTTACACATAATTTTATTATTCCAGTCCTAACATACTGCTTATCCTAATACTCTTAGTTATTTTTATTTATTTCATTAAACGAACTATAAAATCTAAATAAAAAAAAATAAATAAATTTGGGCGGCTCTTTTATGGACCTAATTAGAATGAACTATATACAGAGTGTTGCTATAACTCTGCACGAAACTTTAATGACACATAATTTGATACACTGATTATAGAACTTTTTTTTTTTTGTTTTGAATTTGGCAAAAATAAGGGTAGTTATTTATAGCGAACATTTTTAGTGCCACTGGTTTCATAGTGCATTTAATTATTTACAATTAAGCTATTAATGAAATAAAAGTATAAACACTGCCTACAAATAATAATTTATTAATTAGTTATTATGTAGATAATTAAATGAACTATGAAACCAGTGGCATTAAAAATGCAAAAAATCTTTTTGTTCTATAATCAGTGCATCAAATTACGCATGTTATTAAAGTTTCGTGTAGAGGTATAGACACATTCTGTATAAACTATTTTTGGGCAGAAGATTTTAGGAAATAAAATAAAAGCTCTAAAAATTATACACATACAGGGTGAAATTTCAAATGGAACATACTATATTTTTTTACAAATTTGAAAATTACGTCAAATTTGCTTTACTCATATAAAATAATCCATATGTTACATTAGTAAAAAGTAAAATGGCGGGCACTTTTTTATACATCTAGTCGAAAAGAGAATAGTGAGCCATGACTGTGGGTTGAAATAAAACAATGAACTAAAACAATTGTAACTATTATTATTAAACGAAATAATATGGTCTGTACTTGTATTTTCTTAAGATTCTGTGAATTTTAAAAATGTTTCCTGTTTCTCAACAGATGCGTCGCGAACGAAAATTCTGGGATTGGTCTTAAAAAGCGCAAGTACATTAATTTCCACATCATCTTCATTTATGATATTTCTTCTTCTTCTTTCAAATGAACCTGTGGTTCATAGTTTATTTACTAGTTTCACAAAAAGCGATTCACTTGGATATTCTTGTCGATAAAGTTCTGCAGTTATGCGTTTATTTTTTAAACTTCGATAATATACACATCAACTTCTTCTGAGTTAGATAAATTCGTTTTATAATAAATTAATAAGGTACTACAATGAAACTTGCTAATAATAAAGGTTAGAACAATTATTACTGAGTATTTACAGGTTGACATTTACCGTGTTACAATTGTTTTAGTTCATTGTTTTATTTCAAGCCATAATCATGGCTCACTATTTTCTTTTCGACTAGGTGTATAAAACAGTGCCCACCATTTTACTTTTCAATAATATAACATATGGATTATTTTACATGATTGTAAAGCAAATTTGATGTACTTTTCAAATTTGTAAAAAATATAGTATGTTCTATTTGAAATTTCAAAGTTGATATTAATTACTAGTAACCGGAAGTGGTATCATGAATGTACATCCGTCAACAAGTAGCTTACATGTTGCTGTATAAATCATGTTATATGAAAGAAATTACTAACTTAATAAATAAGCGAGATATTTACTGGGTCCAATAAAATATAACATCCTGTATACTCGTATGTGAATTTATTTCGCCAAATTTGTCATATGATGTTATGAATTTGCTAGCAGGTACTTTATGATTAGAAACTGCCCTAATAACCCATAAAAGGGTCATTGTCTCTATAATTCCACGTCCATTTCCATTCTCTCCCTTAATCATCTAAAACAACACATGCTCATTTCCTTCATATATCTCTAGAGCAATAAACAACAGATTAATCACATGTTCTCACATTCCTAACCTAACAAACAAGCAACGGTACGCGGTTTGCTGTGATATATAGGTCAGTCAGCTACACTAACGCCATTTCACACAATTTCATCCCCGTTTCCGGCTCGGTGGGCCGTGTGGTGTAAACGGAGCCTTAGCTTAGTCAGACAGGCCTCTGCCAACGAACGGAGCTGTCAAATGAGATATCAACTTTCGATGCCTTTATACCGGCTGTATATCACGAGGTTTTTTGGTTTTACAGGCGGGGTTGTTTATTTTTAAAATGGATTCTGGAGGGTGAAATCTGATGTAAGTTTGTTTTGTTTCACCAGTAACCAGATAGCGATGCGATGTTGTTACTTGGAAAATTATAATATTTAGTTTATATTCAATTTTTTCTATTTAAAATTTATATATTTATGTAAATTTTCTTGTCGAATATGAGGGTTTGAGCTTAGTATTTGATGGGTCTATAAATATTTATACCTAAAATATCATAAAAATATATGGAAATTTCATTATTTGCTGTACAAAGCCCAGTTAAATTTTGGCATTTAAATTCTGAACAGAACAGCTATAAATAGGTAAATACGTCGTAAAATAAGAAATGACGTCATTATTTAGGATATTAAACATTTTAGGATTTTTTGGGGCGTTAATACGCACTAATACTTAATCGAATAAGGAGAAATTAGTAAAAAAGCGAAAGTATGTATTTAATAATGACTATTTCATTCATTACAAATTTGACCAAACAGAAGTTTCATTTTCCATTGTTGTGTATTTTAAATAAGTGATTAAATAGCACCTAGTTTTTTTACAGCGATTAAATTGAAGCTAGCTTTTATATACAAATTTTGAGCATTTTGAAGGCATATTTAGCCGAATTTTCATATATTATACAACAAGACGATTGAAAATTCTCGATTATACGAAACGTGTTGCCTGGAAACCACGAGACCAAAGGTCGAGTGGTATTTCCAATAGGCAACTCGTTGAGTATGTCGAGAATTTTCTATTGTCGAGTTGTATACAGGTAGACTATATCATGAATAAAAAATAAATTAAAAAGTAAATAGTAAATTTAACGTAGACCTGTGGTCTATTTTATTTTGACAGAAACGTCAAACTATATACTACATAACCTATCTTTTTAAATATAGTTGTAGTAGTATGTAATATTACATTGAAATGCTCGTATTTCAAAATAAATGTTTGTATTTCAAATAAACTAGCAACAGTGCAGTTCCAGATTTGTGATCCAAATAATTATTTGTTTATTTGTCAAATTTTTACTTCCATAATTCCTTTCTGTCAAACAATAGATGCGTTCAATTATTTGTTTCGGTGCACTTGGAACAGTCAGTGTGATTTTAAATGTCTACTTAAAGCATACATCGCACGATTTTCCTCGTCAAAGTGTAACTACAGATTCATTTATACTCGTATACTCGATACTGTGATCGAATGAAAAAGATCATGTCCGTAAATATAATTAAAAATGACATTACCAGTTCTGAGTACATAGAACAAAATAACCAAACGCACTTATAAGTGAATATACGAAGGTAGGTATATTCGAATATACCAAGGTTCGTATATTCGTTCACCATGGATACTCAATAATAACCGCTGTAATACGTGGTAGCTAAGGAAAATCACACATTCTTATTGGTTTATAACTTAATGAATGATATAGTCTAAATTATAAAAAGAGAGTGACTACCGTGGAAATGAGGTATTTATGTGGTGTATGTGGGTATGCGAGATCGCGTGAGGAATAATTTGGTGTATGAAGAATGTATGGTTAGGAACAATATGATTAAGAGAGTTGGTGTGAATTAGTTGAGATGGTTTGGGCATGTGGAGAGAATGACGAATGAACGGCTTGTTAAGCGTATATATCTTGGTGAAGTTGAGGGTTTTCGATTGCGTGGCCGACCAGTGTATAAGTGGATGGATGTGGTTGGTAGGGTGTTTAAAGAGAGAATGTTTCCAAGTAAGAAGAGAAGAAGACCATGTATGAATGCGATTATGAGAGTGGCCGAGGCGAAAGAAGTCTGCTTAGATAGGAATGTGTGGCGAAGGATGATTGTTTCCTAATTATTATTGTGATCCGGATGCGGTATTTCGCTACCGAAAATCGGTCACTTTAATATGTTTAAGAGTAAGGATTTGTTGTATGATGTTGATGTTGTTCTTAAAAAATACTAAATCGAATAAGCGGATAATAACAATATGTTCCCATTTAAAATAAGAAAGTTGTATCCCGTATTTAGAGAACGACTGGTAGAAGAAAATATATTTTTTTGCACATTGTAATGTCTAGTAAAATAGAAATTGTTTAAGTTTAAGGTAGTTGTCACTCAAATATACCTATTCAAAAACTTGTTCTATGTTAAAAATAAAAATTAAGCTAATGCAGTTTATATTTGCAATAACTTATATTTTTTAACATTATATTATATACACAGATTGCATCAAAATAGTTAAAAGCTAATATCAAACACTGTAACAGATGAATTTTCTTTATTTTTCCGTACAATTTTTTTCTTTTGAATTGTACCACTCGCACTAGCACATACACAAGTGTCGTATTTCATTGAAGAATAACTGTGGCAACGTCGCACCTAGACATTTATTGGTACATAAGTATTAAGATATTTTGAGATATAATACTAATTCTAAACTACAAATGGAAACTGAAAAACAAATTAATATATTTATTTCTTAGGGGTCTCGTGGCCGTGTGCCTGAGTGTCTGGTCGCGAATCTAGGGGACCCGGGTTCGATCCCGACCGACGCCAAAAATTACATCACATTTTAATGGCACAAAATTGACCCCTGTGGCGCACTCTCCACGCCAGCAATGAGTGACCGTGAGGTGAAGCCTGGTAAGCGCCCCCACGGTACAAATATTCCATCATTACCGACATCTGTGTATGAAACAGATTGGCACACCCAGCAATGGGTAATATGCCGTGATGAAATATTTATGTACGGGGTCGCGTGGCCGTGTGCCTGAGTGTCTGGTCGCGAATCTGGGGACCCGGGTTCGATCCCGACCGACGCCAAAAATTACATCGCATTTTAATGGCACAAAATTGACCCCTGTGGCGCATTCTCCACGCCAGCAATGAGTGCCCGTGAGGTGACGCCTGGTAAGCGCCCACACGGTACAAATATTCCATCATTACCGATATCTGTGTACGAAGCAGAATGGCACACCCAGCAATGGGTAATATGCCGTGATGAATTTTTTTTTTTTTTTATTTCTTAAAATTACAAAGGTAGTATTATACTGTTTAAAGTTTTCATGCTTTTCACGTAAAATAACAATTTAAAAAATATTGCCTTCGAATGTACATGTGAAATTCCTTTAACCAATGATCACCTCTTATTCGCTAATACCAAGCCGGCGTTGTTAACTTAACTGATACTCCATCTGAAACACTTGTACATGGTTGTCAAGTATAATTCTACCTATTTACCGTATCTTCAGATTATAATTTTCTAGGGGCAATAAAATTAAATCTGGGTGGTAAATAATTTACATAAAATCCGTTAATTAGTTTTCTATAACATACTAGTTTTTAGATTAAATGTCGGTATGGATATAAAAGTTATAATTTAAAATGTGTTTATTTTGCCATTTCCTATTCTTCACGTGTTAAAAAGGCCAAATTTAATTGCAAATGTCTTAGGTATCGCGTGGTTAATTGTATTAAAACTTGGAGAGCAGGTAGATTATACTTCAGTTGAGATGTACTTAAAATTTAAATTAATTCTGGGTAAAATGGTTTGACGATATAACTACCTTAGATAGTTGGACGTCGCTTGATCTTGAATCTCGCATTTTTCTGCATTGTTAAAGATCGGTTAACGTTCACACTACATAATACATATAAATCGTTAATGCTTCCATATCTATAATGCCATAAATTTTATTCTTTAAGTTTGTGTCTTAAATTACTTACTGCATTCTATAGTATATAGGAAAATAGCGTGACTCAGTACATTTAAAAGTCATTTGTACGTTGTAAAATTTAGATTCCAAGTTCTGCTCAAATTACCAACTGGAATAAAAAAATTGTACATTATCAAGCATTTTATCCTACTTTAGAGGTAGGAGCTGACCACTTGTTCGCCTTAAAATATACGAGGTAGTTGTTTTTCAGATACTGTCTCGGTTACACGTCAGGTGTAAATTAATGGCCATCGTCTACCCGAACATTGCACTGCACTTTGTGTATTTTACTGTTTTTTTTTTTTTTTAATTAAGGAGTAAATTCAAAATTTCCCCGTTAAATTCAAAGCTTCTGATTGGCTATCACTCAGTCTTGTTTACACTCAAAGTTATCTAAATTTTACATTTGTGATTTTGAAGTTCAGATTTTTACGAATTCATGGAGTTTCAATCTATTTTCAAAAATAGTTCTTGAAAGAAATAAATATACGCTATTTTGAGATCTTTGAGATCTGAATTGTGTAACCATGTATATGAGTTGTATTTAAAACGTAGAATCCGGGATTAAAATTATAGTTTTATAAATTTATCCATAAAATATATAGAAAAAGTATTAATCCAAACCTGTAGAAAATTTAATAATCATTAATTTTTATACAACATAAATATCGAAAAAATAACATTTAAAGGTATTTTTCGAAGAAAAACTATTTTGAGCTTCCAGTAAAGCGCCATTTTCGATTATCTCATTTACTCCAAAATCTAATGGCATCTTTCCATATAAGAGTAAGGTAGAAATACTAGGTTTCAAAATTTTCTGAACGATAGTATTTGAGTTAGAGCTTAAAGAGAATCCATACACACACACACATCATCGTGAAAATGTTAAAATCGTATTGTAGGGACCTTACAAACGTGGTCATTTACCAAAATCTCGATATGCAACTTTTAGCACGATCCGTTACCAAGGATAGCGGACGGTAAAAAACGAATGTTTAGCCCCCTATACACACTCCGGGTTTTACTCCGACTTGCCTGCGCAGGCCAAATATGTACGGGTTTGCTACCTCCACACTACACAGATTTTGATTCAGGTTTTAGTTGCAAACACATAGGTTGGTACCACAAGCCCAGTTGTAACTAAAACGATGTTTTAAGAAATGTCAAATTTCATTATTTAATATTAATAATAAATAATATTAAATTTATCAAAATATGATTTCAAAGCAGAACGTAGTTTATAATCAAACAAATATTTTTAAAAAAATCGCTCTTCAAACGTAAGGGTGAAATTAAATATTGAAATTTGAATTTGACATTTCTTAAAACAGCGTTTTAGTTAAAACAAGGCTTGTGGTACCAGCTATAGTCAACATGAAATACTATTAATAATTGTTATTTACAATATTCAACGTTTGCAAACGTCACAGATAAACATAGATACTACGATAAACGAGGAAGGCTTTTGTAAATGCTGATAAATTTAGTCAAAAACTATTAATCATAAGGTTTGTTCTCTGCTTAATTTTGGTAGTAAATATATCGATATTATCGATCACTCTAGTGACACTTGTCAGTGAGTCAGTATTTTATTATTTATTTTATTATTTTATTACATTAATTTACAATGATTTACTTACCATAAATATTTTTTTTATTTGTAAGTATATAACCAAACATTAAATGAAATCAAAACCTGTAATCAAAACAAATACAAATGTCTTGTCAAAACAGTGTAAGTGCGCATGCCTCAAATTAAAAATTTCCTCCCGAGTTGGAAATTATTCTGATAGTTGGCAACCGATCAGCAACCAGTCAGAAGGTTTCTATGAACATTAAACTAATAATTATAGTTGGAAATTTGTGACTCTGCGAACGCTTTTATGTAACTGCGCATGCCTCTGACGGTTGCTGACGGTTTCAAACCGTTCTATGAACAAACCTATAATAAAATTAATCCAACAAAAATTTTATTCCACGTGTCAGTAACACACACGAATAGAACAGATGTAGTGAATCAGACAAGACAAAATAGATGCGCAACAAGATATGTTATAAAACTATACTATTGGCCTGTGTGCCCCTACACACGCTCAGTCTTGTATGTAAAGATCTGATTGTACAGGCCAAATACCAGGGAAAAGTTACACAGGCAGGGCTTAGGCAGGCACCACACGTGCGAAAGGGGCGCGCGGCGTGGCGCTGTGGCGTAGCCGCTTTTAAACGTCTGCTCGTTCACACTAGGTGTGTAATTTCCTGACAAAAATTTCAGTTAACAAAATGTCGCTCAATACTAATGATCTTGTATGTGTAATTTATGCCCTACATAAAAAAAACGTTAAAGGCGATATTGTGTACACCCTTAAACATTTAATTTTATAGTCTCTATTGTTGTAGTCCTGGCTTGATACTTTGAGTCTGTCAATTTGTCAAAATTTTGCTAGGATTTTCGAACAATTGCGACGTAACCTACTTATACAAAATTCATACTACTTCAAATTGCTGCATATTTCTTTTAATAATTTAATAAGTAGAAATCCGTATGACATAAAATTTTCTATGCACCTCAGACGAAAAGTAATTACAGCCTCGGCTACCCGCCTCGACCGTAAGCAACTTGCTCATACTTTAAAGATTCACTTTTCGTCCTAGGTGCATAAAATACTATTTCGGTATCAAACATAACATGAGAATGTGACGAATATTCAGAATGAAAAGAAATCTCAACAGAGAATCTAGTCGAATCTAGTAGCGGCCGCGCCGCAAGTGTGAAAGGATTCATAAGAAACAATGCAACACACTCTTTGCGGCGGAACCGCATGTCGCGGTCGAATAGTGGCAGGTAAGTCATTTTTCTCTTATAAATACATTGATTGCACGTAGAGCGGCTAAGCCGCGCGGCTAAGCCGCGCGGCCCGCCGCAAGTGTGGCGCCAGCGTTATTAGGATATTTCACTACGTAGAGATGGCGTTGTGCATCAATGTCAAACGTTGCACAAGGGAGCACATTTGTTTACCTTCCATAAGCGTATTATTGCTGTCAGTAGTTTTTCTTTGATTTTTTTTGTATTTGTACTTTTCTTTGAGTGTTTATTATTATTTTAGATAGAGTATATTCCCTTATTTCCTGTTTTATTAGCAGTAGATTAATTATTACTTTCATTTTAAACAGTAGTAGTTTTTAGGTTATGTATACAGTTTACTTTTTCTCGTAGGGGCCAGTTTTACAATAAATATTCGATAGTAGTAGTTTAATTAATTGTTCTATTACCTATTTTACACTGTTAACTGTACGCGCCTATGTAAAAGTATACGAATAAAATAAAATTGCTCCTTTGTTTTACTACCAAGTTTCACCAGGGCATTCTTATTGAAATATCTTAATAGCCTCGTTCCGGTTTAATTGCGTAAACCAGGTCTGCGCAGGGAAAAAGCAGAAAAAGCCGGAGTGTGTATAGTTTTTGACGTCTGCTTACTTATTACGGTTAGTTCAAAAATTATGATTTACAGCGAAATTATGGTGAAAGAAATTTCGCTAGGATTAAGATTTAATTAATGGTTAGGGAAAGTGCGGGAAATCTGTGGAAGCAAGAACGATGGAAGACATCAAAAGATAGAAGATTTGATTTTAACAGAACAAATGATAAAAGTTTTAGTGATTGCAAGGGCATGAAATGGAGATGTCAGAAGCAACTACTTTATATTTAATTATTTTTTGTTATGAATCATGGCTACGTATACTAAATTAAACCGAATAATTATAATATGTAATGAAAAATGATATGAGGTCTCGTGGCCGTGTGCCTGAGTGTCTGGTCGCGAATCTGGGGACCCGGGTTCAATCCCAACCGACGCCAAAAATTAATTCGAATTTTAATGGCACAAAAATGACCCTTGTGGTGCACTCTCCACGCCAGCAATTAGTGCCCGTGAGGTGACACCTGGTAAGCGCCCGCACAGTACAAATATTTCATCATTACCGATATCTGTGTACACATCAGATTGGCACACCCAGCAATGGGTAATATGCCGTGATGATATATTTATTTAAAAATGATATGCAAAAATATATAAAGCACGTGTATAAAACTTAACTTAAACATATAATTGTTTTCTGTAATCAACGAATAATTTTAAAATTACATAGAAATCATGTAAAAATCTGAATATTAATATATGTAAGCTAAAGTTCACGTACCTACTTAAAGTTTTCATACATATAAAATCTTTAAACTTGCGCAAATAAAAATTGATATGAAACGACATTTTTACTGTACTTTAAACATTATCATCTATCGCATATAACTTATGTGACATTTCTCTGAAAATTTATAACGCCAGAGCTTTCCTAGAACGGAAGTCATGCTTGAGAAATCGTGTGGTGTATTTGAGATTTTTCATATTCTGCTAGTAATTCCACTGCAAATCAAAATTTGACACCAACAACGCACGTTGAATTTGAAATAGAACATTTTGTAGATATTTGATATTACTTTTTAATCCATTGGTTGTGTAGGCAAACGTGATTCATACTCAAAGTTTAGCAGTTAAACTTTAACGGTGTTCCCATGTAATAATTAAAATATCGAAATAGCTATTTACAAAAAACTTTAAAACTTTCATGGTCTATAAAAGAGTTAGGAATATTCTTACACGAAGATTTGTTTTGAGAAATCTATAAATAATACTTATTTTAAGTTTTCCTGTGTAATAGGGTCATTTATATTGTAACTAAACCTTAAAAAATGTTTGATAAGGACCAACAATAACAAAGTGTAAACATCTGTTGTGGCCAGCACAATACCTCTCGCCACTTCCGTTTTTGGTTACATAAGTATAGGGCGCGACCAGTCATGTGACATTGTTGGCCTTGAAAAGCAGATATAGAGGCCCGTGTCAGAATAACAATTAGTAATTATGTACATAGATGTCAAATGCCTGAATTTTTCATTAAAAATTTCAAAATTTTCTAAATTCACGTAGTTAAATTGTCACCAGGAGTGTGGTTTTTTCTTTTCGAGGAAAATAAACCACATGGAATTGGAAAATCACTCAATTTAGAATGAAAAATTATGATATTTGACATCTATGTACATAATTACTTGCTATCATTCTGACATGGGCCACCATATCTGCTTGTCAAGGCCAACAAAGTGACATGACTGCTCGACCCCTATTGTATTTAACATTTTCTGTATACCTACACTCTACATCAAAAAATCTACTTACATATATTCTTTATATTTAGATATTTTAATTTTAAATTTAAATGTTTCCAATTCATTGTCGGGATTGACAGTATTTTTGAAGGATATATGTAATATACCTATAATTTTACAATAAGAAATATAATGTATGTACTTCGCAGAAAAAGTCGTCAGTAATGTCTCTGGATTTTTGACACTGACAATTTATCTGTCAGTTACAAACATTTTAATATTTCAATTGGTTTCCATGACTTATATTTCTTTATCTCTGAATCTATAAAAGATATACGGCCGAATTCACCATTCCTTAATCATGAGTTGATTTACAGATTAACGCTGATCCTAAATCAATCCAATTCACCATTAAAAATTAAGCTAATCCACTAATCAAAATCAATGATCAACTGATTCGTCATATTCCATGAATCAAGGACTGATCACACCTTTGAATCCTAATTTTGACATTTATAGCTATGTTAGGATTCTGGCTGTTGTACCCTTGTGTAACTTTGCTTCATCCTTCTTCTTTATCTTTATTTAGAACCGCATTAGTTTTATTATTTTTAACTATACTCTTACATCTTTCATTTTCACTATATATAAAAAACACTCTTTTATTGGAATCAGTGTAATTTCTACTTATATCAAAATAAAAATATAATATTATTATAGAAAAATTATAAAATATATTTTATAAATAAATGAAAAACTTACATATCAATACCTTTTTAACGGAAAGTACAATTACCACGAATAAAATTCCATGACAGTTACATTAACTGTCAAAAACCAAAACAAAACTGTGAATCAGTTGATCATGATTCCTTGATTCAGAAATCAAGTTGATGAATTAGAACATACGTTGATCTACAGATCAGCTTGATTCCTTAATTAAATGATTATTAATCAACGGATTAATGGTGAATTCGGCCGATAATGACATATTTATATGTATCAGATAGAGAATTTACTCTTCTTTAATACAAGCAAGAACAAAAATGTTCAAAAAATAATATGTAGGAGATTTTTTTTAAGAATCTGCTACTTCCGGTTGGCCAATTGCTACCAAAACCTTTTCACACACACACACATACACACACACATGTCAAAATGTGTCCCCCTCTATGCTTTACTAAATAATCACTTTTTTGTGTAACTTCTCATATTCTCGAATAAATGGTACTGTTCCATTATCTTGATACACCCTGTATACACACACACGCACACACACACACATACACACACACACACACACACACACATCCACACAGACGTACACACACACATACCAGACATCATCGTAAAAATAGTAAATTCGTACTCTATAGACCCCAAAACGTGCTCTTTCATTAAAAACTAACTATCGAATTTTTTAACCAAAGACAATATCTTCCTCACCTAAAGGTGACGAAAGGTAAAAAACTAATAGTTATCAATTTCAGAAAAGGTAAATTGACAAATAGACATTATTTTTTCGAAATTGAATTTACTTTTTCTGAAATTGAAGTAGAAAAGGTATGGATACAGAATAATCGTTTCATTTCATAGTGTATCTCATTATTCACCATCTGTACAGCTAAAAATAATTAATAGTTTGTGTTCGTTGTTCATCAACATCAGTGAACCACTCGTATAAATTTGTGATATCATCATATGAAGACCGTTCTCGTTTCAGAAAATAATGTGTGCAAATCATGTGTCAGTCGTGTCATAAATTCCCCAAAACTATCAAAAAACTGCACACCCCACTTTATTAATAATGTCTGCAGTGCAAATGACGTCACAGCGTTCATTTGTTCCAAGTAATCGTACACATATCCATAGCCCGTGCGATTTCATACGTGAAAAAACCCATCCAACCGAAAACCAACTCTTGGAATGATTTGTAACTCTATCGTGGTTTTATTGTTCTGAAACTCTGACCTATTCTTTCAAAATTACAATTTTCTGGCACTAACGTAAAGGCATGTCGTTGCTAGTGCATTAGTGCGTACTGCAGTAGAAAAAGATGGCGATATGCAGTAACTGCCAATAGAGAAAAAGATAAAATAATGTTTTAGTACCATACAAATAAATTTTAGTACACGATAAAAGGCTGTAAAATGTCAAAAATGCGAGCAGTATTTCTTTAAAACTTCGGAAGTTATTTAATTTTATGAGAGAGGAAAATTTTTATAATATTGGAAATAGAGAAAAAGCAGAACTATAATAAAAGTTTAAAATAATGACGTGACGGACTTTTCCTTGAAATTAGAGAATATTTAACACAAAACTGGCGGGGCGGGATCTGTTAAGATTATATAAACATAGCTATTTGTGCAACAAGTAAGGAAAAGTGATATTTTTCGAAATAGGGGAGACTTTTTTGGTTAAAGCGTAACCGACATTAAAAAATAAAAACACGCCGTGTACGAAAAAATAATAGTCTACTTTGCAAAACTAAATGCAGAATAAAAATACTTTTCCGCACTAAAATACCAAACTGGATTCGGAAACAGTTATTTGTATACCAAGTGCTGAAAGTGTTTCTTTGTCGAACCAAAACGAAAGTTGCAATCGTTTGTTTTCGACAAAGAACTTTCAACACGTGTTATACACATTATTTTTGCTACTCCTACAAGATGAAAAAATAAGGAAATAAAGATTTTTTAAAAATAATTTGGCATTTATTGCCAATTATTGTCTTTGTGATGCATATCTATGACAACAACAAACATTCATAAGTAGTGCTAGGATACCGAAGTGTGCTGCAAAGTCGCTTTCAGCATGAAAAACTAACCAGAAAATTGTATTTTCATAGCAGGAGTAGAAGAAAATAATTTTTATACAGGGTGAGTGGGAAGACTATCAACTTTTATTTTTGAAATAGCAAACTATAATTATTTTACTAAGATATAAACCACCATTATTTTGTCTTTTCAACGATGTATTAGTTTTTATTAATGCATTTTAAAAAATTCGAGAAAAATAACTTAAATGATATACATGAGAAATAATTTTTATTCAAATATTCTAGGTGGCTATGTGAAAATAAATCATAAATAAATAGATAAATAAGTAAATAATAAATAAGTAACAAACAAATGTATACTTTGTTGATATTAACATTGTTATATTTTGTTTATTTGCACATAGCCACCTATATATTAGAATAAAAATAATTTCTCATTCTCTCAATTTTTTTCAAATACATTAATAAAAAATAATACATCGTTGAAAAGAGAAAAATATGGCGGTTTATATTTTAGTAAAATAATTATAGGTTGCTATTTAAAAAATAAAAGTTGATGTCGTATCTTGTAAACCTGACTTTATAAAAAATATCTACATCTGCCATAAAATAGTATATTTAAAATAATAAAACTTTTATGTCAACCATTTTTTTATATTACTTATAATAAAAAAGTTAGGGATGAAAATGGCGAGAGGTATTGTGCTGGCCACAACAGATTTTTTTTATCTTGAATCATTTGTGCATGTGTATGTTTCTGGACTCTCGATAAATGCTCTATGTTCAAGCTTAAAGATTAATATTTAACCTACATTTCAAAGACATTCATATGTGAAATTATTATCGAATGCACAATCGATAATTTTGGAAGCACATAATACGAATATTAAATTTTCTGTCCTTGTTATCCTCTTTCTTACTACCGTGCTATAAACTTGAAAATATCGCTCCTTTAAAGCTGAACTACGTCTTCTAAAAAGGAGGAAGGAAAATGCTATGATATATGTTTATAAAAAATTAAAATGCTTCGTACAAGAAGTAATGTAAATTTCTTACCATAAAGAAAACTAGAAATTTAAATTTAAAATTTATTTGCTCTCATAACGTTCACACTTCGTGATTTAAGTCTTTTAAATCCTTTGAATTTAATTACAACTATTTTTCTGAATCATGCTTTCAGAATTTTTGCTTAAGGAAGTTAATTTTCAAAATGATTATATTTTTAAAACGATAATAGGTTCGACCATTTTTTTTTAAATTTAATAATGGAAATTTCCTATTTTTGATCTCCCGCTACCCTTGGTAAGGGAGGTATAGGGATCGTGCTAAATATCGCATATCGAGATTTTGGTAAATGACAAGTTTTAAGGTCCTTAGAATCCAATTTTAACATTTTCACGATGATGTCTGTCTGTGTGCATATGTGTGGATCCTCTTTACGCTCTAATTCAAATACTATCGTTCAGAAAATTTTGAAACCTTGAATTTCTACCTTACTCTAATATGGAAAGAAGTCATTTGATTTTGATGTAAATCAGATTACCGGAAATGGCACTTTACTGGAATCTCAAAATAGTTTTTCTCCGAAAAACACCTTTAAATGTTATTTTTTCGAAATTTATGTTATGTAAAAATTTAAGATTATAAAATTTTCTACAGGTTTGCATTAATACTTTTTATCTTCCGTCACCTTTAGGTAAGGAAAGTATTGTCTTTGGTCAAAAAATTCAATGATGAGTTTTTAATGAATAAGCATGTTTTAGGGTCCCTATAATACGATTTTACCATTTTTACGATGATGTCTGTATGTATGTATGTATGTGTGTCTGTGTGCCTGTGTGTGTGTGTGTGTGTGTGTGTGTGTGTGTTTGTGTGTGTGACAAAAGTTTCGGTTCCCATAACTGCAATACCACGATTCCAAAAATTATATTTTTTTCGTATTCCTCAAGTTTACATCCAGAAGAACAACTGATTAGATTTTGGTTATAATTGGTGAACCGGAAGTACCCTCATTTGAAGATTTAACAGTTAAATTTGATTTATTGGCATTTAACGTTATTATAACTTAAAGAATATATTATTCTCTATACGATTTGATTACATTTTGTACTTCATATTCAATAGATACAGAGTCAAAGAATTTTAAAGAAATTAAATTTTATAATTCAGCTAGCTATGCTAAACATGGAAACTGCTAATATATTCATATAATTCAAATTGACAGATGTCAGAATGAGTAAAAAGTAAATTAATGTGGCAGAGATGAGGATGTTGAAGTAGATGTTGGGGAACACATGGAAAGATACGGTAATAAAATAACTCTAGTGTTACAATTTTCTAGAAAGATAAAAGAAAGACGATTACATTGGTTTGAACATGTCATGAGGAGAAATGAATAATTATATTTGAAGCAGAGGAAGACCAAAGATAAGATGAAAGGACTGTATTGCGGAAGATTTGAGAGAAAAAGAACCGAATGAGAACGACACGCAAAAATATCGACCCCTAACGAATGGGAAAAGCTAAAGAGGAAGATGTCAGTGTCAAGTGCAATTTGAATAGTTTATTTATGAAATAATTGTACTGGAAATTTATGTATGGAATTTATACATTATACACAGGATTGGCGGAAGGTATTGTGCTGGCCACAACAGATTTTTTCTATATATTTTATGGATAAATTTATAAAACTATCTATAATTTTAATCCCGGAACCTACGTTTTAACCGCAACTCCATGGTTACACAGTTTAGAACTCAAATGCATGTAACTGACAGATATATGTCACTGTCAACAAAGTAAGCATTTCAAATAATAACAGTGATGTTTTAAAAAGAAAATAGTAAATAGAACAAGAATTATATGGAAAGGAACTTAATATGTAAATATGTAGGCATACAGGTAAGTATATAAATAAATAAAATATATCGTCACAGCATATTGCCCATTGCTGGGTGTGCCAACCTGCTTTGTACACAGATTTCGGTAACGATGATGACATATTTGTACCGTGCGAGGGTTTACTAGGCGTGGAGAGTGCAACACAGGGGTAATTTTTGTGTCATTTAAAATTCGAAATATTTAGCGTCGGTCGGGATCGTACTCTGGTATTTAAAATTAATTTAATTTTAAGTATTTAGATGAATAAAAATTAAATTAAACGGGAGGTATTGTGTTGGCTACATCAGATTATTAAAATTGTAGTGCACCATATATTTGTATAGTAACACTGACGTCACTACGACATAGGAAATTTTGAAGAAAGCTTCGGAGTAGATGTCACTTGTTTTCACTATAGGTAACGTCAGTCACGTATTTATTGGAACTGTAATGACGTCAATCTCACTGGTTTACAAGAAAAAATTTAATTGCATTATCATGCAGTATAAAAACAAAATATTGCAATTTATACAGAGTGATCCAGAATGATTGAAGATTTCGCCTCGTTCTGATTTTTTGTTTTCCGCGTCGTTGTGGTAGTAAAAAAGATTGACAGATTGTACTGGCGTACATATTTACACTCATTTCCATCATTCCTCGCAGTACGAAAATATGCTTCCAAAATAAATTTATCATGTGTCAAACACCATTCTAACGTAATGATTTTAATAAATAACAGTTTAATGTTAAAAGATAAAAATAAAGTGTATATCAAAACGCCGCTGATTTTTTGGAACATAATTTTGATCATAATTAGAACTTTTTCAATCATTCTGGATCATTCTGTATTTTATTTAAAATGATTACTTTTTTTACAGTGACATTTATATGTTAGTGACATACATAGATCTAAACTGAACTATGTCACAGTGTGATTGTAAACAAGGAGATGTGTTAATGTTTAAAGAATAGGTTACGGATTTATAGTACTATGTATGCAGTAATGGATGCCCTTATTACCAAAAATGAAGTTAGAAACACGAGCGAGCGAAGCGAGCGGGGGTTGTAATCATTTGAGTTGTATACTAATATTTTGCCCACGATTGATATATATATATATATATATATATATATATATATATATATATATATATATATATATATATATATATTTAGCCATTTAGACCAACAGCGTTACACCAATAACAGGACATAAAAATATAAATACAAATTTAGTCTATAAACATTAATCTTACGTTGTGAATAAATCAATATCAATTATTTTATTTTCATTGTTACACATCAGAAAAAACTTTCGTGGCCAGTACAATACCTTTCACCACTTCCGTTTTTGGTTACATTAGTATAGGGCGCGAGCAGTCTTGTGACATTGTTGGCCTTGACAAGCAGATATGGGGGCCCGTGTCAGAATGACAATTAGTAATTATGTAAGATATCAAATATCACAATTTTTCATTACAAATTTCATGATTTACTAAATTCAGCTAGTTAATTTGTTACCAGGAGTGTGGAATTTGCTTGTCGAGGAAAATAAACCATATGGAATTGGAAAATCACTAAATTTAGAATGAAAAAGTATGATATTTGACATCTATTTACATAATTACTAGCTATCATTCTGAAACGGGCCCCCATATCTCTCACATGGCTGCTTACGCCCTATTGTATTTAACATTTCTTGTATTACCTACACTCTACACCAAAAATTCTACTTATATATCTATTCTTTATATTTAGATTTTCTAATTTTAAATTCATTTTTTGAAGAATTTTTGTCCTACTCTTCTAATTTTTCGATATGTTTCCAATTCATTGTCAAGATAGTATTTTTGAAGGGTATGTTATATACCTATAATTTTAAATATTTAACTATTAATACAATAAGAAACAATATAATGCATGTACATGTAATGTCTTTGGATTTTTGACACTGACATTTATCTTTCAGTTACAAACTTTTAAATTTTTCAATTGGTTTCCATGGCATTATTTGTGATGTAAGATTTATTACAACAAATTATTATATACCTTATATTTGTTTATTTCTAAATCTATAGAAGATATAATAAAATATTTATATGTATCTTCTTTAATAAGGTTTGTTCGAACCTTCAGTTCTAAGCAGTTCGCGAACTAGTGAGCATGCGCATTTCACTTAAAAGCGTTCGGACCCTGTAGTTCTTAAATTCGAAATTCTGAGAACTATCAGTTCGGCGTTCGGACATGTTGGAATTTTAAATTCAAATTCTCATGGAACGGTTCCACCAGTTCTTGCTAGACAGCAAGTATTTCAAATTCTGAGCATGCGCAATGAAAAGTATAGGAATTTTGTTTGACATTTAGAAGCTTGAATGCTGTATAGGAAATAATAGCTAGATTAATGTACTAATTTCCTTCATTTTTTATTGTCAATTATTTTTCTTAAGGTAAGTTTTATGTGCAATGTCTGATATTATCAATGTTAAATAATATTTTATTAGGATTTACACTCGAAAAACTATAATGCTATTCGAAGATTCAATTTCATCAAGCTCTTCTTTTACCCTGTTTGCTTTATATAAATCAATTAATAATCTAGTCGAATTTGTTGTCCATTCTTTATACTCCTTTTGTGGGGTATGCACAATAATTACACCTGAAAATATAATATGTATTTATAATTACTTAATAACAATTTATTACTTCATTATGTATACCTTCTGCTTGATCAGTCATTTTTAAACATAATTTTAGGTTATTCAAAAGTCAAAACAAATGCACGTGCCAAATTACTAATATTGTACCGCCAAATTTAAATCTATGCAAGCGTTCGAACCTGTCCAAGAGAGAACAGTTCAGAATTTGTTTTTCTAGATGCCATGCGCAGAACTCGCAATTCTGGAACAGTTCCGAACTGACTGAAACTGACGGTTCGAACAAACCTATAGAATAAAAAATTTCAAAAAATAATATTTAGAAGATTTTTTTTTAAGAATCTGCTACTTCCGGTTGTCCAATTATTACCAAAATCTTTTCAGCTCTTCCCAGCAATGTTCGATTGAGAAATACGTAGTTAAACAGATATTAAATATTATAATTTTTGAGTAATCGTCCTTCCAACATCCTCACACACATACACACACACATCATCGTTAGGGATCTTAAAACGTGCTTATTCATTAAAATCTGGCTATGCGATTATTAGCATGAATCCAATACCTCTCTTAGCGAGAGGTAAAAATTGGAGATTTTCAGAGAATATTCGACTTAGCTTTCGGATTTTGAAAAGTTATATATTGTCTTGGTCCTTGATGTGGTACGTAAATATTTATTAATTCAAATAATGAACAGCAATCAGTCCTATTTTGTAACAATTTTGAGAGAAATATTATTGAACTAGAATTTGTTCGTCAAGAGAATTGAAATTAAATTGTTGTAGTAATGAATTATTACATACAAGAACCGGGTGTAAACTTTCCGCATTATTTATCTAAATTCAAAATTCATAGAGTGTATAATTTATAATAAGCTGTACACTTAAACGGCCCTATGCCCGACATTAGATCAACGCAATTTCTTAGTAAATGGATGGTCATGAGTTCCATATCAGCACTTAACAACTTTCCGAGCAGGTAGAGTGTAAGTTTACTGCAGGTGTTGTAGACAGAGGACATGTATTATTAAAATAGAAATAAAAGTCACTGAAGCAAGTGGAATTCCCATTCCTGTACCTCTGAAAGTATAAAGTCGATAATAGCGCCTGTATTAAACTTGTAGCACCTAAAAACCGACAGTTGGATAACAAACGCGACACAGTGCACAGCTAAGTTAAGAAAACGTCTTGTGATAAAATAATAAGTATTTTCAGAACTCATAATATTATACAGGGTGAACAGGAAAATTCGTGCCATGGACGTCCCGTACAATGAGTGCCCGTGAGGTAGCGCCTGGTAAACGTCCCCACGGTACAAATGTCATCATCATTACCGACATGTGTACAAAGCAGATTTGCACACCCGGCAATGGGTAATATGCCGTGATGATATATTTATTTATATATTTTTTATTTTATAATTTCACTTGAAGTTGTACCACAATATTATAATAAAATAAATACACATACAAATATTCTATAAGAATATAATAATATTCGATAAGAACATTTGTATGTGTATTTATTTTATTATAATATTGTGGTACAACATCAAGTGAAATTATAAAATAAAAATCTGATGTGGCCAGCACAATACCTTCCGTCAATCCTGTGTATTATGTACAAATTCCATACATAAATTTTCTTGCAAAAGATTATAAATTTTTGGTATTATGTGATTCCCTTTCTCGGCAACTGAATTCCATACTCCTGATAACAAACAAACCACATGAAATAAGAAAATTATGAAATTTTGATTGAAAAATTATAACACTTGTCAGTTATGGACATAATTAATTGCTGTCATGTTGACACGGGTCAGTCATGTTACTGCACGCACCCCATACATAAATTTTCTTGCAAAAGATCCTATATTTCCAGTAAAGTCATTTCATTAACAAACTATGCAAATTGCACTTGACACTGACATCTACTTCTTCTTCTTTAGTTTTTCCCATTCGTTAGGGGGTCGCTATTTTTTATTTTCTTCTTCAACTCATTTTTGTTTTGCGTGTCGTCCTCATTCAGTTCCTTTTCTCTCAATTCTATAATACAGTCTTTTCATCTTATATTTGGTCTTCCTATGTTTCTTCCACCTTCTATTAATATATTCATCTCTCCTCATGACATGTTCAAACCAATGTAATCGTCTCTCTTATATCTAGAAACTTCCAACACTAGAGTTACTTCCCTTATTCTTTCATTGATTTACATTTTATTGATACTGACATCTGTCAATTTGAATTACCTGAATATATTAGCAGTTTCCATGGTTAAGTTAGTATAGCTGGCTGAATTATGAAATTTATATAAAATTTATTATCGTTATTCTTCTTTAACTCTATATCTGTTGAATATCAAATATAAAATGCAATCAAATCGTATAGACAATAATATATTCTTTAAGTTATAATAACATTTAACTGATTTTTTCAAGAAAAACTGTTAAAATCTTCAAATAAGGTTACTTCCGGTTGACCAATTATAACCAAAATCTAAACAGGTCTGCATATGGTTGTAAGGAAGAGGAATACGCAAGAATTGTAATTTTTGAAATTCTAGTATTGGAGATATCGTGCCCGAAAAAGCGTCTACACACACACACATACATACACACACACACACACGCACACACACACACGCACACACGAACACACACACACACACACACACACATACAGACATCATCGTAAAAATAGTAAAATCGTATTGTAAAGATCCTAAAACGTGCTTATTCAATGAAAACTCACCACCGAATTTTTTGACCAAAGACAATACCTTCCTTACCTAGAGGTGACGGAAGGTAAAAATAAAAAATCTGATGTGACCAACACAATACCTCCCGTCATTTACCTATGGGGTCTCGTTGCCGCGTGCCTGATGTCTGATCGCGAATCTGGGGAATCCGATTCGATCCCGATCAACGCCAAATAATTCGAATTTTAAATGCTATAAAATTAACCCTTGTGGTAAACGCCCGCACAATACAAATATGTCACCGTCATTACCGAAATGTGTGTACAAATCAGATTAGCACACCCAGCAATGGATAATATGTCGTGATAATATATTTATTTATTTCGTTATTTAAATACATACCTGCATATTTACTAATGCTTGAAATTATGTATATTGAGTTCCTTTCCATAAAACTCTTGTTCTATTTACAAATTTCCTTTTAAAACGTTACTATTATTAACTTGAAATGATTATTTTTTTGACAGTGACATTTATCTGTCAGTTACATACATTTGAGCTGAACTATGTAACCATAGAGATGTGTTTACAGCATAAGCTAATATATATAATTTTTATATTATTTTATAAATTTATCCATAAAATATATAGAAAAAGTATTGAAGCAAACCTGTAGAAAATGAAATAATCTATCATTTTTATAATAACAAATTGCGAAAAAATTATATTTAAAGATATTTTTTGAAGAACAACTATCTTGAGCTTCAAGTAAACTGCCATTTTCGGTTATCCGATTGCCACCAAAATCTAATGGCTTCTTTCCATATTAGAATAAGGTAGAAATACATGGTTTCAAAACTTTCTGAATGATAGTATTACACATATATACATACATACACACAGACGTCATCGTGAAAATGTTAAAATTGGATTGTAGGGACCTTAAAACGTGGTCATTTACCAAAATCTCGATATGCGATTTTTAGCACGATCTCTATACCTCCCTTACCAAGGGTAGCGGGAGGTAAAAATATATTTATAAAATGTACCTCCTTGAGAATATAACAACGTATAAAATAATACAAGAAGTGATATATTTATTTATTTAAATTCTATATTTTAAAGTGAAAGGTTTTTTAAATTTTCACTTTCCCTGTATTGAAGAAACTTCTCAATTTTATGTAATAAAATAAAAATTTATTTTATCTTTTCTGGCTATGTAAAGTTTGGGATTGGTTAGATTAAGTTACATAGGATAATATATTTTGATGACGAGAAATAAAAAATGGATACAATTCACTTATAACATTACTGTAGTCAGGGCCGGCGCGTGGGGTGAAACAGTGAAGCGAATGTTTCAGGCGGCATATTTTTTAGGGCGGCATTTGAGATGAAAAATATTTTTATAACATCATGTTGCTCGTTACAGTTTACATTATACAACCCAATAATAAAATGTCTTAAATTTCAAAATGTGTTTTTATTGTAAGATAACGTTTGTGCAACGCGATGGGAAAGCCGTATAGAACCTATCTCAGGTATCAAATCGGAGGAATATACGATGCACTGACATAACTTTCCTTAAATAAATATACATATTGTGATACTAAATATAAAAGCAAATGTTTGGCCAACAAATATTCAAAATTTAAGTTTATTTGTAGTGTTATAGTTTGCATGATATTCTGTCGCAAATTAACATAAGATCAAAAATATTACAAAATAAATCTTTAGTTTTATCAGAATGTGTCAAAATTTTGAGAAACATTCATTCTTTTTTGAAAGATTATCGTTTAAACGATTTTAAACAAATGTTACGTTCGTTAAAAGAAATTGCGACAGAATTGGAAATTGAGACAGAAATTGAACAAATACGTCCGATTATAATTCATCGCAAATTAAAACAATTTACGTATGAGGGCAGAGATACACCTATAGAAGATCCTCTTAAGAAATTTAAAATTGAATTTTTCAATGTAATTATTGACGTCTCTATAAATTCAATTGAGGAACGTTTTTCACAACTAGAAAATCACAGCAATATTTTTGAGTTTTTATATAACATACCACCCCTTGTTAACAAAGAATTGGATGATATTTTTAAAAATTGTCAAGATTTGCATGTTCATTTAACAAATGATATTGAACCTTTAAATTTGTATAATGAATTTTTAATTATAAGAAACATTTTAAGCGGTGAAATGACGCCTTTAGATGTTTTAAATTATATAGATAAACATTCTTTGACAGAAAAAAATCCTAATTTGTTTATTTCTTTAAGAATTCTAATAACGCTGCCTATAACTGTCATTCATTTTCCAATTTGAAACTGATTGAAAAATATTTACGTTCGTCAATGTCCCAAGAAAGGCTCATAGATTTGACAGTATTATCAATTGAACAAAGCAAAATTAATTAATTATGATGATATAATTGATGATTTGGCTAAAGAAAAAGCTAGAAAAGTTAGACTCGTAATGTATATAAACATATGTTCATTTATATTTTTTAAATTTATACATTCATTATTCTTGAAATATTTAATTTTTCTTCATTTTGTTATTTAATTTTTTAAGTTATTTTTATGTGATAATAAAACACACAATAAATATAAGGGCGGCAAATTGAGCGCTCGCTTCAGGCGGCAAATATGTGCGAGCCGGCCCTGACTGTAGTATTTTTTTTATGAACAAAAGATGTCTATTTGTCATCAAAGCAAAATGGAAAATGTTTGCTATAAAAAGGACTAATGCAGTGTCATTTTTCATTGTAATATATAATTTGAAGAAATAAATTCATTTTATTACTTTTTCCGTGATTTGTATTATCTGTGTAAAGACAATTTTTTATTTTTCTAATTTATTTTTTGAAAAGACCTGTTTCTATAAATTTATTTATATGTATTTACAACAATACCTAACGGAACCACTGTTTTTTTTAAATTTCTTATGAAATTACTTAAATTGAAAGTGATCTATAGCTTTTTATAATGGAAGGTTATAGCGGTTTTACACGTAACAATAATCGGTCAATTTATTGACCGATAAATCGATCAATTTATCGTAGAAATCTTGAGAATTTACACACAACGAGTTTCTATCAATTTATTTTTGTTGGAATGAAGGCTACCAACTTACCAACTACTCATGTCTTTTATAAATGTTTTTGAGGTTGGAATTTAACTTCGTGGCGCTTCAATAGATTTATGGCTTCTGTCGTATCGTTTATTAGTTTTGTTAGAGTTTGCAGTGTATTTATAATTAAAAATGCGTAAAAGCGGATATACGTTCAATAAAGAAGAAATTACGGTTTTAATAATCCTAATTATTAATTTATCTTCAACAGAAACTGACTCTCATAAAAGTATCTCCCTTTTTAAGTAATGGTGATATAATTTTAACAATATCAAAAGCTGATTTATCCATTTTTAAAAATAATTTAAACTGGTCCGGATGTTTGTTAACAAAGGTAAATTTCATTTGGTTTTATCAAACCATGGTCTCACCCATCTCCTACAATTTTTTGTTTTTCACAAACAGAATAACCATCAACGCAAACGTTATCCTTTTTAGATTTTCGATTCTTCTTCTACGTGCTAAGCACAGATCTTGTCATTTTTGTTTAAAAAACAGAAATGAAAACTTATAACCTACATACTGTATACGTCAAATATAGTTTGAAATGTCAAATGTTATGAGTTGGCACTAGAAAAGTAACCAAATATTCCCCAAAAAATCGACGGAAAATAGAACTCGTTCTATTTCATCAATTTATTGTTCAATTTATTTTCGTAAATAAATCGATCGATTTTCCTGTATTACACATACCGATAAATTGAAGGTCGCAGTTGATCAATAAATCGGTCGATTTATCGTTACGTGTAATACAGCCATTAGAGAGAAAAATACAAAATATTTTTCAATTTATATTAGGTAGAGTGCGTACTCGAAAGAAAGAGCCAACGGCGTCATCAGTAGTCAGGAGCGCGACTGGGAGAGTATAACGTTGAGGTTTATGATTGGCTACGTTGCGAATTTATGGGCTCGCCAGTTTTATTCAAAACTGGGCGCTAATTACGCTCCATAATGAAGCGTATATTTTTAATCGATAATTTAAAATATTATTTTGTAGGAATATTTCATTGTATCTACTTCTGATTGAACTTAACTTAATATAATGATTAGTATTAACAAAAAAATGTGAATAGAGAAAAATAGATATTGTGCACGACGTTGAACATTTCCTTGGAGGCGTGGTCAGCAGAACTGAGTTATGACGCGGCCGACTTGTTCTTAATGTGTACGCATTGTAATTGTAACCCTACGCGAAAATATGCAAGACAAGATATATGCAAGAAGCTTGCATGCAAGACAAGATTTTTGTTTACAAGAGTAATGCAAGACAAGAGTTATTTAAATTACAAGAAGTAGTTAGCAAGACTAGAAATCTTGTCTTGCGGAGCACTAATCAAGAGTCTGGACTCGTACATCCATCTAGTTGAATTGAGATGAAATTGTACAGCTAATAATGACAGTTCACATAACCTCACAAAAAAAATATTGGGCGTTTAGTGCTGCCCTCTCTGTGCTAGACAGCGAACTTCCTATTCAGGTAGTATTAAATTAGCCTGATGCGTGATGAATACAGGTATCTACCTGCATCTAGTTATTCCTAGAGGAGAACTAAAACTTATCGATCTCATAGTTGATGGGATTTAATTGCTCGACTACTAACCTCATGGAAATATTCCACTGATGAATAAATTCCAACATTTCCAATAACTGCTAGCAAAAATTAATTCAACATTACTGGCACACAAAAACGAATGATTGGATCGAGAATGCATAGGATACGAGTGTTTTGCGATATGATGTATGCATCACTAAAACCTCGTTAGTCTAGTAGGCCGGGACCCCGAGCTAAAATTTTCCCATCAGTTCAGCACGTTCCAGTGACTTATTTATGCATTACCTCTCAAAATTAATGAGACCTATCGATCACACCCACATACACTTAGCAAAATATTGCCAGCTTTTACACCTTTCTGAACGTAACATTATTCATTACCAATAGTAAAAAAATCTGATGTAGGCGGCATTTTACGTCCCACCAATTCCATTTATTTAATATTGGTGATTTAGAATTTTTACTGCCAAATTACCGTGACATTTGTCTACTTATCACGTTCGCTTTAAATTGAAATCGTTTTACAGTTTCTGCAAAAATGAGAGTACGACAAGAAAATGGGTTGATTGAACTAGCATTATACTCGTAAAATTATTGACAAAAAGGCCAATAGACCAAAAGTTATTCAAGAAAGATTAATTGGTATATATGGAGAAGAAGCGTCGTCATAATTTGCAGTGAAATTATGGTGTAGCAATATGCCTTCTAACAGGGCTATTCTACTAAAAAACAATGTATTGTTACGAGTCGTTACCAAGCGATATGTAGTTATAATAATAACGATTTTTGCCAAAACCCTATTCTGCTAATTAATTTATCGTTACGTATCGTTATTTTATATCGTTTATGAACGACAAATTCAAATGGCTCGTTGAAGTCGTACAGTTTAATATATTTTGAAAGCAAAAGTAAAAATCTGTTGTGGCCAGCACAATACCTTCCGCCAATCCTGTGTATAATGTATAAATTCCATACATAATTTTTCTTGCAAAAGATTCTAAATTTCCAGTAAAATTATTTCATAAAAAAACTATTCAAATTGCACTTGACACTGACATCTTCTTCTTTAACTTTTCCCATTCGTTAGGGGTCGCTATTATCATTCAGTTCCTTTTCTCTCAAGTCTTCCGCAATACAGTCCTTCCATCTTATCTTTGGTCTTCCTCTGTTTCTTCAATATCCTATTACTAAATTATTCATTCTTGTTCCAATATAATTCTTCATTTCTCCTCATGACATTTTCAAACCAATGTAATCATATTTCTTGTATCTTTCTAGAAACTTGTAATACTAGAGTTATTTTCTTACAGTATCTTTCCGTGTTTTCCCCAACATCTACTTCAACATCCTCATCTCTGCCACATTAATTTACTTTTTATTGATACTGACATCTGTCAATTTGAATTATATGAATATATTAATAGTTTCCATGTTTAGCATAGCTGGCTGAATTATAAAATTTAATTTCTTTAAAATTCTTTAACTCTGTATCTATTGAATATGAAGTATAAAATGTAATCAAATCGTATAGAGAATAATATATTCTTTAAGTTATAATAACGTTAAATGTCAATAAATCAAATTTAACTGTTAAATCTTCAAATGAGGGTACTTCCGGTTAACCAATTATAACCAAAATCTAATCACTTGTTCGTCTGGATGTAAACTTGAGGAATACGAAAAAAATATAATTTTTGGAATCGTGGTATTGAAGTTATGGGATCCGGAACTTTTGTCACACACACACAGACACACATACATACAGACATCATCGTAAAAATGGTAAAATCGTATTATAGGGACCCTAAAACATGCTTATACACTAAAAACTCATCATTGAATTTTTTGACCAAAGACAATACCTTCCTTACCTAAAGGTGACGGAAGGTAAAAATGGCCGAAGAAGATATTTTATTAATTGTGGCTGAGCAAGAGATTCTTTACAATTTTATTAATTATATTTTTTAATATATATATATATATATATATATATATATATATATATATATATATATATATATATATACACTTACATACATATTTATTTTGTAAATATATATGCAGTATCTATGTATTTGATAAATTATATATTTGTGTAGAGAAGTCAAATTATATAATTGTACTCTATGTAATACATCAGATTCTTTTACTGTACCGGAAGAAAATTTTAGAATTTTTTTTTCGATTAAATAAAGAAGCATGTACAGATTTATTTACGCAAATATCACCATATATGAGGAACTCGTTAAGAAGTGATAGTTTGCTAAAAAAATCTAGAGTATTTATAAATTATTATTAGCTTATCTTTCGGATCAATTTGTACTTATTTTTATAAACAGAAAAAAATCATAGTTTGAACCTTGAAGTGCCAAATTGTTAGATAATTCTAAAAACTTCATGTTTGTACCTTTATTGTTTAGATTTGTAATTCAGATTTAAATATAGTGCCCCTAAATGAACAGTTCCCTGGATCTGTTCATGACTCCGCCATTTGGATGATGTCCGATTTAAGGTCCGAGCAAATCATTTTTAGAAACATCGTGAAAAAAATGTATCTAACACGAGAAGAAAGCGCTTTTTCCACTCTCGCTGCGCTCATGAGGCAAACTTCGAGCTCGAGTGGGAAAAAGAAGCACTTTCCTATCTAGTTTGATAAATAACTATTATTTGCTGCAAAAGATTTAAGTGAGTCCAATTTTAGCGAACACCATTTTTTTTTAAATAAATTAACTTAATATCTACGTTATAGAATATTTAAAAAAAAACTATTACAGCTTAACCAATAACAAGACTTTCTATATAAAACAACAGTTTTTTGTAGTTCCAAATAAATTTTTAGTATTCACCACAATGATTTTGAAATTAATCGTGAATTGCAGTTTGCAATATGGACACAAGGCACAAGGTTTATTTGAAATTGTGACCAAACTTACATAGATGTATATCTGTTGCATATTCAATTATTTCAAATTAAAAAATACATTATTTTGTTTCATTTATTTTCAAACTTTTTTATAAACTATTTTTATTGTTGAAAATGATTGAGATAAATTCCGATTTGAATTGTAGGGCAAACATTTTCAGCTCATCAACTTTATGAATGGCCCGTTTCCAACCGCATTCAATTAAATTCTCAAATTTCAGCTTTATAAAAAGTATTGATTTGGCCACATTTTGGTTTACTTCCAACTTCCAAGTTCGCGGTGCGGTCCCTAACCTCAAAACTTTGACAGCCACTGGTCGGCGCTTGCGTCGCTCGATATTTGAACTCAAAGTGAAACACTTTACCGTACGTAAATAAGTAATCGCTTCTTACAAATCTACAAATCGCTTTTTCAAAACAAACCATAAAATATCCTCACATACGTAACAACCGCGATTCGTCTCTTTTTCTGTCATACACACATGCTCGAACACGTCCACGTCGAGAGCTTACATGAAGCTTTCTTACCAAAATAGCATGGAGGGGGTAATAACATGATTGCGTGATTACGTCACACGTGAATGGGATTAGACACGACATACGTTTACTCTACTACACTACTGAGATTTTCGTAGAGAAAAATAATATATTCATTTTTTTTTGTTCAAATTATTGTTACAATAATGATTGTGTACCATTTTATAAATAAATTATTTACAAATTGAATAGTTTTATATACATTATGTTGGTTTATTTATATTTGACGATATATATATATATATATATATATATATATATATATATATATATATATATATATATATATATATATATATATATATATATATATATATATATATATATATATATATATATATATATATATATATATATATAAATCAGCTCTGCAGGCCTTGAAGGCCCATGGCTTTTTGAACTACGCCTCTCCACTGTTCCCTATTCATTATTTTTCCCTCCCATCTTGTAATTTTCATTTGGTTTATGCCCTTTACGACTGCATCGTACCACCTTCCTTTGGGTCTTCCCCTTCTCCTTTTTGCTTCGATACCTTTTATGATTTGACGATATAGCAATTTTAAATAATAAAATGATAAATACGTTTATTAATTATTTATGTATATAGGTACTAAAGTTCTACTTTTTATCACGAATATGGAATTTAGTTTCTCCAACACTATTTTGGAAACTACAAAAATTATGTTGGAATTAATATTACTCCAACAAACCGTATGGAATAATTCCGCACGGCTTTCGACGAAACAGAATCTATTTAGCTGCATATTAGTGCGGTATATCAAATATCTTGATCCGGTTGCTATGGTTATGACTCTTTGTTTTATATTTACTTATTTCTGTATTCGCGTTTGACGTTTTAAAGTTTTGAACAGTTTTAGAATTCTTTGTTAACTTTTACAAGTTTTTGGAGTTGTCCAGAGTAATAAGTACTTCACCAGAAATAAGAGAACGCGCTAATGATACAGGGAGTCAGTTATTACCAAATAAATCAAAAAGAAAAATATGAATGGAGTAATTATAAACAATTTATAGACTGGCGTCAAAAAAAATATATATTGTTATTATCAATCAACATTTTATATATAATTTCTAAAATCTTGTTAGAGAGAGTATAGTCTACAACGCATTTGGAATGGCATAATCCACACTCGCAAACTTTTTGCTCGTGTGGAATATGGGCCATTCCATTACTTGTTCTAGAATGTACTATTCCGAGGCCATATGGCCAAAGAAAATAAACCAAATGAGTGGTAAAAAGGAACTTCAGTGCCGAGGTGCATATTAAATTTTATTTGAAATCAAAATTTTATGAAAATTAAAGGAATACTTATTTTTATAGGTTATGTTGACAAATCTATCAGTTGCTGTCAGTTGTTATCGTAAATAATACTCAAAATTATGTGTTATCTCAAACTTCTTCATCGGAATTTTTTTTTTCTTGCACATATTTTTTTATCCTTTTACTTATAAATTTACTATTGTACATCGTACATCTACCCAAACTATCTTATATGTATAATAATTATCTAAAGGTTGACAACACTGCATTTGCATGAAATCGTCGTATAATGGAATACTTTATTGCCGAGTTCTGAACTTTTAATGAAGATTTTTGAGCACTTTAGTGACGATATCAAATAATAGTTATTTATGTATCAAGGCACTGAAGTTGTTTTTTTTGTCACGAATGTGTAATTTATTTGTCGAGGCCGTCAGGCCGAGGAAAATAAACCATATGGGTGATAAAAACGAACTTCAATGCTGAGATGCTTATTAAATTTTATTTGAAATTGATAAATGGAAATGAAAAGAATATGTATATTTATAGGTTATAGTTACATTACATTTGTCAGTCTGACAGTCAATGTTGCTAACGTCCGGACATTGAGGTTATCGTAAAGAACACTCAAAATTATGTTTTATCCCAAATTTCTTCATCGGAATTATTTAGCTTGTTCTTCTTGCACATATTATTTGTCATTTTACGTACAAATTTACTATTTTACATCATACGCCTGCCCAAATTATTTTACGTGTGCAATAATTATCATAAGGTTTGCAACACTAAATTTGTATGAAATCGTCTATAATAGATTACTGTAGTACCGATTGACGATTTTTGTGCACTTTAGTGACGATTTCAAATAAATTTAATTTTTGGAGTTATAAAAGCTGATTTCTTTTTTAATAACTCGATTATTTTAAATATTATGGAAAAAAAATTAAACGAAATTTATTTTAAAATAAAATGTCCATAAATCTACAGTATAGGTTTTTTACAGTATGTAACTTCATATTTTTAAATGGAACATCTATGTTATGTATATATGCATTTATTCAAATTTGAAAAATTGCGAATAATTTAAATATTACGTTTTTATAAATGTAAGGGGTTTTGCATATCTTTACTTTTAATTACACCTTTCAAATTTAAAGAAAATTAATTATTTAAATATTTAATCTACTTCAATCCGATATTTCATTATTTTAATATTATCAGGTATAAGTTGAATTCCATACAAATTAATCATACAATTTAATAATTTTTGTACAAATTGTTTATTAGGAAAAATTTGTTTCATTTGTAATGTTGATATTAATATTAATATAAAACAACTATTTTAAAAATAATAAGTATTAAATTCAATAAAACTGAAAAACTCAATATTATGCAAGAAAATCCAAAAAAATCTAAACTTTTACCACCTCTTTTTTCATTATAAATTTTAAATATTTTCATAGACCAAAAATATGTAGTATGAAAAAATTTGGTATTAAATTGTGCTTTTATGTACTGAAAATAGTAGATAAAGTAGCACTTTAACAACATTTTAACAGCAAGGGTAGATAAAATACTTTAATTCTTATTTATTTACATACAAAATCCATAATAACCTACATAGGTACATATTGGGATTTTAAAATTGTGTTTATTTTTAGTTCGTATTTTTTCTTTAATATCTGCTATAGAAAAAAAATTAGTCGCGGAATCGCTCGTGAATTAAATTTTTCGCTAGTCGATAAAATATAATTTTATCGTCTTGTATAAAAAATAACTATTATGTAACGCATGAAAAAACTGTCAACTCTCAAGTGCCATCTACTTTCTACTATATTTTTAATTCTGAATGATATACTTATAATAGGATTAGTTTATGCGCAAATAACTATTTATTCGTACATACTTTATGTGAGAAAAGCATTATTTCATATTTTATTCAAAATGTATATTGTAAAAGTGTTAAACAAATAGTTGTTACACGAAATGGTATTTATTAATATTAAACACGACAAAACAAATATTGGCTGTAAAACGTTAAAAATACTCATTATTATACGAAATAATTTTGTTTCTAAAATATTGCTATTTTATTATCATGTTTTATTGTATTATATTATTTTACCGAACTTTGGGGACGAATATATCAAAATAAATTGCAATTATATACAATACGTGTTTTCCACTTTCACTTTTACCAATTTATTCGTGATGCAATATTTATTCTAAAAACAGATAACAAATATTGATTTTTCTGGAAATTAACATGAATATTACATTATTATTATCATTTTGTTATCTATTAATATTATATCAAACATGGACGTGTAAGTGTTTACCAAATACAATTACATGCACTGTTAGAAATTTCAATTAACAGGCTAATCAAAATCTAGAATTCTAGAACATTTAGCTTCGCATCTTATTGTTATAAGAGATTATCTATATTTGCCTTGATGCTGGAGAATGTCAATTTGTTATATTAAAAATATAAAATAGAAGTAGAACATTTCTAGGTTGGACCAACATAACCAATATGTATTTCTGGTTGCTGTATTATTATAGTTTGTATTGTTTTATGTTTAATTTCGCATTTTGATATATATTTTTAACTGTTTTGTATTTATAATATCAAATTACTAATTATTATTTAATTTTTAACATTAAATATGATTTTTAATAACGAATATGTTGTAATAATTTATAGTGTGACCAACAAAATGCATGTGTATTTCTGGTTGTTATACTAATCTGTTATTTCATTGTATTTTTGATTTAACCTAAAAACTTTACATTTTTTTATTTTTATGGCTTAACTTATATTCAGTACATTTTATATCATAAATATATTCGTAAAATATGTACGGAATGCCTCTTATACTTAATATGTATGTTTAGTAAAGATGAATCAAATAAAAGTAAAACCTTCAATATAATCTGAACTTTGACAGATATCTATTCCAGTGAAAAATGATCTTTAACGATTGATATATGCTCTGTAATCATGCTCATGCAATCATGCATCATCAAACAACATAGAATTGAACGCTTAAAGATATTTTCGTTTCGTAATGTTTTATTGACTTCCTCTGTCTCATTATCATATTGATAAAGGCTGCTACAATCCAGAGATGGGATACTGGAACTAAAACTAAAAATACTATTACGTCACTTGGACTAAAAATAACCAAAACTGCAATTACTCCAGGCTTAGCTACAAAAATACGCGTCACTCATTTGCAGGGTATGAAGTAATTATACTAGATTGAAAAACTGTAAACTATTAAGTTATCTTGCATCACAGTATATGAATAATTTATAGAATTTCTAAACGCAAGGAAAAAAATGAAATGAATTAAAGACTTAACATTGCCAGTCTTTAAGGCTTTAATCAAGAGTTGGTGGACAAGAAGAAAACAAGCTTACCTCGATTTCTAGGTACAGAAATTCACCTCAAATAACTCCAGTGTTCACAGCGTCCACCATAAATAATTTAAGTCACAGATTATACAACCACAAAAAATCAAAGGGACTGCAGAAAGGGACATAAGAACTACCACTATTTATATACTTTTCACAATTTTTAAAATTAGTCCGTTGTAGAAAAGAAAATAAATGTAATGAAAATTAATTAGTGAATCTAAAATGAGAGACGTTGTTCATTATCAAATTAAACGACCCAAAAAAAAAAAGAATAAATTAAATGTAATTATTCGTAGATAATGAGAGAATTGAATATCGCACTAACCAGCAAAGAATAATATTGGCGAAGAAAGAACAAAAACGAACATAAATTTGCAAGCAATATTCTTGAAAAACAGCGGTATCGTGGGAGGTTTGCAGGAATTATAAAACACTGACGACACTGAGCACCACAGAACGCAAAAACGAACGAACTGGCACACTTGAAGAAGAAACACAAGAAATTAGGCACAAAATGTAAAAAAACCAGGCGGAAATAGAATGGTGTGTATGCAAGGATTAGAGCAGCACTGTTCAGTGTGTCCACCATGAAAATGAAGTAGGGCACATTGGGATTGAGATTGGCGCTGGCATTTTGCCAAGGCTGGGCTTACCTAGAGTCGTGGACCTACTGTGCTCGAGCTCGGCCAGAATGCGGTTGTCTTGCTCGATCTTCGCCATGATGCGTTCGATCTCGGTGCCCTTGTGGCCGTGGCCGGTGGGGTTGTTGGCAGGCGTCGCGGAAGGCCATGAGGCCGCCGAGGACGACGACGACGTGGGGAAGTGGTTGGGCGTGCGAGTGCGCTGCGCCGAGCTCAGCTCCAGCTGAAGCTCCTCGCAGCGCACCGTCTCCAACGCGATCTTCTTCTCTAGCTCGCGCACGCGGGATTGCCTCGCTTCCAACGCCTCCCCCGAGCAGCCCTTGAGTGCGTGCAGCGCATCCTGGTGCGCCCGCTCTAGCTCTTGCTTGCGCGCCTCGGCCGCACGCAGCTGCACCTCGAGATCCATGAGCACTGAGCCTGAGCCGGCTCCAACCACTATACCGTCACAATCACACGGCGCCCGCGCACACACATACACACACTTCCCGCCGCCTGTTGGACCCACACATGTCATGTGATTCACATCTTAACACTCAACAAATCATACATCCTATTATTATTATATACGTCCATTTAACAACAATTACTTTCCTCGTTTCTCAACGGCATGTATGTGTGTTGTGTTGCTCTTGCTCCTACACAGCCCTTCTCATGTAGTGGTGCGTAGTACTGTGCGTTGGTGTGTTCCCCATCTCAGTATTATATGAGTGAATCAATGAACGAATGACGACCAATCGATTTGCGCGCGCATTTCTCTCACTCACATTCACTCGTCCGGCATCGTTTCGGATCGGCCACCTTCGCCAAGGATCGGAAAGGATCGTGGCAAGAAGAAGAGCAAGGCAGAGGGCAGGACCTGTTGAAACGCGGGAATGTGTTCGTCGAATAACTTGGATAACTTGAGGTACAATGAATAGATGTCACGAGAAGTCGAAATGTTACACCAAAGGACAATGAACTCTGTTTTTGTGAAGGGATGTTCATGTACCGATTAAATTGGGGCAATAATGATGTTTCAATTAACAAACAAAACATTCGTGGAAAAATGGAGTCCTAATTGGGGGTGAATAATTTGTTTGTGCTTTCCAACTTTTATCAGCATTCCGCTCAATAATCGTTAAATATCAACATACAAAATATTCGTAAAAGAAAAATATGCTGTGGATAACTACTGACCTGAATGTTCTAACGGATGCTTTAATTTTTAATGATTTATTTGAAAGGAGAATTCTTCTCCCGTATTGTGTCGAAAAATGAAGATGCTTGCTGTAATACTGTAAATATACACGTATGTATTGCTGGTTGCTGCGTGCATTAGAGCTTCGTCATTACAATTTTAGGAGTTTTGCAACGATAATTGCAAGGATAGAAAGGATTCTAACTTCAATAACACGAATTAATAACAAGACAATTAAATATGACACTTGAATCCTTAGCCATATAAGAGCTAAAATGTCATTAATGATATACCATTTGCTTCGGCTTAGTAATCCAAAAATTGTAGGTTCAAATATCATAAACAAGTATAACTAATCAGTGTTTGTTTTTCATTAAAATAAGTTAATTGTAATTTTTGCTTCATATAAAAATTGGTATACTTATAAATAGCATTTTTCATTTCTTTATTGACAAACAGGACTGAATGAAGCGGCCACTTTTCCTCCCCGAAGTTTAGGACACCATTTTAAAGACTCATTTTTATCTTCCGAAAGGTACTGTCTTTGGTCAAAAAAAATGGTGGTGAGTTTTTAAAGAATAAGTACGTTTTTAGAGTCTCTAGAATACAATTTTACTATTTTTACGATGATGTCTGTATTTATGTATGAGTATGTGTGTGTGTGTGTGTGTGTGTGTGTGTGTGTGTGTTTGTGTGTGTGTATGTGTATGTGTGTGTGAGTGTGTGTGATCGAATTATTCTAATACCATAATTCCAAAAATTATAATTAATCAACCGGAAGTATCCTCATATGAGGTTTTTCTTGAAAAAACGCAGTTAAATATTTTTATATATTTTTTTATTTTTATTTTTGTAAATATTAAAAAATACTATATTCTCTATACGGTTTGATTGGAATTTATACTTCATATTCAATGGATGTAGAGTTAAAAAATTATAAAGAAATTAAATTTCATAAATAGTCAGCTATGCTATATCCATGGAAACAACCACTATATTAAAATAATTATGATTGACACTTGTTAGTGTCAACTTTAATTTACTACGTTTGTGTTATAATTTAACTTAAAATATAGAATATTTGCAAGAAACTGTAGTATGAAATTTTACAAAATACATAGAAATAAGAAAAGGTAATGTACTGGAAATTTAGAATCTTTTGCAAGAAACTTTATGGAATTTGTATAAAATACATAGAACAGAACTGACGGAAGGTAATGTGTTGGCCACATCAGATTTTTTTTATTTGTTGAATTGAGTTTGAATTTGTCCAAATGTATTTTTTTAATATTTAAATACATAGTACAAACGTGACCCCTGCAATGCTTTCTCTCCACGCCAGCTTGAATTTTTTTTTTTTAATAATTCTATAACTTTTTCAAAATAGTATTATTTTACTTATGAATCTTTTCCATATCTCCTCTGCTTCATGTTTTTATTAGTTTTGAAACAAATTAATTTTATCGACCGAAATATTTTTAGTCGCAATAAAATAATATATGTATACATATACATAAAATAACTAATATTGTATCTATACTATTATTTACATTTATATTGTTTTTCCGTTTTCAGATTAATAAAATAAACTATATAAAAATCATTTACGTACTACATTGAGTGTATATGGTGTGTATTATAAATACATTAAGATTTTTAAATATTCATTGCAATTGGTACAGAAATTTACTCATAATGATGTTATTATAAACGATCACTCAAAAAGGATGATTCAGAAAGAGAAGGGGAATAAGAACGAATAGGAAACGAAAAAAGTCGTGTTCCTTCGACTGTGATTGTGATTTTGTGAACCCTGATTAGTTTAATCGTGATCCTTTTGAATCATGATTTATAAATTATATCAAGAAAACAACTTAAATAATATAAACACCATCTAACATCTAACGTCAAATATCATATGCAAACTAATTTATTTTATAAATAATTTACTGTCGAGTGTTATAGTCAGCACATTAAAAATAGATCATATATAGAAGTAAAAAATCTGATGTGACCAACACAGTACCTCCCGCCATTTACCTATGTATATAATTTTTATATTACTTTATAAATTTATCCATACAATATATAGAAAAAGTATTAAAGCAAACTTGTAGAAAATGATATAATCTTTAATTTTTATAATAACAAATTGAGAAAAAATTACATTTAAAGGTATTTTTTGAAGAAAATCTTGAGCTTCAAGTAAACTGCCATTTCCGGTTATCCGATTGCCACCAAAATCTAATCAGATATTTCCATATTAGAATAAGGTAGAAATACATGGTTTAAAAACTTTCTGAATGATAGTATTTGAGTTAGAGCGTATACAGGATCCACACACACACATACATACATACATACATACACACAGACATCATCGTGAAAATGTTAAAATTGGATAGTAGGGACCTTAAAACGTGATCATTTACCAAAATCTCGATATGCGATTTTTAGCACGATCCCTATACCTCTCTTACCAAGGGTAGCGGGAGGTAAAAACATGTTCTTGGTAACATATGAAGTATGTTTACTTAAAACAAATCTTTAGCATATTTTCTTTGTTTTCAAAAGTATGGTGGATCATTACATGCTTTTGTAGGCAAACCATTTTTAAATATGCTCTGAAATGAATCTATATGATCACTAAAAAGTATGATTCAGAAGGAAAAAAGGGAAGGTTGTCTAGTGATTACAAAATGAGAAAGTGGGGATAACGAATAAGAAATTTTGAAAAAAGATTATTAAAAAATATTGTTGCTCTCTCGACGAGTTTTATCAATGTTTAAATTTAATGTACTTATTTCTGTTACAGCCTGTTGAAACACCAAAATAAATGACACATTTCATCCTTTTTAAAAAAATGCATTTACAGCACTATTAGAAAAATGATTTCCCTCAAGCATATTGTACGATGAATAATTTATGAGATCGAACTTCATAAATTTTGAATTTGATAAATTTTTCTTATAAAACAAGAAAAATTCTTATATCAACGACATTACATCATAAATCTTTTTCACTAATATATGTTCTATCTCTGTTTTATTGAATGAAATGGAATCATTGTCTTTCCCCATGACTAAATTGGCGATCTATATTGCTGAGGCTGTAAAGCGAAATAACTTACGCGTAAAATATGATTTCATCATCTTGCAAATTGAACCCCGAAGAAGTTTGTAGGGTAATGCCACTGGGGGATATTATGATGGGACTCGAACCAGTAATTTTGGCGAGACAGACTGAATTTTGATGCGGCTGAAACCAGACATACATTCGTGTTATGAAGGTTGTATTTAATGAAAACAATACAATAATTATAGTAATGTATATTACAATTACAAACTTCGTGAATATACTTTTTTGGTCGGGGATGTATTATATCGGCCTAAACTGAATGCCAAAGCCTGGAAAACCATCGTAGACAAAAAAAGTTTGCGCGACATTGTATTTTTTTTGTCAATAATGGAATCTTCTACTACTTTATGTAATGAAACTTCAAATAATCGAGTTTTTAATGTCCCTAATATCTAATCTACATGACGTATCTACGCTAAGTATTCCAAATTCTTAATTCTTTCAAGCCTTCTTGTTACAGAGTAGACAAATAAAACTACCCGTCTTAATAGGGCTATTCTGTAAGATCGTTATGACATAACGAATCGGTAAAACGTTATATCGTCATGGTAATAACGAAAATCGTTTAATAGGTTTATTCTGTAAATGATCGTTATGACATTTTTCATTGTTAAATCGTTATTATAACGATAATCGTTAAAGTGGTATTCTGTAAACAATAATTTAATTCTACATAACGAAATAAAGATAACGATATCGTTATTTCTTAACGATTGGAAAAATCATTCGTTATCTAAACGTTTTGTCAATAATTCAGTATTTTGGTTCATGTCAAAATAAAATTGCTATTATGTTGAATAGTGATCTCAAAAACCAGTCAGTTTTTATTCGTAGCGCCTAGCGCAAGCTTCCCAATTTGTCTACAGATGGTAGTTGTTGCTCATGCTCTAGCATAACCTACAAAAAGAAAAAGAATGGTCCGACAGCTGACAGGTTGACAGCAAACTCCAACCAGAACTAATCAAACCTAGAAGTTTTGTGAGTTATATTGAATTATTTTAGATATTTCATTTAAAATTATAATTCGATTTTGGGAAATAAAGTTCTTAACTTGATCCCAAGGTTATTATTTTTCAAAATGTGTTACATAATACGAATTCGAAGATAACGATTATCGTTAAGTAGAAATAACGATTTCGTTATGGTAACGATTCGATTTTACAGAATAGGCCTGTTAAACTGTCTATCACAGATTCTTTATTTATAAAGCGGTTAGTTCATAGAACACAAATATTGGATGTATTATGTAATCAATTTTTTGCATAATTATCAAATCAAAATCGGAAAAACAAAAAATAAAGAATCTGTGATAGACATTTTAAGACGGGTAGTTTTATTTGTCTATTCTGTAACCCTTTTTGAAAATTGAAATCCATTTTCAAATAAGTGAATGCTGAAAATGAAAATAACAATACAACGAAAGTAAACGAAATAATACTTGATTGAATTTATGATGCCACCATTTTTGATAATATGGAAGATAGGTAGTTGAATGACATGAGCTGCCAGTTAGCAATTAAAACTTAAACTACAATATACATAGTTTTTTTTTTATTAAATTTATCCACTCATATTTCCAATTATTGTCCACAAAAGTTATTTGAAGTATACAAGTATTTATATATTTTTATATTTTGCGTTCATAATGAAGTCATTACGAAACCTAATTGCGTATCGAAAGAGCTTTCATTTCGATATGCAATTTTCTATTTTAGAAGGTTGGTGCTAAGATGACACTGATGTTCATAAATCAGAATTGACATGAACGAACTTTCAAATAATCATTGAAATAATTGCATAAATGATAATCCAATGTTACCGAATACAACATTACACATACAAATTTCCCTAAATCAACTTGGTTTAATATAGTAAGGTCTCAGAAATCATGGTATTGCCATGATGGTAGCGCTTCCGATTTGACAGGAAGTGATATTAACTTTCATATTTGAAATAGGACATCTTATATATTTTATATATTTAGAATATAAATAAAATTACGAATTCAACGGTATGTTTGAAGTGCATTTTTATTGAAGAAATAAATAACCAAAATGTACTAGAAAATTATGAATAATTAACCTGCCAAACCATGATATCAGGCATGCTGTGAAAACAGTTGTGGTAATATTGAGTAATATTTAAGTTAATTCTTTAAATAGTAACCTATTTTTGTAAGATTCTATATTTTGTAGCAAAAAAATGATCAATTTGTTATCAGGTAGGCACCTAATATGGCTTACCAGGTTAATTATTCATAATTTTCTCTTACGTTTTTGTAATTTATTTCTTATATAAAAATGCACTTCAACCATATCATTGAATTCGTAATTTTACGTAAATTCCAAATATATAGAAATATAAAGCGTGTCTCATTTAAAATATGAAATTTAATATCCGGTTAAACCGGAAGCCATATACCATGATACCATATGATTTGTGAGCCCCTAAGCCCAGTTTACAAATATGTCAAGAAAATTAATAAATTATTATTTTATTATCAGTTTGTCAATTGCGTAATATTCTTTACGTAACTCAGTTGTGTAATAGTATATCACATCCCAGGTGGGATATGTTTCATTATAGTCGAGGGCTTATGTATATTACCGAGAGGCGAAGCCTCGAGGTGAGATACAGCGCGAGGCTGTGATGAAACTCCCACCGAAGTATGTAAACTATTTTATTCACAATCATCCTCTTTTTAAATCAATAATTTTCAAAATAAATCAATGAGTTATAATCTTTAATTTTAATATTTTTGATAGCTCTATTAAAATTTGTTTAGCGTACTTTACGGATCTATAACAATGTTGCTAGGCAACACCTACATAAACCCGTGGGGTAGAAGTGAAATCTGTTATTTCCCACCCAAGAGATTGTCATTACAGTTAGAAATGACGTATTTCCCAACCTTTAAGAGGCTAGGAATCGACAAATTAGTATAATGTTCTGAATAAAGATTTTTACAAAATTCAATTATGTAAAGAGTGACATTTGATAACGTCATACGCTTAGGTAAAATTTAACTTTTTAATACGGAATTAGATAAATTGATTAACATATTTCAACACTTATAAAAATATATAAATTTTCATAGACACTAGTTTAAATATACAGGGTGGTGACCGGCACAGCCGAACATAGGATTTTAACATGTGAAATCAGACTTTCCCAATTTCCTGGTTCCCTAAATATTTTAGGTAAAAATGCTTCAAATAAAAGTTGTAGAACATAAAATTCTGCATCAATAAACAAAATTAATGTTATGGGCCTTGTAACGGCAGAAATTAGGTATGAAAATGTAAAAAATCACCCCAAAAATAGCTATAGCCATAGAATTGAAACAAAAAATTAACAAATGTTAACGATTTATGTGTCAAACTAGGTTAATTTATTTTATATTATTTTTAATTTTTGTTCAAGTGAACAAATATCAATTTAAATTAACAGATAATTGTTAACTGGAACAGAAATTAGAAATAATACCTAATGAAAATAAATTACCCTAACATGACAAATAAACCGTTAGACATTTGTAACTTATTTTGTCTCAATTCCATGGCTATTGCTATTTTTAAAGTGATTTTCGATATTATCATACCTAATTTCTGCCGTTAAAATGCATACAAATACAAAATTAATTTTGCTTATTGTTTTTACCTTTCGTCACCTCTAGGTAAAGAAGGTATTGTCTTTGGTCAAAAAATTCAATGATGAGTTTTTACTGAATAAGCATGTTTTAGGGTCCCTATAATACGATTTTACCATTTTTACGATGATGTCTGTATGTATGTATGTATGTATGTATGTGTGTGTGTCTGTGTGTGTGTCTGTGTGTGTGTGTCTGTGTGTGTGTGACAAAAGTTCCGGATCCCATAACTTCAATACCACGATTCCAAAAATTATATTTTTTTCGTATTCCTCAAGTTTACATCCAGAAGAACAACTGATTAGATTTTGGTTATAATTGGTGAATCGGAAGTAGCCTCATTTGAAGATTTAACAGTTAAATTTGATTTATTGACATATAACATTATTATAACTTAAAAAATATATTATTCGCTATACGATTTGATTACTTTTTATACTTCATATTCAATAGATACAGAGTTAAAGAATTTTAAAGAAATTAAATTTTATAATTCAGCCAGCTATGCTAAACATGGAAACTACTACTATATTCATATAATTCAAATTGACAGATGTCAGTATGAGTAAAAAATAAATTAATGTGGCAGAGATGAGGATGTTGAAATAGATGTTGGTGAACACACGGAAAGATACGGTAATAAAATAACTCTAGTGTTACAATTTTCTAGAAAGATACAAGAAAGACGATTACATTGGTTTGAACATGACATGAAGAGAAATGAAGAATGGGAAAAGCTAAAGAGGAAGAAGATGTCAGTGTCAAGTGCAATTTGAATAGTTTGTTTATGAAATAATTTTACTGGAAATTTAGAATCTTTTACAAGAAAAATTATGTATGGAATTTATACATTATACATAGGATTGACGGAAGGTATTGTGCTGGCCACAACAGATTTTTTTTTTATGCTCTACTACATTTATTTGAATCTTTTTTACCTAAAATAATTACGGAAGCTGGAAATTAGGATAGTCTGATTTTCGGCTGTGCCGGTTACCACCCTGTAAATAACTATTTTTCTAATTTATATCTATGGTTGAGGATTCCATTGTTGGCTTTGCCTGTTGTTAGCAATATTGTTTTACAGATTTCGTAAAAATAATATATGAAATAAGAATAAATGAAACCAGACATACAGTGGTGTTAATTTAGTTGCATTTCATAGTAACATGGTTATTATTTTCGCAAATTATGTTTTACAAATTTAAAGGTCATTTATAAATCATTATACAGATTAATATTGTAATGAATTCACATTAAATTTTGATATAAACTGGAACAGAAATCAATCATTTTTACTGTTCACATCAGTTTTCATTGTGCTGTTGAAAGATATGAATTTGTATTTTTTGTATATTTCAAATCAGACCTACTTTTTGAAACTGAAATTAATTTGTAAAAATCACAAACAAATATGTAAATTATACAAACGTTTACTAATGCTAATTGTTCTTAGTTCTTAAAGAAACATCCTCTTTCAAGATAACATTAAAGAAGGATTGCTTACAAGACAGAGACACGAGATCTCATTAAAAGAGATTGCAAAGAAGAATTAAGAAACACGAAAACTGTGTAAAAAGTATACTGCACGAGACAAAACCAGATGTGGCATACATGAAGAGTAATCTGTAAACAAAAAAGAGGATATCTTAAAATATCATGTTTTTATCAAAACATGTAATAATCATGATGGAAATAATAATATAGTAAGATGATCTCGTGTACTGTGAAATCGTGTTACACAGGACTAAGAATCAATACATTTCGATTTGTAATTATTTTTAATAAAAATATTATGTCGGCAGTGGCGGACTAAATAGTTATTTTTTATACATGACAATAAAATTATAGTTTATCAACAAGCAGAAAGTTTAATTCACGATGCGATTTCGATGTTATGATTTAATTATTACATGTGTCAAGCCTTTAAAAAAAATCAGAATGCCTAGTTAAATAATTTAGTTCCACAGTCAATTTAAGAAAATGAACAAATTAGAATAAATTTCCATGTTCTTCCGACATTTGTTATTTGTTCTTTTAATTAAAGTTACTTTGGAACTAAATTTAACTGGACGTTTAAAATACCGGCCCAAAAACATAAAAATCGACCAAAATCAATGTTTTATTATTTTGTATGCTAATTTTTGGGATAACAAGAGCATATCTGAGTTGGTACACAATAGCTATTTGTATATTAAGAGCGAAAATATGACATTGTCGATTGAGAGGTTGTCCATTTGTGCTCGAAACACACACACAAGATTTTTTCTACAGTCGCCACAAGGGGTCCTCCACCATAACAAAAAATAATAAAATGTACACTTTGTACTTACACTACTTTTCAATTAATAAGGATTAATATAAAGAAAAAACGTCTTTTATATTTAATTTTAATTTATCGTTATTTCCCATTCTTCTTGACCTATTGCTTCAATCTAATCTAAACATTTTATACTTTCGTTTTTGCAAATGAATGCCCTATTTTATTTTCACAATAGTGATTTTTTTTTTTTTTTTGGTTATGTAATATACCGACAGAGCAGTTATGTGAGATTTATTTGTAAAGGTGGTAAACGTTTCCATTAATAATGTAGACAAGTGACAATTTTCACCATTGTATAGTTAGAAATTTGGGACAGCGAGCGTTTTTTCTACTTTGTCGCGCTAGAGCGGCAAAGTGACATTTTGCGTTGACAAAAGAGAGCGCAAATAGCTACTTTTTATGTAGACTGTAGAAAAAATAAGTGGCTAGTTACAATAATAGTGGTAATAATATAATTTTTCACAATATAAAATTACTTTTAAAACGTTTATCACACAATATTTTATCTACAAACACATTTTTCATTTATATTTGTACTCATTTCTAGTTGTTCAGCATTGCCAACTTGATTGACAATGTAGTAAATGTACTTTTAACACTGATGTGTCACTTTTAACACTAGTATCATAAAATGCTAATTTTAAGATTTTAAAAATAACGCTAAACGCCTACATTTAAATGTGTTTGTAGGTAAAGTTCTTTTTAAAGTTTTAGCTCTATAGTTTTGACTTAGAGTTTCCAATAGCTGTAGCTGAAAATGGGACAAGCTATAACTTCATGTCTATTTAAAAGGATATTTAATGACACACTTACATTTTAAGTACCTATGTAAAATGTAATTGTAAAATATTAGCAATTATATTGTATATTGAATGGAATACAATATTTTCTAATAATTGTTACGTAATTATTTGAAAAACGTATTAAATGAATATTGCGCCTTCTGCATTAAATAGGAAATGTCATGCTCGTGAACAATAATAGATAAAAGTATGAATAATATATTATCTTCCTAAGTGAAAATTGTATAAGCGTTATTAACATGCAAACAATAAAAATCTACTCATTCTCTCTTCATATTGAGATAAACAATTTCCCTTACATAATACAACTGCAGATACATCAGGATAATGAATACAAGTCAATGCCCACTCCACGTCTACCGTACGATATTTATAATGTTACTTTCATTTCTGTATGCATAACGGTACGATCTTTTATTTTCAATAACTTTTCGTAATTCATGCGCTGCAAACTTCCTTGTTAGTATCTGTTCTTCGATGCGGTTTCCTCGACGAATAGAAAACTCTGCCTAATTAATTTATGCTTTGTTTTTGCTCATTAATTGTTTCAAGCCTCTTCCACTAAGTATTAAGGAAAATGGCACTAATCTGTGATTTATATCTCGTATTTTTTACCTCTCGCTAAGAGAGGTATTGGATTCATGCTAAAAATCGCATATCCAGATTTTATTGAATAAGCCCGTTTTAAGGTCCCTACAATCCGATTTTAACATTTTTACGATGATATCTGTGTGTGTGTGTGTGTGTGGATGTGTGTGTGTGTGTGGGATGTTGGAAGGACGGTTACTCAAAAACTATAAGACTTAAAATTTGTTTAACAACGTATTTCCCAATCGGACATTCATGGGAAGATCTGAAAAGGTTTTGGTAACAATTGGACAACCGGAAGTAGAAGATTCTTGAAAAAAAATCTTCTAAATATTATTTTTTGAAAATTTTTCTTGATAATATTAAAGAAAAATAAATTCTCTTTCTGATACATTTAAATATTTTTATACATATTTTATAGATTTAGAGATAAAAGGAATATAATATATAAAATAATGTTGTAATTAATTTTACAACCGAAAGGATGCCATGAAAAATAGTTGCAAATTTAAATTATTTGTAACTGACAGATAAATGTCAGTGTCAGAAATAATGAGTAATGAAAGAAAAATGTATTTGGAGAATCCCTTAATTCTTGATCTGTGACTATTATGGAGATGACAAGTCTAGGTTGAAGGACTTAAATTTGTTTCAAACATTATGGGACAATGTACACCAGTACTGTAGACTAGAGTAACTTTGAATTGCGAAAAAGCTATCAAATTCTTCTCAAGTAAGTTGTAAATATTGACAAAATTACACATCGATATAAGAATAATCGGAGTGCAATCTATCCGTCACTTTATTAAAGGGAATTAGTGTTATTTAGATATAACATGTATGAAAAAATAAAATGTAAAAGAAGATATGTAAGAATAGATGCACAATCCAGATATATACATTTTAGACCGCCCAAAATTAATGTTTTTACTAGAAGAATATGAAGAGAAAGTAAACAAAGTTGTTCGAATTGAAAATTGCTGTTACCAGCCTAATATTTATATATGGTAAACTCTACTTTGTAATTTATTGTAACATAATTTATGGTAAAATATCTTCATGTTGAGACATGCTATTATTGAATAATAAAGAAGTTTATACGTCATAGATTTATATGAATATATTATTTGTATTTATAAAAATATTCTTTGCTTTATGCATACAGCCAGGTAAAATATACGGCGAGAGGTTATGTGCTGGCCACATCAGATTTTTTTTATTTGTATAAGTTTTAGTTCAGAATTTCATTTAATTTAAATAGTTTTAATAACTAATTCAGTATACAGTAAAAATTTTGGAAGATGTCCGATCAAGGTCATCTGAATTATGAATGAATTAACAAATTGGCATACATTTGTCTCTCATTTACCATAAGACGAACAGTGTCCGATAAGGATGACAATATAATTCATTAATCACGTGATATATTTTCCGTCAATCAACATTCAGAATCTCCCTAGTTACATTTCCATCACAGCGATGATAAAAAACAAAATTATCACCTTATTTATAGTCGTTACTAAGGGATTTGTTTTCTTTATTTACGACATTGACAGTTAATTTTGAGTATAAAATATGTAATAATAATTCAAACTCCGATATATGAAATAAAACTCATACAGTAAAATTTTTGAAAGATGTCCGATCAAGGTAATCTGTATCACGAACGAATTAACAAATATGCATACATTTATCTCTTTCTTTTGCAAAGGCTATAAGAGTGTGCGATAAGGATGGATATAACAAGCTTGTCTTTCAAAAATTCAAATTGTTTCGACTAAATTAGGACATTCCATTTTTAAACGATGCTCGTTGTTGATAATACTTTCGCTGTAACATAAGTTTATTTATTAATTCAGATACATTACCTGGATTCATAGCTGTACGTATAACGTTACTTTATGTCAGAGTCACTGACACTGACATTATGTCATTATCTTATTTTTAACATATTTGGTTTTACATTTGCTTATAAACTTACTAGTTGACTTATTTTTGATTTTGAATGCTTTTACTGTAATATATATTTTTATAACAATAAAATAACAGTAGTATCTTACGTACCGTCATAAAAACTAAGCAAACGACACTACTGAATTTGTCATAATGGGAGCATAAATCTGAATTCATACAATTCGTAGACGACCTTGATCGGACATCTTTCAAAATTTTTACTGTAAGTACCATGTTTTAATACATTATGAATATGTATTTCAAAAGTTAGGTTAACATAATGTGTTACATAAATTCACTAACACTGTGTCAGTAACTCATTTTTCACATACAGGCTGTATCACGGAAAGTGAACCATAGACGTTTAACATGGGAAATCAGTTTTTCCGTGCGCATTGCTCCCCTAATTATTTTAGACAAAAAGTTTCAAATGGATGTTGTAAAGCAAAAATTTCTACATCCGACTCAATAAAAAAATCATTTTGGCTACTTCATAACTGCAGAAATAAAAATTGAAAATTCACAGAATTACAATTTAATAGTATTAACCATGGAATTAGAAACAAGGGACGAACAAAAGCGTAACGTTTTATTACGTCAATGTCAGAATAATGATTCTCAAAATAAATACTAATAATTTGACGTATAAAACGTACGTTTTTGTTAACAATTAATAAAAGATAAAGTTTCAGGATCTCTTTTAAATTCGAATTTTGTTGACGTGTATTTCATATTTATGTTTCTCACATTTCTCACGTAACAAAATTTAATTATTGGCATGTCAATAACAATCAGAGCTTGTGAAGATGAATCTGACGTAAGACCATGCGATTTTTTTTAATTAAAAAAAATAATAATCCCTTATAATAATAATAATCTTATAAAAGTACTGATTTAACATTATTGTATACTGAAACTTTCAAGCGTATTAAAAATGCAGATAATAATGCATTGTATCAAATAGCTCTTACCAAAGAGACTAAGCACATAGGTATTATGTATGTACATATTCTATTATCTTTGCTCTTACAAAAAATTGAGTCGTGTAAAATAAAAGTAGAGTTCGAAAATTATATACAATTATTATTAGATGAAACAAAATTCCTGGATTGCAACCAAAGTTGAATTTTTTTTATATATATTATACAACAAGATGATTGAAAATTCTTTATTATACGAAACATGCTGCCTGGAAACACCACAAGACCGAAGGTCGAGTGGCATTTCCTATGGGCAACACGTTGAGTATTTCGAAAATTTTCGAATGTCGTGTTGTATACAGGTAGACTATATAATGAATAAAAAAAATAATAATAAGTGAAAAGTAAATTGAACATAGACCTACAGTCTATTTTTTTACAGAAACGTCAAACTGCATGCTACGTAACCTATATTTTTAAATATAGCTGTAGTCAGTGGTAGTATGTAATATTATATTGAAATGCTCGTATTTCAAATAACAAGTCAATTAATTATTTGTTTATTTTTCAAATTTATACTTTAATAATTCCTGACTGTCAAATAATACGTACGTTGAATTATTTGTTTCGGTGCATTTGGAGCTGTTACTGTCACTGCTGTCAGTGTCATTTTTGACGTCTGCTTAAAGCATAAAAAGCATTCTTCTCAAAGTCTAACTACAGATTGATTTATGTACTCGATACTGTGTTCTCATGAAAAAGATTATACTTCATGCTCCGCAAATATAATTCAAAATGACATTGGCGGTTCTGAGTCGGAGTACATAGAACAAAATAATCAAACGCCCCTATAAGTGAATATACGAAGGTAGGTATATTCGAACTTACAAAGGTTCGTATAAGCATTCACCATGGACCATGGTTACTTAATAATAACCGCTGAAATACATGGTGACTAAGGAAAATCACACATTCTTATTGGTTTATCACTTAAGGAATGATATAGTAAGTTTTAACTGCAATTCATGAATTTGTTTCACCTAATTACCCTTAAAAGCTACTATACCATACAGGGTGTTATGTAAGTAAACACACCTACTTTAAAAGAATGTTGAGATGTCTGCCTGGAAATCTGCAGTAATTCGTTGTTTAGCTCTTTTCATATAACAATAAAATAAATATGATGTGAACCAATAAGAAATAATTTCGATTTCATTGAAATTGATTAAATCGAAGTTGTTTACGTCTATCTAAAAACACGAGACTATCACAATTGATATTTAAAATCATTTGCGTCATGGCAGATAATAGGTATTTGAGACATTTACAATGAAAAAGCACATGTTTATCGTCAAGGTAATTGGCGTTTTGATATTCAATATACCGAATATAAATTGTACGCCAATGCAAAAAAAGCGTTTAACGTCAACTTTTTTTTTCAGAGAACACGTTGATTTTTATTTTCTTACAAAATTTAGATTCATGACGTAAACGTTGTAAACTTAAATAACAGCTTGTAATTATGCTTAAAGAAAAAAAATCTGTTGTGGCTAGCACAATACCTCTCGCCACTTCCTTTTTTTGGTTACATACGTATAGGGCGCGAACAGTCATGTTACATTGTTGGCCTTGACAAGCAAATGTGGGGGCCCGTTTCAGAATGATATTTAGTAATTATGTACATAAATGTCAGAATCTTTCATTAAAAATTTCAAAACTTTCTAAATTCACGTAGTTAATTTGTCACCAGGAGTGTGGAACTCTTCTAATTTTTCGAGATGTTTCCAATTCATTGTCGGAAGTAACAGTATTTCTGAAGGGTATGTGTAATATACCTATAATATTAAATACTTAACTAGTAATACATTAAGAAATAATATAATATATGTACTTCCCAGAAAAAGCCTTCAGTAATGTTTCCGGATTTCTGACACTGACATTTATCTGTCAGTTATAAACAATTTAAATTTTCAACTATTTTCCATGGCATTCTTTCGGCTGTAAAATTTATTATAACAGATTATTTTATGTATTATATTTCTTTTATCTCTAAATCTATAGAATATATAATAAAATATTTAAATGTATCAGACAGAGAATTTAATTTTCTTTAATATTACCAAGAAAAATTTTCAGAAAATAATATTTAGAAGATTTTTTTTCAAGAATCTTCTACTTCCGGTTGTCCAATTGTTACCAAATCTTCCCATGAATGTTTTTGAGTAATCGTCCTTCCAACATCCCACACACACACACACACACACATATATACACACACACACAAACACACACACATACACACATCCACACACACACACACACACACACACACACACACACACAGACATCATCGTAAAAATGTTAAAATCGGATTGTAGGGACCTTAAAACGTGCTTAATCATTAAAATCTGGATATGCGATTTTTAGCATGAATCCAATACCTCTCTTAGCGAGAAGTAAAAAAAACTTTTGAAATAACTACATATTAAAATTAATCACCTTTAACATTCTTTGGATAATAAAATGCAAATATCTCTAAAACGAAGCACCCGGAGACAGGCGCGCCGAGTTTCTAAAATCTTGTGGGGGGCAGGGGCGTACACACATACACACACATACTGGGTGAACACCAAAAACCGTGACATAGGCGTTTAACATGAGAAAACATTTTTTTAAATGTAATCTGTCCCGTAAGACTATAGTGGGAGTATTTTTATATGATTAAAAATATTATTTTTAACTTCCGGCACTTTAGATAAGGAAGGTAATGTCTTTGGTCAAAAAAACCGGTGGTGAGTTTTCAATGAATAAGCGCGTTTTAGGGCCCCTACAATACGATTTTACTATTTTTACAATGATGTCTGTATGTGTGTGTGTGTGTGTGTGTGTGTGTGTGTTTGTGTGCGTATATGTGCGTGGTGTGCGAGTGTTTGTGTGTGACTCTAATTTCGAATACGATATCTCCAATATAGAATTCCAAAAATTATAATTTTTACGTATTCCTCTTCTTTACATCCATATGTAGACGTAATTAGATTTTGGTTATAATTGGTCAACCGGAAGTACCCTCATTTGAAGATTTTAACGGTTTTTCTTTAAAAAGACGCTGTTAAATTTATTTTTTTGACATAATGTTATTATAAATATTAAAGAATATTCTTATCTATACGAATTGATTGCATTTTATATGTCATATTCAATGGATATAGAGTTAAAAAAATTACAAAGAAATTCAATTTTATAAATCAGCCAGCTATACTATAACCATGGAAATAGCTACTATATTAAGAAAATTCTAACTGACAGATGTCAGTGTTAATGAAAAGAAAAATAATGTGACAGAAATGAGGATGTTGAGATAGATGTTGGGGAAGACACGCAAAGATAGGGTAAGGAATGAAAGAATAAGGGAAATGGCTCGAGTCATGAGGAGAAGGTACACGAAACAGAGGAAGACCAAAGATAAGATGGAAGGACTGTATTGCGGAAAACTTGAAAGAAAATGAATAAAATGAGGGCGACACGAAAAACAGAAGCGAATGGAAGAAGAAAGTAAAACAGTAGTAATAAATGGGAAAAGCTAAAGAAGACGAAGATGTCAGTGTCAAGGTCAAGTGCAATTTGCATAGTTTGTTTATGAAATAATTTTACTGGAAATATAGGATCTTTTGATTAAAAATTCAGATTCATGTATGTACTAAAAATATTTTTTCTAACAAAATGTTACAATATACAATCAAATTCTGAGTTTAAGAACTTCGTTCTGGAAGGATATAAAAAATGTGGAACGCTTCACGATTTTGCGTGTCATCCTTGCGCAGGGGCCATGCTAATCTTCTCTGTATCGTTCCAATTTTAGTATATGTACCGCCGAAGCGAGTACGTTAACAATCCCCTAATACTTCCGTTAAATAGTGATTATTAAAATTGATAATGGTCATGAGAAGAATTTGCCCTCTAGTAAAATAATTAAATAAAATATATACATGGAAAAACTTTAAATAAAATTATTTCTACAATATTAAAGATTTCTAATTACTAATTTGAAATATCTTATATATAATTATTTAAATAAATATATTGTTATAAAATAATTGATTGAACTACACATTTCGAAAAATGCAACCCTCATTACTCACTCAACAGGAAAGCAATTTTTCTCAAACTACTTTTTTGGGTGCATAATCAACGCCCGAATATTCAAAACTAGAATACTCATAGCCACAATATTCAAAACCAGAGAGAATATGCATGCAAAGAATCATTCATATCTCGAATATTCAAAAACAGAATCGCGCATTGCAAGAAAGTGTATCTAACCTAATCAAACCCACCCTAACTTAACCTAAAGTGAGCTCTGTTTGCCCACAATATTCATGTGGTTTATTTGTTATCAGAAGTGTGGAATTCAGTTGTCGAGAAAAAAATCATACAATAGCAAAAAATTAAATTTTATGGACATTCTGATACGGGCCCCCATATCTGATTTCCAAAGTCAGCAAAGTCACGTGAATGCTCGCGCCCTATGGAATTTGTACATAATACACAGGATTAACGGATGGTAATGTGCTGGCCACATCAGATTTTTTAATTTGGCATCGAAGAGTTTCGAAATACTCCTAATAATGGCTTATTATTGAAGTATTTACAAAAGTAAAATGTTATATAACAGTTATTATATTTATTAAAAACAGTAATCATGGTCACGCATTCAGTACTCGAGTTGGTAACGCCTAAAATCTATAATTGTTATTCACGAATTCAAATCCCGTCTGATTTTTTGTTATAAAACATTATTAAATAAATCACAAAATTAAAACGTGGATCTGGAGTCCGCCTATGTATATCGTAAAAGCAGAATCCAATACAAAATATAACGGTGGGAATAATTGAATGCAAAATATTTGAATTGTTATCAATAATTATATTGTTCAATATAATTTATTGTTGTGAGAGGCACGGATAATTTGCTTACATGAATTTATTCATTTATCTTCAGTTATTTGATTTAAATTTTAAATTTTGTTGTTTCATTTTGAAACACTCTATTATCGATACAGATTATTTTGTTTTACTGAGCCGATCATTATTAATCTTACTATTTGAATGTATGAGAAATCATTTTATTTCTCACCAAACATTGTAATGTACTTGTACAACAATAATCTATTCTTCTCCTGAGTTGAACGCCCTAAGAGGCATCGACATTTGACCCTATAATGTGAAAAAAATACCCGCACCTTTGCCAAAAAATTTCTAAACTCCCACCAATATTGTTTGCCAAGAGCTCTTCTATGTGAATCAGGCTCATCTCCATCTTAAAGTTGTCTAATATATTAAGATGGGGGACTTTAAATCGCAATATAAATAATGCCTGTCGCACCCATATGACTAACTGCTAATTCGCTTTGTTTAAAGAGAAAACTTTTCAGATTAAAGCAGAAATATGAAAATTAAAAATCGGATGTGACCAACACAATACCTCCCGCCATTTACCTATGGGGTCTCGTTGCCGCGTGCCTGATGTCTGGTCGCGAATCTGAGGAATCCGATTCGATCCCGATCAACGCCAAATAATTCGAATTTTAAATGGGATAAAATTAACCCTTGCGGTAAACGCCTGCACAATACAAACAAATATGTCATTGTCATTACCGAAATGTGTTTACAAATCAGATTAGCACACCCTGCAATGGATAATATGCCGTGATAATATATTTATTTATTTCTTTATTTAAATACATACTTGCATATTTACTAATGCTAGAAATTATGTATATTAAGTTCCTTTCCATAAAACCATTGTTCTATTTACAATTTTCCTTTTAAAACGTAACTATTATTAATTTGGAATGATTATTTTTTTGACAGTGACATTTATTTGTCAGTTACATACATTTGACCTGAACTATGTAACCACGGAGATGTGTTTAAAGCATAAGCTCCGAGATATAATTTTTATATTATTTTATAAATTTATCCATAAAATATATAGAAAAAGAATTAAAGCAAACCTGTAGAGAATGGAATAATGTTTCATTTTTATAATAAAAAATTGCGAAAAAAATATATTTAAAGTTATTTTTTGAAAAAAAAACTATCTTGAGCTTCAAGTAAACTGCTATTTTCGGTTATCCGATTGCCACCAAAATCTAATGGCTTCTTTCCATATTAGAATAAGGTAGAAATACGTGGTTTCAAAACTTTCTGAATGATAGTATTACACATACATACATACATACACAGACATTATCGTGAAAATGTTAAAATTGGATTGTAGGGACCTTAAAACATGGTCATTTACCAAAATCTCGTTATGCGATTTTTGGCACGATCCCTATACCTCCCTTACCAAGGGTAGCGGGAGGTAAAAATTGGAATTACTAAACTCAATAGTTCACAGCAAATTTCAATATAGGTCGATGTTATTATTATCATTATATTCCTTTTTTACAAGTCTTCCGTTCTCTATAAATAATACATATAATGAATAAATCATTATGCCTTTTACCTGTATCCGGCATCTTAGAATGACAACTATATACTTAAGTAGATGATATATTGTTGCTCTAATTTAATACAAAAGCATCTTGAATAAATAAATAATGACATTTAGAGATTTGCTTTCTTAATTAAAATTTATGTACCAATTTATTATTGTCGGTTTATAAACTTTATATCAGCAATTTATGATAAGAATAAATCTGCATATTAGAAAATAATTAAAATTTCTACCAAATAGAAATAGATTTGACAAATAAAATATATTTTACTTGATATAATTTGAAACTTTAAGTTATTATTGTTTATTTGAAATTATGATGTATTTCAAATTGACCATATTTTTTCTCGTTAGTATAGTATATTATGTAATAAATTGGAACAATAGTTACATGCAAAGGAACTTAATGCATTTGCCAGCATTACTGAACAAACATTAAATGGCGGGAGGTATTGTGCTGGCCATATCATATTATCTAATATTTAATCATGAACTTGAATTAAATTGAATTACAAAAACGGTAAGGAAGATAGAAATCTTTTTACCTTCCGTCACCTCTAGGGAAGGAAGGTATTGTCTTTAGTCAAAAAATTCGGTGGTGAGTTTTCAATGAATAATCACGTTTTAGGGTCCCTACAATACGATGTTACTATTTTTACAATGATGTCTGCATGTGTGTGTTTGTGTGTGTGTGCGTGTGTGTGTGTGCGTGTATGTGTATGTGTGCGTTTGTGTGATTATAATTTCGGCCGCGATATCTCCAATACTAGAACAAAAATTATAATTTTTACGTATTCCTCTTCCTTACATCCATACGCAGATTTGATTAAATTTTGGTTACAATTCCTCAACCAGAAGTACCCTCATTTGAAGATTTTAATAGTTTTTCTTGAAAAAACGCTGTTAAACATTATATTTTGACAATTAATGTTATTATAAATATTAAAGAATATATCTATACGAATTGATTGCATATTATATTTAATATTCAATGTATATAGAGTTAAAGAATTATAAAGAAATTAAATTTCATAAATCAGCCAGCTATGCTAACCATGGTAACTGCTAATATATTCAGATAATTCAAATTGACAGATGTCAGTATCAATGAAAAGTAAATGAATGTGGCAGACATGAGGATGTTGAGATATATGTTGCGGAAGACACGGAAAGATACGTTAAGGAATGAAAGAATGTTAGTCGTATCTAGAAAGACACAAGAGTGACGATTACATTGGTTTGAACATGTCATGAGGAGAAATGACGAATATATTGGAAGAAGAATGAATAGGTTTAGTAATAGAAGGTAGACGAAACAGAGAAAGACCAAAGATAAGATGGAAGGACTGTATTGCGGAAGACTTGAGAGAAAAGTAACTTAATGAGAACGACACGCAAAACAGAAATAAGTGGAAGAAGAAAATAAAAAATAGCGACCTCTAACGAATAGGAAAAGCTTAAGAAGAAGAAGATGTCAGTGTCAAATGCAGTTTGCATAGTTTTTGTATATGAAATAATTTTACTGGAAATTTAGAATTTTTTGCAAGAAAATTTATGTATGGAATTTACATATAATACACAGGTTTGACGGAAGGTATTGTGGTGGCTACATCAGATTTTTTTATTACACACTTCTAATAATTTCTTTGATTTGATGGAATAATTTAGTAAGTACCAAACCAATTTTTAACTGCAAATCCAAAACCCAACGAAAATATTTAGTAAGTAGTAAAACATTTTAATGATTACGGAAATATTATTTAACGATTTCATACTTTATTGTAAATTAAAATATTTCGTATTTAATTAAATAAATTACATATAGCTTGCTTACACTTTCATTAAACAAATGTTATTTGAAATTAAACTATATAATATATAGTTATTTTCTTTTACATAATCATTTGTAACTTTTTCCGCTTTACACAATCGTATTTTTGGTTGCATGATACACAAATATAAAAAAAAATACACTTTCATTACAATTAATTATTAATTAGTTAAATTAGTTATTATAAGTATATCAGAAAATAAAATAATTCCAACATGAATACATTTTACGCTTTTTTTGATATTCATATCCCGGAAATAAAACAAATGCCGCTCTCCAAGATTACTTCCTCCTGGTTGCTTTAGTTCAATTGCAAAGTTTTTATCTTTGGCACAATTATAAAGTTTATAAAAAATAAAATGCGCTTAATTTCAACGCAAACTTTTCTTTCTTTCTCTTGTAGAAATTTATTGCACAATATTAAGATGAATAAAAAGAGAAATGTATTATTAGAAAACGGTACTGGCTACATGAATACAACAGTTGTACTGCTGAACGATTCTGTATCTTATGTTGTTGGAATATGAGAAACAGGGTCGATTCCAAGGATTTTTATTAAGTAGGTGTTCGTTTAGAAATTAACTTGATATAACTTCTGAGAGGAGTACAGTGGCGTGGGGATAACTTTTCAACAAAATCCTCTTTTGTTCATAAAAAATCTGTTGTGGCCAGTACAATGCCTTCCGTCAATCCTGTGTATAATGTATAAATTCCATACATAATTTTTCTTGCAAAAGATTCTAAATTTCCAGTAAAATTATTTCATAAAAAAACTATTCAAATTGCACTTGACACTGACATCTTCTTCCTCTTTAGCTTTTCCCATGCGTTAGGGGTCGCTATTTTTGCGTGTCGTTATCATTCAGTTCCTCTTCTCTCAGGTCTTCTGCAATACAGTCCTTCCATCTTATCTTTGGTCTTCCTCTGTTTCTTCAACATCCTATTACTAAACTATTCATTCTTGTTCCAATATAATTCTTCATTTCTCCTCATGACATTTTCAAACCAATGTAACCATATTTCTTGTATCTTTCTAGAAACTTGTAATACTAGAGTTATTTTCTTACCGTATCTTTCCGTGTTTTCCCCAACATCTACTTCAACATCCTCATCTCTGCCAAATTAATTTACTTTTTATTGATACTGACATCTGTTAATTTGAATTATATGAATATATTAATAGTTTCCATGTTTAGCATAGCTGGCTGAATTATAAAATTTAATTTCTTTAAAATTCTTTAACTCTGTATCTATTGAATATGAAGTATAAAATGTAATCAAATCGTATATAGAATAATATATTCTTTAAGTTATAATAACGTTAAATGTCAATAAATCAAATTTAACTGTTAAATTTTCAAATGAGGGTACTTCCGGTTCACCAATTATAACCAAAATCTAATTACTTGTTCTTCTGGATGTAAACTTGAGGAATACGAAAAAAATATAATTTTTGGAATCGTGGTATTGAAGTTATGGGATCCGGAACTTTTGTCACACACAGACAGACACACACACAGACACACATACATACAGACATCATCGTAAAAATGGTTAAATCGTATTATAGAGACCCTAAAACATGCTTATACACTAAAAACTTATCATTGAATATTTTGACCAAAGACAATACCTTCCTTACCTAAAGGTGACGGAAGGTAAAAAAGTGTGCTAGGCTATGCTAAATGCATGTATCAGGGCTTATTTCTGGAATGACAAAACTTATTCCTCTCCTTAAAAAGCGTGATTCTGAAAACTTGGAGAATTATAGACCAATTTCAATTGTTTCAGTAGTATCCAAAATTATTGAAATTATCCTAAAGAACAGAGTCAATAAGCATATTAATGATAACAAAATTTTGAATGCTCAACAATTAGGCTTTAGATGCAACAAATCCACTACTCAAGCTTTCTTAATATTATGAATTGGATAGTCGAAGGACTTGAGAGTAACAAGCATATGGCAATCACTTTATGTGATCTGTCAAAGGCGTTTGACTGCGTGTCTCACGATTAATAATTAAAAAGCTTCAGTTCTCTGGTATTGAGGGATTAGCTCTTAATGTTTTTAAGTCTTATTCACAAAATCGTGTTCAGAGTGTATTCATTGATGGTAACTATTCAAACTATTTAATCGTTACACATGGTGTTCCTCAAGGCTCTATTTTGGGCCATCTCTTATTCATTATTTATATTAATGATTTTCCAAATTTTATTCTGCGACATATAGAACTGTCAAAAGAGTGTCTGACAGTTAAAATATGTATGTCAATAAGAAAATTAAATTGTGCTTATATTCAGCACTAGAGGATGAATTAAATACTCCTGTGTTAAAGAATAGTGGATTATTCATATTCTTTAATAAAACGAATGATACTGCGTTGTTCTGTAATGTATCTAATATACTGAAGAATAAACATAATAGAATACCCGACTTTTATGAAAAGTGGGTATCTAAATATTTAAATTTTCATTTTTACCTCCCGCTACCCTTGGCAAGGGAGGTATAGGGATCGTGCTAAAAATCGCATATCAAGATTTTGGTAAATGACCACGTTTTAAGGTCCCTACAATCCAATTTTAACATTTTCACGATGATGTCTGTGTGTATGTATGTATGTGTGTGTGTGTGGATCCTGTTTACTACTCTAACTCAAATACTATCATTCAGAAAGTATTGAAACCATGTATTTCTACCTTATTCTAATATGAAAATATCTGATTAGATTTTGGTGGCAATCGGAAAACCGAAAATGGCAGTTTACTTGAAGCTCAAGACAGTTTTTCTTCAAAAAATACCTTTAAATGTAATTTTTTCTCAATTTGTTATTATAAAAATTAAAGATTATTCTATTTTCTACAAGTTTGCTTTAATACTTTTTTTATATATTGTATGGATAAATTTATAAAGTAATATAAAAATTATATACATAGGTAAATGGCGGGAGGTACTGTGTTGGTCACATCAGATTTTTTGTTTATATTCTTTAATATATCTTCTATTAATATAGAAATAGAATATTATACAAAATAATCTTGTACCATCTGCCGACATTCCCATTAGAAATTAGTGAATGTACAATGCAGAAATTTTCAGAATATTTAAAAGAAATTACTTTGTAAATAAATAAGTATAAAAATTAATTGTCATGCCATCATTAGAAAGATTTAGTTGTAAAGCAATTACAATATACTGATTTATACCATACCACAATGGAACATCTGTTATGTTTCGTTTTAGAAAACGTTCTGATCCATCCATGTTGCATAGCATGTACCACTTCCCATTCCCACGTAACCACGTACGCCACTGTGTCGTGAAAGAAAGAGAAAGAGGAAGTGCCTGCAAACATCGCGACTGGCAGTTGTTGGCTCGGTTTGTGTGTCAGGTTACGTTTGCGATTCGATCCATCGCTCAGCCCAGCCTGATGTAGGTTCCGTCATTCACACTTACGGATAATGATCTGCTGCTGATGATGTATGTTATTATGATTACATTACTTACTCTTACATCAAGAATTACTTCTCTAATGAATCATGAAGGAATTAGATGTAGATGCAGATTGTAAAATATTAAAGAAAAGAAAAAAGAAAGTTTGCTTTGTTGTGTATATTTATACAGAATAATATAAAGAAAGATTCAGTGAAATTTTAATCTTAAATATCATTAAAAAGTTAACAATTACACAACGGTGATTTACAATGTTATCTACCTATTCATGAAGGAAAACATATAAAATAATATTTTATTTAGTTGCTTCTGACATCTTCACTGCATTTGCAGTTATTAAAACTTTCATCGTTCGTTGTGTTAGAATCAAATCTTTAAACTTTTTAATGTTTTCCTGCTTTTTCTTTCTATAAGCCAGTGGTTCTCAACCGGTGTTCTGCGGAACACCGATGTTCCATAAAGCTCTTTCCACATTAGATGGATTTTAAAGTGCGGTCAAGTGGTACTCGCTGCCAACATAAAGCTGATAACTGTACCTGGCATAGTATTAAAGGATTTTTTAAGTTTATTTATTTATTCGTCTCCAATATGTAATACATAAAAAAAATCTGATGCTGCCAACACAATACCTCCCGTTTAATTTAATTTTTACCTCTCGCTAAGAGAGGTATTGGATTCATGCTAAAAATCGCATATCCAGATTTTATTGAATAAGCACGTTTTAAGGTCCGATTTTAACATTTTTACGATGATGTCTGTGTGTGTGTGTGGATGTGGATGTGTATGTGTGTGTGTGTGTGTATGTATGTGTGTGTGTATGTGGGATGTTAGAAGAACGATTATTCAAAAACTATAAGACTTTAAATTTGTTTAACTACGTATTTCCCAATCGGACATTCATGGGAAGATCTGAAAAGGTTTTGGTAACAATTGGACAACCGAAAGTAGAAGATTCTTGAAAAAAAATCTTCTAAATATTATTTTCTGAATTTTTTTTTTGTAATATTAAAGAAAATTAAATTCTCTATCTGATACATGTAAATATTTTATTATATATTCTATAGATTTAGAGATAAAAGAAATACATATAATATATAAAATAATCTGTTGTAATAAATTTTACAGCCGAAAGAATGCCATGGAAAATAGTTGAAAATTTAAATTGCTTGTAACTGACAGATAAATGTCAGTGTCAAAAAACTGGAGACATTGCTGAAGACTTTTTCTGGGAAGTACATACATTATATTATTTCTTAATGTATTAATAATTAAATATTTAATATTATAGGTATATTACACATACCCTTCAGAAATACTGTTACTTCCGACAATGATTTGGAAACATCTCGAAGAATTAGAAGAGTAGGACAAAATTTCTTCATAGAATGAATTTAAATTTAAAAAATCTAAATATATGGAAGACATAAATGGAATTTTTGGTGTAGAGTGTAGGTATACAAGAAATGTTAAATACATTAGGGCACGAACAGTCATGTGACTTTGTTGGCCTTGACAAGCAGATAAGGGGGCCCAAAACGTGGTCATTTACCAAAATCTCGATATGCGGTTTTTAGCACGATCCCTATACCTCCCTTACCAAGGGTAGCGGGAGGTAAAAAATATGATGTGGCCAGCACATTACCTTCCGTCAATCCTGTGTATTATGTACAAATTCCATAGGGCGCGAGCAATCACGTGTCTTTCCTGACTTTGGAAATCAGATATAGGGGCCCGTATCAAAATGTCCATAAAATTTCATTTTTTGCTATTGTATGATTTTTTTCTCGACAACTGAATTCCACACTTCTGATAACAAATAAACCACATTAATATTGTGGGCAAGCAGAGGTCACTTTAGGTTAAGTTAGGGTGGGTTTGATTAGGTTAGATAAACTTTCTTGCATTGGGCGATTCTGTTTCGAATATTTGAGATATGAATGATTCTTTGCATGCATATTCTCTCTGGTTTTGAATATTCTGGCTTTGAGTATTCCAGTTTTGAATATTCGGGCGTTGAGTATGCACCCAAAAAAGTAATTCGAGAAAAATTACTTTCCTATTGAGTGAGTAATGAGGGTTGCATTTTTCGAAATGTCTAGTTCAATCAACTATTTTATAACAATATATTTATTTATATAATTATATATAAGATATTTCAAATTAGTAATTAGAAATCTTTAATATTGTAGAAATAATTTTATTTAAAGTTTTTCCATGTATATATTTTTTTAAATATTATACTAGAGGGCAAATTCTTCTCATGACCATTATCAATTTTAATAATCACTATTTAAGGGAAGTATTAGGGGATTGTGAATGTACTCGCTTCGGCGGTACATATACTAAAATTGGAACGATACAGAGAAGATTAGCATGGCCCATGGCCCCTGCGCAAGGATGACACGCAAAATCGTGAAGCGTTCCACATTTTTTTATATCCTTCCAGAACGAAGTTCTTAAACTCAGAATTTGATTGTATATTGTAACATTTTGTTAGAAAAAATCGTGAAGCGTTGCACATTTTTTTTTATATCCTTCAAGGGCAAACTTCTTAATTTTTAGTACATACATGGATCTAAATTTATAACAAATCGACTCGCAAATCAGTGTCAACAAGCCACGGTATCAAAAAATAACTTCTCCATTGAAAGTTACTAACATACAAACAAGGGTCACGTTAAAATTCTTGAGTAAGACGCTTGGTTCATGGTTATTTTGAAAGCATGGCCAACTTCATTTCATCGCGCTACGCTTATTATTTATTTATTCGCCATTAAATGGTTCTTCACCTCAGCAGCTTCACTCAAAATATCTCGAGGAATGTATTTTTCATCAATTATAGCAAATAAGAATGTTAATAAAACCAGAAAAATTAAATTCCAATCGGTCAAAATTTTAGTAGTATTTTCGAACAATTTCGACTTGCAAAACTCATACTGCTACAAATTGCTGCATATTTCTTTTAATAATTTATTAACTAGAAACCAGTATGACATAAAATTATGTATATGCCTCAGACGAAAAGTGTCTTTATCTTTAAGGTATTCACAAGTAATTACGGCCTCAGCTGCGTGCCTCGGCCGTAAACAACTTGCTCATACCTTAAAGATTCACTTTTCGTCCTAGATACAGTAAAATTTTTGAAAGATGTCCGATCAAGGGCACCTGTATCACGAACGAATTAACAAATAGGCATACATTTATCTCTTTCTTTTGCAAAGGCTGTAACACTGTGTGATAAGGATGGATATAACACGCTTGTCTTTCAAAAATTCATATTGTTTCGACTAGTTAGGACATTCCATTTATAAACGATGCTCGTTGTTGATAATACTTTCGCTGTAACGTAAGTTTATTTATTAATTCAAATACATTACCTGGATTCATAGCCGTACGTATAACGTAATATTCTGTCAGAGTCACTGACACTGACATTGTGTCAGTATCTTATTTTTAACATATTTGGTTTTACATTTGCTTATAAACTTACTTGTTGACTTATTTTTGAATTTTGAATGTTTTTCCTGTAATATATATTTTTATAATAATAAAATAACAGTAGTATCTTACGTACCCTCATAAAAACTAAGCAAACGACACTACTGAATTTGTCATGATGGGCGGAGCAAAAATCTGAATACATACAATTCGTAGACAACCTTGATCGGACATCTTTCAAAAATTTTACTGTACATAAAATACTATTATTTGGCCTCCAAAGCGGGCGCAATTTGACTTTTATTGCCCGAGAGCCTATAAAGTTGCCAGGCAACAGATATTCAAACATATCAAAATCGTGATTTATGAATAAATGTCAGATAACAGAACAAATTCAATAAATCACATTTTTTTTGAACAATGGCACTCGCAAAACTTTCGCAATTCATCCTCGTATACGTCCTTTTGACTACTAGTAGAACTTGCCTTGTGCGGCCTCAAACTCAATCGATATTTCTTTGCAATAATCAATACCTGTGATTTTCATTTGACGCTAAATTAAACTTGTTTATAATTACCTATTACGAATAGAAACCACAGCATACTTAAAATTTACAACGCCAGAAAAACGATAACGAATATACAAATACACAGTAAATTTTTTTAAAGATGTCCGATCAAGATTATTTGTATCATGAACGAATTAACAAAATGGCATACATTTATCTCTCTCCTTTGCAGTCTATAGGCGTGTGCGATAAGGATGGATATAACACGTTTGTCTTTCCAAAAATTCATATTGTTTCGACTAAGTTAGGATATTCCACTTTAAAACGATGCTCGTTATTGATAATACTTTCGCTGTAACGTAAGCTTATATATTAATTCAGACACATTACCTTGATTCATAGCCGTACAAATAACGTTATTTTCTGTCAGTTTCACTGTCACTGACATTGTGTCAGTATCTTATTTTTCAATATTTGGTTTTACATTTGTTAATGAACTTACCAGTTGATTTATTTTTGAATTTTGAATGCTTTTATTGTAACTAGTATCTTATGTACCCTCATAAAAATTAAGCAAACGACACTACTGAATTTGTCAGAATAGGCGGAGCAAAAATCTGAATTCATACAATTCGTAGATTACCTTGATCAGACATCTTTCAAAAATTTTACTGCATCTTTGAATTCTTGAATTTCGAGAATCAAAATAAAATAAGACGTATGTACACTGCACCTATTTTTTGCTGTATTGAGTCTGTCTTGAGTTTTAACTTGTTAATGTCATTAGTCATTAAGATGTCAAAGTTAAAAGAAACGAGAAATACATACGTGGTTGTTCTTTACTTTTTCTGGTATATATGTACATGTAACTTAATAATAGCATAAAACACAAAGAAGAACTTGCTCTACTATAGATAAAACACTGACGTGATAATGACAACAGTGACAGTTCCATTGACAGTTGATTAAAAAATCGTATTTACATAGCTGAAAAACAGTAAAAACTCGGTTAGTTGATTTTTAAGGTGTACGCGATTTTTTTGCAAGCCAGTGTACGACGGACATAATCAAAATAGCTCTCAGGAAAATTAATCCTCGATGCGTGGCGGAAACCTTTAAACAATATTTTAATTATGCCCTTAATACATAAATAACTATTATAAGTTTGTTATTTTTACAAATTAGCTACCAGCTCCAGCAGCTTTCTTCGCCACGTACTTCTTTGGTTAGTTTATAACTAGCTTTACTCCGTGTCCAATATGATCAAATTAAGATGTCTGTGGTAAGACTTAAAATGTTATCTTACACTTAAATAGGTAAACAATCATTTGTGATAGCGATAACTGCTAACAACGTGAGTAAATTTCAATCGTTTACCTTGTTTTTCACACACATTTGATCTTTGACGTTTGCCACCATTTCCATAACAATTTCACTTTCTCTCAACCGGTTTGATGCACGTTCTAGGTACTCGTAGAAGGCCATTTCTCTACTTCCGGTCGCGCTTCAGGCTATTTGTGTCTACTCAGTCTGATGATCACAGAAAATTATTACTAACCTACTTTATGGCACCATCTGTGATGAAATTACAAATGGATATTTTTATTTCTTTTTGCAAATTAGATCTAAATTATATAAAAGAAATTTGGGTTAGTGTCATTATAAAAATTGCACCAAATTAGGAAATTGATTCTTGGCTAAGAAATAGAAATTTAGTATTTTCAGTATATTAACTGTGTAATATATAATTGATAAGTAATATAACAAAGAATATTAAATTTGACGCATGAAAGTCATTATAGAAATTATTGTTTGTCGCAAATTTAACTATAATTTCAAATTGAAAGAACAGTAATTTAAATCTAATTTGCTAAGTTACAACTTTCTCGTTATTACTAAATTACTTTTGATATCATTATCAAAACCATACCTAGGCACCTACTAATTTTTATTTGTAATCGAAGTATAATTGTTATTATATAATTTTAATGCGTACATGTATTTATTTAGAATTTGTACTTGTAATACTGGGAATATCGGTACAGAGTGTACCACAACTTCAGGTAGTTGTCACTCGAGTGTACCTATTCATAAACTTGTTCTATGTTCAAAATAAAAATTGAGCTAATGCAGTTTATATTTGCAATAACTTATATTTTTTACCATTATATACACAGATTGCATCAAAATAGTTAAAAGCTAATATCAAACACTATAACAGATTAATTTTCTTTATTTTTCCGTAGAAAAGTTTTTTTTAACTGTACCACTCGCACTATAATACATACACAAGTGTCGTATTTCCCATATAAAAATGAAAAGAAAGCTACTAGGAATAAAGCTAAAATATATATATTGGATGCTCAACAAAAATTCTAAACTGTCACTTGAAAACAAAATCTTATTGTACAAAGTAATACTATAACCAATCTGGACCTACGGTATCGAGTTATGGGGAACAGCTAGTGACTCCAACATCGATACAATACAACGATTCCAATCTAAAACTCTAAGAACCATACTAAACGCTCCATGGTATGTGAAAAACCTCTCTATCCATAGCGACCTAAACGTAAATACAATAAAAGAAAAAATTAATAAGTGTAGTGCAAAGTACCTAAAAAGACTAGAAGTGCATCCTAATCATAGTGCAGTGAACCTACTGAACAACAGTACGGCCATTTATAGACTCAAAAGACACAAACCATTAGAGTTACCCTTTAGATTCAATACATAACATATATGTAAAACAAATTGTACAGAGTGTGAATGTCACTGGACATTTACACTACACGATATTTTCTAATTGTTATAATATTTACTTATTGTCAAAATAGACATATTGTAAATTAATAATTGCCTTATTTCAAACTACTTCATTATTTTTTTTTTCTTTGTTTCTTACTAAGTATTATGTATGTATAGTAAAATTTTTGAAAGATGTCCGATCAACGGCACCTGTATCACGAACGAATTAACAAATAGGCATACATTTATCTCTTTCTTTTGCAAAGGCTGTAAGAGTGTGTGATAAGGATGGATATAACACGCTTGTCTTTCAAAAATTCATATTTTTTCGACTAAGTTAGGACATTCCATTTATAAACGATGCTCGTTGTTGATAATACTTTCGCTGTAACGTAAGTTTATTTATTAATACAGATACATTACCTGGATTCATAGCCGTACGTATAACGTTATATTCTGTCAGAGTCACTGACACTGACATTGTGTCAGTATCTTATTTTTAACATATTTGGTTTTACATTTGCTTATAAACTTACTAGTTGACTTATTTTTGAATTTTGAATGTTTTTCCTGTAATATATATTTTTATAATAATAAAATAACAGTAGTATCTTACGTACCCTCATGAAAACTAAGCAAACGACACTACTGAATTTGTCATGATGGGCGGAGCAAAAATCTGAATTCATACAATTCGTAGACAACCTTGATCGGACATCTTTCAAAAATTTTACTGTACCTTGTTTATCTAATACTACACATTTACAACCTGTACCTCTTGTAAAATTATTGGGATTTATCCTGTAGAATAATAAATAAAAAATCTAATGTGTTTTGAATGAGATAATAAAAAAAATATGGCCACCACATTACCTTCCGTCAATCCTGTGTATTATGTACAAATTTTATAAATTTCCTTGCAAAAGATCCAGATCTTCTTCTTCTTTAGCTTTTCCCATTCGGTAGGAGTCGCTATTTTTTATTTTATTCTTCAACTTATTTCTGTTTTGCGTGTTGTCCTCATTCAGTTCCTTTTCTCTCCACAAACAGTCCTTCCACCTTATCTTTGGTCTTCCTCTGTTTATTTTACCTTCTACCACTAAGCTATTCATTCTTCTTCCAATATTTTTCATCTCTCCTCATGACATGTTCAAACCAATGTATAATCGTCTCCCTTGTATCTATCTAGAAACTTCTATCACTCGAGCCATTTCCCTTATCTTTTAAATCCTTATCTTTCCGTGTCTTCCCCAACATCTATCTCAACATCCTTATCTCTGCCACATTCATTTTTTTTATTAATACTGATATCTGTCAATTTGAATTATCTAAATATCAGCAGTTTAAAATTTGTATAATTCTTTAACTCTATATCTATTGAGAAGTATAAATTGCAATCACATCGTATAGAGAATAACATATTCTTTAAAATATAATAACATTAAATGCCAATAAATGATATTTAACTACTTTTTTTCAAGAAAAACTGTTAAAAATTGTAAATGGGGGTACTTCCGGTGGATCAATTATAACCAAAATCTAATCATGTCGTCATATGGATCTAAACTCGAAGAATACGAAAAAACTATATTTTGGAATCGTGGTATTGGAGTTATGCGATCCAAAACGATCGCCACATACACACACAGACGCACACACACATACAGACAGTAAAAATAATAAATTCTTATTCTAGGAACCCCAAAACGTGCTTATTCATTAGAAACACACTATCGAAATTTTTGACCATAGACAATACCTTCCTTACCTAAAGGTGACGGTAGGTAAAAATAACAAAGTTGAAATATTGTTCCTGAAACTATAATTTAGTAAAGGTTATAAAAAGTTATTTATTTGTTACTCACCTTATCATTATCACAATATACAAAACTATAAATATGATAAATAATTAACGGAAAATTATTTTATATGCGACCATGTTTACATTTACTTATTTATTAATAAGAGCTTCATATTTGTACGTGTACATAAATTGGGAAACTTTATTTGATTATTTGTAATGTATGTATGTATGTAACTGTAAATGTAAGAGCATCAGTAACATAGTTGTGCACATATAAAACTTGCAACAGGTTTCTCGTTTCTGGTTTCTGGAGGGAATTGCAATGATCATTGTTTGTCCTGCGGTTGGTACACCTGCTTCAGAGAAAATGAACTAAATTTATCAGCTGGTTTAGATTGATTTAGATATTATTTACTGTTCATTCGAACATAGTTTGTATACATATTTGCTACTGTCATTATACACAATAAAAGCATTTAAAGGCAAATAGAAAGGGATAGAATTATCAAAAAATATTAACAGTATCATTTTGCTAAATTTAACTGTGTATTTATTTATGAATACTTTAACGTTTATTTATATGGGTGAAGTGTAAAAATCAGAGAAATGTTATTGATTAAAATAATACGTTTATTAAATGATAAATAATTAGGATAAATTTTAAAAAGATAATACAAATAACTAATACTACGATTAAATAATTGTAAACACAAAATTAAGACTAAGAATATTATTAAATGCTTAAATACTAAAATTATTTATTTAAACAATATTTATATCACTATATTTATTTATATAACTACATTTATTTATATTTACAACTCGTATGCTGTTTATTTAGATCACCCACTGTTCATTGCTCGTTGCTTCTATATATCAGACTATTTTCGGCTGTCCTTCCGACAGTTACAGCCCATAAAGCCCATGCCTAAATCCGCCCCTGATTGAACCCGCCAAAAACTGGGCTCGGTTCAGGTGCAGGTTAATTCGTTTTTTACCACCCGCAACCCTTGGTAAGGGACGTATAGGGATCGTGCTAAAAATCGCATATCGAGATTTTGGTAAATGACCACGTTTTAAGGTCCCTAGAATCCAATTTTACCATTTTTAGGGTGATGTCTGTGTGAATGTGTGTATGTATGTATGTGTGTGTGTGGGTGTGGATCCTCTTTACGCTCTAACTCAAATACTATCGTTCAGAAAATTTTGAAATCATGCATTTCTACCTTATTCCAATATGGAAAGAAGCCATTAGATTTTGGTGACAATCGGATAACCGGAAATGGCAGTTTACTTGAAGCTCAAAATAGTTTTTCTTCAAAAAATACCTTTAAATGTTATTTTTTCTCAATTTGTTATTATAAAAATTAAAGATTATTGCATTTTATACAGGTTTGCTTTAATACTTTTTCTATATATTTTATGGATAAATTTATAAGATAATATAAAAATTATATCTCGGAGCTTATGCTTTAAACACATCTCAATGGTTACATAGTTCAGCTCAAATGTATGTAACTGACAGATAAATGTCACTGTCCAAAAAATAATCATTTCAAATTAATAATAGTAACGTTTTAAAAGGAAAATTGTAAATAGAACAATAGTTTTATGGGAAGGAACTTAATTAGTAAATATGCATGTATGTATTTAAATAAAGAAATAAATAAACATATTATCACGGCATATTATACATTCCTGGGTGTGCTAATCTGATTAGTACACACATTTCGGTAATGATAATGACATTATTTGTATTGTGCGGGCGTTTACCACAAGGGTTAGTTTTATGCCATTTAAAATTCGAATTATTTGGCGTTGATCGGGATCGAATCGGATTCCCCAGATTCGCGACCAGACATTAGGCACACGGCAACGAGACCCCATAGGTAAATGGCGGGAGGTATTGTGTTGGTCACATCAGATTTTTTCAAAAAAGGGTTCGTATATTCGGTTCTGGTTCAAGCATTAATAAAATTTGAGGTTTTGTTCCGGATTCAGATTTGGTTCAAATTTATAAGTAATGCAACGCAAGACAAGAACATGAACATGTTTTTCACGAACAATCAACACATACAGCAACCCAGGCGCAGAAGGCGTCGATCGTTGATGATCGGAACTAAACCCTGGACCAAAATTTTAATACTCGGTACGGTTCCGATACGGGTTCAATTGAAAAATATATCTGAAGTTCGGTTCTGGGTTTGGGTTCGTTACAATGTTACGTTTTGATTCCGGTTTTGGTTCGGTTCAGGATCGGGTTCGATGCTCTCTAGTTTTTACTAGTAGTGGAATCCGGATCCGGATAGTTTCGGTTTCGGATCCAAAAATATCCGGATAATTGATTGTTGAACTAGGATATTGGATCCGGATGTGAGTATCGGATTTTGGATCCGGATCTGAGTATCAGATTTTGAATCCGGATATGAGCATCGGCTTTTGGATCCGAATCTGAGTATTGGAATTTGGATCCGAATCTGAGTATCGGGTCTTGAATCCGGATCCGAATATCGAATCTTAGAAACGGATTTGAGTAACAGATCTTAGATTCGAATATGAGTATGAGTATCGGATTTTAGATATGGAATTTCAGTATCGGGATCGGTTCTCGGAATCGAATATTCTCAGTATTGAACCGTACATTCAAATATTAGCATCGGGTCTCATCAAAAGCACATAATAAATTAATGAAATTCATGTCATATTAATATGTTACTTTATATATGTAATAAAAATAATATAAATTTGAATTTTTTATTCATAATTTACTAAATAGTACTCTGTGAAAGTATAAATTCCTTTTTGTTTTACATTTGCACAAACTACCTGCCTATTTTAGAGGGTATTATAAAATGTATTACTGTTTGTTTACTAATGTTTACAGACCGCAGGCCCACTTTAACGGTTTGAAGTTTAAATTTGAACTAAATTCCAGATGTTAGCCGTCACATTCTATATAAAGAATCGAATCCAGAATTAAAATTTCGATCCGGACCCATAAACAAAACATCGAATCCGGATCCAAGTCCAGATCCGGATCCGTAAACAAAATATCGAATCCGGATTCAAGTTCAGATCCGGATCCAAGTCCAGATCCGGATGCTAGTCCAGATCCGCATCCTGGTTTGGATCCGGATCCAAATTCGAATTAAATTTTCGGATATCCGCTTCAATATCCGAATGTCGGATATTCGAGGATCCGGATATTTTGAAATCCGGGTTCTCGGATCTAAGTTTTGTCGGATCCTCACAGCACTAGTTTTACATCTAATTCGCCAAATTACTAAAATATGGATGAATCATGCACTGGTTGTCATTTTACTATTGTCTGCAATCAATGTATGTATATGATTTATGATCGTCAAAGATCTTACTAGCCTTGTAAATTTTCTGTATTTACGACATTTCATCACTGTCGTATAATTTTCTCACAAATCATTATAAAACCGTTGTTTCACAAAATTGACAACATAAATCTTGCAAACAATAAACTTTACATTATTATAGTCATGTTTGCAATCAAGGCTCATTAGATTCCAAGATTGGTAATTCTTTTGTAATACCTATTCAGGGCAACATAATTTCTATATGATCATCAAGATTGTGAAATATGTTTTATTGCGTACATTGCACTAATCTTAAATTTTATACTTTACATAAAACTCAATAATGCTCGAGGAGTCGAGGGTGTTGCAAAAAATAATTTGTATCTATCAGTTTCCTAGCTATCAATTTTGTTAGCAATCAATTTTCCCCGCGATCAATTTTCCTTGTAATCAATTTTCTGGCGTTTAATTCTCCGCACAATCAATTTACCGGCGATAAAATTTCCCGATATGCTGAAAAGGGCTAAAAATCACAAAAATCTAAAATCTTTTTTGCTAATTTCAGAGATTTCAGTTTTTTGGCTGAGTAGATTGCACTAATGGGACAAATTTTATAAAAAAATAATAATTTAATGCAACTTTGTTCGTAATATCGAATGGCGAAGTTGCCAAGCTCGTATCTTTACCCATTTTTGAGTCATAACCCAGAAATGAATACAATTTTAAATGTAAATATATCAAAAACGAAAAGTGATATCGACCTGGGGTTTGAAAATTCGGAATTAACGTGATGATGTATTTAAGTGTATACAAATTGGAATTTCAAAATTTTTGGAGAAAATGCGTGTATTTTGTATTTGAGTTTTGAAGGCTATAAATAAATTGTATATACATATTATATATTTGATTTGTTATATTCTTATTCCCTTAAATTGTGGAACTCCTTGTGTGTAGCGCTACGGATTTGAAAGCTTAAAGTAAAGCAGTGTGACACACCTAGCAATAGGTAATAAACCGTGACTATACATTTTTGTTATTATTGTCTCGTGGCCGCATGCCTGAGTGTCTGGTCGCGAATTTGAGGAACCGAGTTCGAACCCAACCGACGCCAAATATTTCGAATTTTAAAATGGCACAAAAGTAACCCTTGTAGTACACTCTCCATGCCAGCAATGAGTGCCCGTGAGGTGACGCCAGGGAAACCCCCGCATGATACAAATATGTCATAAACATTACCGAAGTCTGTGTACAAAGCAGATTGGCACATCCAGCAATGGGTAATATGCTGTGATGGTATATTTTTACCTTTCGTCACCTTTAAGTAATAAAGGTATTGTCTTTGATCAAAAAATTCGATGGTGAGTTTTTAATGAATAAGCACGTTTTCGGGTCCCTAGAATATAAATTTTGCTATTTTTACGATGATATTTGTATGTGTGTGCGTATGTGTGTGTGACGATCCTTTCGGCCGCGATAACTCCAAAACTACAATTCCAAAAATTACATTTTTTTCTTATTCCTCATTCTCACATCCAAATGAAGATTTGATTATATTTTGGTTACAATTGATCAACCGGAAGTACTTTAATTTGAAGCTCTTCATTGTTTTCTTTAAAAAAAATGCAATTAAATATATTTTTTTAACATTTTATGTTATCATAAATATTAAAGAATATTTTATTCTTTATACGATTGCATTATTTTCTTCATATTCAATGTATTTAGAGTAAAAAAAAAATATAAAAAAATAAATCTTACAATCTTTGCTGCGTCACCAGTTTCAATAATTCAATATTACTAATTGACAGATGTCAGTGTCAAGTACATATTAACATAATATGTATGTGAAATAATTTTTCTGAAAATACAAGAAACTTTCTGTGTGAAAGAAACAGATTTTTTTGAAATTTAAATTACTTTTTGGAACACATACAATATTAAATAGAATCAAACTTGTTTCGCAAATGTATTATATTTTTATTTCTTGATACTTACGTGATGTTCTTACCTCATTTTCAGGGAAGACGATGCGCCCTTCTGCCACCCTGTAGACCCAGGTTCGATGTTCAGGCCCATGGTAAAGGTAGGACAGTTTCATTCTTAGCAATTCGAAAGTTGTCGGTTTCGTAGGATCCGTGTTACTTTTACGTTTCATTGTGTATGTATTAGTACGGTAATTGTTGGCTTCCCAGAGAATGTTGTTATTTCACTGTACAATCTGTGTTGCACTACTAAAGTTACTTATCATTCCTTTTATTTCACTAAATTAATTTTATTTATATATTGGCAGAATGTTATGATAAGATATGTAAATATAGATACAGGAAATAAATTAATAATAAAGAATATCAGTTAATTATTCAATAAAAAAAATGTTATGAATAAAAAATAATTTAACAATATAAAAAATATAAAATAGATAATTACAATTTGAAAAACATAAACCCATTTTCTATTAGAAAATAAAATTTAAAAACACAAGGTTACATTTAGCAATTAAAAACAAATTGGGAAATGTTTAATAGTTTTATATATTTTTATTGTAATTGCAGACTTTTTTAATAAAAAGAGTAAAATGATACTTTTTTCTACTAAAATAAAATAGGTATAAGGTAAAAAAGGGAATACACACATCGTCCTAATGTTCATATAACGCCTTGTTCATTTCTTGTTTCGTTCAGTTTCATAACGTTCAAATCTTGATCATGAAGTTGGCGCAGATGAACTTGGCGCGCTCACAATTTAAACTCCGGGGTACAAAATGTACATGAAAATTATTATATTGAATTGGAGAAACACAAAAATCTTGCAACCACCCTGTTCAAACTCAAAAATGACAACTATCGGTGTTTTTACCTTATGTTTTTTTTTCAGCATCCGTTAATGTAAGTGTTTTGTTCCAGAACCAGACAGGGAAATAGTCTTATAAAGATTTTTGTGGTTATAAGTTGGCATTACTATTCTGGTGAAATGTCAATTTCTTACTATTTTCAACACAAGAATTAGCAAAATGTTTATAAATTTTAGCATTAAACCGTTAATTTATACTAGAACACATTTTATCCTAATGTAAATAATTATATTTGAATTTGTAATGCTACATCGATAAAAACTTATTGTTGATATTTTAGGTTATGTTTATATTTTATAAAGCCATGTTACCAACGTAAAAAAATCCTAGTATTTAATATTTTGAACAATAAATCAAATTTATTTAATAAATTTACGGAGAAGTATTTAAAGGCTTCGCTTTCGAGCATCAAAATTTACTCGAACTCGCAAAAGTGCAGTTTCTAGAAGCGATATAATTAACTATTTTTTATTACTTATATTCCATAGGTTATATGAATACAAAAAAAACAACCAGCTCTTTTTTCAATGCTTTATATTATATTGAGGTACATATTTTCAAATTTATATACATACATACAATACATATCACATACAAATATGAAAAAAATAACATTTCATATGCAAATTGCATATCATAATAAATTCCAAAATAAACATTTTTTTATTCATGTAGCAATTTTATTAAGTAAACATTTCAGGTGTAGAAAATACAACAATAATTTCTTTGTACAAACATATTTTAGCAAGTGTTTCGAAAGTCTTTTAATACTGACTTAAACTTTCTACTTATATTAAGAAAACATTTTAAATTCATTTTATTACTGTAGATTGACACCAAAATATTATTTTAGAGTTTTAATTTAACTATAGGTAACTCTATATTAAAGTACCTAAACCTGTATAATACTTAACCTATAATTAAAAATATGTTTATATTTGTGCATCATTAAGAAGTTACTACGTAGTAATTTTTTATTGTCAAGACAAATTAAACAAACACTAGCTTGATTAGTAACTTTTTTCTTGGTTTTTATGTGCGAATTTAATTTAACATATACACGTAACTTATATTACGAACTTTTTATGTACAATGTAGTTTAAAAGAACGTCTGGCATTTATAAATGACGAAAGACTATATCCGTATGGCCATTGGATAGAATAATTTTATTTATATAATGTATTGCATGAGTGTATACGTTGTTTTCATTTCAAGTTATTTTAAGACAAATTTTCTCTTACTTGTTTTACTCGTTCTTTAAAATGAACTACATTGTGACGTTTAATATATAAATAACTACACCTTTTATGGAAGTGTGATCGAAAGTAACCAATTAATTTTGTTTTCTTTGATAATTAAGTTTTGTGTTTCAGCAATAAATATGCGCCAAAAATATTAAATAAAATCTTAAGTAATGGTTAAAAATCATTTTGCGAAATTGGATCATCGAATACAGAAGTTTTTTATCAGCTTATGTTTGAAAAATATATAATGAATATTTATAGTAAGTTAATTATTTAAATTACCTATTATTTATGTTATTCCTATATCACACTACAAGTCAAATTACTTAAGGAAATACTAATTTCATATTTATTTAAATCTTAAATATTCTCAAATTAATAATAACCGGTACACCCAAACATAAGACTTTAACATGTAAAATTAAACTTTCGTAATTTCCTGCTTCCCTAATTATTTTAGGTAAAAAATCTTCAATAAAATCAATAAATAAAATGAATGTCGTGTGCCTTGTAACGGCAAAAATTAGGTATGAAAATGTCGAAAATCACCCCAAAAAATAGTAATAACCACGGAATTGAGACAAAATGTTAACTATTTATCTATCAAGGTAGGTTAATTTTTTTTTTATTTGTAATTTCTGTTCAAATGAACAAATATCAATTTAAATGAACAGATAATTATTAACTGGAACAGAAATTAGAAATCATTTCTATATAAAAATAAATTACCCCAAGATGACAGATAAACCGTTAGACATTTTGTCTCAATTCCATGGCTATTGCTATTTTTTAAGATGATTTTCGACATTTTCATACCTAATTTCTGCCTTTACAAAGCATAATAAAATTAATTTTGCTTACTGATGTAGATGTAGAATTTTATGCCTTACAACTTTTATTTGAAGCTTTTTTACCTAAAATAATTAGGGAAGCAGGAAATAGGGTATTCTCGCATTTTTTTTCTTAAAGAACAGGTATTTCTAAGAGTACCTGTGAAAACCCGAATTAAAAATTCCTTTTAATAAGCGAGATATTAACTTTTAAAATTTAATTTTGGTAGGTCACGTGATACGTGACGTACTAATTGTACGTACCAGCGGTGTACAATCAGTGGTTCATGAGTTTTCGAGATGGTATTCAGTAAGTATTGCAAAAGGTAGGAAATCAAATATATTTCATTGTAATCTTACATATTATTACTAAAAAAATTATATATATATATATATATATATATATATATATATATATATATATATATATATATATATAATATATATATGCTCACCAAAACCATTTTAAGTAAATGATTACATTTATTTATCCCTACAGCTGTACTACGAATACTCCCGAACGAACCGAAGTAGACCCGAGAATGTACGTACCTAAAATGCGGCGTGTTATCATTTTCGAGCATGTAGTAGGGATATCAACTGGTCTCCCATTGATAGTACAACTAGTACATCATCAAAATTTTAATGCTTTATATCTTTTGCAACAACCAATTTATAACATGTTTTTTTGCTTTTTCTCTCTCGTTTACCAATCAACTTTAGTATTTTAAATAACATTTTAATATTTGTAATCATGAGAGAATACCCTAAAGTCCAATGTTCGGCTGTGCCGGTCACCATCCTCTATACAGACTGAATACAAGAAACCTTGACATAGACGTTTAACATAGGACAACAGTCTCTTCAAGTATCCTTAAACCTTTATGCATAAAGAATTATAGAATAAATTTCTGAATTTTTGGCGTCAATTTTTAAATTTACGTCTTTGGTGCCCAAATAAAATTAATTTAAAGACAATAAAAATGTATTTAGTACTTATACTTCATTTCGCGTAAGAAATAGTAGATGACGCTTGAGAGCCAACCATTTTTACATGCATTAAATAAATAATTTAAATTCGCAAAACCAAACTTTGTCAATAATAAATATTTTTATCTGTAAAAATGTACAAGATCTGAACATTAAAAATTAGAACAAAACTTGGTTAAATATTATTTAATTCTCTATATTTTATTTTATTTGTGAAATAGATTTGCATTCTGGCCAATCAAAGGGCAGAATTTATATTCCTATCTAAACCAATGCTATTTTCATACGTGAATTGAAATGTAGGTATCTGGTTATTTAAAAAATGAATGTCGAGTGAGCTGTCAAAATAGGTACATGACGCCATTTTTTTTAAATAACAAATACCCACTAAATCTGTTTCACCCTGTATTTAAATAAAATATAGTTCGTCCTTATAGCCGTAAATTTAAAAAAATGCACTAAAAATTAAGTATTTTCTCTAAAACTGTAAAAACATTTTTTTCCAATGTCGCCTATGTCACGAATTCTCTAGTTCATCCTGTATTTTTTAAAAGTAAACTTTTGATATCACATTTGGAATTAATAAATTACAACTGTAAAAAACAGTACGGTGAAATATGTGAAATGTACTTATTTTTTAAGATATAAACACTTTTAGAAAAATAATAATAATTATTTTGGAAATACAACTAAAATGTACATACCATAAAAATAACATGTCAATAAAGCAAAAATATAAGCAATTTCTTGCGCAATGCTTCATTCTTAAATATTCAAAAAAGAATAAAGAAGAAAAGTTAAATACAAGTAAGCAAGGTGATATTACCCGTATGTTTTCCTTTTATATTTGTAAATTTAGAAATTATGTTAAGTTTGCTCAATTCGTATTACCTACTTATAGTGTGACAAAGGCATATGTACAAGAATCCATTATAAGAATGCGACAATTTGGCTCCAAAAATATCAAAATTTACGATTAAAAAGAAATAAAAACTATATCCCAAATTATGCAAATCAAATGCTAAATAACGAATATAGAAAAAAAGTAGATTAATAGTACATGAACAAAAATGTAAATAAATCAAATAACAAAAATATGAATATTAAGTAAATTTCCCAACCTCTAAAAGATTAGGTATCAATATATTACTATAATGATTGTGAATAAATAATATTAACTCGAACTGTTCACAGCAACGCTTAATTTGTCATTTGGCAGTTCATTTTGTTTTAGTCTTAACCGACGATTGTAAAATTGGCCCTGAATCAGTTTTACACAGTCTCTGATGTCCGGTTGCACCAATACGGCTTAAATTTTAAGCTAGGCTTAAACAAAAAAAAATCATTTGACATTTCATTTCAAAGGTACCTAGATTGCTCAAAAAATGAAATTTTCTAAATTAATGACGTCACAGAAGTTCACGGAGGACGTAAAGTCTACCTTATGCAGATGCGCGCTGGGTTCACTTGGCAACAGGAGTTTTAAAAATGGCATCCACATGTTTTGACGTTTATAAGCAGTAACAATTCTGTGTTGTGATTATTATAGTTTTGTTGTTCTTCTTGTGCGACTGGTTCTATTTATTTCATTTAATGTATTATTGTATTCAATATTAAAAATTAAGTATCGTATAATAGTTTTGAAAACAAATTCAATTCCAATTCGAGCTAAAAACTCATACTCATAGTAAGGGTCCGCGAAAACGTAAACAAACCCACGTGAACTAGCCATAAGTGTGTAGTGTAATGCCTTAAATATACGTTCAAAACGTCGGGTCTCACCATCGTCTCTAGGCATGCGCATTAGTCACTTTTGATGTTACAAAAAATCGATGATAAATAATTAATTATTAATAAATGGGAACATAATTTTAACTTTCAATTACATTTACGATTAAAAAATATTTTATATGTAATTTTAATCACGCTAAATTTCCCCATTTAAGCTAAGTATCGTTGGTACAACCGGCCATGGTCTGTTAAACCGTTACTATCGGAAAATACGGTCACAAGTTGATTTTATCATTTATTGTGTTTGAATTAAATTTGGAGTCCCAACGTGCATAATTTTGTCAGAACAAGGATATGTCTATCGTAAATAGTGATGAAATGATCTAGTTTAGTTATACGTTTTAGTATCGTACATACATCATAAAGTAGGGACAAAGTGTGTCGGCACCTTTGAAGTTGGCTAGATCGAATAACCTTGAATAACATTGGCAGGAATTTCCGAAAAGTGCTACGAGATGGAGACAGTAATATTGTGCAAAATTCAAATTGGAGGAAAAAGTTTTTTTAGATTAAAATTTAATGCAAGAGATTTAAACAAAATTCTCATTTCTTTTCTTGAAAATGAACCCCACACACTCTGTAGTATGAATTATATAATGACATTCCAGTGGTTTGCATTTCTTGAATTAAATCGTACCGTTGACAAGATGTAACTCATTACAGCTATAACAATGTTTATAATGATAAAAATATATTTACTTATGATTATTTTCATAATAAATACAAATCTGCGCAATATCTTCACAAAATAGCGTATTTACAATATATCATACCGTTTAAAATCCTTCGAAAATATAAATAAAGATGTATTTTTATGAGTATATGTCTGTAGACAAGTTCTCACAGAACACATGTTTTTAACAACTTTACACATTTTTACTAGAAAAGAAAACAAGTAAATCGCGGGAAGATGGAATCCCAAAGAATTTGTGGTTAGAAAATTGTTTTTTTGTAAACAAACAGTGCTGTTTTCCGAACGGATTTATGCAGAAGCTACAGCCAATATCGCGCATGCGTATACAGATTTGAATTGTAAAATTTCATTGCTTGTCCCTACTTTATGATGTATGTACGCTGGTTTTAGGTACCAAATTAAATCCAAATCGTTCCAAATGCAATAATTGAAAAAAAATCAACTTATGACCTTTTATCGCGACAGTAGCGATATATAAATAGGGTTAGATGAACTCTAAAGGAATGTGTAGTAATGCGCTTTTTGTTCATTTACATAATATATTATTTGCCAGAAAGCAAAAGTTAATACAAGAAAAAAAATGCTTGGAAAACTATCGCATTCTTATAATATCTCCTTATAATATAAGTATAAATAGTCAAATATTCTAACTTTCTATATCTATATATTTAACGATGAATAGGATCTGGCGGACAAAGCTCAACGTAGATGGCAGCATACTAGCCATGTACTGTTGCCGTGGATAACAGAGACAATTTTTTTATTGTGTTTCTGTCCTAAGAGTACTATTATAAAGTCAAATCCACATGATACAATGCTAATTGTTATAATTTCTACCAGTTGTATAACTAAAAATTCATTTTTCTCAAAATGCATTTTTTTAACAATTTCACTTTTTATCGGAATCTGCAATGGGGTATGTGACTATATTAGAATTTCAATATAAAAGTCATAAAACTTAAAAACAAACCACTATAGCTTCTTATTATAATAATAAAAACTAAATATTAGTTTGTATTAATATTGTTATTAGGAATATAATGTTTTGGAGAAGGGATAAATGACTTATGGTAGAATCGTGGAAGAAGACAGATAGACTGGAAGGAAAAGAGATAGTTATAGATCAGCCGATCAGCGTCGCGATTATGTTGTGGTAAGTGTGGAATGACGACAGCTGCCTATAACTTATCTCTTTCCCTCCCACTCTATTCGTCTTCTTCCACGATTCTATCATGCTCACATCACGTATCCCTAAATTTTTAATAATTATTTTCTCGTAACGTTGGAATAATTAATCGATTTAAAAACATACGGGTATTTCATTTTTTTGTCTAGTATCAGATTATGTGAAAAAAAAAATTTGGTCACATACCCCATTATAAGCACTTCATGCTAGCGCGCGCCTTCTAAGTGCATAATTTTTATTTTATAGTTCTAGAAAGTACATGGCTAGTGTGGCGCCGTAGTTACACTATATCACCACCGCCTACTCCCATTGATCGAAAATGTTGGAGAAAAAACTGTTCAACCTTTTAATCATCTAAATTTTGTTTCCTATACAAGTATTGATGCACAAATACAAAAAATTCTTACCTAATCAATCTCCGCAACAGCTTTAAACCCAACTTCTTTTTTCTCCCCTCCCCCGCCGCTGAACAACCCCAACCAACTGGTCTTTTTCGCCCGTTTACTCTCATCGACTTTGTACATGTTCGTCTGCTTCAACCACTCTGGATATTTCTGCATCATCATGCCAAACTGCTCTCGATGAAGGTCGGCAGTGGAAGGTTGTTGACCACCGTAATCAGCGGGTAGAATGTGTAATGGTACCCCGTCCGGTTTGTTGCCTTGGTGGAAACGAAGGAGGGACATGATGTCGCTTTTGGCCAGAGGGATTAGAAGACGCATCACGTGGTTTATGAAAGAAGCGGTGTTGAGGACGTGGATGGCTTTCAACCGGGCTGGGTGGGCGTCCTTAACAGAGAAGAAGAAAGAATGGTTAGAGAAGCGTATTTTTCGGACTTATAAGATGCACCCCAAAATTATAACAGTTTTTAGAAAAAATAAATTATATAAGAAATATTCACAAATTCTTACTGGGGGATTCCACCATTTTTACCTCCCGGTACCCTCGGCAAAGGGAGATATAAAGAACGTATTAAAATCGCATGTCTAGATTTTGATAAATGAGCACGTTTTAAGGTCCTAGAATCAGATTTTAACATTTTCACAATGATGTCTGGGGGTGTACGTGTTTGTACAATCCTGCTATTGAAACTTGTTGTTTCTTATTTGGATACGGAACTTGAAATTTTCTGTTTTATCCACTCAACTTATTGTGAACTTTCGCCCACTCACCTGTCATCAGTGCCGGATTACCCAATAGGCAGACTAGGCAATTGCCTATGGGCCTCGCGCCTTTTGGGGGCCCCGCGCCCTGCTATATTAGATTAAAATAATATTGATTTGATTTTGAGATATTTTTTTTATTACAAACAAATCCTTAAAAAAAGAAATTTTGATTACAACAAAGAAATGCTTATTTACAATAATGCAATCTTGATTACAATAATAAAAAATGTCAATTAATATTACAAGACCCTACTGTTACAACTCGATTTTTATAATACCAATACCAAGTACCAGTGTCTACCATTTTATGTTGATTTTCGTAATAATTATTCTGCATAACGATTAACGATGCTATAAAAATTTTGTATTTACAATAAATGAAGGGCTTATTGTAATAACGAGATATGCCACAAAACGAAAAATTCGTAATAATAGAGTTTCAAGTTTTTCAACTTAAAAAAAAGTGTTATAGGTAGATTACTAAGACGTGTACTATTAGTAGAGGCAGAAAAACAATGAAAAACCTTTAAAAAAATACTTATTTCAAAATAAATTTATTAAAAAAACATCAAAGATTTCACTATGTACTTTAAAATTGAGAAAAGTGAATGTTTCTATATATTCTTTTATTTACATTTTATATTAATTTGTTTAAAAGTATGTTAATTTTTTTTATAACAAAATTATTTTATTAAAATTGTTGGTGGTAAAATCGTAAACTTATTAAGAGGAGTGGCGGGGCGAGATTTCGATTGCCTAAGGGCCTCCACATGGTTTAATCCGGCACTGCCTTTCATTATCGAAAATAGGAATAAACTACAATAGAATGCATAACATTGATTTATTTACATGAACACCTGCATAGTTATTGAAAACAGCACATTTATTAAAACTAAACATGCCAGCAAGTGACATTTTATCTATCTCAGTGTCCTCTATAATTTCTACCTACGGGAATTTTCTTACTGGTATTGGCGCCCGCTTCACGGTTTAACTATTTTTCTTGCAATTTCTATCTTATTGATCGTCGACAGTTTTCTTTATCTTCCATATTTTCATACGTAATATAACAAATGATATGATTATCATCGATGATTTTCTCGAGTGAAACCGAGCTGCAGATTTCACGAGTCCGAAGGACGAGTTGAAATGTGCTGTTTCGGTTTCACGAGTAATATCTTCGATTATTAATCATATCACGAGCTTATATTTAATGAGAGAATATAATGATTTTTTGCAATCTAACCTAACTTTTGATATACATATTCATATTGTATTAAAACATGGTACTTACGAGTTTTATTTAATATTTCGGAGTTCGAATTATTGTTATTACTTATTTTTATACTCAAAATTAACTGTCAATGTCATAAATAAAGAAAACAAATACCTTAGTAACGACTATAAATACGGTGATAATTTCCTTGTTTTTTATCATCGCTGTGATAAACGCGTAGCTAGGGAGATTCTGAATGTTGATGGGCGGAAAACATGTCACGTGACTAATGAATTATATTCTCAAAAAAATATATATAAAATCGATAAAATCTACAAAATGTGACAGCCAAAAAATTATTTTGTTGACAATTGCAAATGTTTATGAACACTAACAATAGCAACGTACCTCGCCGCCTATGTTAATTTACACTCCATGTATAAATCTATTAATACAAATTTTAATATTTTTTCTCAAATTTCAATAGCAGGATTGAACAAAACGCTATACAACACTCGTGAAGAAACGAATTCGCTCACTTATGTGCCAGTCGGCTAGCGCCTCGTGGCCTTAGTTTCTTCACTCGTATTATACTATTGTGTGTCTGGATCCTCATTACGCTCTAACTCAAATACTATCTATTATTCTAAAAAATTTGAAACAGTGTATTCTTACACTACTTTAACATGGAAAGATGCCATTAGATTTTAGTGTAAATGAGATAACCGGAAATGGCACTTTACTTGAAGTTCAAAACAGTTTTTCTTCGAAAAACACATTTAAATTACACTTATTCAATTTTGGCTGTTTAAACTGTCATTATTAACTCCATAGCAAAAACTATAAGTAACCGTTTAATTGCTAGTGAATTAATAGTTATTTATGTATCAAGACACTGAAGTTGTATTTTTTATCACGAATGTGGAATTTATTTGCGGAGACCGTCAGGCCGAGGAAAATAAACCATATGAGTGATAAAAACTAACTTCAGTACCGAGGTGCATATTAAATTTTATTTGAAATTGATAAATGGAAATGACAGGAATATGAATATTTGTAGGTTGTGGTTACATTATATCTGTCAGTGTAACAGCCAATATTGCTAACCTCCGGACATTGAGGTTATTGTAAAAACACTTAAAATTATGTTTTATTTCAAATTTCTTCATCGGAATTATTTAGTTTGTTCTTTTTGCACATATTATTTGTCATTTAAATGTTAAAATTCTAATTAGTAAGCGGGATATGAATTTTTAAATGTATGCTTCTCAAACGGTTAATTTTAGGGATATCTGCAATGTCTGCATTAGGCATATATTTTCCTCTGTCAAATTAATTAGTAATAAATACAGATATAAAGAAAAATGTTTGAAATAAATAAAATATCTAAAATAAATATTATTTCAATATATTTTATGAAACATTTTGAGAACGTCAGTAGTGTTGCTTGTGGTTATAGTTCCTCCCTTGAACAAAAGAATACTATTTCAACCGAAATTTTACGATAATAATCGATTCGGGCCAGTGACGCTGCGTTTACAATAATTTAGCGTTTTTATTACAACGAAGTGATATTTCATTTTCATTTTACTAAAATTCTTTGTTTTATATAGTTTATAATTGAAGTTTACTATTTCTTTGCGAACTTCAGATCCCAATGTTTTACAAATTATACATTAGTGTACTTGACATACTTAATCACTTTCCTGTTAAATGATTAATTACTTTTTTATGTTACACGTGCAAATTTATACATTTTAAAAGAATTTGTTGACATTGACATTTTATTTACTAATTTATTAAATATTCATAAATAAATTATGTATTTTAAAATGATTTTTTTTTTGACATTGATAAATTACGTAAATCAACACGAGATACAAAAATATAAAAATCTAATGTGGCCAACACAATACCTCTCGTTTAATTTAATTTTTATTCATGTAAATACTTAAAATTAAATTTAAATACCGGGTTCGATCCCGACCGACGTCAAATATTTCGAATTTTAAATAGCACAAAAAAGACCGCTGTGGTGCAACTCTCCACGCCAGCAATAAGTGCTCGTGAGGTGACAGCTGGTAAACGCCCGCAATCTCCTTTAATGGGATGTCCAACTTTGTTCTATAGTATTTTTACTTCCTTGTACGTAAGTAAAGGAAGTATTGTAATCGCGAAAAATTTCGGTTTTCAGATTTCAGCGGAAATATCCATTTTGATCATCCCTGAATCCATTTTGACTAATTTCGTCGTGACGTCTGTACGTACGTATCTCGCATAACTCAAAAACGGTAAACCGTAGAAAGTTGAAATTTTGTATTTAGAACTCCTATAACATCTAGTTGTGCACCTCCCTTTCTGGTTATTATACAATTTCCAGAAGTGGCACTTTACATGAAGCCTATAATAGATTTTAATGAAAAACTGTTTTAAAATATAATCCAAAACTTTTCAAATTTGGTATACAAGACTTATATGTCAATCGAAATAACATAATAGATTTTGGTCAAAATAGGCTAACCGGAAGTGGTACATTACTTGAAGTTGTTAACAGTTTTTCTTGAATAAAATGATTTTATTTTGATTTTAGAAATAAATGCTTCAAATAAAAGTTTTAGAAAATTAATTTCTGCGTCTAGTACATTAAGTATTATTAAATTAGCCCTTTGTATAAGTGAGATATGTAAATTTAAAAATTGTATACTTTTTTGTTTTTGTAATAAAGCTTGCTATGGATTAGGACAAAAAAATAAAAAAAAATGTTCATGTCACAGTTCATGTCAAATTACGTTAAATACGTGCAATTTTGTGATTCTTACAATAACAAATATTATATTTTTATTGTGAAATTAGTCATATTCATTGTTGTAATCAAATATTTCTTTGTTGTAATCCAAACTCTCTTTAAAAAGAACCGGGTTAGATTATGGTCGCTATATATCTTACCGTTTTGAAGTTAAAATTAATATTTTGTAATTTAGTTATTAAAAAAATATGTATAGTTTAATAGTCGTACAAGGAAGTCGTGTGGTGTCCACATCAGATTTTTTTGTAACTATAATAACAAAGATAAAAACGGCGGTGGTCGGTTTTGGTGTTACACCTGTATATATTTCGCTATATTTAGTGATCCATGATTTTTTTCGGATGAGCAATATACCACTAAAATGGCCACCTGACGGGAAAATTTTGTCTAAATTGACCGACTTTGTATCTCTTATGACTCTTGAGATCTGCATATTTGACCCAACACCCTAGACAATCTGTATGCACAGAATTAGAGTTTCCCCGATCTTTGAGACTTTATGATATCGTTTTATATTAAAACGTGTTGTAAAAATACCGTGTTATATGATAGTATAGATATCTGTGCATGTTTAAATTTTAAGCCTGTTTGACATCATTATAATTTGTTAACAAATTTGACGATAATTTATGATCATGTCAAAGAAGCTTTAGCAAAAATCTTAAATTAAAATCGGACATTGTGAAAGTATAGAAATCAGACCATGAGGACCTTGAAACATATATCTACAAAAACCTGACTACAACATTTATTTTACGATGTTGCAAAAATAGAAAACTTTATGTAATTTTATATACTGACCTGTATATAATTCATGAAGACTCGCAGAGCAGGTAAACTGACTCGAGCTAAATGACCTAACTGTAATCCTTTCATATCAAAGACAATCACATATCTGTAAAAAAAAATCTTCTTTTATTCATAAAATAAACAAAATATAAAAATTTACTACCCATAAGCATTAATTTATATTCATTGCAAATAACAGTTTACAAAACTACAGGACATGAAAAAAAAAAATAATGGGGTCATTTCAAAAAAAAAATATCGTGGTTTTTTTAAAAAAACATGAAATCCGTCGCATTTAATAAATATAGTAATATAAAATAACATGAAATATGCGACTTCTCATTCATAAATTTGCTAATAAATTTTCACAAAGACATCCCTCTCACTCACACATTTACGGTCCACGTGATTTCCGTTTGCTGTTGTAAACAAACTAACCTAAAATTGTGGCAGGTGAATAAATATCAAAAGTTGTATGAAATGTTTTTAGTTAACAATATATTGCTGTCACAAAATCAAACTTACAAGTGATAACCCAAATAATCATAGTTCCAAACAAAACCGGTAGAGGTCTACTGCCGCATCCGCTAAGCCGTGACGTACCCGTGACGTCAGCATCCAAATATTTAAAATTAAGACAAATTTTAAAAAATCATATCTCTGATTCTAAAGACTTGTAAGTTGTAAGTAAAACATACACCTACATATTTAATTTGACCTATTCTTTCAAGAAAAAAATAAATTAGAAAATGTGAAATGACCACCCCATTCAAGATTATTTACATACCTAAAAATAACATCAATTATGAATGATATAAATTTATTATTTTATAAATAATTAAAGTATCAAAACAGGTTGCAATTTAAAATTTCTCTGTTGGCCAATAACCCGGATATATTTTAGCAAAATATGTAAACTGTTTATTTAACGACTAGAAAATATTCTTTTTATTTTAACTCGACAAACGAGTCTACAAATTGTGACTTACCCGTCTACTAGTCCGTCATCTGACAGAATGACGTCATTGACCATACAAAAAGTTTTCACTCCTTCAGTGAAGACCAACTTCCGGTAGTCTGTATCCGCGATTCGGTAGATCAGGACACGGTAACCTTCGGGGGTTAGAGCCGGTACTTTGGCCATACAACTGAAACAAAAAAAATAGATTATATTTTGCGAAATGCAATAGATATGAAGTATTACTTTTTACTTATTAAATTTTGAGGTGTTTTTCATTTATTTTTTAAAAATTACTACTAATTTCAAGTTTTAAGGAATGACGTAGATTTCCCCGGTGATATTTACAAATGGTTCTAGCGCCAACTAACAACGAAACATACTAACAACTAACAATTATGCAATATGCCGCGAGCAGACATGTGACTCGAGCGACCTTGAAGTGCTTGGAATCAGTTGTTTGTGCGTGTCACTTTCACAGGAACAATGTTTTGACTTATTTTGATGAACTGCTAGAAAGTCATTATTTTACAATTTTCAGGCAGTAAAACAACAAACAAACTAATTCTTAAAATTGTTATTATTCAATAAAAGGGTTAATAAAACTTACTGGTCGTGTTTTTCTTTAAAAACCCTGGGTTTTCGCTTACCCTTCTAAATTATTATTAAGCGCATTGTGTACTCCTGTACTAAAATATGAAGCGAAAATTCAAATAAATTGTTTCTGTACTATAACTATTAACTTTTTAAAGAATTCAACATTAGACAAACATACTTCTGATATGAACCTGTATTTAAAAAAAAATACCGAAATCTATTAATATTGGACTTTGATTTTAATGGGAAACCCAAAATTAATTAGCATTTGATGTTTTTCCATTAAAATAAAGAAAAAGAAGAAATTAAAAAAAAAATTAGGCGTGAGGTGTTATTTTTTTATTTTTTAGCATGTTCACAACGATACCAAAACAGAAACAGTAAATGTGAAAAACTACAAATGCTCAATATGGCCGCCGTCACTATCACAAATATAGGTAAATTCTTTTCTTTTGTTATAAGATAATAAAATTGTTTTTATAGCTTGCTATGTTTTATTTTGTATGGAATTTTATTAATACATATTTTAAGAATAAATGGTCTCCATTTTGAAATTGTGAAGGTAATTTTATGTATATTCTGAAAAAAATATATAAAAATACCGATTCCCTATGCTAGTTTTAAAGTTGTACCCATTTCCGCTAAAACCGCAAGTGATACAAAATTTCTGCTATGATCATCTTATGAGTCCCTTTGTCTAGTTTAACTTTGCTTATTAACATTTTTTTGTATCTCTCAAAATAAACGAAATATTCGTGGTGCCGGACTTACGCCAAACATCCTGTATATATGAAAATAATAATAAATTTTATTTTTATTAAAAGAAAATTGGCCCCCTGGGTAATAGAAAAGTCGACGCCTATATTTACTAATAAAACAAATCAGTCGTATTTGTAAATATATTTTGAAAAATATCCGTATCAGGATAGTTTCCGTTTCGGATCCAAAAATATCCGGATAATTAAATGTTAAAGTATTCGGATCTCGGATCCAAATCTCAGCTATCGGATTTTGGATCCAGATCTGAGTATCGGATTTTGGATACGAATCTGAGTGTTGGATTTTGGATCCGACTCTGAGTATCGGACCTTGAATCTGGATTCGAATATTGAATCTTGGAAACGGATTTTAGTATCGGATCTTAGATTCGAATATGAGTGTCATATTAATATGTTACTATATATGTGTAATAATACATTTTTTTTTTGTTTTATTTATCATTTACTAAATAGGACTCTGTGAAAGTATAGATTCTTTTTCTTTACATTTGCACAAACTACCTGGCTATTTTAGAAGGGTTTGCCTTCACATTTAAAATGAGGAATCGGATCCAGAATTAAAATTTAGAACCGGATCCGTAAACAAAACATCGAATCCATATCCAAGTCCAGATATGGATCCAAATCCGAATTAAATTTACGGATATTTTGAAATCCGGGTACTCGGATCCAAGTTTTGTCGGATCCTCACAGCACTGTTAGCCGCCTGTTAGTTTAGTGCGTGGTTTAAGTTAGACCTAGTTCAAACTTACGTAGATCTATTACAGTTACTATGAAATATATTATAATAAGTTCAATAAAATTTAAAAACTTATAACCTAATGAAACGCAAAAAGCAAACCAAAAAAGTCTCCGTAAAATCAATGAGTCGTTTTTTTTCTAAAAATTTTCATCTACCCTGCTAAATTAATTACTAAAGTATTAATTTACTCATCTAAAGCTTGAATAGAAACCGTGATGATTTTATTTTACAACAAAAAATATAAGCGGGCTAAGGTTTTGACACAAAAATATTTTGTTTATATTATGTAAGACTAAATTGTTTTTCGTTTTTCTTTCATTTAAATCCAGAATGAATTTTTCGCATATACAAAAATTATCAGTAATATCTGGTTATAAAGTAAGTATATAATGTAGTTTACGTTTCTCATATATATGAGAATAACACTATAATAAAAATTTAACATGAATGACAATCAGACTTATCGATGATTTCATTTCAGAATTTCTGTCGTACAGCAAGATTATCAAGTCCATGTAAATCAACACAATCTTCGGTCACAGAAGTACTAAACCCTCTTCAATCATGTGTTCACAAGTTTTCCCAAACCAATTGCCAAGTCGAGCTCCAATCATTGGAGCCGTGTTGCTCCACCAAAAGTGCCTGCTCCTTGACGGCTGTCCCCGACGGGACCACGAAACAATTGCTAGCAACCAAAAGCGCCTCGAACAAGACGAAAAGCTCCAAAGGAAATGGGAGAAGCATACACGGTTCCAGAACAAAATTAGAAAAGCTCTTCGGAAGAAACGAGATGAAGAAAATTGAAAAACCTGCTAACAAAACCTCCAAGAAAACAAGATACACTGAGGAATACAAACTCAAGAAAATCTTATCAAATATTCTCAGAACTATGAGACACTACGGAAAAGAAGATGTTGCTCTTTTAGGGAAAAAGGAAGTTGACGCTTGTCGTCATATTTCTCGTATAGCTTCACGACATCCTACACATGTGAAGCAAATCTTAGCTGACAGTCGAACTGTGTCACTAACAGAGGCGTCTCTTATTAGAAGATTGTATTCCACTGGAAAAAGAATAGAACCTATTGTATCAGAAATAAAAAGAACTGCATATGATAAAAACAAGTCTCGAAAATATCCTCCCCCTCCTAAGAAGCAAAAAGATAAAGATCTTCTAGAACCTTTAGTAGCAAGCTCAACTATTTACGATAAAAATGAAACCAAAGAGCAGATATTTTATTCTCCTTCTCTTAAGGACCTTCCAGAAAAAAACCTTAATCAAGAATATGAAAATGTTCCGTATAATTTTTGTCAAGTTTGTATCAACGAAAACAATATGGAAACTGTCAAATCAGAAATACGTAGAACTTCATCGAAAAAGTTTTTAGATAATGAAAAACTCTTCCTGCCATCAGAGAATGATGATTCGGAATATTACAAGCAGATAACTACAACAACCGTTGAACAAATCTCAAAAGAAGAATATTTTACCGCCATTAACAAAACTCCAGAACAACAGTTAGAAGATCACATACGAGATCCAGATCTTGAAAGTGCTGAAAATGCCACGAGTATTATACAATATACGAAACCCACTTCCGACCAACAAATAGTTCCCACTGTACCAAAGAAGAAGAGTTCAATAGAATTCTACCCATCATACATATTAACAGAAGATGATGCAATGCCAATTTCCTACAGTCCAAGAACATCACATATGAAACTCGCCGCTAAATTAGACGAAGATGAAGAATTAGAAGAAACAGAAATCGAAGAGGATTATGACACAGGAGCAGGAAGAATTGCAGACGTAGAAGAAGACTTCGATGAAGATGAAATGGACGAAGGAAGGCATGCTTTCTCAGTTCAAGACTTCCCAATTGAAACTACTTACGATTCAATAAATGACGGAAATGCTCAAGATTTAAGTGATTACATGTCAGAGTCAAGCGTGGAAGGTGATTTTGCCAAACAAATGGTCCGTAATGAACCAGAAAAAGAAAAGCCAGAAGTTTCCATCGATAATTTTAACAGTGATTTAGAAAGCTTGGAAGAAGGTGTAAACAACTTAGAACCAGAAATAAAGAATGATGATTTCAAGAGTAATTTGGATATCTGGGATGAAGCTGCAACCAATTTAAACAAAGTCGCTGAAAGTTATAATTATGCTGAAGAAATAAAACATATCATACAAGCCACTACTGAAGAACAAATTGACAAAAGTAAAAACCCTTGGGAAATGACAGATGATGAATATGGCAAAAGTTTGGATGGAATCAACCCACCAAACAAAATTGCTGAAATAACCGAAAAAAATAAAAATATTATATACACCCCTGTTGGTACAATAAAAGACAGTACCGCTGCAATAAATCCTACCAGAACAAACAATACAAAATTTTCCGTAATTTACAATAAGATGTTTTGTTCCGAAGACAAAGCAGCATGGCATACAAAATTTACCAGCATGCAACAAGAAATTGATTCTTCAGAAGACACTGTACAGCCGCCTGTGACATTTGACCCCGACGTAAGAGTCAATTCCAGAATTGAAGAAATGCGCCACTTAAGTCCATACGCCAAATTCGATTTGAAAAAGAATGTATACGCTGAAGAAACAGACTCACCACTAGACATTCTGAAGGAACTGACAACAGACGAAAAATTTGCAGCTTTGCCAGACAATGAAAAGGTATCATTTATTAATGACTATCTGACATTGGAATCAACTAAAATTAATCCTAGTTTGCTCGAAAACGAAGATTTGACAGATATATTTAATTTGAGATCCGACATAAACTCAGAAGACCTAAATGATTTGCCATCATATCGTCTAACTCAAGAAGAAATCGAAGAATCATTTTCTAATGCCCTAAACAACACCTCTGTCAAAATAAAAGATCTTCTACGTCAAGTTGAAGAAATGAAAACATGGAACAAAACTACAATACCACCAAAAGACGTCGATCTCAGATCTTTTATTCCTATTCCAATTCGTAAAAATAAAAATGTCTATGAATCAAAAAACTTATTGAAACATGAAGGATTCCCTAAAACAAAACGGTCCTGCCCTCTTTTAAACAAAACTAATGCCGATAATGTAAAATTTACAAACTTGCATAAATATAATTTGCCAATCAAAAAATCATATCAGAAAAAACATGACACATTAACAAAATACAAATCTTTTGAGGGTTTTTTAAACAAGCCACAATCAAAAGAACCAGATAGGCATAGTCAAGATTTAATAAAAGAAATCGATAAATTAATTCTGAAACCAGCGGATGAAAAAATCAAGGAAAAGAATAAAAATATGTCGGCGCCATTAAAGAAAAAGCAAGATCAACCTTTAAAAGCAAATGAAAAGAAAGTTTGTACAGAAAATCCTTTGAAGAAACTTGAAAATGTTGAAACACAAGCAAAAACTAGCAAGAAAGAAGACAATTTGCAAACTAGTCTAGCTGATGTCTCTACAAAAGATCCTTTGAAGAAACTTCAAGATGTTAAAATACAAGCAGCAACTAGCAAGAAACAAGTCAATTTGCAAACTAGTCCAGCTGATGTCTCTACAAAAGATCCTTTGAAGAAACTTCAAGATGTTAAAATACAAGCAGCAACTAGCAAGAAAGAAGACATTTTGAAAACAAGTCTAGCTGATGTTTCTATAAAAGATCCTTTGAAGAAACTTGAAAATATTAAAATACAAGTAGAAACTAGCAAGAAAGACAACATTTTGAAAACAAGTCTGGCTGATACTTGTACAAAAAATCCTATGAAGAACCTTGAAAATGTTAAAATAGCAACTAGCAAGAAACAAGACATTTTGAAAACAAATGTAGTTGATGCTTGTTTGAAAGACCCTTTGAAAAATCTTGAAAATTTGAAACTAGCAGTAACAACTGAAAAGAAAGAAGAAATAGCGACAACAACTAGTAAGAAAGAAGAATTAATACAAGCAAGTCTGATTGATGTTTCAAAAAATGCTCTTCGCAAAAGTAAAAGCACCAGCCAGCCACAACTGAAGAAAGAAATGCCGAGACAAATTCCTGTGAAGACAGAAAGTAAGAAAACATTTTCAACAACTTCAAAAACTGCATCTCCTTATGCTTCATTGAATTACTTAGCCAATTATCGTAGAGACAAACCACCTCCACCAATGAAGAAAATAAGAAATGATTATCCACTGAAAGCCGAAAAAGCAAGAGGAGTTCTCACAGTTTTGCTAAATCCCTTCAAACATCTAAACGCAAAAATATCTCCACAAAATCAAGGTTTGAATGAAATAGAAAATATCTGCAAAGAAGAATTAAAGGCTTTACATTTTCGGCGCATTTTAAATCCTGAAACAATTAATACAGACGAATGTCGAAGCAAACCAAATTTTTCAAAGTTCATCGAAAAAAATCAACATATAAATAGAAAAGCATATGCAGATGAACATCAACGAAAGGCTAGAAAAACTGCTTCAACAGATCAGAAAATAAAATCTGTAGAAACTATTAAAGCAGAAAATACAAAAAACAAGGATCCAAAAAAAATTTTAAGCATCATAGACAAAATATGGGAACAAGTCGAAACAGAAGCAAGAAAAGCTGTAGAAGAAGTGAATCAATTGAATAACAAAACTGAAAAACTAAACTCCATAGCTGATTTAAAAGAAAAAGCCTCAAAACAACTTCAAGAAAACAGCAAAAAGCCTTCTCAAGATCCTTTTTTAGTAGCTACAGAAAGATGTGACGCAAAAGCCAGCAAAGAACTAAATTCCATTGTTGATTTAAAAACTAAAGCCGCAAAACATTTAGAAGAAAACAGAAAGTTTTTCTCGCAACATATGGAAACATTTAAATCAGAAAAGAAATTTGCTCCTTTTCCGAACATCCCAAATCCTCGAAGAGATCCTCTTTCAACAACTAGTACTCGTTCAGCCAACATCCCACCCCCTACAACCAATTTGCTAGCTGATACATCGAACAAAACGAACACTAAAACAAAATCGAACATCGGACCCACAGATAAAAATCAAAAAACTACATATTCAACTGCTAAAGAAGAATGCCCGAAGAAACCAGCGAAAAAGGACCCTTTTGGGAGAAACAAGCCTGATCCATGGAAGAAAAAGCAACGAAAAAGATGCCCGGGAAATACCCCAGATTTGAGGTTAACTATGAAAGCTCCGGAATGTGAAAACGATTTTTGTTTTGCAGATAAAGAGCTTTCGACATGCACTGAAGATATTGTTGATCTTATTAACTTTGAACACAAACCTCCTTCGATTGGTGCAGTCACTGCCAGCCTAAAATGCGACACTGTTTGTAGAAAAAAGAAAAAGAGGAAAGAAAGTGAGTGTTGTGCCAAGGATCCATGTGATTATGAATTTCCAGAAAGGAAAAAATCCAACAAGGATATATGTGATGATGTAAAACCTCCGAAGAATAAATCATCATGCGCTGGAAGAGGTACCGGCCAGGGGAAATCTCCATACGTTATGTGCAATCTTTTTCGTGGAGAAAAGCCTAAATGTATAAAAACTTTCTCCTACGCCGCAAACGCCCAGTTAAAACAAGCAGTCGAAGAAATAAATAATGAAACTCTTCACACCAACCCGGTTGCCCATCTAAGAGGTAATATGAAAGCATCAGATATTATTAATTTCGAATTTTCGAAGAAGGAACTTTCCGATTCTGTAACCGACATAATTGATATGATTAACTATGAACATAAACAACCCACTATTTGCGGAATAAGAAGAGCAAATGAACAATTTAGAAGTAAGAAAAATTTTTTTGAATCTTTAATCATAAATTCTTCATTATGTACATCAAATTCTGTAGCCAAAAATAAATATACATGTAAAAAGTATGCCTCTACTCCATTAATTGGAAAAAAACTTGAAATGCAATCAATAGAAAATGATGCTTCACATACAAAATCTGCTCCTGTCATGTGGAAGAAACATTTTTCTTTTAGTTCAGTGAAATGTAAAGATTCAGAAAGTCCTAAACACAAGTCCAAGGCGAGAAAATTACCTTCTATAAAATGCAAATCTTCGTCTAAATCTGCGAAATCCGAGGGAAAAAAGTCCAAGGCGAGAAAATTACCTTCTATAAAATGCGGATCTTCCTCTAAATCTGCGAAATCCGGAGGAAAAAAGTCCAAAGCACGAAAGTTGCCTGCCATAAGTTGCGGTAAAAAGGGTAAATTAGGTTCTTGGAAATCAAAGGAAAAAAAGTCTAAAAGCAGAAAGTTACCTCCTATAAGTTGTGGCAAAAAAAAAAAATCAGATCCATGCAAGAAAAAAGAAGATCCTTGTAAACCAAAAAAGAAAAAAAGAAATCCATGCAAGCCAAAAAAGAAGAAGCGCAAAGGAAAAAAGTTACCTTCTGTAAAATGCGGTAAAAAAGGCAAGAAAAAGAAAGATCCATGTAAGAAGAAAAAAAATCCTTGTAAACCAAAAAAGAAAAAGAAAAATCCATGCAAGAAAAAGGAAGATCCTTGTAAACCAAAAAAGAAAAAGAAAAATCCATGCAAGCCAAAAAAGAAGAAAAGGGATCCCTGCAAAGCAAAGGATAAAGATCCTTTCAAACGAGGAAAGTGTAAGCCAAAGAAGAAGAAGAAGCCGTCGTTCATTTGTAAACCAAAAGCGAAGAAAGCACCATCTCCTTGTAAGAAATTAAAACCTAAGAAAAAAATGGTTTGCCAGAAAAAAGTTACCTACAAGAAGAAAGACCCCTGCAAAAAAGAAGACCCCTGCAAAAAGAAACAGAAAAAGAAAAGTCTTTGCGTAAAAAAAAACCCCTGCAAAAAGGAAGATCCCTGTGCAAAGCTTCCCAAGGACTCCTTTAATCTTGTATGCAAAAAAGGATCAGGCTCGAAATGTAAGAAATCAAGTTCAAGTTGTAAAAAATCAAAAAAGAAATTTGATCCTTGCAGAAAATCGGCAGCTCCCAAAAAGATATGCGTCAAGAAAGGAATTAAAAAATGTTCAAATCGACTTAATTCATCCAAAAAAAGTAAGAAAAAACGAAGAGGAAGTGGTTGCAAAAAGAAAGGCGAGGACCCCTGCAAAAAGAAAGATCCTTGCAAACGAAAAAAGAAAAAGAAGAATCCCTGTAAAAAGAAAGATCCTTGTAAAAAGAAATCAGATCCGTGCAAGCCAAAGAAAAAGAAGAAAAAGTCTAAAAAAAAAAGATGGATGACCGACAAAATGCCCACTTGTAAAACATCAAAAAAATCAAGTCCGTGTAAGAAAAAGAAAAAGAAGAAGAAGAAGAAGGCCGATCCATGTAAGAAAAGAAAGGTAGATCCATGTAAGAAGAAGGTCGATCCATGTAAGAAAAGAAAAAAAGATCCATGTAAGAAAAAGAAAGCAGATCCGTGTAAGAGAAAGAAAGATCCATGTAAGAAACCCAAAAAATATGATCCTTGTAAAGACGTCGTAAAAAAACCAAAAGCAAAAATAAACAGAGTGGATCCATGTAAAACATCTACTAAAAAATTTAAACCAAAAAAATCTGACCCTTGTAAGAAGAAAAAATCGAATCCTTGCAAGAGACCAACTAAGAAAACAGATCCATGTAAGAGAAAGAAAAGAGATCCATGTAAACCAAAAAAGAAGAAAAAAGATCCATGTAAGAAGAAACAAGATCCCTGTAAAAAGAAAAAAGATCCATGCAAACCAAAAAAGAAGAAAAAAGATCCATGTAAAAAGAAACAAGATCCCTGTAAACCAAAAAAGAAGAAAAAAGATCCATGTAAATCAAAATGTAAAAAACCAACATTAAAAACAGATCCATGTAAGAAGAAAAAACATAAAAAAGCTGATCCTTGTAAAAAAAAAAAAGATCCTTGCAAGAAAAAATCAAAATGCAAAAAACCAACTCTACGTACAGATCCTTGCAAAAAGATGAAGAAAGCACCGCCATGCAAAAAATCTATGCCTGGATGTAGAGGGCCAAACACCAAAAATAAAATCAAAAAAGTTTATTATGATCCTTGTACACTTCCTAAAAACAAACAAAAACTCATGTCGAAGAAGTTTGCCGTTAAAATGAAATCATCTTGCAAGAAAACTAAAAACAAGTGTTTGCCACCCGACTACAAAAAGAAAGATTGTTCGAACTTAAGGATGGAGAAAAAGAAAAAAGTAAAAAAAGGACCAACATTATTGATTGCTCCTGTGTGCAAGGATGCTAAAGCAAAAAAATCCAAGGTCAAGAAAAAAAAGGTAAAATGCAGGGGTCTTCCTCCTCCTTGCAAAACATCTACAAAAGCTGCAAAAACTAATTTCTGTGCGTTACCAAAAAAAGTAAAACCTTGTGGCAGTGGAAAGAAAAAGTTCAATATCCCTCAGTGCCTCATTGACATCCGTAACAAGAAGAAAAACAAAAATCAAAAATGTCCAACTAAAACCTGGTTAACAGATAGAATACCTTGTCTAGGAGAAATTATTGACGATGTTCCTAAGAAAAAGAGGAAGAGAAGATTGAAACTACCAAAACCACTGTGCAAAGACTCAAAAGAAAAAGATAAGAAGAAGGAGAAAGAGTGTATAGTAGAGAAAGTAGTTCTGAAACCTGGAATGCCACCAATTTGTTCACAAATTATAATAAATAGGCTAATTGACCTTACTCCTTGTGATCCCAAAGCGATGTGTAAGAAAAAGCAAAAGAAGGAGGGACTACATCTTCCGGTTCCAAAATGTAAAGATGGAGCAGTCATGAGAGCTAAACCAAAAGGTGACACGAAAGGAAAAGAGATGAAAGCAAAGAAAGAAGCAAAAGGAGGTCCATCAAAAGGGGATAAAGGAAAAGGAGATAAAGGAAGCATGAAAACAGCCAGTAAATCTTCTACAAAGAAAGAATCAAAAGGGAAAAGTGATAAAGAAAAAGGGGATAAAAAGAAAGGAGGCAAAGGTGGAGGAGGCATGAAAACAGAAAGCAGAAGACGTTCATCAATTAAATGCTCAAAACCAAGTTCTACAGGATCACCCAAAAGAATGTCACTCAATTGTAAAAAAGACACTACTCCCATCCACTCCAAAATTTGTCGATCTAATCCCAACATGTACACCCGAGATCATATCTGCAAATTCAGAACACCATTCAAACCTCCCAAAATGGTTAGAATCCAGAAATACAAATTCACTATCCTTGGACCAAAAGCCTGCAAGGATCATTTCGATACGGTTTGCAAAAGGAACATTAGATATACAGATCCACCACCAAAAAAAACTATAACAGCTAACGATTTCAAAAATTGCTGCTTCAAACTTCATAAAATAGAAGTAACCGAGGAATACTTGGATCAGGTTGAAGATATGATTGAAGATAAAAAATGTGACTCTACAGACGCTATGAAAGAAATTGTGGAAATGAAACCAAGGAAAGAGGATGAACGGCCAATACATTTTAAAATTCTGAAGACACTAGAAGATGAATCTGATGATCATTGTAATAAAAAATGTTATTCTACGTGTGCTTTACTTTCACCAGGTATGCTGCAAATCTTACACCCCTTATCAATAAATTAGCTTTTATATTTAATATATTTCTGCCCAGAAATAGACAAAAAATATAATTCACTGTAGTAATTATAAACAGAGTAATCAAAAATGGCCGAAGGTCAAGTGGCAACTTTTGTTTCACAATAATGTCAAAATTATATTTCAATTTTCCATAATTCATCAAAACTATTTTCCATATATGACAGATGATGGCAGTTGCATGACATTTGATTAATATTATTGCCGTACACTGATTCATTTGATATTTGTTTTACATACCTTCGTGAAAAATCTAAGTAATTTCTTTTCATCGTGGCTTTTAATGAAGATCGTGACAAATTTCTTCTTGAAGTATATTTTCGTTCTGGTGAATGTCAAACAGACAGTTCTTGAGATTATTATTATGACAGCTAGCAAAATTTAGAAAGGTATGCCCTAGATTAAGGAAAATATATAGTATCTCCCTTATAAACCGTGATAACAAGTTTTAGTGCCGTCTATGTAAAGGTCAGAGAGCTAAATTTGACAGCCGAGAAGGTGGCGGGAAATATGAATTCATTTTGAATTATTCTAAACTTTAAATTTTATTTCTTGATAATGTAATTAATAAAAAATGTATCGAAAATAGATAATTTATTAAAGAAATTATCAAGAAATGTGAAATATATGTTGCACTATAAAAAAATAATTAAAGTATGTAATATGTTAATGTCTTTATTTAATAATGTATACATTACATTATCATTATCAAATAATAAATAAAAACTACAAATCTCAACTAATAAAATTTAAGCACATTCTACTAAGGAAACAAATTTAAATTATTATTGCAAAAGATAATTTTAATTCAAAAAAGGAATGTTACATTAAATGTCAGCCAGAAATGCACTGCTTCTTTGACCTCATCAATGTTTGTCCACTTTTTAACAAATCTATTCTTTTCTGTACTCCTTTTTTATTAAAACTAACACCATACAATTTCAACATTCTTTGATGAACCTTATGAAGATTCACGTTCAAATAATGTAATATTTTGCTGCTCTCGTACGATATAAACATCTAAGAGCACCATCATAATCCTGTTCCACTTCATAAACCATTTCTTCTACAGGGTACTGTCAACTTCTGCAAAAATGTGTTCACTACGCAGGAGTTACAAATATTTCATGTGATATTTTTCTGAAATATGATTAATTTGTTGTTATTTTTTATATCACCCTCCTATAATAATGCTAATATGAAAATGAATATACTTACTGAAAATATATTGAATGGTAAAGCACTATATTGCAATAAAGATACAAATTCATAAGTAGCAGTCTTAAATGTCAAAGAATTTCGAACGATGCAATAGAGAATTGTGGGAAATTTACAGCAGTCCTCAAACACATGTTACCTTTGTATAGTATTTTGACATTAAAGTTTGAGAATTACTGTAAAATCTGTACTACTAACGACATCTATGAAAGGGTCAGGAAGTATTTCCAAATGTAATGCCACTAGCAGTGTTGCCAATTTAGTGATTTTATCACTAAATCTAGTGAATTTAATGATTCAATAACGATTTATTTTATAAATTTGCGACTTATCTGAGTTCTAGTGATTTTAATGTATATCTAGCGACATTTCTGGTGATTTCTCTAAAATATATTCAGTTTTAATATCAGGTTTGTAATTCATATTTTTCAAAAGAAAATCTTCTGATTCAATTTAGTAATTTTCAAAATGACAAAAATTCAATAAACTTATAATTGACACCAGTAATAAGTTAACTAATACCGTAAATTTTCTCATTTTTTAATTTATATTGCAACCAGTGGTTATAATTACGCAGTCTTATTACATGGTATTTATAATACTTATCACATTTTATTACAGAATATATATATATATATATATATATATATATATATATATATATATATATATATATATATATATATATATATATATATATATACTTTATGTAAAGTGCAATTAATTTTGTGAATTTTAAAATAAACTTTTGTTTATAATATATCATGTAGTATCTAGCATTTAATTATTTTCATAAATTATTGATGTACGCAGTATGGGTTCGATAGCATTTTTATATAGTTTTATAAATTTAAGTTCTACGTATATATATATATATATATATATATATATATATATATATATATATATATATATATATATATATATGTGATAAGTATTATAAATACCATGTAATAAGACTGCGTAATTATAACAACATATTTTTGTTGATTTTCAAGTGAATAAATACGTATGGAAACTGAATTATTTATTTGGTGATTTCTGGTGACTTTTGATTCGCAAATTAGCGACTTTTCTTTCAACATAGTTGGCAACACTGGCCACTAGATTGAAAACTTATTATCACGTTTCTGAATGCAGATTCGCCCATTGAAATAGTACCTATACCTAATGCTGTCACTGTCATACTCTAAAGACGTTTTTGCCTTCCGTCACCTTTATTAGATAAGGAATATATTTAAAAAATCGGTGGTGTTTTCAATGAATAAGCAATTAAGAAATTAGTTTGTTTAATTCAGAAGCATTACCTTAAAAATACATCCATATTAAACATTCAATTGTAAAATAATTTAATGTGTCAAAAACAAATTGCATAATATACAACAGATTATAGCCACAAGCAAATTCAACAATTATTATGTTATCACACTTCTTTTTAGGACTAGTTCAGTTCTGTAAGGAGTAAGATCAGATCCCTAAACAAGAAAGCGGCTTATAATAACCGGAGGTACCGGTTCTGAATAAAAAAAAACGCCTTATGTAAGCGGCAAATGTCAAAATCATATGGAACGGCACACTTCAGCCATTTTTGACTACTCTGTATAATATATGTTGTCAATTTTATATCCAGTATTGCCAGATTTGGCGACTTATCGCTATTTGGGCGACTTTGCAATGTTCTGCGACAAAAATTTTAGTTTGGCGACTGGCGATTAAATTTTGCGACTATTAGAAATAATTGGCGATAATGAAAACTATGATTTAGTTTAATTTTCATAGTTTTAATATTGGGATTTCGAGATGCCAGTTTTATTTGGTTGTGTATTGCATAATAAATAGTTATTTTTTACGTTGATATAACAACTGCACAGCTAATGCAATCTACCATCCTTGCTACCATCTTCCAATCGCTGAAAGTGCTAACAAATAACCTCAAATTCTCAAATAAACTGTTCTTAAATAGTCCATGTCATGTTGCCACCAGGCCGGTTTTAAGGTTCTTGGTCCGGGTCAGTTATTAATTTGTCCGGTTTTCATAAAAATTATGAAATTATACATTTTTAAAAATATTTAATGCATATTATTAACGGATGACTTAAACTTGACACTGATGTGAAGCTAGCTGACATGTGAATCACACATCTCAATTATTTCAAGTGACAGTTGAAAACGTAATATATTTCTACCCTACAAATAAATATTGAAAATAATTGTATATGTCATATACAGGGGGCTAATGTGTGACATGCATAGTGCAATACATACATAGTATTTGAAACGTTTACATTTTTAATTTTATTTGCATTTTTTCTATATACATTTTATGTATCGTGTTTTCTTTTGTTATTATCTAGTATGTAATTACTTGTGCAATTAATAAAAGTGATTGATTGTAATACATAAAAAGACTGATTGTAATAATTTTCATGTTCCAAGGATTCTTTTTTTTTACTCAATTGTCCGGGTCAACAATTTTCCAAAGGTGGCAACATGGACTCTATGTTCCCATGTTTTTATTTTGTGTAAGCCTGTCCCACATGATATACGAAAAAGAGTTATGTCGAACATAGTGTATGAATGACTCCAAACACGAAGAGTCAGAATTAAATCATTTTATTGAACGAAATGATACAAATTTTAGATGAAGGAGAATCTCCCTTTTTATGTAACCAGGCGTTTATAAAAGCTTATTTTTTATTCAATTTTAGTTTTCAAGTGTTTTTTACTTATTCAACAAATGAAAAACAGTATTTCAAAGAGACCATCTCTATTTGAAATTTGGCGACTTTTGGCGATATTTTAAGTTTGACAAGGCGACTTTGTATTGTTGCGATCTGGCAACACTGTTTATACTTACAACAGGTGTCCTAAACACTGTCAAACTTGAATGTTGATGTTTATATCATAAATGTACTGTCATAGAATTCATTTTCAGAATTCTTTCATAAAAAAAATCATGAAGAAATATTTGACACTTCTCTAAAACTAAAACTATCAAAAAAATTACAACAAATTCTGAAAAAAATGTATAAATAAGTTCACATTATTAGAAAATGTCCGTTTCGTCGTCAAAATGATATCTGTATACGATAATTTTTATCAATAAATAAATCAAGTTGTTTAGACGAAAAAATGTAGATTTATGGAACAAGCTAAAATTAAACTTATGAATTGTTCATAAATGTTAGGAGAACTGTTTCAGTTAACAATCAAGTAGAAAGTAGATGGCGCTTGACAGTCAACCGATTTTATATTTAAATATATAATGTGTTTCACGTAACAAAATAGCAGATGGCGTTTGAGAGCCAACCGTTTTTACATACATTAAATAAATAATTTAAATTTTTGAAATCAAAATTTATCATTTATCAAATATTTTTATCTGTAAAAATGTAAAATATTTATAAATTAAAAAATTACAAAGTCCAAATCAATACATGGGTAAACTCAATTAACAAGTGAAATTTTTACCTCCCGCCATACCGTAGGTAAGGGAGGTAATGTTTTCGGTCCAAAAATTCGTGAGTTTTCAGTGAATAACTGCAAATTAGGATCCCTCAACACGTTTTTACTATTTTTACTATGATTTTTGTCATCCACAATAAGAACGACATATTTGGTAGATTTTTTCTAAAATTGATAAACCGGAAATATACTTTAATGGAAACTCTAAACAGATTTTCTTAAAAAAATATATTAAAATATGATTAAAAAATTATCAAATTTGGTATTTAAAACTCGTGTATAATTTCAAACAACATATTAGATTTGGACTATACAGGGTGTTTATTTTATTTTGTCCATTATTGCTATCTCGAGAACTATAAGAGCTACAAGGTTGATTAAATTAGCAAACAATTTTATTTTAATGAGCATATTTTTATCAACCACTGGTTCACAAATTGTGGAGACCAACTTTATTATTTTAAATGGAACTATATATTTTTTATTTGTTTATAAATATTTTTTTCAGAATTCAATAATACAATATTATTACACCCTTACATAACGATTTTTTTTAGTAAAATGTATATAAAGTTTTATATTAATTTGTTATTTTAAACCTGCAATTGGCGGGAGGTCATTTGCTTGCACATCAAAGTGCAGAATTTATTTCCCTATCTAAATCATCGCTATTTTCTTCCGTGAAATGGATTATAGAAATTAAATACGTGCAGATGTAATTTAAACTAAAAATTAGGAACTACAATGTACAATTATTATTATTATTATTATTATTATTATTATTATTATTATTATTATTATATTCATAATTAGCCATTTTCCTTATTGTAATCAAAGTTTCTTTATTGTATTTAAATATTTCTTTGTTGTAATCAATCAAAAGAAGGGATATCACAAGAACATATATTCACTAGATTATCTAGTGCCTTGATATACATAAATAATGTGTTATACACCCGTATTAGAGAAAATGTATACAGTCAATTATAATATTTTTTTGTGAGATTATACTCCATTCGCTGAGACGAGAGAATATGGAACTAATTCTTGAACAGAAACAAGTCATACTATTGGTTCGACTCCAAAATTATCCTCTTTGACTAGTTCATATTCTCTGGTCTCACCGAATAGAATATAGACATTTTCATTATTGTAATCAAATTTTCTTTATTGTAATTATATATTTTTTGTAACATAACGTAAAAAGTTTACATTTTTCGCAGAGTATGGGGCTGCACTTATTGTGTACGAGCCTTAAGCAAATGCCTTAGTTGATTTTTGGCCCAAATTAGGCATTGAGTTACATAATAGGTCTAATTGTTTAATCAATAGCATTTAATTAATTATCCATTGTACAAAAATTAAAAATGAATTTTGTTTCAGGTCAATAAACAAAACATAATTGGTTGTAGAGGGAAAATTTTATAACTATACGGATTTGATATCTACCTTTTGTCATTTTTTTAACAGTTCCTACTTTTGAGATTTTGTACATAATTTAAAAAATAAACCAAATAACCTTTCTTGCAAAAAAATTGTTTTATTTCAATATTACGAGTAGGTACAGTAATTTTTTTAGATGTCCGATCAAGGTCATCTACGCTTAGTATGAATTAAGATTTTAGCTCCACCCATTCTGTACAATTCAGTAGTGTCGTTTTCTTAGTTTTTATGAGGGTACATAAAATACTGTTATTTTATTATTATAAAAATATACGTTACAGTAAAAGTATTCAAAATTCAAAACTAATTCAACTGGTAAGTTTATTAGCAAATGTAAAAACAAATATGTGAAAAATAAGATAGTGACACATCAGGTGCGTTAAATAAGCCCAGACAAACAAGCAACCGGAAGTAAAATTTGTTGAACGACTTTGCTAACCTAGCATTTCTCGCTTGTCTTGCTAACTTATCAAATACAAATTAGGCATACATGAAGTTACCTCTTGTACTGTTTCCAGATTATTTTATGGTGTATTTATGTCAACTACATGTCAAAAAAGCTTTCAAATTTATGTGATGAATGTTTATAACATTAAATTTAAAATATTTTCTTAGAGCTAAAACAAGTCTTCAAAATTAATCCCATTATCTGCAAATAACTGTACGTATCTACAAAATTCATTTTGTATAACTTTCCAGACCAATAAAAGAGATGCAAAAGATACACATGTTATATTTGACAACTGTATAACTTTCTCGATGACAGTTGTGAATGACGACAGTTTGTCATAAGCAATAAATCTCGTTTGCTTACCTAGCATTTGCTTGATTTGCTTACTTCATTGAAAGCACTTAATGTCAGTGTCAGTGACACTGACAGAAGATAACGTTATTCGTACGGCTATGAATCGAGGTAATATACATATTTGAATTAATAAATAAGCTTACTTTACAGCGAAAATACTGTCAACGAACATCGTTTTAAAATGGAACGTTGAACCAATATAAAAATTTTAAAGACAAGCGTCTTATATCGCATACACTTCTATCCATTTGCAAATGAGAGAGATATAGTTTGGTTCACGAAAGATGACAATTCAAGGTCATTTATTAACCGTATATGGTATAATATTACTAGCAGATAACTTCACTGCATTTCGTATACATAGATGTGCAACATTAAATATTTATGGATACATTTAACTGAAAAAATAAGTGTAATTTATTTGAAAATTATGTTTCTTTTTAAATAATGCCTTTCTCAAGGATTTATGCTCTTCACTTATATATTTGCGAAACCCAAAAGCATAAACTTGACAAAAACCATGGAATAATATTTTGATTTAAATGTTAACGTCACTGGGTAACTATTAGGATAGAGGGCAGTGCAGTAGATAATTAGATATATGTAACTCTACGACATATGTCATTATTATTTGTAATGTGTTAGACAGTAATGTCACCATTTACGTATATCTGTCACACAACATAAACTATATAGACATACGTCAAATAATCTTTCTCTTTCTAACATGAAATGTTGCTAAGCTACTACTGTATAAAGTGCTGTGTATTCTTTCTTCTAACAAGTGGCATTGAGTAGTTATCTTTCGTGAACCAAAGTATATATGTATGCCAATTCGTTAATTCGTTCATGATACAGATAACCTTGATCGGACATCTTTAAAAAAAATTACTGTACATATTTTCTTTGTACTTACGCTAAACTAAGCATCGTTTGTACGCTGTGATGATGAAGATCTCGATCTCCAAAGATGAAGGGGTTGTTGGACCTGATGGTGAAGTACGATTCGATGCAGTTCTTTGTCTTGTCGATGGAGTAGAAGCAGGCGTGCAGAAATAGCAGAATGTATTCGTCCGATATCGTAGGCAGGTGTGGCTGAGATTGCATCCTAAAATGCAAACACACGCGAATAAATAAAATATATCCACATATTGAAACAGACTGAACGAACTTCAAATCAAGTTTTCTAATAACATAAGGATGGATCAATTTTAGCGTAAAATATTAGGATAAATATTGGAATATTATTTTGAAAATATATATGAAATGAATTCATTTATTCGTTTCGTGTTATATTCTACAGTTTATTGGAGGTATATTTGCGCAATATGTAAGTACATGAAATATTTTAAGTAGCTAGGTACATACTTTCAAATAAATGTATAGAAAATTTAATAATATATGTATTTATGAGATATTTAGCACTCTCAAATGTTTGAATAACAGACACATAGTAATCTAAAAAGCAATTTAAAAAAATAATAATTTAAAATCTACATTTTATTCTAATGGTAACAAATAAGAAAATGGGATATTCTACCGATTTTTATTTCAAATAACATACCTATAAAAAAACTAGTACTATTGGTAAAAACGCGATATTAAAATTCGAATTAGTAAGCGATATGGGATATTCTACCGATTTTATTTCAAATAACATACCTATAAAAAAACTAGTACTATTGGTAAAAACGCGATATTAAAATTCGAATTAGTAAGCGAAATTTTTTGAGTGTCAGCGCCTCTAACGGCTACTTTGTAACTTTTGGGTACCTAATAAATTTTGACATTTCGTGAAGAAAAATTTACAATTTTATTTTAAATTTTTGCTATTGTATATGAATATTATACATCATAGTATATTGAAATAAAGAAATTATTTAAAATGCTATATGCGATGTGACTACTTCAAAAAAGTTAAAATACCGGAAAAAATTATAATTCTTCTCATAATATTTGTGATTTCTGTAAACCATTTTATCATATTTAATTTTATATTATACTTTATAATATTAGCTAAATACAAGATGCACCACATACGGAAAATGCGATTAAAGAGTTTTTTTATTATATACGCAATAAATGAAGCAGATTCTTCATTAAAAATATACCAGGCTCTAAATCAGTGACACAAGCTCGGAAAGGAAAATACGCGAAAAATACGAACCCTGTGAATTTCTACATTCTACTTGACCATTAACATTACAGTCTATAATAATTAGACGAATTATGCCAAAAATAGACTTCTATTTTATACAACTGCAAGTATTATACAATTTTTTGCTTTTTTTTAATATATCTTGTTCAAATATTAACTTAAAAAGCACATTTTTGTACAATTCATTATTACAATCATATGACCATTTTTTGATTTTTTTTCATATGATAAATATCTTTTACAATGAGAAAATATGTACACCTAAATGTATTTTTCATGTTTGTAGAAGATATCACTTGAAAAGTTATTTTATTAAGCATCTATTCCTCATATAATCTTCTAGGAAATTTGTAAAATTAGATACTTCAATCGGTAATTTTGTAAGAATTATTAAATCTCCACTGCATCACCTAATAATTTGATGTCCTATTATTCGCATTCATTGCAAATTTTTTATAAAATAGAAATTACAAAGCTATTTTGACATGAAACATAACCTTGTTACGTTACCAAAACGACCCAAAACTTTCATTTTTGACCGATGTCGGCGCTGACTACTTTTGTGCACACCGCCTGTTTGAATTGAAACCAAAGTACGAGGGTCATTCAATAAGTAAAGAGACAAATTCTATAATTTTAAAACTATTCAATGAATGTGTACAATCTTTTCAGGGGTGTTAGTTGGCAACCTTGGGATATGCTCTGATCAGCTGTTTCATCATTTTATGTCAACATAACCTCAAAAATTTCAGTTCACCATGGCAAGTCCACTAGAAGATTGCACCTTAGAAGAGCAGCGCTCATTCATTAGATTTTTAGTCGCAGAAGGTGTAAAACCAAGTGAATTTTTTTCTAGAATGTTAATATAGTACGGTAAAAGTTGTATGAACCGTGCGAATTTTTACAAGTGGGTTGATCGGTTTAAAAGTGGCCGAACAAGTGTAGGTGATGAACCCCTTCCGCCGGTAAAGTGATGCTGACCATCTTTTGGGACTCACAGGGTCCAGTCTATTGCGATTTCCTTGAAGATCAGCGAACTATCAATAGCCAATACTACTCTGAGATGCTAGAACACAAAGTTAGACCAGCTATCAGGAGCAAACGCCGTGGACTCTTGTCAAAAGGAGTCATTCTTCAGCACGATAACGCCCGCCCTCATACAGCCCAGCTGACCCGTGATAAACTTCAAGGATTGAGTTGGGAGGTCTTACCTCATCCTGCCTACAGTCCCGACCTCGCCCCATCTGATTTTTACCTGTTTGGACCACTCAAAGACGCCCTACGTGGAAAAAGATTTGCTAACAATGAGGAAGTTAAGGAAGCGGTGCAAAAGTGGCTTCGGGGTAAATCGAAAGAATTCTTCGCCAAGGAAATTAGGAAGCTGCAAGAAAGATGGGACAAGTGCATAAGTGTGGGGGGTGATTATGTTGAAAAATAGCCTTAATTTTGAAAGATTGAAATAAACCGTTTTTGAGATATAGCCATTTGTCTCTTTACTTATTGAATGACCCTCGTATATTGTATATTTTTCCAGCTGTAGGCTCTGAAGATGCTAATTTTTTTAGCGAAATCGATAAGCCACATAGTATTAATAAAACATTTATAAAAAACTCAAAGTTTAATCACTCTTCGTAAATCAATATTCTTAGTCTTAAATTAGTGTTTATATTTGTTTAATCATAAAATTAGTTATTTTTATTATCTTTATGTTAATTATTCATTTTAATTAATAATATTTCTTTGATTTTTACACTTCACCCAAATAATTAAACATTAAAGTATATATGTATGTAAACTGGTTCGAATTACATTAGAAGGTAATAAATTCCGTTTCTCATTAAATCTATGAATTATTTTGCAATTAATGTAATTATACATTACAGTTTTACAACAGCATTATAAATTACTTATTTTGATATTGCCAAACCTAATTTTCCTGTGAAAACATACGCATTAGTAAAATGTAAAATGTATTACACGTTAGTTACGTTATAATTTATTATTTTTAGATACTAATACTTAGAAACTTTCGCTCAACATGTTTTGTCATTAATTTAAATAGATGAATTGTCATGTTCAATAAAATTTCACTTTATTACTTTGCAAAAAAATTACACAAATTGGATTAACAAAGAAAGCATTACAAACAAGTTGAATAAAATTATAATTTCCCGGATTTAATAGCATAGCGTGGATCACGAAAAACTTGTTTTCCAATGACGTAAAAACATTAAAACAGTATATTCTACAAAATGATATGCAGGTATTTTAAATATTCGTATGTGTTTTAATATTTTATAACTATAAATTGTTGTTTTTACCTTCCGGCACCTCTAGATAAGGAAGGTATTGTCTTTGGTCAAAAAATTCGGTGGTGAGTTTTCATTGAATAAGCACGTTTTAAGGTCTTTACAATACGATTTTACTATTTTTAGGATGATGCTTGTATGTGTGTGTGTGTGTATGTGTATGTGTATGTGACCGCGGTTTCGGCGGCGATATCTCTAATACTAGAATTCCAAAAATTAAAATTCTTGCGTATTCCTTTTCCTTACAACCATATGCAGACTTGATTAGATGTTGGTTATAATTGGTCAACCGGAAGTATCCTCATTTGAAGATTTTAACAGTTTTTCTTGAAAAACTCAGCTAAATTTTATTATAACGTAAAGAATATATTATTGTCTATACGATTTGATTGCACTTTATATTTGATATTCAACAGATATATAGTACGTAAAGCTAGTCTTTAGTCACGAATGGGTTACGTATGTGTATCGTACAATATTTTATCTACGATATAATGAAAAATAACTTCCGTCAATTCTGTGTATTATGTATAAATTCCATACATAAATTTTCTTGCAAATGATTCTAAATTTCCAGTAAAATTATTTCATACACAAACTATGCACTTGACACTGGCATCTTCTTCTTTAGCTTTTCCCATTCGTTAGGGGTCGCTATTTTTTGTTTTCTTCTTCCACTCATTTCTGTATTGCGTGTCGTTCTCATTCAATTCATTCAATGAACTAATCATTTCAAATTAATGGTGAGCAATTCGGCCTAGAAAATCCAAAAGGTTGAACATTATTATATCAATATTTAAACCTTACTACTTCATATGTAAATTTTTTGTTTCACTGCGTCAGAATTACAACTTTTTGTTATGTATCTTATGTAATATGTTTACCTTCCGTCACCTCTAGGTAAGGAAGGTATTGTCTTTGGTCAAAAAATTCGGTGCTGAGTTTTCATTGAATAAGCACGTTTTAGGGTCTTTACAATACGATTTTACTATTTTTACGATGATGTCTGTATGTGTGTGTGTGTGTGTGTTCGTATGTGCGTGTGTGTGTGTGTGTATGTGTGTGTGTGTATGTGACCGCCGTTTCGTAGACGATATCTCCAATACTAGAATTCCAAAAATTACAATTCTTGCGTATTCCTCTTCCTTACAACCATATGCAGACTTAATTAGATTTTGGTTATAATTGGTCAACCGGAAGTACCCTCATTTGAAGATTTTAACAGTTTTTCTTGAAAAAATCAGTTAAATGTTGTTATAGCTTAAAGAATATATTATTGTCTATACGATTTGATTGCATTTTATATTTGATATTCAACAGATATAGAGTTAAAGAATAATAATGATAATAAATTTTATATAAATTTCATAATTCAGCCAGCTATGCTAACTTAACCATGGAAACTGCTAATATATTCAGGTAATTCAAATTGACAGATGTCAGTATCAATAAAATGTAAATCAATGAAAGAATAAGGGAAGTAACTCTAGTGTTAGAAGTTTCTAGATATATGAGAGACGATTACATTGGTTTAAACATGTCATGAGGAGAGATGAATATATTAATAGAAGGTGGAAGAAACATAGGAAGACCATATATAAGATGAAAAGACTGTATTGTAGAAGACTTGAGGGAAGAGGAACTGAATGAGGAGGACACGCAAAACAAAAATGAGAGGGAGAAGAAAATAAAAAATAGCGACCCCCTAACGAATGGGAAAAACTAAAGAAGAAGATGTCAGAGTCAAGTGCAATTTGCATAGTTTGTTAATGAAATAACTTTACTGGAAATATAGGATCTTTTGCAATTTATGTATGGGGCGCGTGCAGTAACATGACTTTGACCCGTGTCAAAATGACAGCAATTAATTATGTCCATAACTGACAAGTGTTATAATTTTTCAATCAAAATTTCATAATTTTCTTATTTCATGTGGTTTGTTTGTTATCAGGAATATGGAATTCAGTTGCCGAGAAAGGGAATCATATAATACCAAAAAATTTTAATGTTTTGCAAGAAAATTTATGTATGGAATTTGTACATAATACACAGGATTGACGGAAGGTATTGTGCTGGCCACATCAGATTTTTTATATAACTAACATCTGAATATATGTTTTCCAAAATATTTAATATTATCAATTAGGAAAGAATTCCTCTCGATAAAAAACAAAAAACATAACTATTTGTTTTATGATAGTTTTTGTGATTGGTAGGTATTTATTTCCTTGTATAAGTTTAAGGTCATTTTTTGCAATAAAAAGTTGTTTTAAAACACCGTTAGTTTCAAAATAATATTGAAAATTATTTATACGCAGTTTCCTATAATTTTATTTATAGCATTACTGATTTTGATTATTAACGAACGTGTGTGTGTGTGTGTGTGTGTGTGTGTGTGTGTGTGTGTGTGAGGATGTTGGAAGGACAATTTCTCAAAAACTATAATACTTAATATCTGTTTAACTACGTATTTTTCAATCGGGCATTACTGGGAAGAGCTAAAAAAGTTTTGGTAATAATTGGACAACCGGAAGTAGCAGATTTAAAAAAAAATCTTCTAAATATTTTTTTTGAAAATTTTATTCTTGCTAGTATTAATGACGAGTAAATTCTCCATCTGATACATATAAATATTTTATTATAAATTTAGAGATAAAGAAATATAAGGTATAAAATATGGGGTCTCGTGGCCCTGTGCCTGAGTGTCTGGTCGCGAATCTGGGGACCCGGGTTCGATCCCGACCGACGCCAAAAATTACATCGCATTTTAATGGCACAAAATTGACCTGTGGCGCACTCCCCACGCCAGCAATGAGTGCCCGTGAGGTGACGCCTGGTAAGCGCCCACACGGTACAAATATTCCATCATTACCGATATCTGTGTACGAAGCAGATTGGCATACCCAGCAATGGGTAATATGCCGTGATGAAATCTTTATTTTTTATTTTTTTATATGTTGTAATAAATCTCACAGTCCAAAGATTTATTTTCTTCGACAAATAAATTCCACAGTCCTGGTTTCAAATTAACTACGTGAGTTTAGAAAATCTTGAATATTTTAATGAAAACTTCTGACATTTGATATCGATGTACATAATTACTAACTGTCATTCTGACACGGTCTCCATATCTGCTTGGGGCCAACAATGTCACAACTGCTCGAGCCCTATACTTATGTAACCAAAAACGGAAGTGGCGAGAGGTATTGTGGATTTTGAGGATTAGATAATTTAAATATTATCACACTAATAACTAATGTTTAAAAATTTGCAAGATAAAATCTATAAAATGATAGGTATTTGAAATTTTATTTATTTCTTGTTTTTATAAATGTCTGATGGAATCTACATCTTCCATAATTTTTTACTTAAAGACAAACATAATGCAAGTAGATATTCAAGAAAATTTAGGGCAGTGCCAAATTGGCCAATTGCAACCTTCACAAACAAACGATACAGTAAAAGAACCGGTATAAGAAAATGTTAATTTACAAGTGTCACTTGAAAAATCGTAACATGACTCTGATTCTCAAAGGGAATAAGTAAAAAACATATTATTCAACTGTAACCTTTTCCAGATAGATGTTCCCTTAATCTTATACGATAACTACTGCTGAATTAAGAAAATTGTTCATATGTTTAGTAAAGCAAAAACCAACTTCAGTAATGAAGATGTGGAGAATATTAATATTTGTTTCCATGGAACAGCAAAAACTAAATATATATGAAATTATTTAAAAACCTTTTAGAACTAATATTTCAATTAAAATGATACAATATGTTTAGTTTTAGTTCTGTTTATTTTTATAAAAAACCAACGTTTCGGCAGCATGAAATATTGAATACTTGCAGATAATAAGATTTATTTCAGCATTTTGTAATAATAAGTATATGATTTTTTTATTAAATTAAAACTAAAGTCTGCTGGGGTCATGTTCCGCTATATGAATTTATTTTGCAACATATATTTGTGTTTTTACTTTCCGTCACCTTTAGGTAAGGAAGGTATTGTTGTTGGTCAAATAATTCGATAGTGAGTTTTTAATTTACTATTTTTACAATGTTGTCTGTATTTATGTGTGTGTGTGTGTGTGTCTGTATATGTGTGTATGTGTATGTGTGTGTGTATGTGTGTGTATGTGTGTGTGTGTGTGTGTGTGTGTGTGTATGTGACGATCTTTCTGATCGCATAACTCCAATACCACAATTCCAAAAATTATAATTTCTTCGTATTTCTCGAGTTCAGATCCATATGCAGACAAGATTAGATTTTGGTTATAATTGGTCCACCGAAAGTACTCTCATTTGCAACTTTTATCAGTTTTTCTTCAAAAAACGCAGTTAAATATCATTTATTGACATTTAATGTTATTATAAATTTAAAAAAATGAATTATTCTCTATAGGATATCATTGCATTTTATACTTCATATTTAATAGATATAGAGTGAAAGGATTATAAAGATATTAAATTTCATAAATCAAACAGCTATGCTAACCATGGAAACTGTTAATATATTCAGATAATACAAATTGACAGATGTCAGTATCAATGAAAAGAAAATGAATGTGGCAGAGATGAGGATGTTGATATAGATGTTGGGGAAGACACGGAAAGATACGGTAAGGATTTAAAGGATAAGGGAAATGGCTCAAGTGATAGAAGTTTCTAAAAAATACAGGAGAGACGATTACATTAGTTTGACCTTGTCATGAGAAGAGATGAAGAATATATTGGAAGAAAAATGAATAGTTTAGTAGTAGAAGGTAGAAGAAACAGAGAAAGACCTAAAATAAGATGGAAGGACCGTATTGCTGAAGACTTGAAAGATAAGGAACTGATTGAGGACGACACCTAAAACAGAAATGAGTGAAAAAAGAAAATAAAAAATATCGACTCCTAATGAATAGGAAAAGCTAAAGAATAAAAATATGTCAGTATCAATTACAATTTGCATAGATTGTTTATGAAATAAATTACTGGAAATATAGGATCTTTTGCAAAAAAACTATGTATGGAATTTATATACAGGGTGAGTCACCGAAATCGCCGTCTTCGATATCTCTCTTGTCGTTAGAAATACAGCATAAGTTTATTAACAGAATTTATTCGACTACTCAAGGACCATAACGTAAAATTATTTTCACATATACAGGGTGCTGCATTACGGCTCGGCGAGAATTGTTTGTCTTTTTTTAAATGGAACATCCTATATATTTTTATATATTTTGAATTTTATTTTATTCACCTATACGAACATATGAATTTTGTTTTAGTTTTCCACGGCGTTGCCAAGTTATTCCGTTTTTTCTCTAAAAAAAGACCGAATACACGCATTGCTTTATAAATGCTTACTGAAGTTATTTTAATAGTAAGAATTAAGAATTTTCTTTTCAGTATAACTGTAATTATACTCTATGTTCTGACATATTTTTTTTTAAATGTAATTATACAGGCTGTTCAATAAAGCGAATCAAATCTGCTCAATTTCAAATTACCATAACTCGTCATTTTCAAATGGAACACCCTATATTTTATTATTTAGTTGTGTGTATTTTTGTATTATCTTCATATGTTATTAAGGGTATCCTATGCCTAAAACCAATAATTTCGGAGATTTTCACCATTTTTCTCAAAATTTATATATTCACTTAAAAATTAAATCTAGTATGCCATTGATATTGTCTTTTGAATAAGAAACAATTGCAGTAATGACTGTAGTTTCATTAGCCAGGTTATTATTAATAACAGTGGGATTAAGTAAATTAATTTATTAATATGAGTCTCTCGCAAGAAGAACTTACGAATATGGTGTACGCACTTGCAAAAGCGGAAAGAAACTCACTTTTTTCGTACTGAGCATGACCAGTTCTTTCAAACCTTTCCCTTAGTTTATCAAAAGAACGCGGATTTGGATGTCGTCTTCCCGGAAACCGTTGTGCATAAATTCTTGATGCCAAAAGAGGGTTTGTTGCCGCTTCTTCAAGTGCGTACACCATATTCGTAAGTTCTTCTTGCGCACTCTCAACGCCAGCATTGAGTGCCCGTGAGGTGACGCCTGGCCTGACCAGCATATACCATATTCGTAAGTTCTTCTTGCGAGAGACTCATATTAATAAATTAATTTACTTAATCCCTCTGTTATTAATAATAACCTGGCTAATGAAAATACTATCATTACTACAATTGTTTCTTATTCAAAAAACAATATCAATGGTATACTAGATTTAATTTTTAGTTAAATATTTAAATTTAGAGAAAAATGGTGAAAATCTCCGAAATTATTGGTTTTAGGCATAGGATACCCTTAATAACATATGAAGATAATACAAAAATACACACAACTGAATAATAAAATATAGGGTGTTCCATTTGAAAATGACGAGTTATGGTCATTTGAAATTGAGCAGATTTGATTCGCTTTATTGAACAGCCTGTATAATTACATTAAAAAAAAAATATGTCAGAACATAGAGTATATTTAGAGTTATACTGAAAAGAAAATTCTTAATTCTTACTATTAAAATAACTTCAGTAAGCCTTTATAAAGCAATGCGTGCATTCGGTCTTTTTTAGAGAAAAAACGGAATAACTTGGCAACGCCGTGGAAAACTAAAACAAAATTCATATGTTCGCATAAGTGAATAAAATACAATTCAAAATATATAAAAATATATAGGGTGTTCCATTTAAAAAAAGACAAACAATTCTCGCCGAGCCGTAATGCAGCACCCTGTATATGTGAAAATAATTTTACGTTATGCTCCTTGAGTAGTCGAATAAATTCTGTTAATAAACTTATGCTGTATTTCTAACGACAAGGGAGATATCGAAGACGGCGATTTCGGTGACTCACCCTGTATAATATACAGAATTGACGGAAGGTAATGTGCTGGCCACATTAGACTTTTTAAATATTTTTTCCATGATATAAAAAAATATATTTTGGCCGGTGGGCCATAATCTGTCAGTCCGACACTGTGTGTGACTACTGTAGCGTTAAATTAAACGTTTAAGTCCTCAGGAGTCCGCTATCTCAAATGTTAATACAGAGGGGTCCGCGATTTAGAAAAGATTAAAAATCGTTGTTTTAAACTGTCAAAGAATAAAAACAAAATTTCATGGCCGAGGATACAACATTCTATATAAAATATCAAGGATGATTTCACTTCCCGCGAAACCGGAAATAAAATTCAAGATCTTTTCAAATCAAAAATTGACAATTAAACTAGAAGCCTAAACTTATTAATAACGAAGATTGTTATTTGTCTCTTTTTTCAATGACCCGTATATATGTGTGAATTCTTGAAAATTTGTGTTCGTCAATGAAATTGTTGAAAGTATATAAACAATAATTATTGACGGAAGAGTATTTTTTTAAGAAATTACACCTTTAATACATGTAATCATAAAATTTGTTATCTATCTTTATCTCGATGTAACTACTAAACCTTTCAATACTCTATAATAAATGTTTACAAGGTTTCAGTGACAACTGCGACAACATTGAAAATCATATTAGAAATACATGTGACTAATTTCCGAAAGCTATAATTTCATTAACTGTTTTCTTGTTTTGCATATAAATACCATAAATGCAAGGAAAAATACTAACAATAATAACTCTGAGTATCAGTAATTTACAAACTATAATTATTGCACTTTTACTACTTCAATCGATAAATTATTTACAGTTGTTCTAGGAATAAATAAAATTTTATTATTAATCACTAAATGGGATAAAATATTTATTGCTTTTTAGTTTCCAGGAAAGGATAGTTTCATTTTTTTCATTGCATATTTTAAAATAGAAATTGTACCAAAAAAAAATCTTATGTGGCCAGCACAATACCTTCCGTCAATCCTGTGTATTATGTACAAATTCCATACATAAATTTTCTTGCAAAAGATTCTAAATTTTTGGTATTTTATGATTCCCTTTCTCGGCAACGGAATTCCATACTCCTGATAACAAACAAATCACATGAAATAAGAAAATCATGAAATTTTGAATGAAAAATTATGACACTTGTCAGTTATGGACATAATTAATTGCTGTCATTTTGATACGGGTCCCCATATCTGCTTGCCAAAGGCAGCAAAGTCATGTCACTGCTCGCGCCCTATACATAATTTTTTTGCAAAAGATCCTATATTTCCAGTAAAGTTATTTCATAAACAAACTATGCAAATTGCACTTGACACTGACATCTTCTTCTTCTTTAGTTTTCCCATTCGTTAGGGGGTCGATATTTTTTATTTTCTTCTTCCACTAATTTTTGTTTTGCGTGTCGTCCTCATTCAGTTCCTTTTCTCTCAAGTCTTCTGCAATACAGTTTTTTCATCTTATATTTGGTCTTCCTATGTTTCTTCCACCTTCTATTAATTTATTCATCTCTCCTCATGCCATGTTCAAACCAATGTAATCGTCTCTATTATATCTAAAAACTTCTAACACTAGAGTTACTTCCCTTATTTTTTCATTCAATTACTTGCTTTTTATTGATACTGACATCTGTCAATTTGAATTACCTGAATATATTAGCAGTTTCCATGGTTATGTTAGCATAGCTGGCTGAATTATGAAATTTATACGAATTTTTTATCTTTATTATTCTTTAACTCTATATCTGTTGAATATGAAATATAAAATGCAATCAAATCGTATAGAGAATAATATATTCTTTAAGTTATAATAACATTTAACTGAGTTTTTCAAGAAAAACTGTTAAAATCTTCAAATGAGGGTACTTCCGGTTGACCAATTATAACCAAAATCTAATCAAGTCTGCATATGGTTGTAAGGAAGAGGAATACGCAAGAATTGTAATTTTTGGAATTCTAGTATTGGAGATATCGTCCACGAAACGGCGGTCACATACACACACACACATACACACGAACACACACACACACATACAGACATCATCGTAAAAATAGTAAAATCGTATTGTAAAGACCCTAAAACGTGCTTATTCAATAAAAACTCACCACCGAATTTTTTGACCAAAGACAATACCTTCCTTACCTAGAGGTGACGGAAGGTAAAAAATACCACTAAACAACATAAGGTTATAAGTTTATTGTACTCTCAAACAAGCTTGACTAGATTGAATTTGAATTTTAAAAAATCTGATGTGGCCAGCACAATACCTTCCGTAAATCCTGTGTATTATGTACAAATTCTATACATAAATTTTCTTGCAAAAGATTCTAAATTTCCAGTAAAATTATTTCATAAACAAACTATGCAAATGGCACTTGACACTGATATCTTCTTCTTCTTTAGCTTTTCCCATTTGTTAGGGGTCGCTATTTTTATATTTTTATTCCACTCATTTCTGTTTTGCGTGTCGTCCTCATTCAGGTCCTTTTCTCTCAAATCTTCCGCAATACAGTCCTTTCATCTTATCTTTGGTCTTCTTCTGTTTCTTCAACCTTCTATTACTAAGCTATTCATTCTTATTTCAATATATTCTACATCTCTCCTTATGACATATTCAAACCAGTGTAATCACTCTGTATATCATAAGAACAAATTATTATTTATTTCTATTTAAAGTGTGAGTATGAGTATTCAAACAGTGAACCATTACTTTGTAAACAAATTGCTTGTTGTGATTTCATAGAAACATAACCCCCTTGTTACATGACGGATTACTGGTTATACTTGATTACTGCATTTATTCCTAGTTAAAAATGCAGACTCTCTATTTCTGTTCCAGTAATCTATGATATTTCGCTTTCTTCTTACATATTTTGCATTTTATTGTATCAATGAACCAATTAACGTTTAATTAGACATGTTACTATTCCTACAAAATCCTTGTAGATATATGGTTCAATAATCTAGAGTAATTAATAAATACAGTTTAGAAATTTTATTTCATTTACATTTACATATCTGGAATGATGAAAGTACCATCTTTGAAATTAGTTTTTATTAACACATGCTTTACAATGCAAGTACATTTGTGAATATTACTTTCATTCAGAATGAAATAAACGTTAGTTATTCTTAAGCTCGTATTACACTTCATAATAAATCGCACAATTTATCTTGAAAATATAAGCATTTTACACTTCACGATTTTCTAATAATTTATTCTGCACGGCAAACATCAAAAACGTGACATTTCACAAGAATAAAAATCTGTTGTGGCCAGCACAATACCTCTCGCCACTTTCGTTTTTGGTTACATATAGCACGAGCAGTCATGTGACTTTATTGGCCTTGACAAGTAGATAAGGAGGCCCGTGTCAGAATGACAACTAGTACTTAATTATGTACATAGATGTCAAATGTCAGTATTTTTCATTCAAAATTTCAAGATTTTCTAAGTTCACGTGGTTAATTTGTCACCAGGAGTGTGGAATTTACTCGTCAAGGAAAATAAAGCATATGCCATTGGAAAATCACGAAATTTATAATATAAAATTATACTATTTGACATCTGTGTAAAAAATTGCTAGCTATTATTCTGATACGGACCCCCATATCTGCTTGTCAAGGCTAACAAAGTTACATGACTGCTCGCGCCGTATTTTATTTAACAGTTCTTGTGTTCCTACACCCTACACCAAAAATTCTACTTATAATACCTATTCTTTATATTTAGATTTTTCGAAATGTATTTAAATGCATCAGATAGAGAATTTAATCTTCTTTAATATTTGCAAGAACAAAAATTTTCAAAAATAATATTTAGAAGATTTTTTTTAAGAATCTGCTACTTCCGGTTGACCAATTGCTACCAAAATCTTTGCAACTCTTCACATTAATGTCAGAGAAATACGTAGTTAAACAGATAATGTCTTATAGTTTTTGAGAAATCGTCCTTCCAACACACACACGCATACACAGATATCATCCTAAAAATGTTAAAATCGGATAGTAGGGATCTTAAAACATGCTTAAGAGGTAAAAAACTTCCGTGATAGACACAAATGTCAATTTATTTTCAAAATAAATTGTACAATTTTACTGTATTATTATAAAATTTTACTGTATTACACTTGCCGATAAATTGAAGGTCGCAAAATCGAACAATTTATTGTGAAGTGTAAAACAGCTATTACTATAAAAGTAATGAACTGTGAAAGCCAGTAATAATACTTTCTAAATACTATTATCATTTTACACAATTATGTATGTATTTTCAAGTATATTAACTTGTACTTAAAACTTAAAAAAAAACTGTGGGCCAAATGACGGGTGATAATAGTTCGACCGGCATTTTAAGGGTCACTTGTAGTGCAGACTTAACTTCTACCGAGCCCCTTTATTTTGGCACAATGAAAAACAACTTCGTAAAAATCCAGTGTGTACAGTAAAACCTACCTTTCAAGGCATTTGGGACAATACTAACAAAAAAAATGGCAGGACTTAGGAATACAATATGTAATAGAATTAAATTGGCATTACTAATAAAGGCGATGTAATCCAATGGAGGAATATTTGAATAACATATTCAGTTTTTGTGAGTTTAAAATCTATATTTTAAACTAGTTACAGTAAAAATTTTGAAAGATGTCCGATCAAGGGCACCTGTATCACGAACGAATTAACAAATAGGCATACACGCTTGTCTTTCAAAAATTCATATTGTTTCGACTAAGTTAGGACATTTCATTTATAAACGATGCTCGTTGTTGATAATACTTTCGCTGTAACGTAAGTTTATTTATTAATTCAGATACATTACCTGGATTCATAGCCGTACGTATAACGTTATATTCTGTCAGAGTCACTGACACTGACATTGCGTCAGTATCTTATTTTTAACATATTTGGTTTTACATTTGCTTATAAACTTACTAGTTGACTTATTTTTGAATTTTGAATGCTTTTCCTGTAATATATATATATATATATATATATATATATATATATATATATATATATATATATATATATATTTATAATAATAAAATAACAGTAGTATCTTACGTACCCTCATAAAAACTAAGCAAACGACACTACTGAATTTGTCATGATGGGCGGAGAAAAAATCTGAATTCATACAATTCGTGGACAACCTTGATCGGACATCTTTCAAAAATTTTACTGTACCAAGAAATTTGTTGAAATTTCTCACCATATATGTAGGTTTTATAATTTGTTTGTTGAAAATGTGTACCGGTCGAAATATTATGGGTTTGGGCTCCATATCTTAACAACACTATTTTCGTATTTAAACGAACTATAGAATAGTATACCTTTCCTTAGTAACTTTTACGGCCGATATTTCAATCTCCTAACACATGTTCCTAACAACTGTTTGGTAAACAAATTTATTAGGTAGATTTATTAGGAAGATGACAAATTTCGGTATTTCAATATACAGTTGCTAGGCAAATTGTTATTATATACTTTTTTAGAATCTAGTTGCAAAAAAAATAGAATAAATTTAAAATGACATGACACTGATATTTTTGTGACAGAAATATAAATAAGATATGTGTTTTTATAAGTCACTTCGTAAAAAATAAGAACAAGAAAAGAACTGTAATTTTGTCCACGGCTGAAGTTCGGATATTAACTGATATTAACCAGATCGCCCCCATCGCCTAAAATTATTTCATTGCATCTTTCACCAGCCCAAAACCGCATACGTAACCGAAAATTTTGTAAATTATTGCTATCATGGTTCGATACTGGCCATCGTACGACCATATCTGTAATTTTGTAATCCACATTGCAGAGACATTGTACATTTAAAGAAACTTTCTTGATAATTTTTCTTGCTGTGGATAACCTAAAAATCTCCAAAAGGATATTTTATATAATTACACGTATATAATATGCCTGAATGACTGACTGATCGCGAAACTGGAGACTCGGGTTCGATCCCGACAGACGCCTATATTATTTCTAATTTTAAATGGCACAAAAGTGACCCCCGTGGTGAATTCTCCGCCCAGAAATGACTACCTGCGAGGTGTCGCCCGGTAAACAACCCACATGGTACGAATAAGTCATCATGATTACCAAAATCTGTGTACAAAGCAAATTGACACATCCAGCAATGGATAATGCCATGATGACATGTTTATTTATATTTACATATTTATTTTCTATTAAAAATTCGAAACCTTTGAAAAAATTCGTCCAAATTCAAATTATTATGTCCTCTTCCAATATACTATTATAAATTTCATCAATATATTCCATTTTACTATATTGTTTATTTCAGATTTAAATTTTATTAGGTAGCTAAAAAATTTATTATCTACTGCAAGTTCCTCTCAAATTTGATGGCTAATAAATCATTTATAAGGTACCTAATAACTTGTTAGGAGATTGAAATACCGGCCCTTAATGTATGAACCTATAATTATTTAAGACCTAAGCGAAAAATTATGTACACTTACTAACAAAGTATTTTAAGTTTTTTTCTGAACATGCAGAAAACTTAATTTTCTTGGTCTCCAAATGCTGGAGACTTATAGGGATATTCTGCAAGCATCGTTGTGACATAACAAATCGTTAAAACATTATATCGTTAAAATAATAACGAAAATCGTTTAATGGGCTTTCTGTAAACGTTCGTTATAACATTATGCATTGTTATATCGTTATTATAACGATAATCGTTAAAGTGGTATTCTGTAAACAATTAATTAAACCTACATAACGAAAAAAGAATAACGATATCGTTATTTTTTAACGACTGGAAAAAATATTCGTTACATAACGTTTTGTCAATAAATTAGTATTTTTATTCACGTCAAAATAAAATTGCTATTATGTTGAATAGTGATCTCAAAAACCCGTAATATTTCAGTTTTTTGCAAGGTAATATTAAAATAATTTAAGTTTTTATTCGTAGCGCCTAGCGCAAGCTTCCCAATTCGTCTACAGATGGTAGTAGTAGCTCTAGCATAGCCTACAATAAGAAAAATAAAGGATCCAACAGCTGACAGGTTGACAGCTGACTCGCACCAGAACTAATCTAACCTAGAACTTTTGTGACTATATTGAATTATTTTAGATATTTCATTCAAAATTATAATTTGATTTTAGGAAATAAAGTTCTTAACTTGATCCCAAGGTTATTATTTTTCAAAATGTGTTACAGAATACGGATACGAAGATAACAATTATCGTTAAGTAGAAATAACGATTCATTAAGTGAGTATTTTACAGAAGAGTCCTATAAACATATTTTTCAAATAACTTTTCTGTGCGCCTGCTATTTAATTAAATTTTATGTTTTTGTATGTACGAACGTCATAGATACTTACGTCCAAGTTTTAAATTTTAAATTTTCGTTGTGCATCTTAATTTTGAATATAAATAAATGAAAATAAAAATTCCTTTTGCATTTTCATATACATGATGACATTACAATTTGAATATTCACTCTTCGAACCACAAAACAAAAATGACGTTTGCTAATATAATGACAAATCACATTTACACTGCAGCTTTTGTCAAATTTGAACTGTAATATATTTCGGTTCTCTTCACTTATGTTGAAGTGGTAAAGACCATAAGATTTGCATTAAAATATTTATAAATATGTATTTCTTGCGTTATTAATCATAATTAAAAAAAAATATTTATGAAGTTTATAAAATGAACAAAAAGACGGCGGAAGACGCCTGATTGTGAAATAAAATATAGAATGTCACTTGTGCAGAATTATCCATTTCCCATATAATAAAAATTATAAAGTTATGTCTAGTTTCACCAGTTTACAACTTCTGAGTCACCTCCCATGGAGCCATCATCGGCCAGCACTACAGACGCGTTTCGCACTAATTGGTGCTCTTCAGTTAAGGCCCATTCACAAATCAAAATTAGTGTTAGTTTTATGTTTTACGTTTTATAGAAATTTGCAGCAGCATTCACAAATCATGTTTTAGTAGGTAGTGACACCTATTGGCATATACGACACAAATTAAAGAGATCGGTAACCCACCATCTTCTGTTTTTTACCTTCCGTCACCTTTAGGTAAGGAAGGTATTGTCTTTGGTCAAAAAATTCAATGATGAGTTTTTACTGAATAAGCATATTTTAGGGTCCCTATAATACGATTTTACCATTTTTACGATGATGTCTGTATATTTTTATGTGTGTCTGTGTGTGTGTCTGTGTGTGTGACAAAAGTTCCGGAACCCATAACTTCAATACCACGATTCCAAAAATTATATATTTTTTGTATTCCTCAAGTTTACATCCAGAAGAACAACTGATTAGATTTTGGTTATAATTGGTGAACCGGAAGTAGCCTCATTTGAAGATTTAACAGTTAAATTTGATTTATTGATATTTAACGTTATTATAACTTAAAGAATATATTATTCTCTATACGATTTGATTACATTGTATACTTCATATTCAATAGATACAGAGTTAAAGAATTTTAAAGAAATTAAATTTTATAATTCAGCCAGCTATGCTAAACATGGAAACTAGTAATATATTCATATAATTCAAATTGACAGATGTGAGTATCAATAAAAAGTAAATGAATGTGGCAGAGATGAGGATGTTGAAGTAGATGTTGGGGAAACACGGAAAGATACGGTAAGAAAATAACTCTAGTGTTACAAGTTTCTAGAAAGATACAAGAAAGACGATTACATTGGTTTGAACATGTCATGAGGAGAAATGAAGAATTATATTTGAACAAGAATGAGTAGTTTATTAATAGGAGGTTGAAGAAACAGAGGAAGACCAAAGATAAGATGGACGGACTGTATTGCGGAAGACTTGAGAGAAAATTAACTGAATGAGAACGACACGCAAAAATAGGGACCCCCTAACGAATGGGAAAAGCTAAAGAGGAAGATGTCAGTGTCAAGTGCAATTTAAACAGTTTGTTTATGAAATAATTTTACTGGAAATTTAGAATCTTTTGCAAGAAAAATTATGTATGGAATTTATACATTATACACAGGATTGACGGAAGGTATTGTGCTGGCCACAACAGATTTTTTTCTTTTTATCGTTATACAATTTTATTAATAAAACTGCACTTAAAATTTTATTATTATTCATAATAATTCCAAACAAAACTTGACAGTTATAGACAAGAACAACTATATATCGCTATTTCTTTCTACGATCCTTCCTATTGGTTCGTTCTTAAATATAAAACATAAAACTAAAACCAAAGATTGGAGTTTGCAATGTTCTATCTTAAACCAAAACTAAATACTGATTTGTGAATACTTGTATAAGAAACCAATGCTACAAGGTCACTAAAACTAAAACGTAAAACATAAAACTAACACTAATTTTAATTTGTGAATGGGCCTTAGTGTGTAACGCGTCTGTGGTTACTTGTTGTGTCTGATGATGGCTCCATGGGAATTGACTCAGAAGTTGTAAACTGGTGAAACTAGACGTAACTTTGTAATATTTGTTATATTGTTTGTTTCACGGAGAAATTCGCAATTTGCTTTTTGCAGTTTGCACTTGTATAATATACATTTCCCGTCGAAATTCTCACATCTCGCAGGAAATAGGATCTTCTTTGCACTTGTTATTTTCACTATCCTCAGTGATATCATTTGCAATTATTCAGCAGATAATGGGCTATATTAAAACTCTCATTATTACCTTTATAGAGTGGTTTTGCAAATATAAGTACTTGAGCTGATAATATGATATTGCAAAAATATTTTACCTATTTTAAAATTGTAATTACGATGTACAGTTTAATCACATATGTAGTTATCGATTAATAACGAAAGTTAGTTTGCGTAATAATAACTATGTATAATTACAAAAATATTTTTAAACGTCTAATATCACCAGATAGTAGAAAAATTACTGTCACTAGGTTTGAAAACTTTAAATAAAATTAATCGCTCAGTGCATCAAAATTCTATGGGCACAGTATGTCATAACGTTTTAAAAACAAGATAATATATTTTAATAAAAAACTGTTTTCCCATATCCCGTGTCAGGGATTCAGGTATTTACCCTGAAGTTTGGTAAAACATTGGTTTTTCCATAAACACCATAATTTGTCCAAAAAAAGTGGTTTCACATTATTTAAATAAATATGTACCTAGCCTCATCAATCAAAGTCGTACACCAATGTCAGTTTAATGATGTTCTTTGAATTTTTTAGTGTTAATGACTTAAATTGATTAAGTTTTTGCAAAATATAAACTGACATTAACTACAATACATAGAAAAGTATAGTTTTATTTTATTATTATTATTATTATTATTATACTGAACTACTTTGCACTCTACAGGTTTTAGCGTAAATAAATAGGAGAGCAGGAAATTGCATACAACAAAACCCCTATGTTAAATCCCTATGTTCACCCCTAATCGCCACCATCTGCATATACAGACAGTTTCAATAAGCTAACCATTGGTAACTTTTTACCTTCCGTCACCTTTAGTTAAGGAAGGTAATGTCTTTGGTCGAAAAATTCAATGATGAGTTTTTTAGTGAATTAGTACGTTTTAGGGTCCCTATAATACGATTTTACCATTTTTACGATTATGTCTGTATGTATGTATGTGTGTCTGTGTGGTGTGTGTGTGTGACGAAAGTTTCGGATCGCATAACTTCAATACCACGATTACAAAATTTATATTTTTTTCATATTTCTCAAGTTTACATCCAGAAGAACAACTAATTAGATTTTGGTTATAATTGGTGAACCGCAAGTAGCCTCATTTGAAGATTTAACAGTTAAATTTGATTTATTGACATTTAACGTTATTATAACTTAAAGAATATATTATTCTCAATACGATTTGATTGCATTTTATACTTCATATTCAATAGAAGAAGAATTTTAAAGAAATTAAATTTTATAAATCAGCCAGCTATGCTAAACATGGAAACTACTAATATATTCATATAATTCAAATTGAACTTTTTAAATTTCTTTTTAAAATAGTGGTGAAACCAAACACTTAATGAAAAATCTAAAACAGTTTTGTATGCAACAGATTTCGTCGAAATATGAACAGGAGAGCAGGAAATTGCATAAAAATAAAAACCTTTGTGAAATCCCTATGTTCACCTCTAACCGCCACCGCCCTATATAACAAAAATATTGAAGAAAATTCAATTGAAATTTAAAGAAATTTGATTTTTTCAGTAGACTATGCATGAAAAACAAAAACTACTATTTGTCAATTTGTTATTTAGGATGTAAATCACAGAGAACATTAGTTATAAAGTTGACAAATATTTGTTTCATTTTATTAATTTAAGTTCAATTGTTTTTCATACATAGCCTACTGAGAAATAATTATAAAAACAAAATTTATTTAAATTTCAATTGAATTTTTTCAATATTTTTGTTAAGATATAAAATAAATACATGATTGAATTTAAAAAAAAAAATACTCTATCGAATGGCTGTAAAAAATATATACCATTCCATTTAAAAAATATTTTCTGCTCCAATCGGTTTTCCCCCTGGTCTTCTGTAAGATTGTGTTATGTCTTATAGCATTTTAATAATATAGAAATGATTTAAGGTAGCTCGTTTAGCTGATACACCCTGTATATTTATTTTATTTATCATTTTATACATTCGATTCCAAAATATTCTTCTTCTTCTTTAGGTGTCCTGTCTGTTGCAGACGTTGACAGTCATGGATCGCCAAGTGTTTCTATCCTCGGCTTTTCTAATAAGCTCTTGGAACGTTGTGCATCCCGCTAGTCTCTTTGTTTTGGTAATGTAAGATAACCTGTTTCTACCCCTCCCTTTTTGTCCAGTTATTTTGGCACTACATACAGTCCATTCCAGTCCCTTTTCCCTTATTATATGACCGAAAAAATTTAGAGAAAGATATTTTATTTTGTTCACTAATTGTCTTTTTACGCCAACTTTTTGTAACACTATTTCGTTGCTTACTTACTAAAATATTATACTTAAAAATTATTTCAAATTTTCAAATAGCACAAAAAATAACCCCTGTTGGACCGCATAACTTCAATACCACGATTCCAAAAATTATATTTTTTTCGTATTCCTCAAGTTTACATCCAGAAGAACAACATATTAGATTTTGGTTATAATTGGTGAACCGGAAGTAGCCTCATTTGAAGATTTAACAGTTAAATTTGATTTAATGACATTATTATAACTTAAAGAATATATTATTCTCTATAAGATTTGATTGCATTTTATACTTCATATTCAATAGATATAGAGTTAAAGAATTTTAAAGAAATTAAATTTTATAAATCAGCCAGCTATGCTAAACATGGAAACTACTAATATATTCATATAATTCAAATTGACAGATATCAGTAGAAATAAAAAGTAAATTAATGTGGCAGAGATGAGGATGTTGAAATAGATGTTGGCGAAGATACGGAAAGATAGGTAAGGAAATAACTCTAGTGTTACAAGTTTCTAGAAAGATACAAGCGAGATGATTACATTGGTTTGAAAATGTCATGAGGAGAAATGAGAATATATTGGATGAAGAATGAATAGCTTAGTAATAGAAGGTTGAAAAAACAGAGGAAAACCAAAGATAAGATGGAAGGACTGTATTGCGGAAGACTTGAGAGAAAATTAAGTGAATGAGAACGACACGTAAAACAGAAATGAGTGGAAGAAGAAAATAAAAAATAGCGACTCCTAACGAATGGGGAAAGCTAAAGAAAAAGAAGTTGTTAGTGTCAAGTGCAATTTGCATAGTTTATTTATGAAATAATTTTACTGGAAATTTAGGATCTTTTGCAAGAAAATTTATGAATGGAAATTATACATAATACACAGGATTGACGGAAGGTATTGTATTGGCCACAGCAGATTTTTTATTTTAAGAGATGAGTTTGGCTAAATAAACAAAACTGTGCCATTTTGAATCACAAAATTGATATCAGCAAAAATAAATTTATATTAATGATTTAAAAAATATGGGACCTAAATACTTTATTTTAAATAGGAACATATATTTTTTATTTGCTTATTCGCTAGAGAAAAATTTATAATAAATTTCATATTAATTTCATTTAAATATGATTAAAATGTGAGTGCCACGAATGGAAAAAATTAATACATGTTTTTTTTTAACGTAGAATTAGAATGCTAAGAATGAAATTAATAAATATTTTGTTTCGTTACCTGATCATATTTTTTTTTTCTTCAAACGTCATAAAAGTAGCATCTTTTGTGACTTGATTCACAAGATAGAAATTAGCTACTTCTACTCCGGCGGCGTAGAAATAAAATAAATAAATATCCATAGAAACTATACAGAATCAACGAATAAGATGTAACTTGTATAAAAGAAACCTGTAATATCGCCGTAAATGTCACTATAACCACATAACATACTAGGTAACCTAAGAATAAAATTACTAAATATCATCAATAGCTGTCAAATTTAAATAAATAACCTATGAATTGATATATAAACAGAGTTTACTTTTGAGGAAATTACAGGGACGGTAATGAACATAAGAATACTTAGAATTAAAATGATAAGAAAAGTTGTTTTGCAGTAATTCCTGGACATATCTTTCAGCCACACTGTTAGATTTCCATCCAATTGAACAACTTCAGGGGGCGTACATTATAATACTTCAAATTCCGACAATTGCACACAAGGAGGATATAAAATTGCACAGTTTTTATTTAAACGTCAAAACGTGAAAATTTTCACTTCAATGTTTATAACAAAAAGTGAACAAATAAATATCCATAGTTACAGGGTATTTGAAACGTAATTTACGTTTGAAGGAAAAATATAATGTGTCATTCGGAGTAAAAGTGTCTGTGTGTGCCTCGCGTGCAATTGTCCGACTCGCTTCGCTCGTCGTGCAAACTTCCACACTCGCTACACAAAGTATCACTTTTACTCTTAATAACACAATATACTATTGTTTATTGATTCAGATGCAGAATTTTATGCCCTCCGACATTTATTTGAAGCTTTTATATCTAAAATAATGAGGGAAACAGGAAATTAGGAAAGTCTGATTTGACATGTTAAAGTCCTATGTTCGGCTGTGTCGCTCACCATCCTGTATAATATATATTTGGCACGATCACAAAATATTATTAACAAATTTGTTATCTACCTATCAAAATTATGGCCGTGTCAAACGGATTTGAGATCCTTTTAAACTTACATGCATCAATTATCAAAAAATATCTTTAAAATGCAGAATTTATAAAGTAAAACAAACATTTTAAACTTTAAAGTAGCTATATGTTTATTATTTAATGAACCAATAAAATTCATAAATAAATTTCAAATGTTTTTTTAACTTAATACTTCATTTCTCATTATTAAAAATGTATTAAAATTCTCAATATATAAAATATAGCAAATCTTTTTAGTCTGTTTGTATTTATTAGATAATTAACCAAAAAAATCGCTGACAATTAAAAGAAAAATTCTTAATCCCCAACCTACCATGATCTAAGTTTCGCGATTTCCTTCTTCTTCTCCGGTGGATTTTGCAACCCTTCTAGAAAGGGCTGTGGCAATAATTCCTTGCTCATATTCACTCACTTCACACACTCACTCACACAGATGGCTCTGGAATAAACACTCGCGAATTGAACCAGCACAGCAATTGTTTTTTGTTGTTGATTTTTCTTGCGGACGGTTTGAGTGTCCAAGCAACACTGAGTGTATGCTAGGTAGGCTGGAATTCGCTGAGGAAGATAAAAAATCGCGGAGAAATGTAATGTGTTGTCTGTAGAGCTGGTGGGGCTTGATGTTAGGTCAATCTGTGAAAGTTGCGTGGAGAAAGAATTTCTTTTGAGCGTTAACAGGTGATGTTACGAAAATGAAAAATTTCGTTTTATGAATTTTCTCACTAAAAAGATTTTGTGGCTGTAATTAGTGACGTCAAGAACGGGAATTTTCATTTTTTATTTCTTATTGAGAACTGGTTTTCAAATTTTTTTTACCAAACAAAAGGTTATTGTGAGAAGATAGTCGTTTTTTACCTTCCGTCACCTATAGGTAAGGAAGGTATTGTCTTTGGTCAAAAAATTCGGTGGTGAGTTTTCATTGAATAAGCACGTTTTAGGGTCTTTACAATACGATTTTACATTTTTACGATGATGTCTGTATGTGTGTGTGTGTGTGTTCGTGTGTTCGTGTGTGCGTGTGTGTGTGTGTATGTGTGTGTGTGTGTGACTGCGGTTTCGTCAACGATATCTCCAATACTAGAATTCCAAAAATTACAATTCTTGCGTATTCCTCTTCCTTACAACCATATGCAGACGATTAGATTTTGGTTATAATTGGTCAACCGGAAGTACCCTCATTTGAAGATTTTAACAGTTTTTCTTGAAAAACTCAGTTAAATGTTATTATAACTTAAAGAATATATTATTGTCTATACGATTTGATTGCATTTTATATTTGATATTCAACAGATATAGAGTTAAAGAAGAATAAATATAATAAATTTCAAATAAATTTCATAATTCAGCCAGCTATGCTATAACTTAACCATGGAAACTGCTAATATATTCAGGTAATTCAAATTGACAGATGTCAGTATCAATAAAATGTAAATCAAGGAAAGAATAAGGGAAGTAACTCTAGTGTTAGAAGTTTCTAGATATAAGAGAGACGATTACATTGGTTTAAACATATTAATAGAAGGTGGAAGAAACATAGGAAGACCACATATAAGATGAAAAGACTGTATTGCAGAAGACTTGAGAGAAAAGGAACTGAACTCGGAACTGAATGAGGACGACATGCAAAACAAAAATGAGTTATATTTTAATAAATCGATACTTTACCAACTCTCTGTAATAATATGGTCAGCGGATGAAGCTTAAAACATATTATTATTGGTCATTAATTAATATACAGTCCGCCCAGAAATATGGGTACACCAAATAATTGTTCTGACACTGTTCAATGAAACAAAACTTTTCTTACTTGTCGCACGCTATATTCTCATAAAACATTAATTTTTACTAGATCATTGTGAAGAATTTCTTTTCTTATTGCCATTTTTATAATTTTAAATAAATTAACTTTCTATAATTAAATAATTTTAATTTTAAATTCGTTTTTTGTGTCTTTTAATTTTCATTAACAATTTGAATAAATCAAACAGATATATCGATATTTTTGGTCGGTAGGCAGTACTACACCTAAAAATATTATATTAAAATTTCTAATAAAAATTGTATCATTATTACGCACGTTATTTTTAATTAAACATTAGTAAAACGAGTACTTATAGTACTTGTCCATGTAAAGAACATTTTAATTTTATTCTAATGCAGGGTTTCTCAACGTTTTTACCTCTCGCTAAGAGAGGTATTGGAATCATGCTAAAAATCGCATATCCAGATTTTAGTGAATAAGCACGTTTTAAGGTCCCTAGAATCCGATATTTTTACGATGTCTGTGTCTGTGTGTGTGGATGTGTGTGTGTGTGTGGATGTGTGTGTGAGGTTGTTGGAGGTACGATTTCTCAAATTCTGTAAGACTAAAGACCTATGTAACTATACGAATTCCGCAATCTAACAGTAATGGGAACAGTTGAATAGATTCTGGTAACAATTCGACAACCGGAAGTAGTAGTATGTTAACAAAAATCTTCTAAATCTTATTTTTTTGAAAATTTATGTTATTACAAATATTAAAAAACAAAATTCTCTATTCGACTTATTATACCTTCTACAGATTTAAAGATATAGATATATAATCATATGTAATATAACAAGTGATATGATTGTCATCGATGATATTCTCGAGTGAAACGTGCTACTTCTGTTTCACGAGCAACATCTTCGATTATTAATCATACCACGAGCTTATATTTAATGAGAGAATATAATGAATTTTTGTAACCTAACTTAACCTAACTTTTGATATACATATTCATATTGTATTAAAACATGATAGGTACTTACGAGTTTTATTTAATATATCGGAGTTTGAATTGTTGTTATTACTTATTTTTATACTCAAAATTAACTGTCAATGTCATAAATAAAGAAAACAAATCCCTTAGTAACGTATATAAATACGGTGATAATTTCTTTGTTTTTTATCATCGCTGTGATAGACATGTAACTATGGAGATTCTGAATGTTGATTGGCGGAAAACATATCACGTGACTAATGACTCTATAAAATAATCTGTTGTACTAAATCTCACAGCCCAAACATCTCCATGGTAACTACTTGAGAAATTAAAATGTCTCTAATTGACAGATAAATGTCACTAATGTCAGTGTCAAAAATTCAGAGATAGTACTGAAAGTTTTTTCTGGGAACGATATTTAATATTTCTTATTGTATTATTAATTATATAAGTATTTAAAATTATAGGTATATTATATGAACCCTTCAAAAATACCGCCGATCCCGTTATTGAATTGGAAAAACCTCGAAAATTTATAAGAAATGGAGAAAACTTGGTCGTAGAATGAACTTAAAATTATAGAAAATACGTAAATATAAAGATTAGGTTGTGATTTTTGTGTGTACAAGAAATGTTAAATACAATACTTTTATATACCACAATAGAAAGGGTGCGATAGGTATTGTGATGGCCACAACAGATTTTTTGTCTAGCGCTCATATTTTAATGTGACGCAATTTGCTTACGGCCCACCTACATAATTCGCGATAATTCTAATCCACTTTATTTTGAAATAAAATATAAAAATTATTGCAGCTAATGGGGCACAAATATCAAATTAATTACGTTGTTCTACATTCTAAAAATCAAAAATTAAATATATAATTTAAAAAGAAAATATAAGTGTCTTGCATTTAATGCTGACTGTCAACAGTTATTTGTGCTACAAGAGTGATAGATAGTAATTACCTGTCGACGATGTCACCTCTCGAGTTTACATGTAAGATTTTTTCTACTCCCGATCATTTATATTTTATCTTTGGTTGATACATTGAAACCAAAGGTATTAATATTCCTTGGAAAAATTAAGAAGAAAAACACTATCGTCTGTCATATTTGACAAGTCAAATATTAATGAAATGAGGATAATTTGAGAAAAATTAAATCCAAAATTATATTTTATTACAATGAGCAAATATTTCACCCAAGTTTAAAATATCTAATTGTTTTAAAAAATCTGATGTGACCAGCACATTATCTTCCGTCAATCCTATGTATTATGTACAAATTCCATACATAAATTTTCTTGAAAAAGATCTTCATTTTCTTCTTCTTTAGCTTTTCCCATTCGTTAGGGGTCGCTGTTTTTTATTTTCTTCTTCCACTCATTTCTGTTTTGCGTCAGTCCTTCCACCTTAACTTTGGTTTTCCTCTGTTTCTTCCACCTTCTACTACTAAACTATTTATTCTTCAAATATATTTTTCTCTCCTGTCATGTAATGTAATCATCTTTCTTGTATCTATCTAGAAACTTTTACCACTCGAGCCATTTCCCTTATCCTTTAATTCCTTACCTGTCTTTCCGTGTCTTCCCCAACATCTATCTCAACAACCTCATCTCTGTCACATTAATTTTATTTTCATTGATACTGACATCTGTCAATTTGAATTATCTGAATATATTAGCAGTTTCCATAGTTTGTATAGCTGGCTGATGTAAGTAATTTAATATCTTTATAACTCTTTAACTCTATATCTGTTGAATATGACGTATGTATAAAATGCAATCCAGCCCTATAGAGAATAGAATAATATATTCTTTAAAATTTATTAACATTAAATGTCAATAAATGTTATTTAACTGCTTTTTTACAAGAAAAACTGTTAAAAGTTGCAAATGAAGGTACTTCCGGTGGACCAATTATAACCACTATGCATATGGATCTAAACTCGAGGAATACGAAAAAATTATAATTTTTGAAATCGTGATATTGGAGTTATGCGATCCGAAACGATCGTCACATGCACACACATACAGACATCATCGTAAAAATAGTAAATTAAATAAAGACAATACCTTCACCTTCCTTACCTAAAGGTGACGGTTGACGGAAGGTAAAAAATCGATGATCTGCTGTTTCTTCAATTTTCAAATTAACAGAACTAATAATTTCTGCCGCTCATCAAAAATTGCACATATCTGTTGGACTACAGTACGCCTATCTAATTTGCGTCAGCAACCAGATATACTACAATGTATACAGAATAGTGCATAGCGATTTCAATGTTAATTTTGAAATAAGTTCAATTTTTTTCTCCCCTAATGAGATTTTAGCAGACCATTTAAATAATTTTCTATTTTCTAGAATAAGAAAAATCAAAAAAAAAATCTGATGTGGACACCACACGACTTCCTTGTACGATTATTAAACTATACATATTTTTTTAATAACTAAATTACAAAATATTAATTTTAACTTCAAAACGGTAAGATATATAGCGACCATAATCTAACCCGGTTCTTTTTAAAGAGAGTTTGGATTACAACAAAGAAATATTTGATTACAACAATGAATATGACTAATTTCACAATAAAAATATAATATTTGTTATTGTACGAATCATAAAATTGCACGTATTTAACGTAATTTGACATGAACATTTTTTTTTGTCCTAATCCATAGCAAGCTTTATTACAAAAACAAAAAAGTATACAATTTTTAAATTTACATATCTCGCTTATACAAAGGGCTAATTTAATAATACTTGATGTGCTAGACGCAGAAATTAATTCTCTAAAACTTTTATTTGAAGCATTTATTTCTAAAATCAAAATAAAATCATTTTATTCAAGAAAAACTGTTAACAACTTCAAGTAATGTACCACTTCCGGTTAGCCTATTTTAACCAAAATCTATTATGTTATTTCGATTGACATAAAAGTCTTGTATATCAAATTTGAAAAGTTTTGGATTATATTTTAAAACAGTTTTTCATTAAAATCTATTATAGGCTTCATGTAAAGTGCCACTTCTGGAAATTGTGTAATAACCAGAAAGGGAGGTGCACAACTAGATGTTATAGGAGTCCTAAATACAAAATTTCAACTTTCTACGGCTTACCGTTTTTGAGTTATGCGAGATACTTTCGTCCGTACGTACGTACGTACGTACGTACGTACAGACGTCACGACGAAATTAGTCAAAATGGATTCAGGGATGATCAAAATGGATATTTCCGCTGAAATCTGAAAACCGAAATTTTTCGCGATTACAATACTTCCTTTACTTACGTACAAGGAAGTAAAAAGGTAAATGTTAATAAATCAAATTAGTGGTGCCATGAAACTATAAACCAGGGCATCGAACCCGAACCAAAACCGGAACCAAACCATAACATTTTAGCGAACCCAAACCCTGAACCGAACCTCAAATATATTTGTCAATTGAACCCGAATCGGAACCGAACCGAGTATTAAAATTCGGTTTTAGAGTTCAGCTCCGATTCAAGGTTCATTTTGAGTTCGAATTGTACACGTAATTATAATACAGCCGATAATCGAAGCCTGTGTTGTCTGTTTGTGAAATTGTGTTCGTGTTCTTGTCTTGCGTATATTCCGGCTCGCATATTAAATTATTTCTATATAAAGTTTGTTATTCCAAAAACATTAATTTAGTTTTCATTAGGTCGAACCGAACCTGAACTCGGAACAAAACCGCAAATTTTATTAGTGTTTGAACCAGAACCGCACCCGAAGCCTCTTGAAAAATAAATTAATCTGAACCTGAACCGAACCCAGTTTTTAGCAGGTTCGATGTTTACAACATTTCACATACTTCTCCTACTCTCCTCTTCTCGCGATCCTTCCAAACACAGGAAAGCCCAGGTACGGGAGAGTCTAATGGAAAATAGTTTTCATAATCTGATTTCTTAAACACAAACATTGTACATATCATTATGTCTTATTCTAAATTTCAAGTTGTAATAGCTCATTTACTTAAATGTTATAATAATAGAACTTTTATATTGAATTTAGAGAATATTATTTTAAAATTTATTTATTTTATAGAACAGAAATTTTATAAATACTTGCGCGCCAATAGAAAAAGTTATAAAAGATAGAAAGAACGGTAGAATACAAAGTGCTATAAATTGAATATGTGTTTGTACCTAAAAATCTCCTAATCTTCTACAAGTATGATAGAGGATTCTTCACAGCTTCATCGAAAATTATAAATAATATTATGTTATTAAATGACGTATGATGAACGTAATGAAAACTACTTTTAAATAATTAGAAGAAAAAGACTGTCGCGAATTGATTACAAAAAACAAAATATTGATTAGAACAATGAATTGATATAATGTTATGCGTGGCGTAAATAATTTAATTCTAAAAAATATTACTCCTTAAAAGTAATTGCTTAAAAATCAAGACCCCCCCTCGATTTTTTTTTAAAAGTCGGCTCCTATCATAATTTTAAGGTCTATGTGCGCGCCTCTGTAAAATGACAGAGCTGCAACCCGATATACAGAGCTGTAAATGTAATATATAAATGTTAGGTACTATATAATGATGTGGATATATTTGTATTACAATTACAAACAATGTAAAAAAAAATTGCAAACTCATTACTGCATATCACGTTTTATAAATAAAACCATAAATATAACAAACGTACGGAATCAATTGTATCAAACTCTATTTCTTTTTTGTATACAATTTGTTACAGTTCATAAAGTATTTATATCGCAGTGGCAGTAGTGTACCTACTGCAAAAGAAAATGAAATGCTACAAATACAAATTATAAGTCACAGATGATACTATAATCTTCATCTAAAGTTTAGATTTAGTTTAAATTGTAAATTAAATCCTGAATTGTAAATTATTGATTTTTCAGTTGAATGGAAAAGTGGGGAAAGTTTTCCGAATGGCAAATTTTTATATTACGTAAAAGATATTTTTGTACAAATAATATTTATTTTATTCTTTACACGAAATTCTATTGGAAATTAATAATTTATTTTCAATGAGAAAAAAGTCCTGGTACACTTTCCAAATAAACAATCATTTAAAATACATATTCAGAAGATAAAGATGCACAATTATATTTTAAGTTTTTAAAAATACAAAGTATAACATCATTAATTGCAATTAAAAACAAATTTAGATAGCCGAATTAACGTTTTAGGATAATTAACATTTAACTAAGTCTGAAAAACACAAATTATGTACTTAAGTTTTTGTTTAATAATGAAAATATTTCAGCAATTACCAGTTGTAAAATATAAGCAATTTTATTTATATGTATATTTTTACCTCCCGCTACCCTTGGTAAGGGAGGTACAGGGATCGTGCTAAAAATCGCACATCAAGATTTTGGTAAATGACCACGTTTTAAGGTCCCTAGAAACAAATTTTAACATTTTCACGATGATGTCTGTGTGTATGTGTGTGTGGATCCTCTTTACGCTGTAACTCAAATACTATCGTTCAGAAAATTTTGAAACCTTGTATTTCTTCCTTACTCTTATATGGAAAGATGCCATTAGATTTTGGAGTAAATCAGATAACCAGAAATGGCACTTTACTGGAAGCTCAAGATAGTTTTTCTACGAAAAATACCTTTAAATGTTATTTTTTCGAGATTTGTTATTATACAAATTAAAGTTTTTAAATTTTGTATAGGTTTACATTAATACTTTTTGTATATATTTTATGAATAAATTTATAAAATTATCTATAGTTTTAATCCCGGAGTCTACGTTTTAACCACAACTCATACACATGGTTACACAGTTCAGAACTCAAATGTTTGTGACTGACAGATATATGTCACTGTCAACAAACTAATCATTTCAAATAATAATAGTAACATTTTAAAAAGAAAATAGTAAATGGAACAATAATTATATGGAAAGGAACTTAATACAGTTACCAGTACAAGTAAATATGTAGGAATGTGTATGTAAGATAATAAAAATATATATCATCATGGCATATTACCCATTGTTGGGTGAGCCAATCTGCTTTGTACACAGATGTTGGTAATAATGGTGTACATATTTGTACCGTGCGGGCGTTTACCAGGTGTCACCTCTCGAGCACTTAATGTTGGCGTGGAGAGTGGGGTCATTTTTGTACCATTTAAAATTCGAATTATTTGGCGACGGTCGGGATCGAACCCGGTATTTAAATTAAATTTAATTTTAAGTGTTTACATGAATAAAAATTAAATTAAACGGGAGGTATTGTGTTGGCCACATCAGATATTTTAACATACCAACATGCATTTTTATTAATTTTTAGAGAGTAAATATATACATATTTATTAACTTGTTAGTTTTACAAATGCTTAATCATCGTATTAGTAATACTTCCATCTTCTAATAACACTAATATATAATTATTTTTAGTTTATATAAACATCGACAACTTATGTTTCAAAAAACGTTTTAGGTACATACAATTGTAATCGTCATTGTGAATATGAATAAAAAAATTCGTAGATAAGAAAGTAAATAACTTGTATGTTTATTTTTATTTGCTATCTTTATTATTGTTCAGCTTATTATCTTCTACATACCATTATAAAATTATAGCAAAACACAATATGTATAATATTTCATTTATATACATATACCATGTCTCATTTTGGCTGCTACTCTTAGTACCCTTTTTAATTCAATAAGATCTACGATTTTGAAACTTTTTGTACGCGTATGGAAGGCCATAAACGTAGTCATTAAAAAAATTTTGATGCCGCCTCCTAAAGTAGGAGTAATTAAAAATGAAGGATCTGTGTTCTGTGAAACCCCCGACACTGTGTGTAAATCAAAGGAAATAGATGCCTATTAGAGAAGTTTGGAAGTCTGATTATTATTTTATTCACAATCATTATATATGTGACCAGCACAGCATTGGATAGCAAAATTCATGTACAGTTGAGACCCTTTAATCCGTATCCATGTTAATCCGAACATCGGGTCGAAGTAAGGTAATCCGAACAACGAACCTTTAAATCCGAAATGTGAGATAAAATTTCTCCGAACGCAACAACTAGGACGTGTGATTCTTGGAAAATATATCAAATTTTGCTTTAGTTTCCGCCCCGGAAGTGGCGGGTTGTGATAACCATTTCAGTCCGAGATTGCAAATGGTGGATGTATGAATATACATTGTTTAATCATTAATAATATTTCGGCGACTGGCGATCAAAGCCGAAATGAACGCTCGAAAATGAACAAAAATTTATGTTTTTTTTTCAGTTTTAATATTCATTTATTATTTTTAATTCAACATGACGCTTAGATCAATATTACATACCAATATGAAGAGATAATGTAAATATAATATACAAGAAAAAAAACTTAAAAGATAATTATGTTTTTAGATGAAAAAATAAAAAGGATTGTAGTTCAAAAAAAAATTATTTAATCTGAAGCCAACGTTTCGCTGCCACTTACAGCTTCATCAGTGCAAAATGGTGAAAAACATAAATTAACACGTGTTTTACTACATTGAAAAAGTGTTTATACTTACACACTACATGAACAAACCAATAAACCATCATTGTATATAAAATAAAATGCAATAACAGTTCAAATACATACACAGGTCAGACAAAAAAACATTTAAAAATAAGGATAGCTGAACATAAGAGGAATTCTTTAAAACAAAATAAAAATGGAAATTGTGCCCTACACAACATTGCATCGAAACTCAACACACATTCGACTTCGATGGAGTCCGGGTTACAGACCCGAACCTGTACAAACGGTTAATATTGGAAATGCTCCATATTGGGATATTTCACTACGTGGAGATGGCGTTGTGCATCAACGTCAAACCTTCGACAACGGAGCACATTTGTTTACCTTCCATAAGCGTATCATTGCTGTCAGTAGTTTTTCTTTGATTCTTCTTGTATTTTGACTTTTCTTTCAGTGTTTATTATTATTTTATGTAGAGTATATTCCCTTATTTCCTGGTTTATTAATTGTAGAAGTAGATTAATTATTATTTTTCATTTTAAATACTTTAGTTAGTAATTTTTGGGTTATGTTATACAGTTTAGTTTTTCTCTTAAGGGCCAGTTTTACAATAAATATTCGATAGTAGTAGTTTAATTAATTGTAAACATTAGTTCTATTATCTATTTTTCACTTTATTAACTGTACGCGCCTATGTGAAAGTATACGAATAAAATAAAATTGCTCCTTTTTTTAGTTCAAAATTTCTCCACCAGGTTGACATTCTTATTGAAATATCCCAATAAAAAACGATCTAAATAATATAAATTTTAGAACGGACATTGTAAACCTCAGCACATCATACAGTAGAATATGCAAATTGTTTTAGCAGCCATCATAAGGGTTTTTTTGTTTTTTTTTTGTTTTTTAAGGATGTCTCCAACTTTTCAAACAAGTTTCATCAAGCTCCTATTTAAAGGAAAAAAAATTTTATTATCGCCATTGCTAAAAAAGCCCTTTTTTCAAGTTAATTTCTACTGAATGACGATTGTTATAGTTTGGTTAACGAAAGATGACAATTCAAGGTCATTTATTAACCGTATGGTATAATATTACTAGCAGATAACATCACTGCATTTCGTATACATAGACGTGCAACATGAAATATTTATGGATACATTTTAACTGAAAAAAATAAGTAATTTATTTGAAAATTATGTTTCTTTTTAAATAATGCCAAAGATTTATGCTCTTCGTCTATGTATATGCAAACCCCAAAAACATAAGACTTGACAAAAACCATGGAATAATAATTTGATTTAAATGTCAACGTCACTGGGTAACTATTAGGACAGAGGGCAGTGCAGTAGATAATTAGATATCTGTAATTCTACGACAAACGTGCTTATTCATTAAAATCTGAATATGCGATTTTTAGCATGAATCCAATACCTCCAACAGCGAGAGGTAAAAACTAATTTTAGTGTTTTTTTTTCTTTTTCAAATAACTTTGAACTATCAGTAATCAAGAAAAATATTTCAAATATTAAATTTATATATTTTATTTATATATCTAGTGAGTATAGAATTAATTTTTATGAAAGTTATATGTATATTTAATTTTTACCTCAAAAGAAATGTATATTTTTTATCTTTTCACTGATAAGAGTTATTGTTTTAAATTTATTTTACCTCACATTATTTTAATCTGAAAATATTTAAAGAAATAAAAGTACTTCTAATATTGTTTGATTGTCTCCCAGTTCTCAAAGACGCATAAAAAGTTTAATTTTACCCTAGCCCGAATCGTTTCTTTTTAATTTTTCGGGATGCCAATGGTGGCAGCCGAATCAAATATGGAACACACTGTTTAATTATTGCTCCTATTGTATATAAAAAAATTCAGTTTGCAATTCAAGGTAATATTAGTAATTATTTTAATGTAAGTTCAAACTATGTAATAACAAAAAAGCAAGCTACAGACGAAAATCACTTTTTAAATAGTGTGCTTGGCATGGAAACGGCAGAATCGATTCGCCAGCCAATGAGTGCACAGTTATGGTCTCCTTCGCATTTGACGTTCAACAACTAGCTAGTCAAACTCGCGTCTGTCTGGATGACATTTCAGAAGTGCAACAATGGTTAGAAAAAGAAGATACAGTGCCAAAAATAAGTGATACGCAAATAGCAACCTTTTTAATTGCCTGTGATAGTAATGTAAACCAAGCAAAGAAATGTATATTGCAGTATTATTCATTGCGGAAAAATGCGCCAGAAATTTTTAATGATCGCAATATTGCTAGAGAAGATATTGTGCAACAATTAAAATCATTGTAAGTAAACATGAATTCTGTATGTCAAACAAAATGAAATAAATTCTTACCGCTATTTTTAAACTGACACATATTTCATTTGAGACTTTAATTGCTTCTAATTGTTTTGCTTTATATTTTAAACAGTAATAAGTAAATAAACAAATGAATAATGAACTGTCAAACACAGGAAAAAAAAAACAAAATTGCAAGCAGATTTCTTTAAACTCACAAACATATTTCATTCAATATTTTACAAACAAAAACTTTAATAATTACATACCAAAGGTGTCTACTTAAAATCCTACCTACCTATTAATTTTAGACAAAAATATTTCAAATATAAGTTGTAGATAATAAATTTGTACACTTAACTAATCAACTTTATTTTGCACGTTTTATAACCTGAATTTGAAATTCTATAAATATTGCTAATTTGTAGTGATAGCCATGAAATTGAAATTAAATTACAAATAAATGCGCAATGTTTGAACCACTGAAACTGAAATATATTATTGACTGGACGCGCATACCTACTATGATATTGAATGCCGGCTGCTGGAGGAATCGGCAAACATCGGGACAATTCGGGAGGACGAATATTACTTCGTCCAGTGCGCTCTGTTTAGTGGCTATGGCACAGGTTTTAAATGTGAATAGTGGGAAGAGTGTATACAACTATTCGGCTATGTTCGGTTCAACACGAGCATGCACGAACAGGGCCAGCAATTGTAATTCAATGAGACTTCAGTTCAGCGTATGTTGATAGGTAGTATATGCGAGTTCCAGTCATTGGTTTGAACTGTCAGAAAAATATTTATAAAATTTCAAATTCGGTTTTACATCTTCTATTTAATAGATTTTTGTCCAAAATTAATAGGTAAGTAACTAAAGTAAAATTTAAAAAATGTGATGTGGCCAGCACATGACCCCTCGCCAATTCCATGTTTAAAATAGCAATAAGCTTTAAGTAAAGTATCACTTCCGGTTGATTGTTTGTAAACAAAATCTATTTTTTTGTTCCAATAAATATAAAAGTGTATAATACGAAATTTTGAATTATATTTTATATATCGTAACGCGTGCCTAAGTGTCTGGTCGTGAATCTGGGGAACCGGGTTAGATTCCGATCGAAGCCAATATTTTGAATTTAAAAATGGAAAATATTGACCCCTATGGTGCACTCTCCACGGCATCAATGAGTGTCCGTGAGGTGACGCCTGGTAAATGAACGTACGGTACAAATATGTCATCATCATTACCGAAATCTGTGTACAAAGTCGATTAGCACACCCAGTAATGGGTAATATGCCGTGATGATATATTTATTTATTTAATTTTTTCCTCGAAAATCTTTTAAGAATATATGTTTATCATATATAGTCAAAATCTGATATGTTGTTTCCAATCATATTTTAAATACCAAATTTGAGAAGTTTTGATTATATCAATATATTTTTTCAAGAAAATCTGTTCAGAGCTTCAAGTTCCTATTGATACAAAAGTCTTAAATACTAAAATTGAAAAGTTTTGGAATATATTTTAATATAGTTTTTCATTAAAAACTGTTATGGGCTTCAAGTAAAGTACCACTTCCGGTTGTCCAATTTTATCCAAATTCTATTCAACTCTTTCTAGGAAAGAAGAAAGCTTAAATACGGAAAATACAAATTTTTGGAAGTTTGATATGAGTTATTGTGGAAGAAAAATCGTCACACACAGACAGACATTGTAAAAATAGTAAAAACGTGTTATGATGGGGACTTTAATTCGTGCTTATTCACTGAAAACTCACTATCGAATTTTTTGACTGAAAATATTGTCATTGTACTCCCTGTATAACAGATTTCGAGTAGACACTCATATACATACATACTACTTTCACTTTCTAAACTGCAATTGTCTATAAAAAGCGTTTATTTCATCATAACTCCAAAATAAAACAATCATCTGTTTTCTATTTGCAACATTTTGTTTTGTTATTCAAACAATGAAACTACCGATAAAAATAAAACCAACAAACCACATCAGCCCATCCTGTTGCCTACATCTTATTTTATGACTAATTTCAGACAATTCGTCATCATTCCAAAGCGAACTTCAGACAACAATGTCATTATAATAAACCGTTTGACTGACCCAGATCCGTACTTATACCAGATGGACACCGCAATGAAAATACTTTTTATGTGTTACGATTCTGTATTGTATGACAACCCCCCAGACGGAATTATAGTTGTATACGACATGGTACTAACTTCACTGAAATTTATAACAAGAACGAAGTTAGGCACTGTAAAATTGGCAAGTCAATACGTGCAAGAATGTATGCCAGTGAAACTAAAAGAAGTTCACATTCTGAATGTTGTATGGTTTTATAGTAAATTTATGGCTATTTTGAAACCATTTTTAGATAAAGATCTTATGAAAAAGGTAAATTTGTAAGCAAAAGTTTAAAGTAATATTCGAAATGATTGAATTTTAGTTACATATACATCTTCCAAATCAACTAGATGATTTTCATGAAAAATACGTACCTAAATCACATTTGCCAAAAGATTATGGTGGAGAACTTCCGCCAGTAGATGAGCTACATCAACAAACAATAAAACGATTGTCTTCGTTAACGAAATATTTTGAAGAAGAGGAAAAACAAAGAAGAGACTTCTATAGTAGCACAAATTAATTATTTTTATCTATAGATATTTAATTATATTTTCTATTTTTGAGATTATAGTATTATAGTATTTAATATTTTGTTTGTCGCTATTTTTATGAAATAAATTTAATTGGAAAATATTTATTTATTTTTGTATATTTCAGACAATAAATACATAGCTTTTTTCAGAATGGGATCATTAATATTTTATAATTTATTTTTTTCTTGAAAGAATAGGTCAAATTAAATATGTAGGTATATGTTTTCCACCTTGCAAGTCTTTAGAATCAGGGATATGATTTTTTACAAGTTGTCTTTAATTTCAAATATTTGGACGCTGACGTCACGGCTTAGTGAATGCGGCAGTAGAGCTCTACCGGTTTTGTTTGGAACTATGATTGTTTCGGTTATCACTTGTCAGTTTGATTTTGAGATAGCAACATATTGTTAACTAAAAACATATTTGATACAACTTTTGATATTTTAATTAATGTTTTATTTACATACCTTTACTCTTAACTATGCTGTCACCTGTTCACAATTTTAGGTTAGTTTGTTTACAACAGCAAACGGAAACCACGTGTACCGTAAATATGTATGTGTGTGTGTGTGAGAGAGAGAAATGTCTTTGAATGAGTAACAAGTCGTGACGTCACGAATTTTACAACCGCGAAAGTTTATTAGCAAATTTATGAATGAAAAGTCGCATATTTCATGTTATTTTATATTACTATATTTATTAAATGAGACTAATTTCACAATTTTATAAAAAACTATTTTATTTTTAAATGACCCCCATTATGTTTATTCTAAATCTAATCAAATAATCAATAAAATACCATTTTCCGTTATCTATATTATTAATTTTAAACAATATTATATATTTATAAACCAAATTTAAATATTAAATTCCATGTCAGTCTAATAATATAATTGAAGGTTGTTTTTTTACAAAAACAGAACATGAGCAACAAATTTGTGAACAAATTCAAATTTTCAGAAAACAAAACCTGTTTAACAATTGAGCGATGGACAACTAGATATCTAAAATTCACTAGCATTGTTTTTTTTTTTGTTAATCGTATATGGAATATTTTGGAGGAAAATACTTCTAATAAAAGATGTATATAATTAATTTTTCTGTAATTGTTACTTGAAGTATTTTTCCCTAAATTAATCCGTAAACGATTGACAAAAAAAAATGCTAGTCAACTACTCGCTAATCACCCTCAATCATACTACCAACCAATGGGCTCAATTAAAATTTTATTTTATGGATACATCATTTATTAAAAAAAATTGAAAAAGACTTTTTTTAAATAGAAACTTAAATAACGAAAGAAATGTTTCAAAAATAAAATTGATGCATTATTTTGTTAAAAAGATAATCTTAATCCCCTTAACAAAAATATTTTGGACCATAGAAAGGGAGTAATTTTGTTTTTGTACATTTCCAAACATACATATCCTTCAATTTTGTTCTAACACTATACTTCATTTCACGTAAGAAAATAGTAGATGACGCTTGAGTGGCGACCGTTTGAGGGTACCTCCATATACAGAATATGGCCATGGGCCAAGATCGCCGCCATTAACGGGCCAATGCCAAACATATTAAGTATACTTTGGTTCACGAAAGATGACTATTCAAGGTTACTTGTTCGAAAAAAGAATACACAGCACTTAATCCAGTAGTAACTTAGCAACATTTCATGTTAGAAAGAGAAAGATTATTTGAAGTATGTCTATACAGTTTATGTTGTGTGACAGATATACGTAAATGGTGACATTACTTTCTAACACATTACAAATAATAATGACGTATGTCGTAGAATTACAGATATCTAATTATCTACTGCACTGCCCTCTGTCCTAATAGTTACCCAGTGACGTTGACATTTAAATCAAATTATTATTCCATGGTTTTTGTCAAGTCTATGTTTGTCGGTTTTGCAAATACATAAGTGAAGAGCATAAATCTTTGAGAAAGGTATTCTTTAAAAAGAAACATAATTTTCAAATAAATTACACTTATTTTTGTCAGTTAAAATGTATCCATAAATATTTCATGTTGCACGTCTATGTATACGAAGTGCAGTGAAGTTTTCTGCAAGTAATATTATTCCATACGGTTAATAAATGACCTTGAATTGTCATCTTTCGTGAACCAAACTATATTCATTTCCCTATTTATGTGTAAGAAATGTAATATATTATAAAAAAATATTAAATAATCACGCAATAAAAATTTAGTTATTTAAGAGATACTCAATTATTATTATGACTTAGATTTAGACATTATTTTGGAGCCGAACTTATAGAATGATTTGTTTGTGACCAAGAATTATGTAGTTACATTATTTTCTCGTCTCAGCAAATACAGTAATATAAGAATGCTACCAGAAGACTGATTTAGTCTGTAGAAAACTTAAATTTTAGTTTTAAAAATTTAAATGTTTGTGCTTAATATTGGTAATTTTTATTTGTGTATATAGGTACCCTAGACCGTTTTACATGCATTAAATAAATAATTTAAATTCGTAAAACCAAACTTTGTCAATACTAAATATTTTTATCTGCATAAATGTATCATATCTGAATATTAAAAATTACAAGGTCGAAATCAAAAACAGTTAAATATCATTTAATTCTGTCAATTTTCTGTTGAGAGTTGATATATTTTTCGCTTTGGAAACAAGGCGTGCATTCCCTTTCCCTATTTAAACCAACGCTATTTTCATAAGTGAAATGAACTATAAAAAAAAATACATACATACTTAAAGCAACATCAATGTAGCATTTCCTGTTGGAAAATGTTGATCAAATAAACAAAACTAGATAAAATCGGCATTAGTACAGAAACATTTCCGGTTGGCAGATGTTTACAAAGTGTTGATCATAACCAAGATATTAAAAACTGAGCGAGCATTACATATAAATTCTTTTTTTGTTTGGTGAAATTGGACTATATCACTGAAAATTGTTATTTCGTGATTATCTACAAAAGCTGTAGATAAATATGATAAGATCACAATATTTATTTTATAGATACAGATACGGTAACCAATAACTCGAAATATATATAGTGCGAAACCACGTCCGTGTGGATTTTGAACGTACTATACATTTGTATACCATTTAGAAAAGAACAATTTACACCGCACAAAACAAAAAGAAAATTATATTTTTATGATATATTTTAATATAAACAACAAGTACACTAATTTCCTGAATTAATCTACATATAAAATTAAAATATTATGATTTTGTCGAGTGTCGCAATATGACATTTAATCATTAACCTCTAATAAATTATTTACAAATTCATTTCCGCTCATTTTAATAATATCAATATACCATAACAACAATCTTTGTGGAACATGCAACACAAATAATGATTGTTGTTTTATCGAAAGTTCTATCAGAAACAAAATAATTCTGACGTGTATTTAGAACACAAATTCATTGACGTGTGCACAACAAACCAATAAAGCTCTTTCCAGAACCGGCTTTCAGTTATTAGTGTCAGTTTTAGTGTTTGTGGCAAATATGTACAAATATTACGTTTTCTGCGTATTTCTTCTTATAACAACATCTACAAACATTGTTTTTGCGTGTAAAGGTTGTGTGGGTTTAGATGAATATAGTTTTCCAAAAATATTACCGCATTTCTCTGCAGTATTAGTTAAATTCGATGTAGCATTTCCTTACGGTGATAAACATGAAATATTTACAAAACTAGCGGCAGACGTTGCAGATATAAAAAATCTCTTAATAGCTGAAGTTGGTGTGAAAGATTACGGAGAAAAAGATAACGAAGAGTTAGCGAAAAGTTTTGGTGTAACAAAGGATGATTTTCCAAATATTAAACTGTTTAAACGTAGTATTGAAAATCCTGTAACATTCCCAACAACTACTGATTTCACTGTAGATAACTTAAAAACATTTTTACGCGACAATACAAACATTTATATAGGGCTTCCTGGGTGTGTAGAAGATTTGGACAAACTTGCTAAAAAGTTTGTTAATTCTAATAACCAAAAATCCGTATTAAAAGAAGTAGGAGAAGTTTCGAAAACTTTAACTGGAAAGGTAATTAATATACATAAGAAATTTTATATTTTATTCATTTTTTTCATTTTTTAGGAGGAAGAATCGTTGAAAACCTACGTTGTAATAATGAAAAAGATTATTGAATTAGGCAATTCATTCATTACTCAAGAAAAAGAACGAGTTAGTAAATTATTAAAAGGAAAAATTAGTACAAAGAAGCAAACAGAACTACAAACACGATTAAATATACTTCGAGCATTTGAAATAACTGGAAAAGATGAACTTTAAAATGCGTAACTTCCAGCACAATTAACTTTTGTACCTTTTTAATCACTTGTGTTCATGATTGAAAGGTTTCCACTGGTTTATGTGATATTTGTGTAGCTATATATTAAGTTTTCATGACGTATTATTATTATAAATTAGTCACTAATAATAATATTTAAGACATTCCAGTAGATATTTGATTTTTTACTTTTATTTCCCTTTTTACCTTCCGTCACTTATAGGTAAGGATGGTATTTTCTTTGGTCAAAAAAATCGATGGTGAGTTTTTAATGAATAAGCACTTTTAGAGTCCTTAGAATACGAATTTACTGTTTTTACGATGTCTGTATGTGTAACGAAAATTTCTCCTTCGATACAATTCCAAAAATTATAATTCGTTCATATTTCTATTTCGTACGTCCATAAGAAGAATTGATTAGATTTTGTTTGTGATTGGTTAACCCGAAGTATCGTAATTTGTTTGTTTTTCTTGAAAAAACGCTGTTAAATATATTTTTTTATGTTATTATAAATATTAAAGAATGTTCTATTATCTATACGATTTGACTGAATTTTTTTACTTATTCAATGGATATAGAGTTAAAGAATTATTAAGGAATAAAGCAGTCAGTTATGCTATAACCATGGAAACAGCTACTATATGAAGAAAATTCTAATTGACAAATGTCAGTGTCAATGAAAAGAAAACGAATGTGGCAAAGAGATGAGGATGTTGAGATAGATGTTGCCAAAGACACGGAAAGATGGGATAATGAAAATGGCTCGAGTGAAAGAAGTTTCTAGAAAATAATACATTGGAAGAAGAATGAACAGCTTAGTAGAAGAAACAGAGGAAGACCAAAGAGAAGATGGAAGGACTGTATTGCGGAAGACTTGAGCGAAAAGGAACTGAAAAATTATGTGCAGGAACTTGAAACTGAACCAAAACCCGAATTTTTGATGAACTGTTATTTGTGAAAGTCAACAAAACTGGATCTCGATTTTGGGAATTTAAATTCTACTGTAATTGAGATTTCCTCCACTTTTTCTAAAAGTAGATTTCAAATTCTACTGGTCTAGAGTAGTAGAATTCATGTCCCTAAAATTACTTTGTCTACGTCTAGTTTTAAAAGTTGAGTTGAATCATATTTTCTTACTGGATTTTAAAACCACTGAAACTGGGTAAGAATAATTCATACAAATATGATTAAAACTAAACTTTTAAAATTAAACAAATAAATCATCACAGCATATTACCCATTGCTGTACACAGATATCGGTAATGATGAAATATTTGTACGGTGCGGGCGCTTACCAGTCACTCAATGTTGGCGTGGAGAGTGCATTTGTAATTTTTGCCGTCGGTCGGGATAGAACCCGGGTCCCTAAATTCCGACCGGCCACGAGACCCTATAAAGAAATGTCTGCATAAACAATAGAAACGAATTCTACTGCTCCAGACCAGTAGAATTTGAAATCTACTCTGTGAAAGAGTGGAAACAAATCTCAATTCTAGTTGAATTTTAAATCTAATAGAATTTAAAATTACAAAATTGAGGCCAAGAACCGAATTTAAACTGATTCTATTTCAGTTAAATTAAAATATTTTTTTAATATGATTTTAAATAGTTATTTGTTTAACTAGGCACTAAAATACCAGATTTACAGCAGAGGCTGCCTTTTCATTACGAGGTAATGAATGCTGCTGAAGCTATGAATCTGTTTGGTACCGTGTTGTTATTTTTAATACCTATTTTGAAAGTTATCGCCATCAAATTATGTTGCTATGCCTTTGTTGAACAATTGCTATATAAATAGCAACAAAAATATTTTTGTTTTGACAGTGTGATATTTTACAGACTGTTAGCTGTCAAAAAATCACACTTTTAATGTCAATCGGCAAAAACCATCTTTTTGTGCTTGTAAACATTTATTGCTCTGGACAGAAATTCGAACCCAAAACCTAAATAATTTTTTTTTTCTGAACCTAAACCGACCCTGAACCATAAATACATTTCGGTTCAGTTTTGTGATTAGAAGTATTAAATATGGTTTGTAAAAATCTTATCCTAAAAATATATGAAATATATTTAAAAAAAAGTGTAATTATAATATAAATTAATCACATATTAGGTACATTTTTATTAGAATTCATTAAAAATCTAATATAATATGTCATACAAGAAAAATATATAACATTAGAACTTTGCATCAATACAAAAACATAGTCTTAAGAATTTCTTAAAAAATATATGTGGAATGACATGTAATAATAATAAGGCACCTTCAAATCTATGATTACAAATTGGAAACATTAAAATATCGCATGCTTAGGACTGAACAATGAGTAAAGGAATAGGAAACAAAAACTAATCTATTTGGAAACATTTAAATCAGCCATTTTGTTTATAACTGTCTCTTCTTCTTTTGTTTCGTTTTTGTCCCCTGCCGCTCTCTCCGGCGAATTTAATGGCGATTCTTCCTCAGAATTAGAAGAATTATCTTCATCATCGTCTTCGTCTCTCCTGTATAGCACACATTGTTCTTTTACGATCTGTTTCGCTTCATCGAATTTGTTCTTCCATTGATTTGCAACTGAAAATAAACAATTGAAGTGATTTGCAACTACTGAAAAGTAATTTGTGATTTTCAATTGTTTATTTTACTTACTGTCTGCAGTAGCAAATCTGATGGCTAAACATTCTTGTTTAGCAGTTTCATCCGCAAAATCTGCCAAAACTGTCCATACCCAAGCGCGATTGGACCCTGCACTAGGTTTAAGTTCCATCCATGGTGTGATAAAATGATTAGCACAAATCTTTAATGTTTTATCTCTGCGCATCACAACACGAACAGAATTATTTTCTTTGTGTCGAAGTAGTTTCACTTCACCCGTACCTCGTTCCTAAAAAAAATCGAAAATATTGTGCGTAGTTGAGGTTAACAAATATCATACCTTCCATTCTGGTGCTTTAGAATCTGATATGTCAAACCGAAATAATTTTGCACGTAATTTAATAAGCTCTTCTTCATTTTCTTCATTAGTAGTAACTTCTATTTCAGGAAGAGTAATAATAGGTTCGTATTGAGGATCTACTTCTGGTTCCTCAGATTCACTGTCTTTTCGCATTTGGTCACCATTTTCCTAAAAATTCAAGAAGCTTACAATAAACTCAATTAAGGAATTTTAAGCCTTATACCGCTACGACCGACATGCTGCCTTCGTTCCTTATGACTTATTTAATTAAAAAAAATTACATGAACCAACACATCAAGCACAATCAACGTTCACGGGCTTTTTTGCACGCTTTGTTTGACATTCGACCAATAACAAGTGGAATAGATTAGTTATCCTTTTTTACTGTTTGAATACAATTTTATCTTTTTATAACATATATTTATTTTAACAATTAATTTAAAATTTATATTGCAACTTTTGTGCGAGTACAACGGAAAATTTTAAACAAACTGAAATAAAAATTGCATTGTTTACAATAATATGGTGCATAAGCAAAAGATGTCGCATTCGCCACTCACTACACCAGTGTTACCAACCAGACCGAAATTTCGGTAGATCTACCAATATTTGTCTCAATCCCCGCTCGAAATTCAGATTTCTTTTTTACATCAAATGGGTGAAAAAGTTACTCCTAAGCAAATATTATAATGTACAAAATTAAATATTGTGTTAAACGAAAGAACAAATATACATAATAGTTATTTTTCTACTCTTGCTTTGAAAATACATTTTTCTACTCCTGCTCTGAAAATACAATTTTCTGGTTTGTTTTTCATGTTGAAAGTAACTCTTTGCAGCACGCTTCGGTATCCTAGCAACGAATTTTACTTACAAATGTTGTATAGAATGTTTGTTGTCATAGATACGCATCACAAATAAAAAAATTGAAAATAAATGTCAATTTATTTTTAAAAAATAATTCTTTATTTCCTTATTTTTTATCTTGCAGGAGTAGAAAAAATAGTGTATAAAACGTGTTGAAAGTCCTTTGTCGAATACAAACGATTGCAACCTTCGCTTCGCTCAGACTGCAACTTTCGTTTTGGTTCGACAAAGATAGACTTTCAGTACTTGATATACAATAGTTAGTCGAATAAATTTAAATTACTCGCTTCATAGACAGATTTAGCGAAAAATTACTTATTACTAAAACTTATGATGAAGAGATTTAATAAAATGCTTTCAATGTTGCCTATTGTGCATTATAAATTATTTGTTTTTAAAAATTTTACAAAACGCTTGTCTTAGCTCGGTTCAGAACGTCAACTGTCAACAGACTTGTTATGACAAAGGTGTTTTGTTCTGTGCTGTTTTGGTGAATATTAATAATAATTAGTGATTTAATAATAATATTATATTCGTATCATTCATAGAGTGAGGTTATTTTTTTCGCCAAACCACATAACGCGCCACCACAATATACGACGTACGTTCAGAAAATTAAACAAAGATAGTAACGACGCAGTCCCGCCTTCTATGACGTTTACTTTTCTAGTCAACTGCTGTCATTTGATATTTTATTAAAATATTAATAACATATCATAATGCCGTCGAATCTTTGTATATTCGAGTCAGTAGGTATGAAATATAAATAATTATCTAGCTGCTTTCCAAATCGGATAAGGATGATACTTGACATTGCACATAAAAATGACATGAGATGTCACATGTCATGTACACTGACACTAGTCTGATATTACTTTGCGTAAACTTGGTTCCAATTTCAGCCTATCAAAGAATTCAAAACTATGCCCTATTCTCCACAATACTGAATTAATAAGGTGGAACAAGGTATACGTTACTATTTTACTCTGATACCGATAATAAAATAAATCTAGTTGGCAACATTGTACTAGAATGAGAATGTTGGTCATCTGTTGGTGAAACGTACATTGACGTTTTGATTACATTTGATAAGTTATTTATAAATAAAAAGTAATAAAAATGGGTTCGAAAAAGAAGGAAATTTCGGTAAGAATTTTGTTTAGAAATTACAACTTTCAACGCAATAAATTTAAAAAAAGCTATTACCTGGTCAGAATTTGTTTCATATTCTTTGGTTTTGTCACACATTTTAAAATTTAACCATTAATTCTTTAAATATACCCTTACAGCAAGAAGAAATAGCGAAACAATTTTTATTACCCGAACGTCAGTCAAAAATTGCAACCCTTTTAAAACAAGACGGCCAGGCGTATTGCATTTGTCGATCTTCGGATAGCTCTCGTTTTATGATCGGATGCGATAGCTGCGAAGAGTGGTACCATGGCGACTGCATCAACATCACAGAAAAAGAATCGAAACTCATTAAACAATTCTTCTGCGTGCGTTGCCGTGAAGAAGATCCAACTCTGCAAACAAAGTGGAAGACTCGTAAACGAGAAGATAGTTCAATGTGCAGCGAGGAAAGAAAAGCTAAGAGACGTAAGGAACGCAACGAAAACTCATTTTCTAAAACTAAATCTAGCTCGAAACGTTGTGGTCAATGTATGGGTTGCTACCGAACGGACGACTGCGGAAGATGCGATGCCTGCAAAGATATGAAAAAATATGGAGGTTCTAGCCGTTTAAAACTACGATGTAAGCAACGAACTTGTATAAACTTGCTTCAGTATAATACACCACAAGGGCAGAAAACTCGTCGAAAACGCAGAGATTCCAGCTCAGACTGCGGAGAATCAACTTTACATTTACAAACAGATTATGCCAGACAATGTTACGGCCCCCAATGCATCAACAGTGCCAGATATGGCTCCAAATATTGCTCAGATACTTGTGGTACAAAACTAGCTACCAATAGAATCTACCAAGTTCTTCCCCAAAGAATTCAAGAATGGTCGTTGAGCCCATGTGAAGCAGAAGAAAAAAATAAACGCGGTTTAGACCATATTCGAAAACAACAACTAGAAGTTCGGCAAATTCTACACGAATTAGACAAAAGGCACAGAGAACTCGATGCAATCATAGACCGAGCGAAAAACGCCGTCGTAGACCCAAATTTCGAAATAGATAATGAAGATGAACTTGAAATGTCTATGTATTGTATTACCTGCGGACACGAAATCCATTCCAGGACTGCAATTAAGCACATGGAGAAGTGTTTCAACAAATATGAATCGCAAGCATCGTTTGGATCAATTTTCAAAACGAGAATTGAAGGAAACAACATGTTTTGTGATTTTTACAACTCTTCAAACCATACTTATTGCAAACGTCTTCGCGTTTTGTGTCCAGAACATTGCAAAGACCCGAAAATAAACGACAACGAAGTCTGCGGTTGCCCTCTTGTTACTAACGTTTTTAATCTAACGGGAGAATTTTGCCGGGCCCCAAAAAAATCTTGCGTTAAACACTACGTTTGGGAAAAACTTCGCAGAGCTGAAGTCGATATGGAAAGAGTTAGGCAGTGGCTCAAAATGGATGAACTTATTGAGCAAGAGCGACAATTGAGGCATAATATGGCGTCTAGAGCTGGAGTGCTTAGTTTAATGCTACATTCGACGTATAATCATGCAATTATGGAACAGTTGACCAAAGCTAGTCAGCAGGATCAACTTGCCGTGCAAGATGAGATTACTAAAAAATTTAAACGTACTCAGAGTTCGAAGAAATATCGCGATTATTAAGAATGCCATAGTTGCGCATTATTGAAATTATTGGTTTCTAACAAGAAACCGAAAAAATAATGGTTAAGTGAAATCAAAAACTTAATTTTTAAAACAGTATTATAACAAAACTGGTTTATATTTTATATACTAAATAATTGGTTAATAAACCTGTTAATAAAGTCATTCAAGAAACAAAAAAGCTTATTTTTTTCTATAGCAGATTTTAAAGAGGTGCTTTTATTTACTCAAAATAGTGGATCAAGTAGCACTTTAACCGCAAGAGTAAATAAAATAATTTATACTTTTATAGCAAGGGTATATGTATAACGTAATTTAGTTTTTATTTAAATTAAATTAAAAATATTGTACACTTTAACGGTTTGTGATAATATAGTTTTCAAATAACTTCGAAATAAATAGCGTGAAAGTAAAATTTCTAAATAGTAAACGTTATTCGGTATATGAAAATCAGTTTTCACAAAGCGTGGTATTTTATCGTACAGTAGCGCTCTTTCTCTAAAACTGCTTTAACGTCGAATATAAAGTATTTTTCGATGGACGCTATTTCAGAAGAAATAAGGTTAACCGCTATATACATACTGTAAAAAAAATACGTACGCATGCGCATTGAAGCCAAAATGAGCTTTAACGTTCACGCCATTTATTGTGACGTTATGTGAAAATTCTCTAGTAATGTTCACGTTATATGTAATTTTACTGTTGACGCTATCTATTTTGACGTTATGTAAAAACTCATAACAACTTCAATTATGCAATTAACGTTACCAGAAAGATCTATTTTTGGAATAGAATCACAATTTACATAAAATTTTAAGTTGTGTTTAAGTAATAATATAATTTATAATTGTTTTTTTCCTATTTTTTAAAAATCTGCCATAGAAAAAAATAGAAATTCATAAAATTTAATTATAGACTTTTTTCGATTTGTAAAATAACGCATAAATTTTGTTTTTTACGCCCGTCGCGCTTTTTTTTTCATTCATTCCAGAAACTGTTTAAAAATTGATTTTAATTTGTTTCGGTTAATAAGTTTCCGGATTTTGAGTAAAAATGTCGATTTCGATTAAAAACCGATTTTTTTCATATTTTCTAATGTTGAATATTTTATTTGAAAATATTTTTTGTTCGTCCAGATTACAAATTTATTAAAAAAAGTAAATATAAAATTATTACTTAACAAAAATGACATTTAAAATAAATATATAAACCATTTTATTCTGTTACAAGAAATTTCGATAACATTTAAACTCATGGCAAATATTTTTACATTTAGTAATAGGGTTTTATATAATTAATAAGTACAAGTTATATTCCTATTTCTTTATTATCTTATGTATTACTATTGCGTTAGATAATTAAAATATGAGTTACATAAATATTGCATTAACTCAATAAAATTTTCATTACATAACTATGTATAAAATAATCTCTTTGTATATAATTTCAGAGAGCACATAAATTGCTTGTCATATGATTGTTTATACATAAAATAAATAAAAAAATTAAACTTGTAAATCAGAACTCTTTTATAAAATAAGATATGAAAATATATTAATTAATATCAAAATAAAATATATCACAAAACACCAATAGAAGTACGGAAATGGCAGTTGTCTCAACGAAGTTCTCCTCCTCCGCGCTACATCACAGGGGCAGAGTCATTGCCGCACGGGCGTACTCGCAACGACGGGTGCCTGGAAACATCATCATAGCTCATGAATTGCGGTTTTTTTAATCGGCGGACAGTGCGAACGTTGGTGTCCACGTTTTTCAGGATCCGCGTGAGCGACGATTTCGGACTAGTCCCCAGGACCTGCGGTGACTGAGATCGAGCTGGCGGTCGGAGCTTCACCTGCCGGAATATTTCTTCGGGGTTCAGTGGGACAGCTTTGCGAAAAATGGGCGTAGAAGTCTGAAATACATTTTAAATATACGCAGACTGAGATACTTTTTTCGAATCATTTTTAGTAGTTTCGAAAAGAAGAGTATCATATTAAAAAATAAACAGGTAGGAAATACATTTTTAACAACTTTACTAGTAAATAATTTGTGACGAAAAACAAATCAATTTTTTTAGAATTTGCAGGTTTTTATTAAATTTTGGACTTCTTCATTTTTAAATTGCTTAGTTTGTATTTGTACCTAATTTAGAATTATAGTTTACGTGAAAAATTAGATCAAATTTTGATATCAAATATCTCAAAAACTTAAACGATACTATTTCAATTTTAGAAAAAGTAAATTTAGTTTCAGAAAAGGTACATTTATTTTTGGAATGTATTTTTATATGAAAAATGAAATACGAGGGGGTAGGGTTTTAATTTCGACTTTACCCGCTAGATATCTTTTCTAAACATCCTTGGAGAAACATCTGAGCGATCAGTGTGATTTTTTTCATAATCGCTATTTGACATGTTCGGCAATTTTGCAATGGCAGATAATAAAGTTTTGTTTCCTGTCAGGGAAAGATGTAGCGGAAACTGTCGCAATACTTCGGAGGGCTTACGAAGATGAAGCTTTGTGCTAAGCGAGGCTTTACGAATGATTTTCTCGTTTTAAAAGTGGTCGAATATCAACTGAAAATGACCTTCAACGGGGACGTCTTTCGACTTCCAGAACGTCTAAAATTACTGAAAAATCCGTGATGCAATAATATCTGATCGTCATACAACAATCGATGAATTGAAAGAAGTCACTGGAATATCCTTGAGTTTATGCCAACAAATTTTGACTGAAAATTTGAAGATGAAACGCAGCGTAGCGAAATTCATTCCATGTGTGCTAGGAATTGAAAGAACAATCAGAAAATGATGCGGAGTTTTTGTATACTCTTCCAAGCATTGCTGCTGATTTTAATAACAGGAAACAGAACTTGGTTAACACGTTGCTTTTTAATGTCCGCCATTGCAAAATCGCCGAATACGTCAAACAACGCTTATGAAAAAAATTACACTGACCGCTTAGATGTTTCCCCAAGGATGACGCTTGGGCAACAGATCCGAAAGGGTGTCTAGTTATGATACCTAGCTGGTGAAGTCGAAACTAGAGCCTTACCACCCGCCAGATAATAATTTTCGTTATTTTTTGGTACATCCTCGAATATGCACTGGATGAAGTGAAAATGCAGCAGTCGAATTAGTTTGAATATTTGGGTATAATCACAGAATCCCTTTAAGGGAGGCTGCTGAGGAAGTTCACTATTCATTCGTGATTATTTTTTTTAAACAATGATGTACCGCCGTATTTATTAGGCAAGACTCCCTATGGCTTTTTTTCTGTTCCAAAAGATAAAGAGGACATTGAAAAACGTTTTGCGACCATAGAAGAGATAAAGACAAACTCGCTGAAGGAACTAAAGGCGATATTAAAAAGTGTATTTCACAAATGTTTTTGCACCATTAGAAACAACGTCAGCATAAGTGCATTATACCTATCATATCTAATGGGGAATCCTCTGAAGGGGACAAAAAGCAACAAAAGAAAATTCCAATCATTTTTTTTATGAAACCTTGTGCAGCTTCAGGTCCCTAATGTGTAAAACTGATAGAAAAATTTAATTGAATGGTCATGAAAGACGTGATTTTATGTGTACAAAATTTAATTTTATATGCACTTACTGTAGTTTTTCTGAGTCGTACTTTCAGGAGGTCGTCAACAGTAATTTGAGGCCTTGTATTCTCATTTTTAGCTTTATCTCCTTTCTTTACTGATTTCATAGGCCGTGTGGTAGGAGTGGACCCCATCATCAGCATAGGCGGCGGGGGCGGTGGAGGAGGCGGTGGCGGAGGTGGTGGTGCCAAACTGAAACCTGGTTTATTCACCCTCTCCCGTAATTCTCTAATTTCTTTCCTCAATTCATCAATAATTGATAGTTTCTCTTCCTGACATTGCAATTTATTCTTGCAATTAGTTAACTCAACTTGTAAATCATTTACTTTTAACCGGAGATCTTGGACTTCATTTTTGCAGGTGCATTTGATTGTATTTTCGAGCATTGCAGTCTGTTCTTTTTGTATTCCATAGATAAGTCGTTTGAAGGCGGCAAAACCCTGCATATTTTTCTGTATTTTCAGTGTAAGAATGCATATAAATTCCGCATAGTTCACACGAAAATACAGTGTGTTGGCATGAAAGAAACGGCCATAAGTTCAATCTTATTTTTTTTCCACACATAACTGATTTTTCGCTTATAAACCTGGATATAATGAACTTTCGGACCGTGTGCAAAATGTAACGTTTTCTGTCGTATGTATCTCGTTGACCGATTATTGTTGTTCATTGTTTTAACTTCATTTATGATTGTACTATACAGGATGGGGCTTAAAAACATCCTTTTTTTAAGAGAATAAAATAAAAAGTATTACAGATACACAACATTTTTGGATAATGAAAGAACATAAGTTTTAAATCATGCAGTTTTTGAAGGCAAATAAAATAAAAAGTATTGCTGATTGTAAAAATTATTTTTGGATAATGAAAGAACATAATTTTGTTTTAAATCATGCAGTTTTAAACAACACATCTTGAAGGTGATGGCCACCGTTCTCTTCGCACTGGCGCAACCGATTTCTGAAGCTCCTCTCTACACGTTCCAACTTTCGGGCTATTTCCTGTTGAATAAGATTCTTCAGCTGAAGCAGGATTATAGAGCGGTGCTTCTTCCATGAGATATCCCCATAAAAAAATCACATATCGTTAGAGTTGTGACGGCTCAGCACATTTGAAATGACATCCCGTGGGCGCGCGTGCTCGCCCAATTTAACGCCATGTAATTTTTTTATGTGGATATCTGAAGGCAGAAGTTTACAAACACCGCCCTACAACCCTGCTTCAGCTGAAGAATCTTGTTCGGCAGAAAATAGCCCAAATGTTGGAACATGTAGATAGGAGCTTCAGAAATCTGTTGCATCAGTGTATAGAAAACGATGGCCACTACTTTCAAGATGTTTAAAACTGCATGATTTATAACTGTAAATTAGTTTATTTCATTATCCAAAAATAATTTTTGTTTATCAGCTATACTTTTTATTCGCCTGCAAAAAATGAAGTTTCTAAACCCCACTCTGTACATATTTATGCTTATTATTAATTTTTTAATCAAATATTCAATAAATGACAAATTTATAACAAAATAACAATAATACTGATGGGTGTGGTAATCTGTTTTATACACAGATTTTGGTAATGATGATGACATATTTGTAACGTGCGGACGTTACCAGGCGTCACATCACGGGCACGCATTGCTGGCGTGTAGAGTGCAACACAAAGATCAATTTTGTGCTATTTAAAATTCGAAATATTTGGCGTCGGTCCGGATTGAACCCGGTTCCTCAAATTTATGACCAGACATTCAGGCACGCGTCCACGAAACCCCTAAACTTGTTCTGTTATTACGAACCTCGTCTTAAAGACGAACCATTTCTGATGACAGGTAGTGGTTCGTTATAATATAAGCGAACACTACTGTATTTGCATTTCTTTTTAAGATTTTCAATAATTTTAAATATTTTCGTGTGAACTAAAACGGGTGGATCAAAGTAAAACTTTTTTCAATTTGATCCACCTAATGGCCAATTGCACCAACAAGATTTAATTTTAAGCTAGGGTTAAACAAAAAAATGCAAATCAAAATTCTGACAGTAATATATTATAATTCATTTAACATGTCATTTCGATGCAATTTTGTTAATTTAAGCCAAGTTGGTGCAACCGGCCATAAGTGATTTAAATCTTACCTTTCGGATTGCAATTTGCAGCCATGAAAAAACCTGAAGAAGCGGCATTGGCCATCTCTGTTTTTTAAATTTACTGTAATTTCTTTGTGGAGTCACAGCACTTAAATCATCACCAATTTTCTCTTCCGCCATACGTATATTAGTCATGCTTTTTCTCACATTCAGAATTGGCGATAAGGAATGAATCGAAGACAGCGATTTTATTGAATTATTAATAGAATTTCTTCTACTTTTTATTTCTTGATTAATTTCATTATTAGAAATACCTAAACGCTTCGGGGGCTTACTCTTCGGCGTAGAATTGTGAATAGGAGAAATATTTGCCAAGGGTGTTGAGAAATGGTCATGAATAAGTGCTGGAGTAAAAAATGACACGTCTATTTTGTTTTCATCAAAATGTGGATTAGTTTTTGTTTTTTTAGATGTCTGTGAAATAACAGGTGTCAAATTTCGAATTAACGAACTGCTTCTTATTCGTTTATTGGGAGTTTTATAATCGAAATAGCTATCGTACTGCTTTAATTTTGAGGTCGACCTTGGTGTGTCTCCGTGGTCGGGAATAGCCGGACTTTTTTCTTTGATGCACTCTATTTTTTCGATGATTGGTGATGATATAGATATAACTGGAACTGTGGATTTTGATCTTGGCCTAAAACCTCCGCATTGAGGATGAGGAATCTCGGTTATTTTATGTAATCCAGATTCTTCAAACTTGGGACTTGGAGTCAATATTGGAGTTACAATATCCACTAGGTGTAAGGAATTCTTGTGACTACTCCTTTCTAGTTTTTCACTTGATACACAAGTACGAATTTCATCTACTTCTGCATTCTGCCTTTCTCTTCTATATTGATATTGTCTTTGTTTCCTAAGTCTTTTATTCCTCTTTCTCGTTTTGGCCATTTTTACTTAATGCAAATATTGCACGATAAAATTTTAATGACAACTATTTTGACAAATTTTATTACTCACTCTTGTTTAAACAAGATTTATATTTAATATTTATCTTTGTATATAAATATATAATACTTAAAATAATACATATAGAACTATATCATACAAAAATCTTCGAAATAATTGAAGTACTGTATATAGTAAATTACAGAAAAACGTTAAATTCAAAAAACCGTTTGATCAAATTTGAATGAGTTGTTATGGTAACTGTCAGATGTTTATAATGGGGAATTGTGGGAAACAAGTGAATTTAACTTTTGGCGCTGAAAGTGTGAATTTTGATTGAATTTTGTTAATTTTTACAAAAAAATATATTTGTAAATATAAGAACATCAATGTAAACGATAAATAATAGCTACGGTTCGTAATTATAAAGTTTAGCGGTTAAAATAACTTGCTAATCAGTTCAAATATGATTGATTTGAAGTTTTATATTTATAAACAAATACACCTTTGATGCAGCAATTATATGTACCCAAATTGATAACATATTACCTTTCAATTATAGTGCTAAAGATAAAGAAGAAAAAGATAAGCCAGCTAGCTGATTACAGCGCTGTTTTCTGATTGGCGCGTTGTCTATTTACCAGTTCGTTTGCCTCGCTTTCAAATACAATTCGTTATGTCTGGTTATGTCGTCGGTTTAGTTTAGGGAAGAAGAAAGTCAGTTTAAAAGGGATCATTTATTTATGTAAGTACAAATTTTAATATCAATAACAAGTGATACATCAACTGAACTATTTGTTAAGTATTATAATTACCTTTTTTTTTGATGTATTAATACATGTATTGGTTAGGAAAAAGTACGTTACTTTTGTAACTAAACCTCAAAGTTTTGTATTCAAAAGTCATTCAAAATGTAAATGAAATATGTAACAGATAATACTTCTATATATACTAATTATGAATGCGGTAAAAAACAATATAATGTGATTTTCTTTCTCTAGATTACTAACAGAAACTAAGCATATTTATTTACACAAAATGGATGATTTTATGAAAATAGAAAAGATTGGCGAAGGAACTTATGGAGTCGTTTACAAAGGTAAACACAGAAAAACAGGTCAAATAGTGGCAATGAAAAAGATACGATTGGAATCTGAAGATGAAGGTGTGCCTTCTACAGCAATTCGAGAAATCTCCTTACTAAAAGAACTGAAACATGAAAATATAGTTTATTTGGAGGATGTTTTGATGGAGGAAACTCGACTTTATCTTATTTTTGAATATTTGTCTATGGATCTCAAAAAATATTTAGATTCTTTAGGTGCTGGTAACTTTATGAAACCGGCTTTAGTTAAGAGTTATTTGCATCAAATAACTGGGGCCATTTTATTCTGTCATCAGAGAAGAGTATTACACAGAGATCTAAAACCACAGAATTTACTTATCGATCAGTGTGGCACAATTAAGGTGAGATTTGTTTTACTTTAAATAATTAATAGTTGCTAGAAATAAAATTTGAAAATTGTATTGTAAATTTTATGCATTTATTACATTTTTAATTAATTTTTTCTTTTAAATATAGCTCCAAATCATTTCTGCCTTCTCAATCAAATAATTTATAAAAATATTTATAACTACTTATTTGAAACATATTTCATACAAATTTATAACTTAAAAACAGGGCATCTAACTCGCCAAAAACAGGGTTCGGTTCATGTTTTTTGAGAGATGGGTTCGTGTGTGGTTCTTGTTGAAACATTAATAAAATTTGTGGTTTTGTTCGGGGTCAGATTCGCTTCGACCTAATGAAAATTGAATTATTACTTTTTCAATAACAATATAAAGAAATAATTCAAAATGCGAGCCAGAATTTACGTAAGACAAAAAGACGAACACAATTTACACAAACAGACAACACAAATAGTAACGCAGACGTCGAAGGCGTCGATTATCGGCTGTATTACGAATTTTAATATTAATTTCGGTTTTGATTCGGTTCGGGTTCGATGTCCTGCTTAAAAATGAGTTTATTTATAAATCTACAATATATTTCAACAAACATTGATGATTGAAGTAAATGAAGTATTTTCCTGCAATTTTTAGTTTAGACATGCTACTAAACAGAAAGACCTCAAGGTTTGGCTCTAACTGCACGACTAATAGTAAAAAATAATCTATATAATCATGCTATTTTCCATAAAACGTGTTCACAGTTAACATGAACTCAAAAACATGTATATATTCATAAACATAACTTTTGCTTCTTCTACATTCATAACAGCATTTAAAAAATGCATTTCTTTTTACTCGGAAGCTTTCTTCTCTCCAATTTTCTACTAAAAAATTCATTCATTTTATGTAAAGTATAAATAAAAATACATGTATCATCACGGCATATTACCCAATGCTGGGTAATGGGCAATGATGAAATATTTGTACCGTGCGGGCGCTTATCAGGCATCACCTCACGGGCACCCATTGCTGGCGTGGAGAGTGCACCACAGGAGTCATTTTTGTGCCATTAAAATTCGAATTTTTTTTTCGCATCGGTCAACCCGGGCCCCAGGTTCGCGACCAGACAGTCCGGCACACGGCCACGAGTATAGGGGGTTCAAATAAATAAGGGAGTAGTTATTCTTGTAACAAGAGCGGGAAATTATTTTTTCTGAAACGATACAAGTTTCTCGTACGAGCGTAGCGAGTTTTGGAATTTTCATGGAGTTTAATAGTGTTTTCCATTTATATATTTATAGCGTTTACTATTTATATAGTCAGTGCACAGCTGAGTTTTACGTGTTTCATTTATACTTTTCGAATGAAGTGAATCTTACTGAATGCGCACTTTCTTGCTCTTACTACGATCGTCAGTTCTTGCCAGTGCAGTCTGCTAAATTCATATACATATTTTTCAATTGTAAAAAGTGTGTAAGTACAATGGATGTAAAAAATAAATATATTTTAAATGATCGCTAAAGTACAAAATATCGCCATTAATAGTTTAGAAATCGGTACTAAAATAATCTTTTATACGACAATTATTGTACATATAAGATAATTTGGGTAGGTGTATCACTCAGTGACCTCTAAACATGCTGTCCCATATAAGGTACGAATGCATTGGGACCTCGAGAACTGTATTTAAAAATAGAATAATTTATGAAAACTACATTTTTTTTATTTTCCGCCATTTTGTTCAACGCACTTCTGCGCCCTTCGTTTTTGATTTAGAATTCTTACTGTGGCATTTCGTAATTCATTTTCATTCTGATATTCCCGAATAAAAAGTTTATTTTTTAAGTAACCCCATAAAAAAAATCTAAAGGTTTTAAATTGGGGGTATCTAGCAGGCCACTTAATTTCGCTGTTGGTTCGTATCCATTGTCCTCCAAATCGAATATTTAAATATTGTATTGTGTCGTAAATTGTGAGAAATTCTATTGTTACTCTTTTGACAACTTCTAGTTTAGCATTGTTTCGATAGCAGCCTTTTCAATTCAATTTTATTGTAAATAACAAGTTTTGTAAATTTTTCTATTAATTATAAAAATAAAATATTACTGTTTTATATCGAAAGCAAAAAAAAAACTATTTAAAAATGCCATAGCTTAGACCTCCATATGAAAAATAAAAGTTGCTATCAATACTCAATAAATGGTTAAATATAAAAAATGAGTACTTCTGTAAAGGCAAACCAGAATCTCGTATTATTTCATTTAACAAAGTTATAAGCAAAAAAAAAAAATCGCTAAATTTATATTTTGACTTACATCTTGTGACCCATGCATTTAATTGGAAATTGCCCGACTAATGGGGCAACTTTTATCCAATTTAACCAACCTCGTAGCTCTTACGTTTCTCGAGATCCCAATGCATTCGTATCTTATATGAGACACCTGTGTACATTATGTATATGGAGGTCACTGATATGTACAATAGTAAATTTGTAAGTAAAATGACAAAAAAATATGTGCAAGAAGAACGAATTAAATAGTCCCGATGAAGTTTGAACACGTCATTTTGAGTATTCATTATGATAATTTCAGTGTTGTTGAACATAGGTTCGTTTATTTGACTGCAACTTACAGATTTATCAAGATAACCTATAATTATTATTTGCGGCCTCGGCAACTAAATTCTGCATTAGTGATAAATAATAGAACTTTAGTTCATGACAACAAAACAAAAAAAATATATTTTTGAATTATTTCCCGTACTTATTTTGAGTTTGAAATCATTTATTTCCGCAAGATTGTAGAAAAGAATATTTACTGTAGTATGATTTAATGCTGATATTTCTTATTTCTCACCATTTAGGTGGCTGATTTTGGTCTGGGCCGTGCATTTGGTGTGCCAGTTCGTGTGTACACACACGAAGTGGTTACCTTGTGGTACCGTGCCCCAGAAGTATTATTAGGCTCCTCACGTTATTCGTGCCCCATTGATATATGGTCTCTAGGATGTATCTTCGCTGAAATGGCCACCAGAAGACCATTGTTCCAAGGTGATTCGGAAATTGATCAACTCTTTCGTATTTTCAGGTGCGTTAATTAATGTTACCTTCAATTAAAAATTTCACATACTTAAAAATAATAATTAGTATGAATTTTAATAATTTTGTATGGTATTTTATTTATTTTCTTGCAGGGTACTGAAGACACCAACAGAAGAAATCTGGCCTGGAGTTACCGCTCTTCCCGATTACAAGACAACATTCCCCAATTGGACCAACTACAATTTGGAAAACCAGGTGAAGAATATGGATGAAAATGGCCTGGACTTGTTGAAGAAGATGCTGATCTACGACCCAGTGCACCGTATCTCCGCTAAGAGGATGCTTCAGCATAATTATTTCCAGAATGTTAGGAAAACATCTCCGTGAATATGAGAGTTGCTCCAACGTTTGATTTATTTATTTCTACGTATGACGTTGTGGTTTGTTGGTGATAATGTGCACCGGATGTAAATTACTATTTGTTTTCATTATTAGGCATAATTTGTATTCGTTTCTCTTCAAGTAGTTTTTATTTTGATTATTTAAATATTTTGCAGTATTTTAATTACTTTCATAATATGCTGAATATTTTACATCTTGTGTATATTGTTGCCCTAATTTTCACGCCAGAAAAAAATATACAAATGTCTTACTTTTCATTTTGTTTTTCTTTATTTCATATTTTAGTTTCATCGACAAAGTGTATATAAAATGATACTAATTAAAAATCATACATATCAATATTCTAACCCAACGTATAGCATTTTTAAGATGTTGATTTTGCATAAATATATTAGTTTTTTAAATATATTTGTGTGACACTTATGATGAACAATGTTATCGTACTGCCATGTCGTATTATCATACGAATTATTTTTCTATATACAACTTAGTGTCGGATGTAGTTTTTCAAAGATTAAACTTTTTTTTTCCGGATTTTTACGGTTTTAGTTTAAATCTATTACATATTTTTATAAATAAAATATTTACTGTAGATAACTGGTTGCTCTATTTTTATACCCTTTCTAATATATTTATAGTATTAAGGAGTATAATTATTTTGGAGATATTTAAAAAGAACTTAAAAAAAATATTGGGTTATTTTATTTTCGTACTGGTATTAATTTTGTGAATCAGATGGTTTAAAAAAAAATTATTGTTTTTTTTTTATGGTAAATGATAATTTCAGAAAAAAATCTTAGTTTTCTATTGTTACATGCCTAATTTAACAATTATTATTGCTGTAATTTGAAATCTTTATAAGCAGGTTATGAAACAAAAAAAAATAACGGTTGATGGTTAACAGAAATCGAGAATAAAATTTTTAAGTACTCTTTATTTAACCGGTTTTTAAAACTAAAGTATAGTTATTTTTCATACAAGATAGAATTTGATTTTATCGACAACAACAAATGCAGTGGGGTAGTTTCGCCTTTTTTGATTTTTTTATTAGAAGCAAGTATTTTTAAATCTTCCTTTTTTATTTTGCACAATTTTTGTTTTTAAATGAGAAAAAAATTACTAAAAATACCGGACATATCTATTCCCGCCACTGTGATGTTAATCTTGCGGTTTCCGCTGCTACTTAGTTCCGACGTGCTGCTCGAAGTATGACAAAGATATTTTGTGACATGTCTTGCGGAGTAAGGGGAACTTGTTTGTTAGGTTAGATTGCTGTCAAGTTAGCACGTATTTTTTCTTATTTATTTTTGTTTGAGCAAGTTTATAACGTCGTTTTGTATTACAATTGATAAATAGAAACAAGGTTATGTCCACGGCGTCAGTATCACCATCAACTGTCACTTTGACATGTCACATCCCACCGCTGCAAAGCGACATTTGCGGCTTTAAATATGTAAGCGTGACGTCACAGAGAAGAGGTCGTTTTGAATTATTAATATTTTAAATAACTTTTTTGATATATTTACATAAGAAATGGCGAATTTTATTGCAGTATATATCATATTATGAGTCATATATTGTAAACAAATAAAAATTTCATTAAATTTTAACATATGGTAACTACCTCATTTGCATAGAGCATCTAGTGGAAGCTTGGAAGTAATGGTTTCTAAGGTTACAGCAATACAAACAAACCCGAAAGACAGGTGGAAAAGAAAACGGGAGGGGGTTTGTTTGTATCGAGATGCTCTGTCTCTCGCGTGTGCCTTCAATTCTGTAAGTCCCTATTTAATTATATCGCCGTGTGTAAAATTATGCTTTGTCCTACAGTAGATTTTAAAAAATAAGAAAAATCAATTATAAATATTAGCGTATAGCGGTCATTTAGTGAAACATTGGCGCTAGCCCAGCTATAATATCTGCGATTATAATTATAGTTGGTTCAGGAAAGATGACTATTCAAGGTTATTCTTAAGCCATCTGGTATAAATTATTAGCACATAACTTCACTGCATTTTGTGCTCATAGGTGTGCATAATATGTATAGGGCGCGAGCAGACACGTGACTCGAGCAACCTTGAAATCAGCTGATTTGTTGTGTGCTCGTCACTTTGACAAGAACAATGTTTTGACTTATTTTGATTTTGAACTGTTAAATAGTTTTTATTTTGAATTTCATTTGGTTTACTGCCTGAAAATTGTGAAATTATAACTTTCCAGCAGTTCAAAATAAGTGAAAACAGTGGTCTTGTCAAAGTGACAAGCGCACATAAAACAGCTGATTCCAAACACTTCAAGGTCGCTAAAGTCACCTGTCTGCTTCGCCCTATACATTTTAACTGAAGAAAATATAGTGATGTGTATTCTTTCTTCGAACAAATGTCCTTGTTATCTTTATTGAATCAACTATAGATACTTTGAAGTTTGCTCAAAATGAACGCTATCATCATTTGCTTAAGAATTAAATAACGCAGTGGTGCGTGAAAAATTGTAATGGGGTATGTGACCAAATGAGCATGGTAGAATCGTGGAAGAAGATGAATAGAATGGGATAGTTATAGGCAGCTGTCGTCACATTATTATCGCGACGCTGATCGGCTGATCTATATAACTATCTCTTTCCCTCCCAGTCCATCTATCTTCTTCCACGATTCTACCATGCTCACCGTATATCCCAGAAAAAAAATATTAAATTTTTTTGTCGTTTTTTTCATAATTTTTAACAGGTATAAATTTATTTTATTTCATGCTCGTTATTTGGCAACATGGTATCATCCACCCAATGATTCAGCAAAAATCCTATAGATGGCACATCTAAAATGACGTCACAGTGTCATTAAAATGTAATAGGTCCATAGACTTTTACAATTTAATAGCTATCCTGTGCACATAGTAAGGAAAATGGCTGGCCTGTCAAACGAAACGTCAAAAATATTGCAATCACTAAAATGCCTGTATTCTCGGTGAAAATTTGCATCGTTGATATTTTAGCTTTAATAAAAGCTTTTATAACTTCTTTTGAGAAGTTTCTTTAAAGCTGCAAAGACTTTTTTCACATTTTACGTCAAAACTTTTAAAAAATAAACGCCGTGGATTTTATATAACACGTAACCATGACTCCCGCCAGTTGTTTATGAAATATTTTGCTTAAATACGCATAGAATCGACCTTTAAAACAGCAACCAACAATAAACACCTATTTAAATGCATAATGAGGTGGTCGGAAAAAATTCACTTAATAATGAATATTCAGGAGTGACGAACCTTAATTAATGCTAACTTTTTAATTTTATAAAGTGATTCATTTACAAATTGTCACTTAATTAGCAAAATTACATGTAATGAGTAACATCCATATAATTGCTGAGATAGGAAATAGTTATCTCTTTGGTTTACCGTATTATTCATAAAAGTGATAATTTAACCAAAAAATTGTGGTCCATCTATCTGTAACAAAAGATAATCTCATTTCTACCGAGAAAATATCAACAAAAAGACCGGAAAAACCTTGTTTTTTTCTTTAATTCGAATAGATGAATGCGTCATTCATGATTCAGTAGCCTTTAGAAGCTCAAACCTACTTTCCTTCTTTAAACTAATCAAATAAGTCAGATTTACAACTACCCTACCACTTATTCATTTTAAACAACTAATAAATTTCGCAGAACATTCGTATGTGTAACTGCCGTTGTAACAAGATTACTCAGTAGTCCAAACAAGTAGACAATTCATTATTTACTGTTACTATCTTTGTCTACTTATCAGGTCGCTCATAGTTCTTGACCAATTGTTGCATATTTAAATCTGAGTGTTCAGAAATCAAAACAGTCTGTCGCCGACCGTTGCCTTGCGAAGTTGTTGAAATGTTTGCGGTGATCTTTTGCGTTGTTTTGGCTGTGAGACTCGCCCCATTTGGGGTAGAGGCTCACAGCTACCACCTTGGAGGTTGCCCTGTCGTGGAACCCATGCCAGGATTCCATATGAATCAGGTAGGTTTAAAATTAATTAATTTTTGGTGATAATAATTTATACCGTTTGAAAACCGTAATTGATTACTAAACGTACTTGTTTTCAATATTTTAAATAATTTCAGTTGTTATTAAAATCGTAGAATATTTTATGACATTATGTTTATTTTCAAAGAATTTGAAAATAACTTTTTGACTAATAAATATTGAAAATATTTAATGTATTTTAATACGTACAACGAAAACTAAATAATAAATATCAAGTTTGATGGATAATTTCGTATAGCACATTACCTACTTTTTCATTATTTTTTTTTTTGCCATAATAAATCATGTAATTCTAATATGTCAATGAAAAAATGACATTTTTTAAATATTTTTCACAAAATTATATTGTATAAATCTAAAAAAAAAACTATACCTAGCGAAGTAAAGAATAAAAGGCGATATGATAATATATAAATAAAAAAATTATCATATCGCCTTTATCCTTTACTTCGCTAATTGTTTACTGTATTCCAGAATAATTAATATATAAATAAAAAGTAATTATTCTGGAATACAGTAAACAATTTTTATAGTCTGATTTGTTTTCAATATTTATTATTATAATCAAGTTATTTGCAATTTAAAAGTTAATTATTCATAAATTATTTTCTTTGCTTAGCAAAGTCATGGAAACAATTGTTACACATTAAACAAAACATTTATTATACCATAAGTATAGCTATAGAAATAATAAGGGCGGTAAATGCAATTTACTGCTAGAGGAAAATAGAGTTTTCACATAACGTCAAAATAAATAACGTGAACGTTAAAGCTCATTTTGGCTTCAATGCACATGTGTACGTAATTTTTTCATCTATGTATACAGGGTGAGTCTGGGAAGACGCCCCCATCCCCTTTAACTTTATTATAAATTATAAGTAGTAGAAAAAAATGGCTTATGTAAAAGTTTTATTATTTAAATATACTATTTTATGGCAGATGTAGATATTTTTTATAAAGGCAGGTTTGCAATATAAGATTATCAACTTTTATTTTTTAAATAGCAACCTATAATCATTTTGCTAAAATATAAACCACCAGTTCTTTCTCTTTTCAACGATGTATTCGTTTTTATTAATGTATTTGAAAAAAATCGATATAAATAAGATAACTGAGATTTATGGAAAATAATTTTTGTTCAAATATTACAGGTGGCTTTGTGAAAATAAACAAAATTTAACAATGTTAATATCAACAAAGTATACATGTGTGTTACTTATTTATTATTACTTATCTATTATTTACTTATTTACCTATTTATTTATTTTCACATAGCCACCTAGAATATTTGAAAAAAAATGTTTACCATATATCTCAATTATCTTATTTTTCTCGATTTTTTTCAAATACATTAATAAAAACCAATACAATATTGAAAAGACAAAAAAATGGCGGTTTATATTTTAGTAAAATAATTATAGGTTGCTATTTGAAAAATAAAAGTTGATAATTGTATCTTGTAAACCTGACTTTATAAAAAATATTTACATCTGCCATCAAATAATATATTTAAAATAATAAAACGTTTATATGAGCCATTTTTTTCTATTACTTACAATAAAAAAATTAAAGGGGGGGGCATCTTCCCAGACCTTATTTGTCCAGAAATAGCGTCTATCGAAAACATAACATTTGAATCGAAAACTACTTATTTGACGTTAAAGCCGACATAACCTAACTTTTAGAAAGAGATAACTACAACGTTTTAATTAAATATATGGAATAACGTGTACGGTATATGAAAACTTATTTAGATGTTCCGAATAACGTTCACGTTATTTGAAATTTTAACGTTCACGCTATCTATTTTCACGTTTTGTGAAAACGGTGAAAACTGTATGTTTGGATACTGAGACGTAATCGAGGTATCCATATTATCCGGAAGCGATATAAAGACACCTAATGCCCATGATGCCTATTATATTTTTTGCACAATAGGACATTTCGTAGTTTTTTTATATAATTGATCGAATAAAATTAAAAATATATATTATTATTAAAATTGACACGAGTAGTTGTTTTACTAAAGGTAATTACGATTTGTATTGATGCTATTGCTAAGGTTATGTACAATTTATATATTCACTTACCGCCCGTAGGCTTTTTGTACTATTTATTTACTGCTTTTGTTATCTTAGCAAAGAAACTTTGATCAGTAAATAAAATCCCTTGTCTTAGAAACCCTATCGGTAAAAATCAAGAAAAACAGATCGTGCAAAAAATATTAGTTCTATTCTATTGAAACAAATTAAAGAAAATAATTTAGGAATACTTTTAAATTGCAGATCTTATTTTTTTTTTTATAAATGATAAATAAATTTGAGCATAGTTATGCGAAAGAACATGAAAAATGCCCTAAAGAAGTGCAAAAAAATCCATATTATTCCATACTTACAAGGTATTTGTAAAAGTTTGAAATTTTTAATTTATCTAGTGACACATACACCTTTAAAATGGTCCAAATTTAATCGACTTCATCTTACCCGATCCCAAACTGGTTCGAAAAATAAGCTCTGTATAATGTTTATGTATGTTTATTTTCTCCTTTTTAAAACAAATTTGATATAAATTTTATTCATTTGTCATGTAAATATAGGAAATATAAATTATATCATGACTTTTTTATAAATATTTTATATCGTTATTTTAAAAATTGTTTACTTCAAAACACGAAAGAAAAAAACAGGTATTACTAGCTAATTCGTGTGCTATTACTTTTTTATTAAATTTGTTTACTACAATAAATCAAATATTAGTTGGTAGGTATATAAATAATACATTTTTATTATTTTAAATATAGGGTAATAAAATTCAAGAAAGGATATGACATTATGGTCAAAAGTAAAATAGATAATTGTTTTGGAAAAATGCCAATAATTATATATTTCGAAATTATACTTGAAGCAATAAATCATGAAACCCGTTTCTACATATTTAATTAATGCACATATAGTAAATTTGCCCATGGTTTCACTTATGCTCTAAATTAAATATGTTGTAATAATATTTACATCCTTCTAGAATTCCCAGCTATAATAATTTTTTGTCTATATCATAAGTATAAGGTCAATATTTTAATTGTTTAGGATCAATAACATTTGTGCTAATTCATTTATGTATGTAAATATCATGTATGAACATAATGCATAACTACTAGCAAACCGTTTGGTTTGTAGTAAATAAAATAGTATTAATCTAATGTTTGCTTTAAAAATATTTATAGATAGTTCAAATTAATCTTTATTCAAAAGTCAACTTTTATTTACAAAGGTTAAACTAGTTCCCCTTATTGAACATTTAAATAATTTAAAATTCAAAATAGCACATTAATAATGTAATTTACTGACAATTCACAAATTATATAGAATCAAAATAATTCAAGACAACATATGACATTGACAATAGTACTTTTATTTCATTATGATTTATTTGTAGACGCAATATGACAACATGGAATTACTATAAACAGGTAAACGAAATAAGGTACAATTTATTACGCAAATGGACCTCAATACCTGTACAATACAGTTGTTTAATTTAGCTTCTTTATTTGAATCTTCGTAGTACTTTTACTTCTTTCCTAAAAAAAAAGAAATATTATACATTCGGAATATATCGAAATATGTACATTTAAAAAGATAATATTACGGGCTAGAAATTCCAAGTACTTTTCAGAGATTACACCCTTAAACTAAAAGTAATACTTTTCAATCAAAAATAGTAAAAGTTTATTAAAAATATGAAAGATAACAGTTGAAGGATACAGAAAGTTCCATTTTTTAATTATAAATTACTCTCTCTAAAAATACGGAATGATTTGCTTTTGATAACGCGCGATTTTGAGGAAATATGATCCACATATGAACTTCTACTTTGTGAAACTCTGCCTCAACTAAGAATATACTAAGCCGTGTTCCTTCGGGCTGTGATTCGCAGTCGAAATCATCAAAGTGATCATGATTAAGAAGAATTATGTTTTTTTCGTTTCATATTCGTTATCCCCATTTTCTCATTTTGTGATCACTAGACAATCTTCCCCTTTCCCTTCTGAATCATCCTTTTTAAGTGATCACACGGATTCATTTCAGAGCAAATTTAAAAATGACAAGACAATACATAAAAGATTTGTTTTAAGTAAAGTAAGTGCTGACTATAACACTTGACAGTAGATTATTTATAAAATAAAATATATTAGTTTGCATTGGTCTGCATATGATATTTGGCGCAAGATAGTATTTATATTATTGAAGTTGTTTTCTTGATATAATTATTATAAGTACCACGGTTAAACTAATCAGGATTCACAAAATCACAATCACAGCCCGAAGGAACACGGCTTTATTCGGATGTATCAGATCGGATCTGTTCGGATGACTTTTTTCTTTGTTTTTATAAAATGAGAAAAAAAGTGAAATAAGTTAAATGCAATAATTAATTTAATTTCTCTAATAATGAAACATAATATTACAATTTAAATATACATTGCTTTGTATTTTTTTCACTGCCCGTATTACACTTAACAATAAATTGCACAATTTATTGTACAATAAATCGCACAATTTATTTTGAAAATATGAGCATTTTACACGTCACAAGTTTCTGCCAATTTATTGTTGTTGGGAGCAGGGCTACCAACCACTTCGTTTTGAGGTTAACCTTTTGTTGTATGTGTTTACAGTTCGTGCTTTGTTCCGTGTTTGCATCAAGGCAAATATTACTTATTTAAATTTTCGATTTTCCTTCTACGCCCGTTGTGTGACGTGTAGTCAAACATCGAAATAGTCAAATAGAAATAGTTCAATATGTCAAATATTATTCAGTTGGCACTGGTGAAGTAACCAAAAAATTGAGGAAAAATAGAACACGTTCTAATTTTCACAATTTATTGTGCAATTTATTTTCAAAAGAAATTGTACAATTTTGCTGTATTACACTTACCAATAAATTGTCAATAAATTGAAGGTCGCAAAATTGTACAATTTATTGTGAAGTGTAATACAGCTATAGCCTGTGAACCACTTGTTTGTTCGTTTCTGGTATACCCATCCCATATTACCTGACAAAGCAAATTTCAAATTTGGACCTTAATATCTCGCTTATTTGGAAGAATTTTTTACTTGGACTCTCGCACGTGGTCTTATATTTTTATGTACTTCAAGATTTTTTTTTAATATATCGTGGAATAGCATCATTTATGTTGACAAATGAGATGAAGTCTGGATTCCATTCATTTGTAGATATATTTTACAAACGGTATAAATTGGTGAAATACTTTTACAACAAAGTTTTTTGTACATATCTTTTTTTATTTTTTGAATTAATAAAAATTATGTAAAATTTCCCATAGATTAAAATAGTAGAAAAGAAATAAAGTATATCTGTCTCAACGTATAGTGAATTGACTTCACTTCTTATTTGGTAAATTAAACAATGAATGTGTATTTATTTATCAATTTTCATAACAGCTAAGTATAATAACTCCTGCGCTAAATAAAAGATTGCACTTTTGTGTTCCAACCCTTTAAGCCTCGAAATTACCTACTGAAGTGTAGACCCGCAGGGATGGGCAAACTCCACGAGCCGTAGTTTTTCCACCCTTGTCTTTAGAGAGTAAAGTCAACAAAACTCAATTCACTATAAGTTGAGACAGGCTTATAAACCTACATTTGTATTACCAAAAGTCAGCATAAAACAATAAAATGCTTCTACACTTTAAAATTATATAGAAATCTCTTATCTATATTATTATTTACATAACATTATCAAAATGGCAAATGCTATGTTAATAGATTTATCTTAAAAGTGCTATTTAAATAATATTTTTTTGTGTAACTAGAAAGTCGAAGGCTGTGTAAAGGGGCGGGGGCAAACACGTGACTCAAGCGACCTTGAAAAATATTTAAAATCAGCTGATATGTGTGCGCTTGTCACTTTACAAATTTTATTTTGTTATTTTGCTCTATTATTAATTTTTTGTAGTACAGTTACTTCAAAATATTATTATTATAAAATATGGAACAAAGAATTTATTAATATTTCTGTATTACCTGAAAATTGTAAAATAATAATTTTCTATACTTCATTTCACGTAAGAATAGTATATTATGTTATGTTATTAGGAGTAGAAAGCGGTCTTTTTGTGTTGAACCCAGCTACTGCGGCCGAGGCGTTAGCCGAGGCCAGGTAAGCTGGGTAAAACACAAAAAGGGCGTTCTGCTCCGAATAACATATACTATTTTTTCTTCAAGTGTTTCAAAGAAAACTCGAGATTTTTTAAATATTTTTCTAAAATTGTTTTAATAGCGTTTCAGCCATAGTTGGCTGTGTACACCACAAAACACAAACGATACAACTGTCAAATAACAATTTTTCAATATGGTCTGTGTTGCTGTGACGACTGCTGCCGCCAGCGGTGAACTAAGAAGCTAACATTTTTTTACTAGTACAAAAATGACCAACATTGTTGTACTAGTAATAAAATGAATATCTTCTATAGTGTATGTATAGTAGCATAATATGAATATTATTGTATACTTGAAGAAAAAATAACGTTGGTTTAGATAGGGATATGAATTCTGCCCTTTGATTGGTCTGAAAACCTAGTTTACAAAAATAAAGAAAGTATCATCTGTCAGTTGTCTCTACAGAATTAAGTAATGTTTAATCATGTTTGTTGTAATTTTTAATATTTAGGTCTTGTATATTTTTACACATAAAAATATTTATTATTGACAAAGTTTGGTTTCGCGAATTTAAATGATTTATTTAATCCACGTAAAACCGGTCGGCTCTCCAGTGCCATCTATTATTTTCTTACGTGAAACGAAATATAACAGTTCATAATTAAAATAGCTCAAAACATTGTTGTTGTCAAAAGTCAAAGTGCCAAATGCCTCAACTGATTTTAAACATTTCAAGGTCACTCAAGTCACTTGTCTGCTCTCGCTCTATTCTTGTGAAACTAATGACAATATGCAAATTTTGATTTATTGTGGATAGAATGTATTTATATTATTTGAGGAGTTCACTAAAAATGTGGCACAGAGTGTATTTTTAATACCACTTTTACAATGTAAATAACTGAGGAGCATTTTATAGTTCTATGTCGATTGTACCTTGTTTGAATTTCTTGTATTCAATTTAATTGTTGTTCCAGATGCTGGGCTTATGGTATGTCGTGCAGAAGACATCGACTGCGAGTTCTTGCCTTTTGTACAATTTTACACGTGGCGAGGAGCCAGGAGAATACGTTCTGGAGCAAGTTAGCCAACATCCAGTGCTTGGGCTCACGCCTCTTAAGCACCAATACAGTTATGTTGGGCGACTGACGGTTCCGGAACCTGCGACACCAGGACGAATGGTTGTCCGTTTTCCTCTCAGTAAGTCTCCTAAGGGTTTATCTTCATTACAATAATAATCAAATGAACTACGTAATAGTTAACAGAATAGAAGAGGTTAATAGTTATTAAATATTATTAAGTGTGAAAAAAGTGCCATAACGTTTCATTATTTCACCTGTTTGCGTTAAAAAATGCACTTTTTTTCATACTTTTATTGTGTTTAAAAAACATACTTTATAAACTCATTTTAATGAAAAACGTGTACTTTTAACAGACGTAAAAAAAATTATACTATTTTTTTTCATGTAAAATGTATCCATAAATATTTCATGTTGCACGCCTATGCATACGAAATGCAGTGAAATTATCTGCAAGTAATATTATATCAGACAGTTTATAAATGAGTCTGAATAGTGATCTTTCGTGAACCAAACTATATAAAAGCTTAATCAACATATTTCTGATCTTCAGCTGTTTCCGAGAAGAATGAAACATCGAAGAAAAACTGACAAACATATTGATCGAACAAAATTTTGTCTGTCACTAAATAGACTATAAAAACAATAAAATTTTATATGCAGTAGCTTAGCAACATTTCATGTTAGAAAAAGAAATATTATTTGACGTATGTCTAGGTAATTTATGTTGTGCGACATATACGTAAATGATGACATTAGTATGACGTATGTCGTAGAGTTACAGATATCTAATTTTCTACTACACTGCCCTCTATGCTAACATTTACCCATTGACGTTGACATTTAAATCAAATTATTATTCCATGGTTTACGTCAAGTCTGTTTTTGTGTTTTGCAAAAATATAGGTGAAGAACACTAATCTTTGGGAAAGGCATTATTTAAAAAGAAAATATTTTCAAATAAATTATACTTATTTTTTTCATGTAAAATGTATCCATAAATATTTCATGTTGCACGCCTATGCATACGAAATGCAGTGAAATTATCTGCAAGTAATATTATATCAGACAGTTTATAAATGAGTTTGAATAGTTATCTTTCGTGAACCAAACTATATAAAAGCTTAATCAACATATTTCTGATCTTCAACTGTTTCCGAGAAGAATGAAACATCGAAGAAAAACTGACAAACATACTGATCGAACAATATTTTGTCTGTCACTAAATAGACTATAAAAAACAATAAAATTTTATATGAAACATTTTTCTCAATTTCTAATAGTTCGAAGTTACTTGAAAATTTTGGCTAAGGTCGCCGCAATATTTAGCTTAGTACAAATATTTGATTTTTTTTAAAAAAACAAAAGCACAACTAATATGACATCTGAAAGGTAAACAAAAGTCTCGTTTAATCGAAGTCGTAACTCATAGTTATCCAGATAGCAGAGGTAAACGCCGTAAAAACTAATTTTTCATTGCCATATCTCGAAAACTATTGAAGTTCGGACCATTCAGACCCATGTTGATTAAGCGTTTTTTACTCATTTTGGTCAGTATTGTATGCCCTTAAATATTTTTACTTTTTTTTAAACACCCTATATATTTTGTTTCGTATCTCTTCAAATAAAAAAGTTATCAATAGTGAGCGAGATGGTTGCGACTAGGGCTGGCTGATATTCGATATCATATATCATATTGGTAAATAATTTTTTTGAAAGATATCCGATCAAGGTCATCCACGAATTGTATGAATTAAGATTTTAGCTCCGCCCATTCTGTCAAATTCAGTAGTGTCGTTTACTTAGTTTTTATTAGGGTGCATAAGGTACTACTTTTATATTATTAGTATGAATATGTTACAGTGAAAGCATTCAAAAATAAGTCAACTGGTAAGTTTATTAGCAAATGTAAAAGCAAATATGTAAAAAATAAGAACTGACACAATGTCAGTGTCAGTGACTAGAAAATAACATTATTTGTATCTGAATTAATAAGTAGATTTACGTTACAGCGAAACTATTGTCAACGAGCATCGTTTTAAAATGGAATGTCCTAATTTAAAAGGACAAGCGTGTTATATTCATCCTATCGCACACGCTTAGTCTATGAAATGGCAGAGATAAATGTATGCCAAATGCAATTTGTTAATTCATTCATTATATAGATGACCTTGATCGGGCATCTTAATTTTTTTTAATGTACCTATAAAGTAGTTTTTCAATAACTTCATCTTAAATATCGATATATCATAAAAAAGTGATATCGAAAATTATCGATATTTTTCTCAGCCCTAGTCGCGACTGAGACAGTCTGTATAAGAGATTGTAAGAATGTTATCATGAATATGAACGGGGGCAAAAATTGTGGTCAGATATGGTTCTTATTCTTAGTAATGTTACGTAATAGCAGTTATTGTTATTATACAATCAAAATATTCAACTACATGATTTGTATACGACAAATAACACATGATCACTTGAATGGCTGAATGTATCGAGTAATAGTATTCTATCATACTTAAAACCTAAATAAATAGTAAATAGGACTTGTTATATGTAAATAAAATAAAAATAAAATGCTTCTATATTCAATTTGAAAACCATAATATTTATGTCTATTTATTTATTGAATTTCGCGTTCAAGATGCATAAAAATATCTCTACTTACAATTTACTTGAACCATCATCGACAACATCCGACTTTTTAACCTTCATGCTGAGAACTGAAATTTAATGAATTTTCCGGATGAAAATTGAGAACTGTCAAATTGTCAAATTTTGTGGTGCATTACGGACGGATGCGAACTTACTGTCATTTTAATACTTATCGCAGATTACTGCAATTTATTTTTGTTTGCCATAGGTGCCTTTAATTTATTTTACTGTTCAAATTTTCAGGTGTAGCCGGAGACGCGTCGTACACCGTCTTCAGCACGGATTATGAACACTACGCCGGGATTTTCACCTGCCAAAAAATTGCCTTCTCTCATCGTCAGTCAGTGTCTATTTTGTCCAGAGAGAAAACGTTGGACAAAATGTACCTGGACAAGGTAAAATAAATGTTTAATTATTTTTCCTCTCGCTAAGAGAGGTATTGGATTCATGCTAAAAATCGCATATCCAGATTTTAATGAATAAGCACGTTTTAAGGTCCCTACAATCAGATTTTAACATTTTTACGATGATGCCTGTGTGTGTATGTGTGTATGTATGTGTGTGCGTGTGTGTATGTGTGTAGGACGTTGGAAGGACGATTACTCAAAAACTATAAGACTTAATATTTGTTTAACTACGTATTTCCCCGTCGGACATTACTGGGAAGATCTGAAAAGGTTTTGGTAACAATTGGACAACCGGAAGTAGCAGATTCTTGAAAAAAAATCTAAATATTATTTTTTGAAAATTTTTCTTGGTAATGTTTTTTAATATATAATACATATAAGAACGGCAACGTAATGTATTTAGATTAAATATTTCGAGAGAAGGTGCCATCTATCCCTCCGTATACGAATTATTTCTGAGTTAGTTCAAAAAATACATAATAGGTGGATGTTGCACAGTGTTGCCACCTAGCTAGAACAGCAAGATAAGATTTTATAAAGGTTTTTAAGTTTGCTCTGTAAAACAAGTATACATGTACATTGAAGATTCAAAATATATTATCTGGTTATTATGAAACAATATTTTAAAATTATTGATTAGTGAATACCTCTAACAAATAGTATCTGGCAATGCTGTCAGCACGATTTACCGTAGTTCATAGTTTTGTGGTAGGAGTCATTAGCTATCTATAATAATTTTGTGAATAAAAAGAGACAGATATAGTATCTTGCTAGGCCATATGCGTTGCCGTTCTTATATGTATTATATATTCAAAGGTAATATTAAAGAAAATTAATAATAACGAAAGAAGAGATACAATTTCAATTATTTGTGTGTACATACGAGAAATGTTAAATTCGTTACTTAGGGCGTGAGCAGTCATGTGACTTTGTTGGCCTTGGCAAGCAGATGAGGATCCGTGTCAGAATGACGGCTAGTAGTCATTTACATAGATGTCACAATTGTCATGTCATAATTTTTCATTCAAAATTTCAAAATATTTTGATGTTTGTCATCAATAGTATATATTTGTCGAGGAAAATATCCACATGGATTTGGAAAATTATAATGTTTTGAATGAAAAGTTATGAAACTTGACACCTATGTACATTATTACTAGTTGTCATTTTGACACGGGACCCCATATCTGCTTGGCAAGGCTAATAAAGTCACATAACTGCTCGCGCCCTATGCAACATAAAATGAAAATGGCGAGAGGTATTGTGCTAGCCACAACAGATTTTTTATTTTAATAGTTAACATGACGAAACATTGTCCTTTGTTAATGCAAATTTCGCGAAGTATAAAATATTCGAATTTTTGCAACCGAAACATTTTAATATATGATAATTTTTAAGTATTCATTAAAAATATATTCATCGAAGTTAATTTCAAAACATTAAACATTTTTGATAACATGAAACTTGATTAATTTGGGAAATACAAATTTAGATAAGAAAAATTATTTGTTTTTATAAAATGATTTCTACGTATTCTTATCGTATATTTTAATATACTACAAACAAAGTCACTTATGAGTTATGTTTCTTTCTAAATACATTTCATAAACAATTTTAATATTAATATTACTCTAATCTCTTCATTTTGATTTGTACAGTCGCTTCAAAAGTAACATCCATGCTTTTCGGATTTGATTCGAAACAAACTGAAAATTAAGAATGGATTTTTTTTATTGTCCTTCCTTATAGGGGGCGGGGGGCGAGAATCCACCCAGGCCCCAAGTGCCAGGGTAGCTTATATATTTAATAAAATATATATCTGACAAAAATATTTCTTCCAGGTCCGTTCAAAACTGCAAAACTTCAACATCAACCCATACGACCTCTCCATCATTTCCCAATCGAACTGCCCTGCCGCTGAAACAACTGAAGGCTACAACATCCACATCGACGATGACACTTTCAGTGCTGCATCAGCAGCTGGAGTTGTCCGCAAAGCCGGTGAAAAGATTGGAGATGGTATTGAGTACGTAGCTAATGGGGCCAAGAAAGTCTACCATAAGATAGCTGATGATGACGAAAAGGATAAGAAACCTGCAGGAAGACTGATTCACACTAACCCTGACTCCGAATGGTTGCCATAGATACCAAAGTAAATGAGTGAATGTGACCTTTGTGTTTTTAAGTTAGGTTAGGATTTAAGTTGTCGATTATAAGACATTTGTAAAATATACAATAAATAAAGAAATAATTAAGATTATTTGAGCCAGCTATGTTGATAACAACTAATATTTTAATAGATTAATATCTAAACAATATTCGGAACATTTAAAAAAGTAATTTTTTTATAAAATCGTGAAATCCATCTCATTTAATAAATATAGTAATATAAATTAATTTGAAATGTGCGACTTGTCATTCATAAATTTGCTAATAAAATTTCACGGCTGTGAATACTGTCTAAATATGTGACGTCATAGCTTCATACACAAAAACATTTCTCTCTCGCACGCATATATACACATATTTACGCTCCACGTGATTTCCGATTTAGCCATTGTGAACACAAAGCAATCTAACTTAAAATTGTGACAGATTATCATTATTGTAATTTTTTAAAAGTACTTTACCCTGTTTTCAAACTAGGAAGAGTGATTTAAATTTTAACCGCCAAAACTGATGCTTCTGATTGGCTAGTGCTTCGACAGGTTTACACTTACATGGATTTTACATTTTATGTATTATAGTTGTCAGAGTTGTCATACGTTTTGAGTGAGGTTATCATTTTTTTATTTTGGTTTTTCGCATTTCTGGGATTTTAAAATAAATCAGTTCTTTTAAGAACTAGTAATATTGATTGTATCGATATTATTTGTGTTCAATTCAAAAATATATAAATCAAGTAAACGTGTGTATTTAGATATTTTTTTATTCACATAATCAAATATACGGTGTGAAAAATAAGAGCTTGTAATGCCAGTTTTATTATTTTAATAGCTATTTGTGTATTAAGAGCGCAAAATAGGACATTGTCGATTGAGAGGATGTTGCCGCGCGACGCAGGAGCGCGGCATTCTCTCGAAATCGATAATGTCCATTTGTGCTCGAAACACACACAAGATATTTTCTACAGTCGCCATTGTGGGGTCCTCCACCATAACAAAAAATAATAAAATGTACACTTTGTACTTACACTACTACTCAATTAATAAGGATTAATATAAAGAAAAAATGTATTTTATATTTAATTTTAATTTATCGTTATTTCCCATACTTCTTGATCTATTGCTTCAATCTAATCTAAATATTTTATACTTTCGTTTTTTCAAATGAATGCCTTATTTTATTTTCACAATAGTGCGGCATATTTTTTTTGGTTATGTAATATACCGACAGAGCAGTTATGTCAGATTTATTTGTAAAGGTGGTAAACGTTGTAAACGTGTCACTACAGTGCCATTAGTTCCTTGACTAAACGTTTCAATTAATAATGTAGACAAGTGACATTTCTCACCTTTGTATAGTTAGAAATTTGGACAGCGAGCGTTTTTTCTACTTTGTCGCGCTAGAGCGACAAAGTGACATTTTGCGTCGACAAAAGAGAGCGCAAATGTGTACTTTCTATATAGAATGTAGAAAAAATAAGTTCCATGCCAAGTATACAGTGCAGATGTGTACGGAATTTTTGTATTTCGCGCGAAAACTGTCTAGTAACTTTTTCTGGTAACTTTCTATAGTGTAAATATTTTCGCATTTACTCCTCGTTTAAAAACAGTGTATAGTGCAGTAGAAGGTATGTAATGTAAATAAAACATTTATTAAAATAACTACCAAACAAAACAATCATATTTCCAAACTAAACCGGTAGAGCACGACTGCTATATCCGTGAAGCTGTGACGCTGATATTGAAATATTTTAAAAAGGCAACTATTAAAAAATCATACCTCTGATTTTAAAGACTTGTAAGGTGTAAAACATAGACCTACATATTATTTAATTTGACCTATTCTTTCAAGCAAAAAATAAATTAGAAAATGTGACATGAGCCCATTCGCAATACATATTTATTTCCAATTTTTAAATAACACAAAAGTAACTCCTGTGTTCCTATTTCCAGAACAAGCCCGTAGCCGTGAGTAACATGATAATGTCCGCAACGGTACAGTTTTATTGTCATTATTATTACCGATATCTGGGAATAAAAGCAGATTGACGCATTTATAAATGGGTAACAAGTCGAGAGCTATAAGAATTACAAAGAAAAATAAATTAGCAAATATTTTCTATTTTACAAGACTAATACGAGATGTTCTAACTTTTTGAAGTGATAACTTCTTACAAAAGGGCGAGGGTGAAACGCTAAAGAATTCAGATCATCAGATCTGTACAGCGCCCAAACTGCCGCTGAGAGTTGATAAACCAGTGCGCGCGCAACACGTGCGACAAACATAACCTTACGTTTGATCTATTTTATATACACATCAATCTACAAATGTCTAATATTAGTTTTTTTTTTTATAATTTATTTAGTGTCTTATTATTGGTGAAATTTTATTAAAAATAATATTGTTAAGAATAAAAATTTGAAGGGCAGTGACAATGAATTTACGAATACATCAATTACAAGGTAAGTGTGAGACTAAGCAGATAAATAAAAAAAAAATTAAATACATATGTATATCATCACGGCATATTATCCATTGCTGGGTGCCTCAATTTGCTTTGTACACAGATATATGTAAGGATGAAATATTTGTCCTGTGCGGCATGCGGACGCTTATCCGGCTCACCTCACGGGCACTCATAGCAGGCGTGACCCCAGGGGTCAATTTTATGCCATTTAAATTTTTCAGCATTTCATTATCTTACTGCAAATAACACTCCCTGATGTTTTTAGTTACAGTTTCTGCTTAATTTAATTTTTTTACATTAACACGTTCTATTATTTTTAATATTTTATACGTTGTTGTGTTCGTAAATAAATTATCAAATATTATTACACATATCGGGAAAATTAGGAAACGCCAAAAAAGCTATGTATTTCAAAAAGTATGAACCATCTGTCTTTCATATTTGTTAATAATCTACATCTACAACAAATAACAAATGACGATATATAGCCACCTACTAAAGATTGATTATCATTTATGTTGGTGTTAAATATTGGTCTTTAATTTTATTAAATATGGATGTTTAATTCGTGTTCACTATAGATCAAGGATTAACAATAATTTCTGCTTATGTTGTTTCAATTCTATTTAGAGTAGAAAAATTACGAGGGTGGATTGAAAAGTTTTCGGAATGACATGAAAAAATATATGTTTTTAACACGGACTACATTAAATTTATTCTGCTAAGGGCTAGTTTTACAATCCCCGGTTAGAATTTTAGCTGTAAGTTAAATAAACCATATTGAATCAGACTATTGACAGTAATGATCAATTTATCATTTGACAGTTCATTTCGTTTCAATTTTTTACCTTCCGTCACCTTTAGGTAAGGAAGGTATTGTCTTTGGTCAAAAAATTCAATGATGAGTTTTTACTGAATAAGCACATTTTAGGGTCCATATAATACGATTTTACTATTTTTACGATGATGTCTGTATGTATGTGTGTCTGTGTGTCTGTGTATCTGTGTGTCTGTGTGTGTGTGACAAAAGTTCCGGATTCCGTAACTTCAATACCACGATTCCAAAAATTATAATTTTTTCGTATTCCTCAAGTTTACATCCAGAAGAACAACTGATTAGATTTTGGTTATAATTGGTCAACCGGAAGTAGTCTCATTTGAAGATTTAACAGTTAAATTTGATTCATTGACATTTAACGTTGTTATAACTTAAAGAATATATTATTCTCTGTACGATTTGATTACAATTTATACTTCATATTCAATAGATACAGAGTTAAAGAATTTTAAAGAAATTAAATTTTATAATTCAGCCAGCTATGCCAAACTTGGGAACTAGTAATATATTCATATAATTCAAATTGACAGATGTCAGTATCAATAAAAAGTAAATTAATGTAGCAGATATGAGAATGTTGAATTAGATATTGGGGAATACACGGAAAGATACGGTAAGAAAATAACTCTAGTGTTACAAGTTTTTAGAAAGATACAAGAAAGACGATTACATTGGTTTGAACATGTCATGAGGAGAAATGAAGAATTATATTGGAACAAGAATGAATAATTTAGTAATAGGACGTTAAAGAAACAGAGGAAGACCAAAAATAAGATGGAAGGACTGTATTGCGGAAGATTTGAGAGAAAAGGAACTGAATGAGAACGACATGCAAAAATAGCGACCCCTAACGAATGGGAAAAGCTAAAGAAGAAGAAGATGCCAGTGTCAAGTGCAATTTGAATAGTTTGTTTATGAAATAATTTTACTGGAAATTTAGAATCTTTTGTAAGAAAAATTATGGAATTTATACATTATACACGAGAATGACGGAAGGTATTGTGCTGGCCACAACAGATTTTTTTATTTAACTGACAGTTTAAATTTTAACCAGAGATTGTTAAACTGACTATAATACTTAAACGATCAACTTAAATTAAATTTGAAATAATCAGGACAAAGTTTTCACTTATGTCGGGCATCGCGAGACGCACATTTTTTTATTATTTTATATAGGAACTTATATTTTTTATTTTAAATTCAGTTATAATATTTTCATATCGTTATTTAACGATTTAAAAAATGCCTATAAAGTTTTATTTAAATATGACTATTATAAGTGTACCATGAATGGAATAAATGAATGCATTTTTTTACATAGAATAATTAGAGTACCATGAAAAAATAAGTGAATGTTTTGTTTGTGTTGACATTTACAACAAAATATTCACTTATTTTATTCATAGCAATCTAATTTCACAACAATTGTATCAAATAGCATGTATTCATGGCACTCTTAAAATAGTAATATGTAAAATAAAAATATAATCATTTTTCTCAAAAAAAAAAATATCTGAGAGTATGAATATATACTACATTAATATTAAATTCAGAATAAAATTATCTATCCATTAAGCAAATAAAAACTGTATGTTAATATTTAAAACAAAAAAATCTGGCCAGCACATTACTTTCCGTCAATTCCGTGTATTATGTACAAATTCCATATATAAATTTTCTTGCAAAAGATTATATATTTCCAGTAAAATTATTTCATAAACAATGTATGTAAAATGCACTTAACACTGACATCTTCTTCTTTAGCTTTTCCCTCTCATTAGTGGTCGCTATTCTTGAATTTCTTCATCCACTCATTTCTATTTTCCTTGTCCTCATTCGGTTCCTTTTCTCTCAAGTCCTTCGCAATTTAGCCTTTCCATCTTATCTTTGGTCTTCCTCTGTTTCTTCTACCTTCTACTACTAAGCTCTTCATTCTTCTTCCAATATATTCTTCATCTCTCTTCATAACATGTTCAAATCAATATAATCGTCTTTCTTGTATCTTTCTAGAAACTTCTATCACTCGAGCCATTTCCCTTATTCTCTTATTCCGTATCCTATCTCCGTGTCTTCCCCAACATTCATCTCAACATTCTCATCTCCTTGCCACATTCATTTTCTTTTCATTGACATTTTGACAACTGTCAATTAGAATTTTCTTAATATAGTAGGTATTTCTATGGTTATAGCATAGCTGATTGATTTATGAAATTTAATTCCTTTATAATTCTTTAACTCTATATCCATTGAATATGAAGTATAAAATGCAATTAAATCGTGTAGATAATAGTATATTCTTTAATATTTATTATAATATTAAGTGTCAAAAAATGATTTAACAGCGTTTTTTCAAGAAAAAACTGATAAAATCTTCAAATGAGGGTACGTCCGGTTGACCAATTATAACCAAAATCTAATCACCTCTTCTTTTGGATGTAAACTTGAGGAATACGAAAAACTTATAATTTTTTGAATCGTGGTATTGTAGTTATGCGATCCGAAACACACACACACACACACACATACATACAGACATACAGTAAATATGGTAAAATCGTATTATAGGAACCCTAAAACGTACTTATTCACTAAAAACTCATCAATGAATTTTTTGACCAAAGACCAATACCTTCCTTACCTAAAGATGACGAAAGGTAAAAATAGTATTTTACAAGTTATTTATTTATTTTTTGCTATGGTTGGCAACACTCGTGCGCTGAAATATACAAAATCATCAGAGCATAGACATTCCATTACATTTGTCATCTCTTTTTAATACATTAATGTCATGGGAATTGTAGCGCATGCGTAATTCTTAGCCATCGTATCATCTTGCAGTACAGTTAGTTGCGCTTTTGCAAGCGCAGTGGTCAGATGTTAAAATCAGTGCTTCTTTGTGGCAAAAATATCGAAAAAAGATCGCGACCTCACCTGAAATCTTTTCCAGAATGTCTGAATCTTTACCTTCCAGTAAAAGACACTTGACGAGACAATTGGTAATGTACTTTGGATGTATTTTCATAACATTTTATCCGCCATAATGGGTATTCATTCTCGCACGCAAGCATCTTGAGGCATTAAATAGTTTTCGCGTAGAGTTAATCGACTATGTACTGAGTTAAAAAAAATTCGTCAATCTTTAATCCAGTTTCATCGGCTCGCACATGTGCGAAGTTATAACCACATTTCTCGCTATATTTACCTTTCTATCTACATAATACTGTATGGGAGAGATAAAATTAGATTCTATTTGTTTTAATTTGACAAGAGGATTATGTCCCATATGAATTGTGTTGGTAAATACATTTACTTGTTACATTAATTACTATAATTTCGATCGTAATAATAAACAACTTTTTTTCTCTTACAATATTGGTTAATTATATTGGCAGCATTTAAAAAGCGAAACCCAGAAATCCTTGAATAAAATTATTTGAATGGTTATAAAGAAATAAAATGTTAGCAGTTGGTGTTATAACTTAATAATGCATAGGCGGAGTTTATGGGGCATACCCAATAGTGGGAATAATAAATATTCATAAACATGAATGAAAATAGTAATTTCATTTTTTTACCAATGAATTTTTTGTTTGCATTTTGCGACCAAATTTTCATTGTTATATAACATTCCAATACATTGTTTTGGCATCTCAAATTTCAAACAATCCAATAAAAATAATATTTTAATGTGGAAACTACTTTTTTATTGATTAACTTTTGTTTACTTTAGGAACTGTTATCTTTTGTTTATTTAATGAATAAAAATAAAAGAAAACGTGTTTCAATAGTTATATAATATGTTTAAAAATAAATATTGTTTAGAATATTATTGACAGTATTTTTACCAATACGTCATTCATTCCGTTTAAATTGTTTTACGGCCACTGAATTTTTGCATTGTGTTCTGTTTACAAATAATTTGACACACAAAAATGTTATGAATTCGTCTTACACATCTTTACATATATTTATCCATAACCAGAATTTATTGTGTATATTTGGCAGTTTTTGTGAACATTTACCAATAAAATTTAAAGTATAAATATTTAAAAGAAAAAAATATCTACTACAAATTGTTATACATTTTTTTTTTTTAAATAATAAGATACAAAATTTCATTGACCATACATAATTTATGAGAAATATATTTTGCGCTATACTATTAAAATTTATGCAAATTATTAATTATATTTTGTACACGTATACAAAAAATGGATATTAAAAATTAAATAATTCTTATTCATAAATAACCACATAATTATGTATACTAATTTAAATTACATTATTGTTATCGAGATTGTTATTATGGAGTGTACACCATTTATCTTTGTTAGTAATTACAAAAGCATTTATATGTAAATGTTTAATTCTGTGGAAAAAGTTGGGAATTTATTGAAATTATTATTAATCATATTTTTTGTAAATGATCATTACCAACTTTGTAAAACGTTTATTTCAAGCAATTCATCCATCAAATTATCTAAAATTCATTTGTTGCGCATTTCACGTAAACAAAATTCAAAATGGCTACCGGGGCTTGAAGCAATAAAATCAAGAGAACATGACAAAAACCGTGAGTTTTTTTGTCAAATACTAGCGTACTTGCATTGTGAATGTCTGTATGCATTACTTACATACCGACATATAGCTATATTCGGCAAACATTGAATGAATACATAGTCATAGACCTTGCTATTGATTTTATTTGAGTGTTAGTAGATTATGTATTTCTTGCTATATTAGGTACATTGTTGTGTCATTTATATGTTTTGTTGATCCAATTAAATTGTTTTAGGGTCAATGTTTTATTCTTTGTATTGGTAAAACATGTATTTGTTCTTTTTTTGTTCTTTCGTCGCGCGCAAATTTTTCTTTCATTCAAGTAAAATAAAATAGAAGGCGCATTGGTGCATTTTACATTTTACAATAAAATGTCGTGATGTAAATTGTTTTTATAATAATATTTTTAATATTACAATAATAAGAAGTGTACAAAATAATATACAAGTTGTCTACTTTTTTATGAACCGTGGGAAATAAAAAATAGAATTTTCATATGGCTATAATTTTAAAACAAAAGTGTAAATATAAAAACTGTTTAGAATTAAAAATGACTGGACGCCATTTTTAAGTCCAAAATTATTGTTTACATGGGTTTCGTTCATTAGACAAAATAAAAGTTGTGATTTTTGGCTTTTTAAGTATTTACAGAGTGTCATGAGAAATAAAACAAAAATATTAAACAGTTGTATTGTTTGAGTTTGACAGATGACATATATCATAAAGTTTGAATAATTATTGATTTCATTGAATTATTTATCAGTAATCATGGAGGTCATCATGAATACATTTACCATCTCCGAAAAAATAATAATATTAACAATTAAATATTAATTATTAATAAATTTTTATCTGTCAAATTCAGAGAATATAACTGTTTGAATTTTATATTTTGTTTTCCATGGCACTCTGTAAAAAAATTTAAGACGTTTTAAATATTGAACATTTTTACCTCCCGCTACCCTTGGTAAGGGAGGTATAGGGATCGTGCTAAAAATCGCATATCGAGATCTTGGTAAAGGACTACGTTTTAAGGTCCCTAGAATCCAATTTTAATATTTTCACGATGATGTATGTGTGTGTGTATGTGTGCGGATCCTCTTTACGCTCTAACTCAAATAAAATCGTTCAGAAAATTTTGAAACCGTGTATTTCTACCTTATTCTAATTTGGGAAGAAGTCATTAGATTTTGGTGTAATCAGATAACCGAAAATGGCTCTTTAATGGAAGCTCAAAATAGTGTTTCTTCGAAAAATACCTTTAAATATTATTTTTTCGAGATTTATGGTATATAAAAATTAAAGATTATTAAATTTTCTACAGGTTTGCATTAATACTTTTTCTATATATTTTATGGATAAATTTATAAAACTATAATTTTAATCCCGGAGCCTACGCTTTAACCGCAACTCCATGGTTACATAGTTTAGATCTCAAATGCATGTACTGACAGATATGTCACTGTCAACAGTTTAAGCATTTCAAATAATAATGTTTTAAAAAGAAAATAGTAAATAGAACAATAATTATATGGAAAGGAATTTAATACAGTTTTCAGCATAAGTAAATACGTCGGAATATAGGTAAGATAATAAAAATATATAATATATTATCACGGCATATTACATATTACCCATTGCTGGATGAGCCAATCTGCTTTGTACACAGATTTCGGTAACGATGATGACATATTTGTACCATGCGAGCGTTTACTAGGCGTTACTTCACGGGCACTCATTGCTGGCGTGGAGAGTGCAACAAAGGAGTCATTTTTGTGCCATTTAAAATTCGAAATATTTGGCGTCGGTCGGGATCGAATCTGGTACAGTAAAAATTTTGAAAGATGTCCGATTAAGGTCATCTACGAATTATATGAATTCAGATTTTTGCTCCGCCCATTATGACAAATTCAGTAGTGCCGTTTGCTTAGTTTTTATGAGGGTACATAAGATACTACTGTTATTTTATTATTATAAAAATATATACAATAAAAGCATTCAAAATTCAAAAATAAGTCAACTGGTAAGTTTATTAGCAAATGTAAAACTAAATATGTGAAAAATAAGATACTGACATGTCATTGTCAGTGATTCTGACAGAAAATAACGTTATTCGTACCGCTATGAATTAAGGTAATGTATCTGAATTGATAAATAAACTTACGTTACATAGAAAGTATTATCAATAACGAGCATCGTTTTAAAGTGTAATGTCCTAACTTAGTCGAAACAATATAAATTTTTGAAAGACAAGCGTGTTATATCCATCCTTAGCGCACATGCTTATAGCCTTTTCAATAAAAAGAGATAAATGTATGCCAATTTGTTAATTCGTTCATGATAGAGATGACCTTGATCGGACATCTTTAAAAAATATATACTGTATTTAAATTTAATTTTAAGTATTTACATGAATAAAAAATAAACTAAACGGGTGGTATTGTGTTGGCCACATCAGATTTTTTTTTATATTTACACTTCTGTCTAAAATTAATAATACAGAAATTACAAACATGAAAATTTACCAATTTATGTTTCATATGGTTCATAAAAAAAGTAGACACTCGGTATAAAACTAAATATTACAATTTTTTGCCTGTCTGTATGTTCATTTTAAATGCTTTTCAAGAAATGGTTTTACATAAATCACGTCATATTCCGAAATATACTAAACATAAAATTTTACGCTAAACATAAATATTATGTTCACATGATTTATGTAGGTAAATGAATTAAGAAAATAGTTGCATTTTTACTTAAACAAACATTGTTTTTATATTCGCATATGTTAGTTGAGAGTATAATGCAAAGTAAATGTTAAATATGCATCTTATTTACTTTTTACCTCTCGCCAAGAGAGGTATTGGATTCATGCTAAAAATCGCATATCCAGATTTTATTGAATAAACACGATTTAAGGTCCATAGAATCCGATTTTAACATTTTTATGATGTATGTGTGTGTATGTGTTTGTGTGCGGATGTGTGTTAGGTAGTTGGAGATACGATTTCTCAAATTCTATAAGACTAAAGACCTGTTTACGGATTCCTCAATCTAACATTAATGGGTAGAGTTGAATAGGTTTTGGTACCAATTAGAAAACCGGAAGTAGTAGTATCTAAAGAACGTAAAATTCTGTATTCGATACATTTTAAAATTTTATTATATCTCCTATAGGTTTGGAGATATAATATATAATAATATAGAATAATGTGTTGTAATAAATCTCGTTGCCCAAAAAACTCCATGGAAACCAGTTGAAATATTTATATGTTTGTAATTGACAGATAAATTCAAAATATCAGTGTCAAAAATCAGCATTACTGGAAGATTTTTCTGGGAGGTACGAGTACATTTAATATATATTATTGTATTAATTAAATATGTTTTTAAAATTATAAATATGTTAATATATCCTTAAGAAAATACCGCTAATACTGTCAATGAATTTGAAGAAATTTGAACATATTAGAAGAGTCCATCCTCCTCATAGAACGAAAGAAGAGATACAATTTAAATTATTTGTGTGTACAAGAAATGTTAAATTCGTTACTTACAGGGCGCGAGCAGTCATGTGACCTTGTTGGCCTAGGCAAGTAGATATGAGAGTCCGTGTCAGAATGACGGCTAGTAGTTATTTACATCCACATGGGTTTCGAAAATCATGATTTTTTGAATGAAAAATTATGATACTTGACACCTATGTACATTATTAATAGCTGTAATTCTAATACGGGCCCCTATATTTGCTTGTCAAGGCCAACAAAGTCACATGACTGCTCGCACCCTATGCAACATAAAATGAAAACAGATTTTTATGTTTATATCTATGTAAGTGAACGCATAATTTGTTTTTAAATAACAGTCCAACAATGGACCTATACTGCATAGCGGAGTGTCAAGTACAAACTACACAATATATAATATCTTCAACTATAATAAATGAATAAGTGACTTGTAATTTGTAAAATAACAGTTACCTCTTACTTTTAATCTAAAAGTTTTTTGTGGTAAAATTAAACAAATTAACTACGCCACTGAATTTATATTAAACGAAAGCAAGTTTTGTTATAATTTATAAGAATAGAAATGGTAGGTGAAGGTTACGCGGCGGCAAAAAACCCTTATAAATTAATTATTTTAGTAGTGTAATATCAATTTCATTCGATAAATAATTGAATATTTTCAATATTTGTATTGGTAACACGCAGTACTCGGATTTGAAACTGGTTGCGTATTTGTCATCAATATATTTTTTATAATTGAATTATTAATAACTTTTTAATCACGACATCAAACTTAAAACTTATTGGCCGCTAGTAGGAACAAGTGATTAAGGGTGATTAGCGAGCATTTGATTAGCATTGTTTTATCTCATTCAATAGTTCATGGATTATTTTAGAGAAAAATAGTTGAAATATAAAATGCGTAGAATGAATTTGTCTATAACTTTTATTTGAAATATTTTTCTCTAAAATAATCTATAAACGATTGACAGAGATAAAACAATGCTAATCAAATGCTCGCTAATCACCCTTAATCACTTGTTCATACTAGCTGCCATTATTTCTAATTCTCAAATAGAACAAAAGTGACCCCAGACCTCTGGGGTGCTCTCGCCCGAAACTTGCCATGTGTTATAATCCTACACAGAGTCCTGCCCGACTCCGTTAATTTTAAATTGAACCGCAACCTAACCTGTACCCGCTAATGTTATACCCGAATCCTCTATCCGCTAAATAATTACCATCAATCTGAAATAAAGATGGAAAATTTTACTATAAAAAACAAAATCAGAAAAATGTGTGTAAAACATTTTATTCCTTATTAATACAAAGTATATAAAACAAAATATTTATACTTTAGATATATAGGTAATAAATTTTTAAATACAAAAAATATAGTCATATTATTTACAAGTTACTATTTAAAAATAACATATCGTCCACAGTTCCTAGATTAAATTTTGTTCTTCTTTCTTGAACAACAAAACCAGTATTAGAAAAGTCTCTTTCACTAGGTGCACTAGTGGCTGGAATGCATAAAACTGAACGTGCTATTTCTGCTAAATGTATTAAAAGGGCTTCATTTATTTTCCACCAATTTAAAAAATCAAAATGCACTTCACTTTGCATTATTTTCATTTTGCAGTAAATATCAAACTCATCAGTCTGTAATTCAACATTTTCGTCACTAGAATATTCAAATATGCCAACAGAAAATATGAGCAATGATTATAATAAAAAGGAAATAAAAAGTAAACACGACCCGACCCGATATCCGCGCGAGTCTTACCCGCGCCCGACCCGCAACTCGCATAAGAGATCATATAGGTTTGTTCATAGAACGATTTGAAACCGTCAGCAACCGTCAGAGGCATGCGCAGTTGCATAAAAGCGTTCGCAGAGTCACAAATTTCCAACTCTAATTATTAGTTCAATGTTCATAGAAACTTTCTGACTGGTTGCTGATCGGTTGCCAACTATCAGAATAATTTCCAACTCGGTCGGAAATTTTAAATTTGAGACATCCGCACTTACACTGTTTTGACAATACATTTGTATTTGTTTTGATTAAAGGTTTTGATTTCATTTAATGTTTGGTTATATACTTACAAATAAATTAAATTAGTGAAATAAATATTTTACGGTAAGTAAATCATTGTAAATTAATAAATAAAATAATAAAAGACTGACTCACTGACAAGTGTCACTACAGTGATCGATAATATCGATATATTTACTACCAAAATTAAGCAGAGACATTTATTATTCATTTTAAAAAGTTAAGTGACATAATGCTGTTCACAGAAGAATTCAAACAGTTTGATTTGCAACCAGTTTGAAACCACGCATGCGCACTCAAACTCAAACTCCAACCGTTGGAAATATGTTCTATGAACAAACCTCATGAAACCGCACCGCAAATCGATCCGCAAAGCGGGTAACCCGTGGGTACCCGACCCGATGCAGGTTTCTAATCCTACAGTTCCAAAATGCTTCGGTCCACAAAATATATGTCATGCTTTTCTAGTGTCACAAGTGCTAAAATTATCCCCACCACTAGCGACGCAGAGTTCAGACAACCTAAATCTTCAAGTGCTAAAATTGGGACGTGTATGGACAGGAAAAAAAAGTTTTCAGTGCATGAACTTGTCATAATAAGATCATAATAAAAAAAAACTTATATCAGCCTAGTAAACTATATGGCTGTATTATTAATTCTGAAATCAAATGGTTATTTTTTTTTCAGGCTAAATATATGTTAAATTTTTCTAAACATACTTTGCGAAACCTAGCCTAACGGACAAAGCTGAATTTTAATATAATAATAATATATCATCACGGCATATTACCCATCTGGGTGTGCCCACTCTGCTTTGTACTCAGATTTCGGTAATTATGATGACATATTCGTACCGTACGGGCGTTTATCAGGCGTCACCTCACGGGCACTCATTGCTGGCCGGAAGAATGCACTTCATGGGTTAATTTTGTGCCAAATTGGAAATATTTGACGTCGGTCGGAACCCGGTTCCTCAGATCACTAGATCCCATTTTTAATATATTTTTACCTTTCATCATAGGTAAGGAAGGTATTGTTTTTGGTCAAAAAAATCGATTAATGAATAAGCACGTTTTAGAGTCCGTAGAATACGAATTTACTATTTTTACGATAATGTCTGTATGTGTGTGTGCGTTTGTGTGTGTATGTGATGCTCGTTCCTGATCGCTTAACTTCAATACTACAATTCCAAAAATTATAATTCTTTCATATTCCTCTTTCGTACGTCCATATGAAGAGTTGATTAGATTTTGGTTACGACTGGTTAACCGGAAGTACCCCAATTTGAAGATTTTAACAATTTTTCTTGAAAAAAAGCAGTTAAATAACATTTATTGACATTTAATGTTAATATATTTTAAAGAGTATGTTATTCTCTATACGATGTGATTGCATTTTATACTTCATATTTAATAGATGTTAAAGAATTAAAAAAAAAAAATTCAATATAATCAGCCAGCTATGCTAACCATGCAAACTGCTAATATATTCAGATAATTCAATTTGAAAGATGTCAGTATCAATAAAAAGAAAATGAATGTGGTAGAAATGAGGATGTTGAGATAGATGTTGGGGAAGACACGGAAAGATAGGGTAAGGAATTAAAGGATAAGGGAAATGGCTCGAGTGATAGAAGTTTCTAGATAGATACACGAGAGACGATTACATTGGTTTGAACATGTCATGAGGAGTGATGAAAAATATATTTGAAGAAAAATGAATAGCTTTGCGGTAGATGGTAGAAAAAAACAGAGGAAGACAAAGATAAGATGGAAGGACTGTATTGCGGAAGACTTCAGAGAAAAAGAACTGAATGAGAACGACACGCGAAACAGAAATGAGTGGAAGAAGAAAATAAAAAATAGCGACCCCTAACGAATGGGAAAAGCTAAAGAAGATGTCATTGTCAAGTGCTTATTTACATAGTTTGTTTATGAAATAATTTTACTGGAAATATAGGATCTTTTACAAGAAAATTTATGTATAGGGCACGAGCAGTCACGTGACTTTGCTGACCTTGGCAAGCAAAATTTTCCATTCAATATTTCATGATTTTCTTATTTCATGTGGTTTATTTGTTATCCAAAAAATGAAATTTTGAATGAATATGACATTTGTCAATTATGGACATAATTAAAAGCTGTCATTCTGATACGGGCCCCCATAGGTCAGCGCCCTATGGAATTTGTATATACTACACAGGATTGATGGAAGGTAATGTGCTGACCACATCAATTTTTTTTAATTTTCTTTGATATCATAAATAGTTGTTTATGTACAAGTTGGGACACAAGTCTTAGTCGATTTTTGTGCAACCGTAAAAAATATGTAATTACAAATTTTATTAATTTTAAACAGTTTCACTGTAAATTGAAAGTTGGCTTTCAAGGTAGCTATGGAATTGACATTTGATAAACAAAACACTTGTCATAGTGATTGTTTACTCAATTTCGCGGCCGTTGCCATAACAACTACCGCGAAATTCAATTTTGTGGCCTATATTGCGGCTGAGAAATGCCTATTTCGCGGCCGGTTGTACAAAAATGTATGTATGTTATTTAAAATAGCACCTGCATTTAATGAAATGCTGAAAAATTCTAATATGTTTGTCATAGAACCCTTATAAGACTCTTAAGAAATTGCCTGTCAAAGTTAGTTCATTATAATTTGTGACGCACCATTTTCATGTTTACATAATAACGTGAACATGGAAAAAAAAAACTTTTTGCACGCTTTGGAATAAAAATCTATTTACAATAATTGTCAAATTGTCCATATTACGAAAATTATGAAGAATATATTGTATTTTCGTAATTACATTTTACAAATTGTAAATAGTGTTATCAAATTTGTGTTTTCAGTCGTGCGAATTATCAGATTTGTAAAGTACTTGTACGAGTAAATACTACATGGAATTGATTTTTTAATACATTTTATCTCCATTGCAATTTAACAAACGTAAAATACGTGATAAGCATTGTTTAACAATAGTAAACAATTATTTTTATCATAACAAATTTGGTATGTTTATTTACGAAGACTAATTTTAAGATATTGATTAAAAATCAAATTATTAATAAAATAGAAATATTAATATTTAAACTTTATTATAAATGTACAATATTAGAAAACAGATGGGAAAATATCTTGTTTTCAAATATTATTCGTTTTTAATGATTTAAATATTAATATTTTTTTTGCCGATTGACTTTATATGTGCGATATTTTTGATAGGTAACAGTCTGTAAAATGTTACTTTTACATAGCAACCGCTATATAAATGCATAGTAACCGTTCAACAAGCGCATGGCAACATAAATTTGATGGCGAAATTTCAAAATAGGTATTAAAAAAAATTAGGTGTTAACAATTACTCGAAAGTTCAGTCAAACAACATTTATTCTTACTCTACCAACGTTTCGGTGTACCCTTGCACCTTCTTCAGGGTAGTAAGATCATTTGTGATATGACGCTTTTCAATTACAAACATATGAAAATTAATTTATTGATTAGATATTTTATAAATTCATATTTTAACATTTTCTTCTTAAAATACTATCATTATTAATTTATAGACAGTGACATTTATCTGTCAATTACATAAATTTGAAATCTAGACTGTGTAACCAAGGAGATATATTTATATTTAAAGAATAGACTCCGAGATTTTTAAAATAAATTATTTTATAAATTTATTTATAAAATAAATAGAAAAAATTAATGCATATCGTTAAAAAAGTTAATAATATTTATTTTTAATAACAGCATAAATCGCGAAAAAATGTAATTTAAATGTATTTTTTGAAGAAAAACTGTTTTGAGCTTCAAGTAAAGTGCTATTTCCGGTTATCTGATTTACACCAAAATCAAATAGCTTCCTTCCATATTACAATAATTTATAAATACAAGGTTTCAAAAATTTCTGAATGATATTTTTTGAGTTAGAGCGTAAAGAGGATTCACAGATTCACACACACATATACACATCTCCTGTATTCGCCACTGACGGGTGTCATATTTAAGACACCCGTATCTTTTGGCGTGTGAGCGATATGACATCTGGTGGCAAAATAATAAACTACAGGTTGACTTAATATTAAAGTATGTAATTTTAGAAATTTGTTAAATATTATACATATTTGTGTATCTAAATTGACATATATATTGTAATATGAGTAACAATTATTGCTGCTTACTTGAGTGCACATTGTCACGTTAGAAAGGTAATAAATTATGTTGTCACGAATTCCCGCGTAAACGAGAAGTTCGTGTTTATATTAAAAATATGCTTGACAAGATGAAAAAAGATAATAATACAGTGTGTGAATCAGAAAATTATAAATTAATATATCCGTCTTGAGTACTTTGAAGATTACATTTTAAAGAAAACTTTATTTCAAAACGAGGTTAGTTTTATAAATGTTCACAAAAATATCATTTAAGTTATCTTAACTTCCACGAATACATCCTATACTAATGTTCACAAGTGAATACGAAATATAATCATGAAATTTTGCTATTTTAATTATTTTTTTGAAGATATCATCTAAAACAAAAATTTAAGTTAAAGTTTTATAAAAGTGTACTAGGAATTTACATTAATTTACCCTTAATGGATAATATAAAACCTACTATAAAATAATATAAAAAGAAAATTAAATATAATACAGTACTTTGAGAAATATACAATTCTATAAATTATGTTTTTGGCCATTCGACAGTAAGTTGACGTCATATCTCGTTCATCCTTAGTTCAAAACTTGCCACACCAGCGCTGCGATTTAAAAATACATGCCATTTGTTATCATAGTTTTAAAAATTAATTAAATTTTAATGATTTTTTTTCATTCATAACCTATTTCTCTTCGTTTTAGCGCGAACGTAAACAACGCAAACTCTACTCCGATGACTGGGCCCTCGGCGATGAGGAGATCGAAGGTCGTCGCACATTCTCCATCCAAGAGAAATTGGAAAGCCCGCGCTTTGCCCACCACTCCCTGGTTAAGGAGATGCACGGCTCGGAGCTGACCCTGGCTTACATCCAACGTCATGGCTTCCAAATCCCTCTCCTGTTCCGAGAGAAGACGGGATTAGGACTTCGAGTCCCAACAACCAACTTCACCATCAATGACGTGAGGATGTGTGTTGGGTCGAGGAGGTTGCTTGATGTGATGGATGTTAATACGCAGAAAAATGTGGAGATGTCGATGAAAGAATGGCAAAGGTACGGAAAGAAGTGATTACATACAGGTGAGTCTGGGAAGACGCCCCCCCCCCTTAACTTTTTTGTTATAAGTAATAGCAAAAAATAGCTCATATTATTTTAAATATGCTATTGGATGGCAGATGTAGATATTTTTTATAAAGTCAGATTTACAATTTAACTGTGAACTTTTATTTTTAAAATAGCAACCTATAATTATTTTTCTAAAATATAAACCATTTTTTTGTTTTTTCTTCGATGAATTAGTTTTTATTAAAACATTTGAAAATAATCGAAAAACATAGAATAATTGAGTTATATGAGAAACAATTTTTATTCTAATATTCTAGGTGGCTATGTGAAAATAAATAATAAATAAATACATAATTAATAAGTAAGTAATAATAAATAAGTAACAAACAAATGTATAATTTGTTGATATTAATATTGTTACATTTTGTTTATTTTCACATAGCCACCTATAATATTTAATAAAAATTATTTCCCATATATGTATATCTTAATTAACTTATTTTCTTGAATTTTTTCTAACACATTAATAAAAACTAATGCATTGTTGAAAAGATAAAAAATGGCGGTTTATATTTTAGTAAAATAATTATAGGTTGCTATTTAAAAAATTAATGATGATAGTTGTATCTTATAAACCTGACTTTATAAAAAGTATCTACATATGGCATAAAATAGTACATATAAAATAATAAAACTTCTGTAAGAGCTATTTTTTTCTATTATTTATAATAAAAAAGTTAAGGGAGGGGGGGGGATCTTCCCAGACTCACCCTATATATGTACATATTAGAGATGTGGAGATTACTTCAGTATGCAGTTCTAGTTTTTTTTTTCGGTTTTAATGTACAGTTGTACAGTTTTGATTTTAATTTTGAATTTAAATATAAAATTTTATTTCTTTTATTTGGTTACTTAAAGGATAAAATAATTATTCAAGTTTTGGCGCGAAAGTTGTGACGTCAGAGTAACTGCAACATCTGCTACTGACAATATATTCAAATGTAGAATAATAATTAGTGAAGTCAAGGATATAATTACATACAAAAAAGTATCAAAAAACAGCATTTTATTGACTCGTTACCAGGCTAGTTCGTGAAATAATACACGACTTTACACTCATGTTACATTAAATAATAATTTAAACATATACCCATGTACTATGGTGTATTCTGCTACTTTTTTCTAATACTTCCTTTTAAGGTATTTTATATTTTATTTCATCGAGATTAAGAACCCAATTTTATAGAGCGCTTTTGCTAAAAGTGGCCTTTAACCTCATAAGAATATAATGTAAAAGCCAGCTTCATAATAGCGACTATTATTGTAATAGTGCCCTAGTTTTTTATGTGTCGTTAAAAAATATAATTTTTACTTGGAAATAGAAAAGCTAAAATTAAACTTGCATTATTAAATGTCTTTGATCATATTATTATTATCGTCTTTATACCGCAAAAGTAGATAAAATATAAAATGACATACATATTTAGTGAAAAGTTCGCTATAGAATTAATTTTGAAAAGCTTCAAAGAAACTAGTCGATAAATATTTAACGTTGCCAAGAAATTTTGTAAGATATTGACATATTTTTTTTCTTTCTTTGCTTTCAGATATTACGAGGACCCAAATAAAGACAAACTTTTAAACGTTATATCTCTGGAATTTTCGCACACAAAACTTGAAAATTATATCCAGACACCAACGATAGTGCGACAAGTCGATTGGGTAGATTGCGTTTGGCCGCGACATCTCAAAGATGCACAAACAGAATCAACAAATCTCTTGGAAGATATGATGTATCCAAAAGTACAGAAATATTGTCTCATGTCGGTGAAAAATTGTTACACAGACTTCCACGTAGATTTTGGTGGAACGTCAGTTTGGTATCATATATTGAAAGGTTGGTTCGAGTAAAACAAAAACTAAAATAGATTATTTAAACTATTTATTATTCAGGAAGTAAAGTATTTTGGTTAATTCCACCAACTGAACGCAATTTGCAATTGTATGAACAGTGGGTTCTCTCGGGTAAACAATCGGACATTTTTTTCGGTGATACGGTAGAAAAGTGTGCGAGAATTCAGTTACATGAAGGAAATACATTTTTCATCCCAACTGGCTGGATCCATGCCGTTTATACTCCAATGGATTCGTTAGTGTTTGGAGGAAATTTCTTACATTCGTTTGGAATAGAAAAACAATTGAAAACTGCCCAAGTTGAAGATGTTACCAAGGTAAGTAACTTTAATATAAATAAAAGATATATTTATATAATGAAAGGATTGCAGGTACCTCAAAAATTTCGGTATCCATTTTTCACGGAGATGTTGTGGTACGTTCTGGAAAGATATGTACACTGTCTTTTAGGCAGATCACATCTTAGTATCTCGGATAATGGAACAAATAATGGGGCGATGGACACGCTGCCTCTTTTATCATCAGATAGGCCGCATGTTCATCTCACTCAACAGGAATTACATGGATTAAAAGTAAGTGTACAGGAAAATTAACAATTCAACAGATTTTTAGTACTTTTTGCGTCATAAGAAATTAAAAAATATGATGTATATATTATATTTTTGTCTATTAGAGTCTAGATCTCAAGACTTAAGCAAAATTTTAACTTACGGACAGAAGGGCACTTATATTTTTCGAAGCCTTAGAGAGTAAATGGACCTTTCTTTATTCTATGATAAAATTACACATTTAAATAAGTTCTCTAAAATTTTGTCTTGCGTATTTTAATATTTTGGAACATTTATTTATTTGAGTGAAGTGTAAAAATCAGAGGAATAATAATTCAAATAAAAGTTAATTGGGATCCCTGTGGCGCACTCTACGCCAGCAATGAGTGCCTGCGAGGTGACGCATGGTAAACGCCCGAACGGTACAAATGTTACCATCATTACCGAAATTTGTGTACAAAGCAAATTGGCACACTCAGCAATGGGTAATATGCCGTGATGATATATTTATTTAAAGTTAATTAAAATATGAATAAATAAAAGATAATAAAAAAACGAAAACTGCAAAATAAACAAATATAAACACTAATTTTAGACTAAAAATATTATTAAACACTGAAACACAACAGCGGCAATAATAAATAATTTCCTATTTCCAGATTAGTTATTCCGAGAATATTTCCTAACCCTGTGTTAAAATGACGTTTATGGAGAGTTTATTGTAGAGTTAAGTCTTATTCCATGTTTATTATTATACATTTATTGGTTAAGCTCGTGATAAACTAGGAATAGCTATTCCTGTGTTAAAAAGAAGCTATTCTGAACTTAACCCTTGTTTATTATTACCGCTGTAAGTTTATTTATTTAAACAAATAACAAAACGCGCTGATTATTTCACCACGAGTGTATACTCGTTGTCGACTCGACTTACTAGTCTGGACTGAACTGTATTCGTAAACTCGACTGAACTGACTGAGCGCACTGCATAGACCTGCGTCACCTTTTATATCGCGCGCTATTTGCTCCATAATACTCTAGAATATTTCCAGAAACGTTCGAGAGTGAACAGGTCTAATCCTGTTACAAGGTCACGAATCGTATATGGTTGTTTACTCGGGAGGCGCGCGAGACAATTACGGCATGACAAGTCTGAACTCGATTTTATACAAATTTTCCTTGTCTTGTTGTACTGCAGAATTACGCCCGAATATTCAAAACTAGAATATGCATGCAGAGAATTAAGCAATTCCCGAATATTCAAAAACAGAATCGCGCATTGCACGAAATCGTATCTAATTTAACCAAACCCATCCAAACATAACCTAACCTAAAGTGACCTCCACTTGGCCACGCCCACGTATTTGGTTATTGAATGATTCCCGATTCTGTTTTTGAATATTCGGGATTTGAATGATTCTGTGCATGCATATTCGGCTTTGAATATTCTGGTTTTGAATATTCGGACGTTGAAGATATTCCCCAGATTTATAGACATTTTAATATAAAACAAACGTCGGTTGAATTTTTCTTCTTCCACGATCCATGCGGACGTCACATATCCCTTCTCTATATTTTTAATAATTATTTTCGCGTAAACTACGAATATTAATCTATTTAAAAAAAAAATACGGGTATTTTTTTTTGTCTAGTATGTATCAAAATTTTGTCACACACCCTATTGCTTGTGAATAAAGCATCAAATTTTCTTATTTGTTTATACAGTTTTCTTTTTAGGCAATAGTAATGTACTTACATTCTTTACCAACAAATAAGAAAAATGTTCCTGATCTAATTAGAGATCCCATTGCGTTAATCACAGATGTTAGAACTTTAGTTGGACTTCATAGACATGATGATAAAGAATTAGCTATTACGGGTATGCCAGTTTTAAAAGGTAATTATAAATTTAAACTTGTTATATATTTGAAATATTATTTAAATAATTATTTTTTTATTATTATAGCATTCATAGAGACTGAATATGATTTTAAAAATAACATCCATAGGCTTCCTTTGGCAAGAAATTCAGGTAATCGAGCCCCAATTATCGCCGCTGCGCGGATTCCATCGATGCCGTCATCTTTATCATCATTGTTATCTAAACCCAGTCCATTAAGTAAAATTCCGAAAGCAATAACTCCACCAAGTTCACAAAATGATAAGGGAGGCCCTAGGAGAAGAAGAACGAGGTAAATAATTTTATAATTTCTTTAACTCATTAATAATTCATTATTTTATATTTCTAATGCTTAATAATTGGTGATGTTTAGCTCCAAATCTCATTCGGTAAAATTCTTCGGTTTTTCTTTCTTTTTGTATATTGGTTTTTTTTATGTGTCGATTTCTGTTATAGCGTTTTCATCCTTTTTATTTGGAATTAATTTTGATTTGGACTATGGTGTTAAAACATTAGTTTTATTTTATTTCTCCAATGGTTTGGCAAAAAGAGTTCTGAAGGTTTATTTTCATTAGTAGGGATGTTCTACCACAGAAGAAGGAAGATAATAAACCAAAAAATATACGACAAATGTAAGCAGTGTAATCCAAATTATTTAGCAAATCAAAATTATGGAAACAGAGACTTGAACCATTAAATTCGCGAAATTATTATTTATTTGAAAGATTTATCAGTGTCGAATAAAATTTAAGGTTCTGGTCCCTGTATTTTATTATTTTATTAAACAATTTATTTTTGTGACCAATACAAATATTATTTCAGATGCAAGAAATGTGAGGCGTGCCAAAGGAACGACTGTGGTGAATGCAGTTTCTGCCTGGACATGGTCAAATTTGGTGGTCCGGGTCGAGCCAAACAAACTTGCAACATGCGGCAATGTCTACAACCAATGCTGCCAGTAACTGCCGCTTGTACGCACTGCGGCTTAGACGGTTGGGGCCAAACACCCGTCATGCCGCTCCAAAAGGGCCCCATGCGCAGCGAAGGCCCCAGCAGCCTGATGGAGTGTTCCGTGTGTTACGAGATCGCTCATCCTGCCTGCATTGCCCGCTACTGCCCTCAATTCTCCGGTATCGTCAACGAAGATATGCCTAACAGCTGGGAATGTCCCATTTGTTGTAAATCGGGAAAAAATACGGATTATCGACCCAGACATTTCAGAGCAAGACAAAAAAGCTCCGATATGAGAAGGATGAGTATTAGTTCCGACGCATCGTCCGCGATGGATTGTAAAATTCAACCGGAGGTTGTAAGTGAATCCGGGTCGGATAACGAAAATGATCTAAAATCAGTGCCTATTAAAAAGCGAAGAAGTTCCGAGGGTGAAGTAGAGACTGTTGAACCTGTTAAGGAAGTTGAAGCGCCGAGAAAATTAGCTTTACGGACACAGTTAGCACACCAATTATCCTCAAATTCTAGTAAATTACTTAAAAAACCGTTGTATGTAGTGCGTCCAGCTCCTAATTTATCCATACAAACAGTTACTGGTGGTAATCTCGCTTTGGACAAACGTTGCATCTTGCCAGTGTTTAAATACTTGAATCCCGCGGAATTATACAAGTGTTCGTTAGTTTGTAAAGCTTGGGGACAATATAGTATTGAACCTTCGCTTTGGAAGAAAATGGATTTCACTCAGGTACGGCTTACGGCAGCTCAACTTCGAGGAATTGTTAGAAGACAACCAGAACATTTAATATTAGATTGGTCTCCCACTTCCAAACATCAACTCGCGTGGCTTATTTGTCGTTTAACAGTCCTGCGAGAATTAAGTTTAAGAAGTGTTAATGTACAAACTGCTTTAGCATTGCGATCATGCTATTGCCCGCCTTTACACACATTAGATATTAGTTTTGTTACTGGTTTAAACGATGCGGCTTTGCGAGAAATTCTGGGACCAAATAACGACGCGCGAAGGGGACTAACGGACGAAAAATCAAGGTTAAGAAATCTTAAAGTGTTAAAAATGTCGGGTACTGATGTCACGGACGTCGCGTTGAGGTATGTAACACAATATTTACCATCAGTTACCCATTTAGACTTGAGTTCGTGTGCCAGAATAACCGATGCGGGTATTGCGCAGCTGAGCACCAAACCGGCTAACACCGTCACAACGTTAGTTAGTTTGGACTTAAGTCACTGTAAGTTAGTAACTGAATTAAGTTTAGATCATTTGTCGCGCTGTGAAAATATAATCAGGTTAGATTTAAGGCACGCGAGTCACGTATCAACGCAAGCGGTTATAAAGTTCGCGGCGAAATCTGAACATAATTTACAAGTTAGGGATGTGAAACTAGTAGATAGACGGCAAAAAATAGTGAAATGATCGAAAAATGAATACAATAACATATGAATTCGAGCAGTGTCTTGCAGCCGACATAAAGTATCCTAGTATTATAGTTTTAGTTTATGTCAGTGACGTGCGACATTGATTGGACCACTTACTTTTACTTAATTATTGTGTATATTTAGTTTTTACCAAAGATTTTTATTTATTGAGTCGTTTATTATTAATATAATATATTTTTATTAATGAAATCGGTACGTATTGTCTTTAATTTGTAAATTAAGAATTATAAATTTATAATTAAGTATGCGTCTATACTTTTGTTAAAATTGATCTTTTATACAATTATGTGTAATATTTATACATGTGTTTAAGTGATAAAAAATACATGTATGCTAACTTTTCAATGATCTTCTGTTAATTGTTAATTTACTTAACAATGTCTTATGTTTTTCCAGTTATTTCTTCACTTGCGGTACTGAAACTTCTGGGACAAACTGGTAAGTGAAAAACTTGTTTTTTTTTTGTACTCTGTTCACTATAAGTGTACAACCATGAAATCCGGTGTTTTAATGAAGCGATTAAACTTAAAAATATAAGATGAAGTTTATAGTTCTTTACTACTGAAAAAAGGGAATTCATTTTAATAAATTTTAGATATGATAGAGAAATTAATTTTGTCATACTGGGTTGTAAAGCAACGATTTATAGAACAAGATAAAAAGTGAAACTATTTTAAAAATCTAGTACTTTAAAATCGTACCTTCACAATGAATCCTTTATTTATGCGATATGCAGCAACAAATTGTTCGTTACCTCAGCAGCTTCATCTAAAATATCTGGAGGAATGTATTTTTCATCCATTATAGTGAATAAGAATGGAAATGAGACCAGAAAAAGTCAAAACCAATCTGTCATTCATTTTTTTTTATTATACCTTGTTCCACCTTACGCATTCAATATTGCAGAGTATATGGCATAGTTTTAACTTCTCTAATGGGGTCATTTCACATTTTCTAATTTATTTTTTTCTTGAAAGAATAGGTCAAATTAAATATGCTGGTGTATGTTTTACACCTTACAAGTCTTTAGAATCAGAGATATGCTTTTTTAAATGTCTATAATTTCAAATATTTGGACGCTGACGTCACGGCTTGTCGGATGCGTCAGTAGCTCTCTACCGGTTGTGTTTGGAACTATGATTGTTTGGGTTATCACTTGTCAGTTTGATTTTGTGATATCAGCATATTGTTAACGAAAAACATATTTCATACAACTTTTGGTATTTATATTAATAAATGTTTTATTTACATACCTTTACTCTTAACTTTGCTGTCATCTGTCACAATTTTAGGTTAGGTTGTTCACAACAGCAAACGGAAATCACGTGGACCGTAAATATGTGTGAGAGGAATGTCTTTGTGTAACAAGCCGTGACGTCACGAATTTTACAGTCGCGAAAGTTTATTAGCAAAATTATGAATGAAAAGTCACATATTTCATGTTATTTTATATTACTATCTTTATTAAATGAGACGGATTTCACGATTTTATAAAAAAAATGTTTTTTTTTTAAATGACCCCATTTGGTGTTATTTGAGCCAAGAGACAAGTTTACCTAATGTAATTTCTGCTACTTAAAACTGGTGCTGATGCGAACGCCATTTACTGAATGCGTAAAATAGAACACAGAATAGATGTACTAGCTTTGCTAAATGCCATGCACGATAGCGAGAGAATGTTGGACTAACTCGCGGGCAGAGCCAAGTCACTATTTGTTCGCTTCGAAAATTAGAAAAATCCAACCAATAGAACAACTCGTCACTGTTTTCGCTGTTGTGAATGGACTATAGCAATTCCAAACAGTTGCGACTACTTATTATACAAAACTCTTTTGCTACGAAAACTTTATAAAACAGGGGTCTGATTTTGTAACTTTGAGATCTACTGTAGATTGATATCTATCAGACTTCCCCTTCATTTTTCAAATTTTGTAAATTCTACCGTCATCGGTGTTTCTAATTTCAGGTTATTGAAATAACCTATGTTCAATGTATTATTTAATTGTTGGCACGATTGTTTTAATGAAGCAATTCGGTGTATTTCGGTTTACTATTAAGATTTTTTTATTTATTTTTATTTCTTGTAAATGAATAATATAGTTGTTTTTAAATTGTTTTCAGTTACAAATTAATTTATTTAAATTTTGAATTTTGATTGCCTTTTATTTAAATTTAAATAATTTATTTTTGGCACTAGAAAAGTAACCAATCATTTTGATGTGCATGATAAATGTTTGAAAGGTTGAAAAAGTATATATTTTTTCAACCTTTCAAACAAAAGTAACCAAATATTCCCTAAAAAATCGACGGAAAATAGAACTCGTTCTATATCATCAATTTATTTTCATAAATAAATCGATCGATTTTCCTGTATACACATATCGATAAACTGTAGATCGCAGTTGATCAATAAATCGGTCGATTTATCGTTACGTGTAATACAGCCAATAGAAATCAATCAATATTTTATAAATTATTTCTTTTACTCTTCACCTTCACCAAAATAAATTAAACTTGACCAGATTGACTTCCTATTATTTTTACAGTACAACAAAGTAAATTGTTTAATTCAAATTTAGCACTAGAATATTTCATTGTTATTTATTATTACTAATATTTATGTTCAAGAATTTACACAAAAAATAAATAGTAGGTACATTACTTAATTTCTCAGATTTATGAATGAAGTAGACAATGTTGTATTTGAAATAATAACACTATTCTGGACTTCCATTGTCTTTATTACTTTTTGTTAAATAAATGTGATGTAGTATACGTTTTGTTCATTTCATACTATTAGTAAGCTATTTATACTGCCATATGTTAGTTTAATGCTTTATTACACACATTTTATTACCTAAAAAATTAATTGTTAAAAATTAATATTGACTGTACTAAAAAATGTATAGTATTTTTTAAAATTATTAATAAGGTAGGTGATAATATGCATTCCTATGTTGAAAAAGCAAATATATCAGTAAATAAAGTTGTCCATGATGTACCAGAAAAAAATATTGTGCATCGAATATATCATACTGATATTGAAAACAGAATAACCTTGAAGAATTATAAACATTGAATTGAATGTATTTATCCTTTAATAACTAATAACACTAATAGTGATAAATAAAATGGTAAAAATCGTTATATTTATATAATAAAGGTTTTATCGTAGAATTTTGTAATCAAATTTATTGCGTAACTTAGTATCATAATTTAAATACATAGTTAGTATAGATTTCAGTTACATACGTGTACATACAACAATAAGTGAATTTAATAAGTTGAAAAGAAAATGAACAAGTGGAACGAGTCTGCATCACTATTACTAGTCGGACAACATAACGATTATGGAAATTATAAAATTCTAACAATGAAAAGAAGTTTACGGTCTTCTTTTATGCCTGACACACACGTATTTCCTGGTGGCAAGTTGGATAAAGCTGATTGCTCCCAAAATTGGTTAAAATTATACTCATATTGTGGCATACCCGAAAATTATTTTGATGGATTTAAAAATGTTAAACACCGTGCACCAATATATACAAATGATACAAAAAACGCTATCCCAAAGAATATATCATTGCGTCTTTGTGCTATAAGAGAAACTTTTGAAGAATGTGGAATATTACTTTGCAAAAGTGTAAAAACACTATGTGACAAAAAAAGTATCACGTGGGTATCGAATTTTCAAGAAGCTAATATACTTGAATGGCAAAAACGGGTGCATAAAGATGCATATCAATTTATTGAACTATGTTATACATATCATATTTATCCTGATATTTGGGCATTACATGAATGGAGTAACTGGTTAACACCGACTACGTATCAAAAACGATACGATACTATATTCTTTTTAGCCGGTATTCGAAGTATTTCACGTACATATGCTGAGAAAACAGAAGTACAAATCACACAGGTATGTTTCATTTGATGCAGGTACATGGGCGTAGCCAAGGGGAGCAGGTGCCCCCTCCCTAGAAATGGACCAATAAAATTATTGGTAACATTTTAGTATAAAATCAAAAACCACACTCAACTAAAGTAAATAAAAGTTTTTTTCTATAGATTTAAAGATATAGATATACAGGGTGTTAAAAAAAAGTGTTCGGAATTTTTAAAGGTGTATAGTATAGACCAAAATAAGTGAAAAAAGCTTAATAAATATGGGTCCGCAAACTAATCGTTTCAAAGATATGAGCTATTTTCAGAAATGTACTATATCTGGTTGGGCATTCTGGCGATCGGCTGATAGGACCAGCTTTTATTTTTACCGAGTCGACTAACAGAACCAGCATATCTCGACTTCTCGATTAATACTTACCCGGATTGTTAGAGAATGTGCGACAAGTTTGAAATGTGGCTAATGCATGATGGAGCTCCACCGCATTATTCTGTTATGGTTAGAGAACACTTAAATCAAAGGTACAATAAATAGAAGATGTATAGGATGAGGAGGCACAATGGCATGGCCTCCCAGGTCTCCTGACAGTAAACTTGATTGCATGAATAGTAATTTGTTTTTTATAATAGCTCATATCTTTGAAACGGTTAGTTTGCGGACCCATATTTTTTAGATTTATTTCACTTATTTTGGTCTATATTCTCTATATTATACGCCCTTAAAATTTTCGAATACTTTTTTTTAACGCCCTGTATAATCTATAAAATAATTTGTTGTAGTAAATCTCACAGCCCAAACATCTCCATGGTAACTACTTGAGACATTAAAATGTCTGTAATTGACAGATAAATGTCACTGTCAGTGTCAAAAATTCAGAGACAGTACTAAAGGCTTTTTATGGACGATATTTATTATTGTATTATTAATTATATATTTAAAATTATAGGTATATTACATGAACCCTTCAGAAATAACGCCAATCCCGTTAATGAATTGGACAAACCTCGAACATTTAGAAGAAATGGAGAAAACTTGCTCATAGAATGAATTTAAAATTATAAAAAATACGTAAATATAGATTAGATATGAAATTAGAATTTTTTTGTGTGTACAAGAAATGTTAAATACAATACTTATATATACCACAATGGTAAGGGCGCGAGAGGTATTGTGATGGACATAACAGTTTTTTTTTTGCAAAAACTTTGGTGAAGAGCATAATTTTAAAAAGAAACATAATTTTCAAATAAATTACACTTATTTTTTTCAGTTAAAATGTATCCATAAATATTTCATATTGTACGTCTATGTATACGCTATGCAGTGAAGTTATTTGCAAGTAATATTATATCAGATGTTTACGCTGTTCGCATGCGACTATGAGCAGCACGCTGTCTGTAGTTTAGAGTCTAGAGGTGGTGTAGAGGGAGAAGGTTAAGAAACTTTAGGATTGCGAAAAAACATCGCTTTGCTCCATTTGATAAAATCGATCAAAATGATCACAGACTACATTTAATCGATTATAGACCTGATCGTTATGGATAACATATGATCGATCAAAATTAAGGATCAGAAAACGATCATAATTTTTGAAGATAGAATAGCCTTGCTCCGTACCATATTTCACCCCCCACCCCACATTAATCCTGGCTACGCCCATGCGCACGTGTAATATTTTATCGCGATTTTTTTCTCATTTTTAAGTGGGAATCTCCAGCAGAATTAATACGAATGAATGAAAATTTGGAAATATTTTTACCCCCACCACAATTTTATGAAATATCTCGCATTGATAACTTTTCAATAATTTACGAATTATTGGAATTTGCTATAAAGCGAGCTTTTAATGGATCAGAATGCTTTTTACCTCATGTATTAAAAACAAAAACAATAAAAGCTACCATTTTACCAGGTACGACAATTTTCAAGTTGTTTTTAAATTATTTTTCATTTTTCATTGTAGGAGACGATTTGTATGTCGAAGAAATGAACGTTCAAAATACTAATAATGATGTCTTGAATATTATTCCAGAAACATGTAATATGCATAGAATATATCATTTTAGACAATGGAAAAATAATATATGTATAAAAAATTATAAATATAATGTTGATCATGTATATCCAGTAATCAGAAGCAATGTTACGATATCAAATTGTAATGATCAGATATCAAAATTGTAATGTTCAGAGCAAAATATATATATTTTATAATACATAATATAATATTACAAAGATTATTCTAATTACCAAAACCATATAAAGAATAGTATATTGTGATACTTTGTGTGGCGAGAGTGGAAGCGAGTCGGACAATGGGGTAGTATCGCCTTTTTTTGTTTTTTTTTTTATTAGAATCAAGTATTTTTAATTTAATTTTTTTTATTTTGCACAATTTTTGTTTTAAATGAGAAAAAAATTACTGAAAATGTCGGACATATCTATTCCCGCCACTGTGACGTTACCCTTGCCGCTTCCGCTGCAACTTAGTTCCGACGTGCTGCTCGAAGTTATAACAAAGATATTTTGCGACGTATGTCATCACAAAAAAATTTAAATGACAACATAGATTTTTAGTAGTGAAATCCGATAGTGTTTTTTCTTTTCTTTATGATCATGTAAATAAATCGTAACGTTGCATAACAAAAATTCTGAGAAAAATCGAGTTGAACATTTAATAATAATGAATAATCAAGATACCCTGATAAACATTTAAAAGTTAATTATGGAACTTATAACTTATAAAACATGAAAAACGAAAAGTTCTGCCGATTAACTGTTCCATTCATACAAAAAGTTGCTTCATCGGAGAAAACGATTTGGTGATGAAAACGTTCGTTAGCATGATGCAAATTCATCATTGTCATTATTAAATGTTCAACTCGATTTTTCTCAGAATTTTTGTTATGCAACGTTATGATTTATTTACATGATCCATAAAGAGAAAAAAAAAACTCTATCGGATTTCACTACTAAAAATCTATGTTGTCATTTAATTTTTTTTGTGCTGACGTCATAACTGAAAAACAAATGAAAGTCGGAAGATGAATCGTACATATTAATGTGTATTTTTTAAAATTAAAATCGACGTGTTTAAGCGTTTTTATAAAAACCAGCTGAGTTCGGCTTTTTTTTTTGATATTCCACACTTTAATCGCACACTGTATAAGACTTTTATGTAATGGGAATAACATAACAGATTTTGGTTAAAATGGGCTAACCGGTGAGATACATTAAATACCTGAAGTTGTTAACAGTTTTTCTTGAATAAAATGGTTTTATTTTGATTTTAGAAATAAATGTTTCAAATTAAGAGAATTAAATTCTGCGTCTAGAACATCAAGTATTATTAAATTAGCCCCTTGTATAAGCAAATTATGTAAATTTAAAAATTATATACTTTTTGGTTTTTGTTAGATATTCACAATAACTCAAAACCTGTAAGCCGTAAAAGGTTAAAATTTAGTATTTACGACTTGTATAAAGTCTAGTTGTGCACCTCTCTTTATGATCACTGAATATGCTACCATTTTGAAGTTAAAATTAATATTTTGTAATTTATTTATTAAAAAAATGTGTATAGTTTAATAGACGCAGAAGGAAGTCGTGTGGTGTCCACATTAGATTTTTCTTTTATTTCTCCTGAGAAAGTTTTCTTTCATTTATTACTTTTTGCACAGCAGACAAAATTTTAACCGCTTTAAAAGTTCTTATCTTATTGTTTTATCTCGCAAAAATTGATAGAAACCACTCCCTTGCGTATTGTCATTTGTAAACAAAAAGTCCTTAAAAAGGTCATATTCTTCTATGCGCATGCTATCAAATTTGATGAAGGGATAATTTTTTTAAATTGTTTTCTTCTGTAAGGTCCAAGCCTGAATTAGTATACACTCTATGCTTCATAAAATAATTATATTTTCGCGAATACTTACATTATGTCGATTGAAGCACAATCCTTTTATGTGACTTGTTTTACAGCCCTGGAAATTATTTAAATTAACCCCTGAAAAGTAAAAGAAATAAAACTCATACGTAATAATGTTAAATCGTTTATTTGAGAATCGTGAATGAACGGAAATGCAACGTAAGTGGCTTATTAAGTAATTAATATTAAAGCGAGAACAAGCACATTACAAACTGGTTGTTATATTTTAAATTTATCCTTTGAGAGAACTCATACCAGCTCTCATAATTTCATCCACCAGTAAGAGATTACTAGCGATAACCGAACAGGAATTGATAATTTGTCTCTTCACAACATAATTATCAAAAACGCCAGCTTCTTTAGCATTCATAGGTTCCCCAGAATTCAAATCAACTCCAACAGGATCAGGATTGAGACGAGATTCCTCCTGAAGTTTCACAATCGTTTCTTGAGCATCATGACCAGAATTAGTTGCCAAAACTTTGGGAATAACTAGAAGAGCTTCAGCGTAAGCTGCGATTCCTAAACGAGCTTTTCCTTTTACTTCCTCTTTAAAAGCCATGAGTTCTTTATGAGCTGCTATTTCAAAAGCTCCTGCACCAGGCACGAGAAATTTGTCCTCTAAAGCGTTGTTGACCGCTCTTAATCCATCCCTAACAGCGTCTTTAATCTGTGTGATAGTATGCTTGTTCGGCCCTTTTACCAAAATAGTCACAGAGTGAGGATTTTTGCATTCTTCAACAAAAGTATATTTGTTTTCGCCCAAAACGTGTTCGTAAACAAGTCCAGCGTATCCCAAGCAATCTTCTGATAAATCATCGAAAGAATTCATAGCAATTCCACCGCAGGCTAAAGACAAACGTTCCATATTTCTCCTCTTGGCTCGTCTGAGAGCCATGATGCCTTCCTTGGCAAGCAAGTCCAAAGAAAATGGATCAATTCCTTTCTGGTTGAGAACAACAAAGCTCTTGTTTTTTCCGTCGCAGAGTTTTTTCTTCAGTTCGATGATTTTCTTAACGCGCTGGTCGATGAAATCGCGTTCAGCGGAAACGAGTTTCTCGCGTTCTTCTGCGGTTTTGTAGAAGAAACCGGAGTTGACTTCGGATTTTTCGTATTCGAGGGAGACGTTGCATGTGAGGATGTAAGCGTTGGTGACTTTTTTTGGCATGTCAGGGTGGCGGGAGCCGTGGTCCATCACAATACCTAGAAAAATATTAATTATCAAGCGTTTTAAATATTGAAAGAAGGTTTCAGAACTCATAATGAAATAAAAACAATATTTGGGATTAGTTCTGTATAAATTTTACGCGACAGCGAAGTGCTGTCGAAACGTTAAATAATAAAATTTATACAGAACTAATCCCAAATATTGTTTTTATTTCATTAATTATCAAGCTTTTATTCATTTCTACATTTATTCGAAAGGGAAAATATTTTGATCGCTAATGGATAAACTTTTTCAATAATTATATAGTTTTCCAAATTACAATCGATAGCTTTTGGAATATAATTTTTTACGTTTTACTTTCTCTGCCGGTGACAAAGAACATTAAAATAATTATAAAATTAATATTATTTCTAACTATTCAACGAAAAAATTATATCTTCAACACGGCAAAAATGCAAATTCAAAGACTCGGCTTCGTCTCGTCTATGAAAGACTGCCGCGGCAGTGAAATTGCTAATTTATTGCCTTGCGAATAAATATTTTCTAAATTACAATTGACGCATTTAATATAAAACTGACTATTCTAAATTAAATTTAACGCTATGTAAAATATAATTGTCTATAAAGTAGAAATAGCAGCACGTATCAGAGGGTGCATAATTCGTAAAATTCATTAAAAAATGTACGAATATGGGGTTGTCTACGAATGGATAGAGACGTTAACGAAATGGTGTATTTCTGGCTAACGTAACTTTTTTTCGATACAATTAAGAATCTTGCGTAACAGTACAAAAAGTATATTGAAAAATATTCAATGTGGCCAGCACATGGCCTCCCGCCAATTCTATGTTTAAAATAGCAATGAGCTTTAACTATCATTTCCAGGTAAGCGTTTGTAAACAAAATCTAACTTGTTTCAAAAATAGAAAAGTCTGTAATACGAATTTTAGATTATATTTTATTGTTTTTCCTCGAAAATCTGTTGAGCTCCAAATTATGAACCACTTCCGGTTTATCATATATAGTCCCCAAATCTAATATGTTGTTTCAATTTATATACGAGTTTAAAATATCAAATTTGAGAAGTTTTGGATCGTATTTTAATATATTTTTTTTCAAGAAAATTCGTTTAGAGCTTCCAACTTTCGATTTATCAATTTTAGAAAAAATTTAATATAACGTTCTCTTAATACAAAAGTATTAAATACCAAATTTGAAAATTTTTGGATTATATCATAATATATTTTTCACAAAAATCTGTTTAGAGCTTCAAGTATAACTTCCGGGTTATCAATTTTAGCCAAAATGTAATATGTGGTTCCCCTTAATATTAATGTCTTAAATACTAAAATTGAAACGTTTTGGATTATATTTTAATATAGTTCTTCATTAAAAACTGTTATGTGCTTCAATTAAAGTACCACTTCCGATTATCCAATTTTACCAAAATTTAATCAACTCTTTATATGAATGCATAAAGCTTATATACGGAAAATTGAAATTTTTGGAAGTTTGATATGAGTTATCATGGAAGAAAAAATCGTCACACATACACACACACACACACATCATTGCAAAAATAGCAAAAACGTGTTATGGGGATCCTAATTCGTGCTTATTCACTGTAAACTCACTATCGAATTTTTGGACCGAAAACATTACCTTCCTTACCTACGGTATGGCGAGAGGTAAAAAAGGTATAAATTGAAATATGACATGAATTTCATCTATTAATGATTTAGTAGTTATTCTTACCTTTGACGAGCTGAGTGTGGTTGACGTCTCTATGCTGCATTTCCATAAGCTCCACCATATGCAGATCAACTGGTTTACCTCCATCACTGATGGCCAAAACTGCATCAACGCAAATATCCGTTAATATATCAGCCATTCCAGGTAGCAATTTCGTTCTCAATGAAGTTCTTGCAACATCAATAACAGATTCACGGTTAATTTCAATTGGAATTTTGATTTTCTCGAGAACTTCCAAAGTCTTTTGACGAGCTTTATCGAAACCTTCAGTCATAATTCTTGGGTGTACTCCTTCGGAAATGTAAATGTCTGCTTGTTTTAAAAGTTCTCCAATGACTAAAACGGTTGATGTTGTGCCATCCCCGGTAGCATCATCTTGTGCTGTGGATGCTCGGGCAATCAAAGAAGCTGTTGGGTGTTGAATTTGCATTTCGTGGAGGAGGACATTCCCATCTTTGGTGATTTTGATGTCGCCTGCTCCTGACACTAACCTAAATTTATTACATTTTTTTACTTCCGTTAAAAAAGTACACCTTTTTCATTAAAATGGGTTTATCAACTAAGTCTTTTTTGAACACAAAAAAATGTATGCAGGTAGAGTAACATGTGTCTTATTTCATTCATAGAATTTTACGTACTCGCCTACAGCTCGTACGATCAAACTTTCCTAATCGTGAAATAAGACTATAGGAGAAAAATGAAATGTAGATGGCAGGTCGGACGACGACAAAATCCCCCATTTGGCCGCCATTTTGACTATACTCTGTTCCACTAACCAATTTCGTAGATGGTGCTCATATCAGCGCACGTTAAAACAAACGAAATTAAAAAAATTGCAGTAGTCAACTGCTGTCATCTGACATTTTATTAAAAAGGTATCATAATGCCATCGAAACTTTGTCAGTAGATATGGAATATAACGTATTATCTTTGAATATATAATACATATAAGAATGGCAACGCATATGGCCTAGCAACATACTATATCTGTCTCTTTTTATTCACAAAATTATTATAGATAGCTAGTGACTCCTACCATAAAACTATGAACGGTAAATCGTGCCAGATACTATTTGTTAGAGGTATTCAATAATCAATAATTCAAAAATATTGTTTCATAATAACCAGATAATATATTTTGAATCTTCAATGTACATGTATACTTGTTTTACAGTAGCAAACTTAAAAACCTTTATAAAATCTTAACTTGCTGTTCTAGCTACGTGGCAATACTGTGCAACATCCACCTATTATGTATTTTTTGAACTAACTCAGAAATAATTCGTATATGGAGGAATAGATGGCACCTTCTCTCGAAATATTTAATCTAAATACATTACGTTGCCATTCTTATATGTATTATATATTCAAAGGTATTATCTACCTGCTTTCCAAATTAGATAAAGATGATACTTGATATTGCACATAAATATGACACGAGATGTCACATGTTGTAGACACTGACACTAGTCTGAAAGTATATTCCGTAAACTTGGCTCCAATTTCAGCCAATCAGAAAATTCAAAACCATGCCCAATTCTCTACAATACTGAATTGGTAAATGGTACAAAGTATAGTAAAATAGTAATATTATTTATATTCAAAATACACATTTATTTCACCACGCCAACAAATGATAAAAAGTTTCTGGGATTCACCAAATTTATTACTTCAGTCTCGACCTCACATAAATATTATGTACAGTACATTTATATCAAGTTTCATCTCCTGAAGAAGACGCATGTGGGGTCGAAACTGTTTAGAATGTGGCTGAATCTCAGAAACTTTTTCATTTCATCAACTACCCAGCCAAGAAACAACCCTTATCCCATAAAAAAATGTTTTCCCTAATTTGATTTTTTTCTTCTATACTTTTTACTCATGTTGCATAAATAACTATTTCCTTTGACCGTTTTTTTAATAAGTTATGTGAATGTATAGAAAATCATTCATTAATGACCTCTATTACTGCATGATTTTGTTTTGGGATATTTCATTAAGAATGCGAACCAAAATTTGGAACTAAAAACAAGGGAGCAATTTTGTTTCATTCGTATGTTTTTACATAGGCACGTACAGTTTATATAGTGGAAAATATATAATAGAATTATATTTACAATTAATTAAACTATTATTATCTAATATTTAGTGTAAAACTGTCCCTAAGAAAAAACAAAGCTGTGAAGATAACCTAATAACTACTAACTAAAGTATTTAAAATGAAAAATAATAAATAATTTGTTACAATTAATAAAACAGGGAACAAGGTAACATACTCTACTTTAAATAATAATAAACACTGAAAGAAAAGTAAAAATACAAGAAGAATCAAAGAAAAACTACCGATAGCAATGATACGTTTATTGAAATTAAACAAAAGTGCTTCCTTGTCGAAAGTTTGACGTTGGCATACAACGCTATCTCTACGTAGTGAAATACCCCAATTACTAAACGGTTTTGGTAAATCATACATTAATAACCCCTATTACTACATGATTTTTTTATTACTAATGTCCGCTCCTACCACCTCTAATTAAAGTGACAGTGATAATCAACGGTTATGTCACAAAATTGTTCTTACCACCTTTGGTTAGAGCTAACTGGAAGTTAAAACTGTTGTTCATCGCTTCTAACCTTCAGTATAATTTTTAATTAATGGTTAATAAACAGTCACTTTAACTAGAGGTGGTAGGATTGGGCGTAAACGACTTTAGTAGGTGTTAACCTAAATTTTTATCATGGAATAAAATTAGTAGTTCCTATTTAGTAAGATACAGTCAACGGAAAAATATTGTAACTACATGTATTAATTTGCGATTAATGATCTCAACGTCTTATGTCTCTATCATTAACCGCCCTCATAACACACTTGATAGTTAAATTAATTATGTATTAAAGAATGTTTTAAAATAAAATATTAAAGGAACAAATATTTTCAACAGATATAATGAAATACTAATATTATTAAAGCATGTCATTGGGTATTACAAGTGGAAAAGCTATTTTAAGTACCATGTGAGGGCTTACATTTTCATTGTTCCTTTCGGTCCAAGATTACTCCGCATGACTTCTTGAATTCCTTTAGCTGCTGAAATATTCACAGCACGAGCTTGTGCCGCTCGTGCTACTTCAGCTTTCGGGTTTAATAAGCTTACAGCTGACATTTTACTTAAAACTGTTAAAGTTGTAATTAAAGTTCTAGAAAATTACTTTGACAGTACAATAATCGCACCTCACACAAGCACAAGATAACCGGAATTGATTAGCCGACAAACAGCGCATGTGAGAAAACAAATTTCCGGGGTATTAAAGAAAATATTTATATTTGTTGTTCAATTTTATAGTAACTCATAAATTAATTAGTGTATATTTATAATATTTTTATTATTTAATAAATTAATTTATTTGTTATGAATGTTAACAATTTACCTCATTTATGACTTTTGTAGTAGTTGTCGCAGTGTTCTCAACCTAGTATATACAAATTATTTTGATATTTTTGGCTAAAATATTAACATTTACTTAAAATTTAATATTCTGTATACAAAAGATAAGATAAATGAATAAATTTATTAATTTTATTTGTTATTACAAGGCATATTTTTTACTTCGCGAAATTTTTAAGTAAGTTGGTAGTGTATAAAAACATGGCGTTGTCGGTTGATCGTAATTTTAAACGATAACAATAATAAAGGGACTAACATTAAACTAACAATTATGTAAATACTGTAAAGTTAATTTTAAATTAGAGTGAATGTTCATGATTATTCAAAATGGTGCTTGATTTCGACGTAAACGAATACTGTAAAAAACTTCGTATGGAACAAGCACCACCATATAAATGCCCGGTGGTTGATTGTGCCCGTAGTTACAAATCATTATGTGGAATCCAATACCATTTACAAAACTATGACCACGACAATCCTACTGCCAATACTCCAACACCAGTTACTCCCAAGCACAAAAAAGGTGCCAGAAGTAGACCTTCTGTGCCAATTCCCCTAAGCCCAACGAGAGAAGCCCTAACGTATGATGAGGCTCAAAAAATTGTCCAGTTTGATATTGATGGGAAGATTATGAGAATAAATGTAGCTGATGAAATTCCAGTGATGACACAAGAAGAAATGGATTCTGCCGGGTTGGAGTGTGGCCCAGAAGCTGCCAGTGATCCTCCGATTAAATTACCGGAACCAAAGTTCAAGGAATTGGAAGATTATAATATATGTGATGCACCGCCAAGACCAAATGCCTATATTAGGTTCATTGAAAAGTCTGCCGAAGAACTGGATGGAGAGGTAAATAATCAATAATTTACAAAACAACATAAAATAACATTAATATACGGGAGTGACTTAGATTTTATCTAGTAAGCCATGAAGGAAAACAATTGAATGTAAACTAATATTTTATTTATCATACGTTTTGTAAAATTTCATAAATTGTTTTGTTGTTTTTCTTTGTTCTTGCTTACACTAATTTTTAGTTTTCCGCACTTGAATAATTTGTCCCTTTTGTCAAGACCTTTACGAGTGTAATGCAGTTTCACTTCACTCATATTTTTTTCTCAAACCTTTGCTGAAAATGCAAAACTTTTTCAATTTAAACTAAATTTATTTATGTAAGCAAACAAGACAAATGCCAAAGTAAGTTGGCTATAGAAAATTATAATCGCTTTTGTCTTTTGTTTCACGGCTAGGTAGATAACATTCTAAACTTCGTATGTTTTTATTTTATTTTTAAGTTTAGAGCCTCAAGCAGTCATGTGACTTTATTGGCCTTGACTAGTAGATATGGAGGCCTGTAGATGTCTTAATTTTTCGTTCAAAACATTACGATTTTCCAAATCCATGTGAATTATTTATTAACAAATTTACATGACTACTCGCGCCATATAGAATATACTAGGGTCATGCTAAAATGATTGAGAATAAGACAGTTCATATTTTTTTGAATATTATTTTAAATACATATGATGTTCAAAGTAATTAGTTCTCTTCAACAATAATAAACCAATCTTCTTTTGGAATGCTTTCAAAATAATCTTGATTTGCAGCATCAATCTTTCTTCAGACGAAAAGCTTTTTTTCCAAATATGTATAACCAAAAGTCTTAAAATTGCTAAATCAAGGTAGTATGGCTCATGTTTTATTACTTTTATTTATAGCTGCCGCGCGTTGAGACTGACCTTGAATGCGCAGACCTTAAAGATTCGTACTTGGACAAGTCGAAATGTAATATATTCTATTCGCTGAGACGAGAGTTCGGCTCCAAAATTAACCCCTATTGACCAATAGAATGACGTTCAAGAATTAGTTCTACATTCTCTCGTGTCAGCGAATGGACTATATTATAATATGCTATTGTTATAACAAGGAAAAGACTCCGTCAACATCTAAAAAGTATAAAAGGCAAAGGATACGCAGGTCCAGTCTCAACTTAACGCGCGCCAGCTATATTGAAGTGTTGATTTATGATTGATTCCATATTTTCATTTACAATGATACTTTAAAAAATTTGATTATTAACGAACATAATTTGCTACTGTTCAAAATGACAGTGCAAATTTTGTTTATAATTTGGTTCACGAAAGATGACTGTTTAATGTCATTTATAAGCCGTCTGATATAATATTACTTGTATATAACTTCACTGCATTTTGGATACATTTTTGAACACATTTGAATTGAAAAAATAAGTGTATTTTATTTGAAAAATGTTTCTTTTTTAAATAATGCCTTTTTCGAAGATTTATGTTCTTCGCCTGTTTTATCAAAACACAAAAACTTGACACTAACCATGGATTAATAATTTGATATAAACGTCGTCACTGGGTAAATATTAGCACAGAGGGCAGTGTAGTAGATAATTAGATATCTGTAACTCTACGACATACGTCATTATTTGTAGTGTATTAGAAAGTCACCATTTACGTATATCTGTCACACAACATAAATTACCTAGACATACGTTAAATATTTTTCTCTTTTTAACATAAAATGTTGCTAAGCTACTGCTGTATAAAGTGCTGTGTATTCTTTCTTCGAACAAGTGACCTTGAATAGTCTTCGTGAACGAAACCACCACTGTTTATATGATTTTCTTATTCTCAATAACTCTTTCGTATTATATAAATATTTAATTGGGGATTCCACCATTTTTTATATACTTTTATCTCAAGACTATTGGTGAAAATTCGGTCAAAAATTCATATTAATGTTATGGTCTCCAAAAGTTGAAGAAATAGATTCGATTGAGGTGGAATTCCCTATTTCTATATCATCATTCTTTCATCTTTAAATCTTCTCGTTAGGTTGAATACGACGTAGATGAAGAAGATACAGCCTGGTTGTCCATCATGAATGAAAAACGTGAAGCTCAAGGTCTTTCTGCAGTATCGGTCGATACGTTAGAATTACTGATGGACCGATTAGAAAAAGAATCTTATTTCCAAGCTGCAGCAACCGGCCAGCCAAACTCGAATGTTGTGGTTGACGATGATGCAGTTTGTTGTATTTGTATGGACGGCGAGTGCCAAAACACAAACGTTATTTTGTTCTGTGATATGTGTAACTTAGCGGTACACCAAGATTGTTATGGTGTTCCTTACATACCTGAAGGTGAGATAAATGATCATTTTACCCAAAAGTATTTTATTATATGAGGTTGAATTTAAGAAAATGCAAGTAAAACAAGAGGAATGGCAGCTACAAAGGAGAACAAGGATCTCTTTTTTCGTAGATTAAATAAGTTTAATTATCTCTTTGCAGGTCAGTGGTTATGTAGAAGATGTTTACAATCTCCAAGCAGAGCAGTGGATTGTGTTCTCTGTCCAAATCATGGCGGTGCGTTTAAACAAACTGATCGTGGACATTGGGCGCATGTAGTCTGTGCTTTGTGGATACCAGAAGTTAGATTTGCCAACACGGTTTTCTTAGAGCCTATAGGTATGTTAAAAACATATTTTTATAAATTTATAATAATTCATCATAGAAAAATGTTGCATACGACGCTTGCAAAAAAGTACATAAAATGTACAGTGGGGTATTCCGGTGTTATGGAATTTATGCAAAATAGTAACTTTTTTCTATAGCTTACATTTTTATATAGTAGGAAAATACAATAAAACATGTTTAGGAAAAAGTTTTCATTTATAATTTGATGTTAGAAAATTGAAATCTTAGAAAACAGTGAACCATCGCGAACATGGCGGAGGCGATAACGCAACACCCCTGGCTTGCGTGTTTTAACAGTCATTAACTAAGAGCATTTGCCAGTGCCCAACACGTCACAAACATGACTTATGCGCTTGATTTAAATGCATTAAGGTACTTGGCTCGTACTTGGCTCATGAGAGCAATGCCATCTATTGATTCTATGCCCAACAATGTAGACAAACTCAAGAATTGCCTGCCTGCTTCAAATCACATGGCTATTTGCATATTATGTTTATTCTGCTAGATATTGCAAAAGTTAATGGTTGTAATCGTGACGATAACAAAATAAAGAAAAATGCTGAAAGTTACAAATCGTCGCTGATGTTTCTCAAAACGTGGCGGCAGTGTTAACAACAATGCGCATGAAAATTTCAGAAATTGAAAATATCCAATTAAATTTGTTATATATTTGAAACCAGATGGGCAATGCATATTTTTTTTTTAACTAGTTATTTTCCTTAGACCTTCATTTATATTCACCTAGTTTTTAAGGTAGTTATATTATGAAACCATTTTACCCAGAATTAATTGAAATTTTAAGTACATCTCAAATGAAGTATAATCTACCTGCTCTCAAAGAGTTTTAAAATATTTGACCACGCGGTACCTGATATTTTTTGTAATTAAACTTGGCCTTTATAACACGTGAAGAATAGGAAATGGCAAAATAAACAACATTTTAAATTATAACTTTTATATCCATACCGAATTTTAATTGTTAGAATACACTTTTATTTCTTAATGTATTTATTTGTCAGTAATATGATGGCTCTATAATGTCCACTTTGTTTACAACTTTGTTTATATTTATGGCTATATTATATTTGTATTGTTCTTTCGTACGTCTGCCTTCACCGTCCGTTCGTCTCACACCATTTCCCTTCACACACCTCCCCGTCTTGCCAACTGTCTATGTCTTTAACATAATCGAAAAACTAGTATGTTATAGAAAACTAATTAACGGATTTTATATAAAAATTTGAAAATTATTTACCATCCAAATTTAATTTTATTGCCTCTAGAAAATTATAATTTGAAGATACAATAAAAAGGTAGAATTATACTTGACAACCATGTACAAGCGTTTCAGATGGAATATCAGTTAACAACGCCCACTTGGTATTAGCGAATAAGAGGTGATCTTTGGTTAAAGGAATTTCAGACGTACATTCGAAGGAAATATTTTTTAAATTGGTATTTTACGTGAAAAGCATGAAAACTTTAAACATTTAAACAGTATAATACTACTTCTGTAATTTTAAGAAAGAAATATATTAATTTATTTTGCATTTTCCATTTGTAGTTTCGAATTAGTATTATATCTCAAATATCATTACTTTTATACCCGAATGTACCAATAAATGTCTAGGTGCGACGTTGCCACAGTTATTCTCCAACATTCATACTGTAGTGTGAGTACATTGAAATACGACACTTGTGTATGTGTTAGTGCGAGTGGTACAGTTAAAAAAAAACTTTTCTACGGAAAAATAAAGAAATTTAATTTGTTACAGTGTTTGATATTAGCAATCTGTGTATATAAATGTTAAAAAATATAAGTTATTGCAAATATAAACTGCATTAGCTTAATTTTTATTTTGAACATAGAACAAGTTTTTGAATAGGTACACTCGAGTGACAACTACCTTAATCAAAAGTTTATGGGTTTTCGCGATTCTAGAGGCAATTATGTCGGTGATTTCTTAAGCTTCCCTATACTCGCTATGTTAAATCTTCCAACTTTGGAGTTAAATATCTCCGATCGGAACTGGGCAAGTTGATTAAAATTTTGGATTTACATCGAGCAATACTTATCTAATATGTACGTGTGTTGTTATGTTTTTTGTTATTATTTTAATGTGTACATACAAATGTAGAAAAAAATCACCTCTGAAGAAGGCATAGGAGATGCCGAAACCGGTAGAGGCTGAAATTAAAAGAAAATAATTTTGACTGCAATCCAGTAATTTATTCATTTCCATACACCCATCCAGTCAAGAATCTTCATCATCCACATTAAAATTTTAGTTTAATTTATTTTAATATAAATATTCATTTTGACATAGTGCAATTAAATGGAATCCAACTTTTTCAGTATTTTATTTTCATTCAGAGAAGGAAAACTACATTTTCCGGAAAAAAAAAAATTATTATCAGTTGTTTTATTATTAACAAGGTCGAATAATTAAGAGACATTTGATTTATTTTGTTATTAAATATGCCTTTCTATTTTATAAATCAGTAATTAAATAATAAAATGATCTGATATTATTGCATTTAAATATGTATATACACATAATTAACGTACTTAGGAAATTATTTTTAATTTTCTGCTCCATGCATGAATGAATAGTCTAGGAAACACCTGCTATCACCTATTATTAAATTATAATAGCGACTATTATATCTTTAAATTTTCTCCTGTTAGATTCTATCGAAACAATCCCTCCCGCTCGATGGAAACTTACATGCTATGTGTGTAAACAACGAGGAGTAGGAGCGTGTATCCAGTGCCATAAAACAAACTGTTACGCCGCTTTTCATGTAACCTGTGCTCAACAGGCTGGCCTCTACATGAAAATGGACACCGTAAGTTGATTCTTAACTGTAGTTAACTTCTTCTGTTACTTATATTTTCTTTGTAAGGTGAAAGATACAGGAGACGCACAACCAGTATTAGTTCAAAAGACCGCATACTGCGACGCCCACACACCAGCTGATGGAGGCGAAGCCCGAAGAGAAGAATCTCGACAACGTATGAAACAAGCTCGCAAAATACTTGCCAAAAAGCGTAGTACTGTGCCTGTTATTCTAATTCCGACTATTCCCCCAGAGCGTATTCAAGAAATTGGACAGTTAGTGACAGTTGCGAAGAAGTCACAATTCATACAAAGGTAAGACATTTTCTCAATATAAATAGTTCTGTTTGATGATTTTTTTAAGAGTGCAGTATAGGTTAGAATAGTATACGGTCCAAGCTCAAAATAGTTCGGTTGGCTTACATTTTCTACAAACGTATTTTTATTTTTCCTCAAATCGATCTTTTAATGAGAAAATTGCAATTAAAAATGACATTGTTCAAAAAGCGGCTGATTTTCCCCCCCTCGCCCCTCGCTCAGTGATGTCATATTTCAATATCAACGGCCATTTTGATTTTCACTCTAGGTTCTAAACGTCAAAGTGACATTTAAAGATAATCTGAAATTTACGAAAGTAAACATGTTTGTAAAACGTTGTTTTGTGCAACCGTATCAAAAGCGAAAATATATTCAGTTCAATGCCTTGCGTGCATTTCTATAGCTAAACAAACTTCTATCGTCTAATCTCAAATCTTTACAAAGAAGCGTAGCTGATGTGATCCATGGATAACTTAAGGAAAATGAAAAGTATATTTATAAAAATGAAAAGAATGATATTATATGGTGGAAATGATTAGGCAGAAGACGTACGTTATCAACCTGAAAAAAACGTTATAAAATGAAATATAACTTGTAGAAATTATTAGCTGTTATATATTTTTTAAAAAAGAAGAAAAAACATACTAGTATTAAAGAAACGTATATATTAATTAATTTACAATTATTTCTGAGTCAATCCTTATTCCTTTTACGGAATATAAAATTATTTGACACAACATGATCATTCTCAGTAGTGCCAACATATGGTACGAAAATAAACTATAATTATTTCAAATAATTTTATATTCCGTAACAGGAAAAACGATTGACTTGGATATATGTAATTGTAAATATCATTAATATATACGTTACTTAATACTAGTACTTTTTTTTCTTCTTGTTTCAAAAATAAATAACACCCAATAATTTCCACAAGTTATATTTCATTTTATAAGGTTTTCTTTAGGTCGATGACGTGAGTCCTCTGCTTAATCAATTCACTATATTAATTATTATAGCATATTTAGATATGTAATTCTCAATTTATAGTCTATATATATATTTCCTTTTAGAAATTCTGTGTTCATATGAAACGTGACATGGCTGGTTTTTGCAACATTTTTAAAATATACTTTAAAACAATTTTTACAACAAAAAATGTAAATAAATAATAATTTAATTATACAGAACGGTAAATTAGACATGTTTGTTCCAAACAAAAAAAAAACAATTAATTTTTTGCATGACATTATAAAACTTATACAAATGGAGAGAAATTTATATAAAATTGTTTCGACTACATTAAATAGATCTATAATTTTCAAAAACTGTGGACCAAATGACGGGTGATAATAGTTCAACCGACATTTAAATGGTCATCTTGTAGTCCAGATTTATCTTCTACCGAGACCCTTTACTTTTGGCACAATATGAAGAACTTCGTAAAAATCCAGTGCGTAAAGCTTACCTTACAAGACATATGAAACAATACTGTAACAAGAGAATTTGCAGGGCTTGTGAATACAATGTCTAATAGAATTAAAGCTGTTATTATTAAAGGCGATGTAATCCAATCTTAAATGGCGGAATAGTTGAATAACTTATTAAGTTTTTGTAAGTTTAAATCTTTCATTGTGACAATCATTGTTTTTACCCTATAAAATTAATAATTGGTGCATTTTTGCTAAATAGTGGAAAATGATATTTTGAATGATCGCCTATCTAATTTCGACCATAAAATCACGAGACTGGGGTGGTATTTTAAGTTATTTCGGTATGTTATAGAACAGCCATTCCTTAACAATAAGTGCTGTATATTTCGAATCATTATTTTGCCGGAATATATAATCTCCTTCCAGTCCACGTTTATCCGCAGAAGATTGCAAATTTTCTTTTAAAATTGATAATTAATTATATTTATTCATAGTTTCCTTAATAAAACATAAATCCCCCAACCCGTCAGCAGACATACAGCCCCAAACAATAACGTTTACATCGTCATCTTTTATCGTGCTACATAAATTATTTTTATCTAGGTAGACTCCGCGAAAAACTATGTTTATAAAGATCCTGAATTTTAGTGGTAAAAACAAAATTGAGCATCTATCGTTCGAAAGAAAATAAAGTGTTCTAAAGAAGTGCAAATCAAAATTCCATATTATTTTATATTTAGAAGTTATTTGCAAAAATAAAAATAAGCAATATTTGAATTTTTCCAATTATCTGTGGTTGCCGTCAAATAAATATGGACTAGAGATTTGTACACCGTTGCCATTTCAGAGACATTGTTGAAAATGCTAAGTTATGAAGCAGCGGCAACACTGCATGGCAAGGGACACGAAGGGAAAAAGTTGAGCATCAGTCTATACCTATTTGATGACGAGAATAGTGATCTATGCATTTTTCGGGAAAAACAAATACATCTTTAAAATGGTCTATTAATTGTACAACTTTGCTCTGTTTGTGCTGCCGAAACGTTGGTTTTGTGTAAAATATACAGAACTAAAAGGTTTTTTATTTAGAATTTTATTGTCTAAAATAACTATTAACATAATATGTCATTGTTTATATCAAGTTTCTATGGTACCGGCATTCACTTTCGTTTATTAAAAATGACCCAGTCCATCTAATTACCTTTTCATATTGTTCTACAATGTCGATTTTTTGATATTAAATTTTACACATGTACTACAATGTTTACATTATGTAACCATAGTAACAGCTTTCACTTTAGTTTATTAAAAACGTCCTATCCCAATTATTTATCAGTATCCCTCATATAGTTGCTTCATAATGATGCTTGAAGGATTACTAATATTACTAATAATATTTTTTATATTTAGACTGATAGCATACTGGACACTAAAACGCCAATTCCGCAATGGAGTGCCTCTCCTGCGTCGTTTGCAATCCGCCCAAGGTGGGCCCCGCGATAATGTCAGCACTCAAAATGTCGACACCTTAGAAATGTGTCGCCAATTAAAATACTGGCAATGCTTACGACAAGATCTCGAGCGAGCACGACTACTTTGCGAATTAGTTCGAAAGAGGGAAAAATTAAAAGCGGAATTTACAAAAGCGAAAGAAAGAGTCCTTAACGTGCAACTTAAACCAATGGAATCGAGTATGAGGAGGCTGTTGGATCTCATAGCTGCGAAGGATACGAATGAAATATTTTTGGAACCTGTTGACTTGGCTGAGGTAAGATGGAGTCCGTTTTAGAATTTTTATATAATGACGCCCGATATTATAAAGAATAATCACAATTTATTTTATTTATACTCGTATAGTTTGAAAAGTAAATTGGTAATTTATTAATGCAACAATAATTTTTTGTTGAATATTTCTAACGAAACAAAACTTATATACATATTGTTTCTAAGATCATGCAAAAGTAGATAAAAAATCTAGGTACGTATTTTAAAAATTAAAAGTAGGTCTTTATTACAATTCATACTAAATAGCTATGTTTAAGTTTGATGTATAACAAATCTACACCGTTTTACATATCGACGCCAAATTTTGTGGAGATGTTCTTTCAGCTTCCGGACGTATCGTAGAAGTGTTAAAAATTTTGCATAGTTTTTTTTATAATTTTTTAAAGTGTACATGAAAAAAGCATTGCCATTGGTTTCGAGAGCGGCCAAAAGCGGCGCTAGCGTTGCTGATGTCCGAGATTCGGGAGTATTCACAAGTTTTTAATATTTACTTTGTTTTGAATATTAATAAATAATTATTTACTTTTGTTACTTATTCAAAAACATACAGTAACATTATTATTGTAATCAATTTTTGTGTGAATAGCCATTGTCATTATTGTAATCAATTTTTATTTATTGTAAGGATTCAAGCAAATCCAATAAAAAATACTTTGGTATGATTATTAATAATTATTTACTTAATGTAACTTATTAACTTGTATAACGTACGGAAAAACAAATATTGTCACCCGGCAGTGAGGGATAAGACAGCTAGTTTATAATATAAGTGTTAAAAGTGTTTGTTTATTTTTTGGGGAGGTAGTCTGATGGGCAGCAGAGTTGCCTAAACTTTTGAGTCATTATTTACTTTATTCACTAGTTAGCTTGAAATTGTTAAATTTACAATAAATGTGCGCAGCATGTTTTGAAATTTGCATGGAGTTTCAGAATCACATTTGCTGGATTTATTGCAAACAATATTTTTTCTGCAATCGTTCACAAAAATAAATTTTAAATTTTGATTTATCATCTACTTCTTGCTTCTGATATTTTAAGCGAGAAAATTTCAAACTACGAGTAATTCACGACCAGAGACCAGTCATTTTATTGGTTCGGGTTGAAAATTATCCTTTTGCGACCAATAGAATGACTTGTCTGTTTGTGAATTACTTCCAAATTCCCTCGCTATCGTGAATGGAATGTAGTACGGGAATTGGTTATTTCCCGCACTCATATTATTAGCAACACTACCATATAGATCTCGTGGCTAAAAGACTAAATAAAGAGGGCTCGAGCAGTCACGTGACTTTGCTGACCTTGCCAAGCATATATGGGGGCCCGTGTCAAAATGACAGCTATTAATTATATCCATAACTGACAAATATCATAATTTTATATTCAAAATTTTATGATTTTCTTATTTCATGTGGTTTATTTGTTATCAGGAGTGTGGAATTCAATTGCCGAGAACATGACATTTGTCAGTTATGGACATAATGGGGTAGTTACCATATGTTAAAATTTAATGAAATATATGACTCATTATAAGAAAATTATTAAAAAAATTACATGATTCAAATCGACCTCTTCTCTGTGACGTCACGCTTACATAACTTAAAGCCGCAAATGTCGCTAGTGTCGTCGTTTTACAGCGATGGGATGTGACTTGTCAAAGTAACAGTTGATGGTGATACTGACTCCATGGACATAATCTTGTTTCTATTTGTTTCTTAGGAAATATTTATCAACTGTAATACAAACCTCGTTACAAACTTGTTCAAACAAAATTAAATAAGTAAAAATACGTGCTAACTTGACAGCAATTTAACCTAACAAACTATTTCCCCTTACCCCCCAAGACATACGTCGCAAAATATCTTTGTCATACTTCGAGCAGCACGTGGGAAATAAGTTGCAACGGAAGCGGCAAGGGTAACGTCACAGTGGCGGGAATAGATATGTCCGTTATTTTCAGTATTTTTTTTCTCGTTTAAAAACAAAAATTGTGCAAAATAAAAAAATATGGAATTTTTTAATAATTAATAGCTATCATTCTCATACGAGCCCCCATATGTGATCGCAAAGGTCAGCAAAGTCACGTGACTGCTCGCGCCCTATTATAATAAAACTGTCAAAAAATATTAATAAAATTAGTTATTATTAATAGATCTTTTCAATAATTTAACAGTTGCCTCTTTCTAACTCTGCACATAGTAAGTAAAATGGCGCCTGCAACTGCCAACTGAGTTGTCTAATGAAACGTCAAAAATATTTCAATCACTAAAATACCTGTACTCTCGGTGAATATTTGCATCGTTGACATTTTAGCTTCAATAAAACATTTTATTTATTTATTTTAAAAAGACAGTAGTTCATACTGCCGAAACATCGGTTTTTATAACAATAAACTGTTGTATCATTTTGATTGAATTATGAGTTCTGAAAGATTTTTCAATAATTTTATAACATCTTTTGAGAAGTTTTTTAAAGTTGTTAAAGACTTTTCTTACATTTTACGTCATAAATTTCTCTTTCATATGAAGCGCATAATCAGATCCCATTGCGCATATCTTCTATCTCTTTAAATTGAAAATGTCTATTGATTGTGAATAAAACAGTATGCCCACCTCGCAGAAATGCTTATTTTAGCCTTCCACTCATAGCTGACCTCGGTACGGGTACATTTCGGTCATCTGATTCAAAGCTCGGTTGTAATAGAGAATTTCCCAACTCGGTGTGTAATATACGATTATTCGACGTTACTATGACAACATGGAATAAAAATTGTGCTGTCAAACACCGCCAAAATCAAATGTAGATGTTTTCTTAGCTACGTTAGTATGAAGAACTGATTAAGAGTAATTAGCAGCAGTGGACTAGCATTGTTATTTGTCTATCTATCATTTATGGATTATTTTAGAGAAAAAATAAAAAAAGAGGCGTGCAATTTTTTTTTTTTAATTTAAAATATTTTTCTCTAAAATAATTCTGAAACGATTGATAGAGAAAAACAATGCTAGTCAGCTGCTCACTAATCATCCTTAATTAATTGTTCATAGTAACGGTCATTGTTCTCAAATGCCTTTTAATTCGGAAAATACGTCATTTTTTGTCTACTTTTTACATGATTTTAAATTTAAATAATTATTCAATATAAAACATGAAATAATTTCTATTTTGCTCATACATATTGTATTGTTCATTTTCTATAATCTTGTTTAATATTGTTAAGTGATTGTTCTTTATATTGTCGGGCATAAACTGAATAATCTTTATATCTAACTGAATATGGAAAGTGTGAAATGGAAAAGGTATGCTATTATGTCCAGGTGTCGAATGCCAGCACTAGGATCTCGGAAACTAAAAAAGTTACGAGGCCGGTGAGATTTTTTATGTGCATTGTGTCCGTATGTCATAGTTAATTACTTAGTCGCAAATTGAGAAGCGTATTAAATTAAATATTAGTGCATCTAAATATATTTCCCTTTAAATTGTATCATTTCATGTAATCGATATCTTGTGTGTAGGTTCCTGACTACAGTTCAGTTGTAACAAATCCAATGGATTTGAGTACAATGAAAATGAAATTGGACAATGGGATGTATCCGAACTTGCCAGCTATGGAGAAAGATTTTGATCTCATGATCTCTAATTGTCTGGCATATAATAGTAAAGATACTATGTTTTACAGGTAATTTTTCACGTCATTCCAAAGAGTATGTTTTATAAATAATTTTATATTAATTTCATTAACGAGAAGCTCAGTACAAAAATAGTGCAATGAGCCCATAAATCATTATCGAAATACAACAATTTTATATAAAAATCGAAAAATACTTCATAATTATTATATGTACTTCATTTCACGTAAGAAAATCGTAGATGGCGCTTGAGAGCCGACCTTTTTTATATGCATTAAATAAATATTTTGAATTCGTGAAACCATACTTTGTCAATAATAAATATTTTTATCTGTAAAAATGTACAAGACCTGAATATTAAAAATTACTGCAAAACATGGTTAAACATCACTTCTGGTGAGCAGACACGTGACTCGAGCGACCTTGAAGTGTTTGGAATCAGCTGATTTGTGTGCTCTTGATTTTGACAATAATAATGTCACTTTGACAAAAACAATGTTTATTATTTTTATTTTGGACTGTTATAAAGTTATTTTTATTTTCATGTGTTTTACTGCTTGAAAATTGTAAAATAATTAACTATTTTAGCAGTTCAAAATCAAAATAAGTCAAAATATTATTTTTGTTAAAAAGACGTTGTCAAAGTGACATGCGCACACAAATCAACTAATTCCAAGCCCCTCAAGGTCGCTCGAGTCACGCATCAGCTTGCGTTTTTTTGGGGATTTAAAAACTGCCAAATCTGTTAAAGTAATTACTGGGAGACTTAAAAACTGTGAAATGAATGAATTTCTGGCTAACTTAAAAACAGTCAAATCTGTCCATGTTTTCATTTACAACGATACTTTAAAAAAATCTGATGTGGCCAGTACATTACCTTCCGTCAATTCTGTGTATTATGTACACATTCCATACATATTTTTTTTGCAATAGATATTTCCAGTAAAATTATTTCATAAACAAACTATGCAAATTGCACTCGACACTGACTTCTTCTTCTTTAGCTTTTCCCATTCGTTGGGGGTCGCTATTCTTTATTTTCTTCTTCCACTCATTTTTGTTTTACGTGTCGTCCTCATTCAGTTCCTTTTTTCTCATGTCTTCTGTAATACAGGCCTTCCATCTTATCTTTGGTCTTGCTCTGTTTCTCCTACCTTCTACTGCTTAGCTATTCATTCTTCCAATATATTTTTCATCTCTCTTCAGGACATCTTCAAACCAATGTAATCGTCTCTCTTGTTTCTATCTAGAAACTTCTATCACTCGAGCCATTTCCTTTAATTCCTTACCCTATTTTTCTGTGTCATCTATCTCAACGTCCTTATTTCTGCCACTTTAATTTTCGTTTTATTGATACTGACATCTGCCAATTTGAATTATCTGAATATATTAACAGTTTTCATGGTTAGCATAGCTGGCTGATTTATGAAATTTAATATCTTGATAATTTTTTAACTCTATATCTATTGAATATGAAGTATAAAATGATAGAGAATAACATTCTTTAAAATATAATAACATTAAATGTCAATAAATGAACTGTTTTTTTTCAACAAAAACTAATATATTACATACAAAAATATGCATGACCCACTTATTGGGTTAGCACAAGCCCGAAAACAATAATAATAACAACAATAATAATAATCACTCTCTCAACAACATTCTTATTAACCGTACATCATACAACAATTCCTCACTATTAACATATTAATGTGACCGATTTTCGGTAGCGAAATACCACATCCGGACCGCAATAATAGTTACGAAACAATCATCCTTCGCCACACATTCTTGTCTAAGCACGCTTCTTTCGCTTCGGCCACACTCATAATCGTATTCATACATGCTCTTCTTCTCGTCCCACTCGGAAACTATCTTTTTGCACCCAACCAACCAAATCCATCACTTTCCTTTCAATTTCTCGATCAACTCGACCAAATACATAATTTTTATAATTTTATTTCATAACCCCAAACTATGTAAATAGATTATTAGCTTAAATAATATTTAATTTTCTCTCCAGGGCGGCGGTAAAACTGCGCGAGCAAGGCGGAGCCCTCTTCAAGCAGGCCAAACAAGAATTCGAAGACGCCGGCTTCACCCAAGACGAAACATTTCACCCTCCTGTTACAACGGAAGAACAACTAGCTGCAGAAATCGACAAAGACCTCCAATCTTTAGAAGAACTTACAGCTGCTGAAGTCATTGACAAATTAGAATCTCTCCTTGCCAAAACACAACTTTTAAAAAATTCAGTTGCGAGAACAAAACGATTGAAACAAATTCGCGCAGAGCTCACGAAAATTAAGAAAAGCACAACGATGGTGACGGATAGTTCTCAATCGGATTTTGATGTTGAAGATTTGAATAAATCATCCCCTCAAGTTTCTTCTACATCACCAGCGGGGGTGAATCGAAGGACGGCGGTGCTTTTCACCAGGAAAGCTCAAGCTGCGCTTAAAAAGCCCGAACCGGTTGCCAAACCCGAACAGAGTCGAATTCAGTAGGTCAAACAATAGATGTAGACATTTATAATTGTACTTTTTATAAAATTTAAAAGAGTTTAAGACTTGTTATTTATTATTATCAAATATTTTAAATATGAGGAAATATTATTGGGATTTTTAAACAGGATGTTTGGAAGAAAGAATCTTTGAAAATTAAAAAGACAAGTATTATATTTATACAAATAAATATTTAAACATATTCTTTCTTCTTTACAACAATGTAACATATGTACTATGAAAATCATTCCATTTTGTCAGTAATACTGCAATTTTTCTATGTTGATGTCTTTGTAACTGGAAGTGTAATTGTAATTTTTCGATAAAATAAAATCTTTTGAAAGATCTAAATTTTATCATCACTTCCAAACCTTTCAAAATGGAATAATTTTCTAAAGAACGATAATTAAATTTTAATATAAATATATTAATTCTTAGACGTCGAAGAGCAGGGAGACCTCGACGTTCAGAAAATCAAAATTCGGAAGATTCGCAGAAAAAAGTTCCCGATAGTTTTCGGGTTTATAGAGGGCGACATCTTCCGTCAGGAGACGAGGAAAGTGATTCAGGAACGAGCTTGTCTACTTGTTACTCCTTGGATCTGTCCGACATTGAAACGTATGTATATAAAATATTTGTTGAAATTAATTATTTTTACCCCCCGCTACCCTTGGTAAGGGAGGTATAGGGATCGTGCTAAAAATCGCATATCGAGATTTTGGTAAATGTTGTGTTTACGCTCTAACTCAAATACTATCGTTCAGAAAAATTTGAAACCTTGTATTTCTTCCTTACTCTTATATGGAAAGATGCCATTAGATTTTGGAGTAATTCAGATAACCAGAAATGGCACTTTACTGGAAGCTCAAAATAGTTTTTCTTCCAAAAATACCTTTAAATGTTGTTTTTTCGAAATTTGTTATTATAAAAATTAATTTTTAAAAAAAATTCTACAGGTTTGCATTAATAGTTTTTGTATATATTTTATGGATAAATTTATAAAACTATCTATAATAATTTTAATCCCGGACCCTACGCTTTAAACACAACTTATACACATGGTTACACAATTCAGATCTCAAATGTTTGTAACTGACAGATATATGTCACTGTCAACAAACGAATCATTTCAAATAATAATATTAACGTTTTAAAAAGAAAATAATGTAATAACAATAATTATATGGAAAGGAACTTAATACAGTTTCCAGCATAAATAAATATGTAAAAATATAGGTAAGATAATAAAAACATAATATATTATCACGGCATATTACCCATTGCTGGGTTTGCCAATCTGCTTTGTACACATATTTTGGTAACGATGATACAAGCACGAGCACTTATTGCTAGCGTGGAGAGTGCACCACAGGGATCATTTTTGTGCCATTTAAAATTCAAAATATTTGGCGTCGGTCGGGATTGAACCCGGTATTTAAATTTAAGTATTTACATGAATAAAAATTAAATTAAACGGGAGGTATTGTGTTGGCCACATCAGATTTTTTTGAATAAATTTCTCGATTGTTGTATAGATTACTCGAAAATTCATATATACAGCATTTATTTGTACAAATCCATCGTTTCGGTATATACTTATTCATTCTTCTGAGTTTACAAACATTCAAAACAATATAGTACATAAATAATAATAACAAACTTACATATTCTTAAACATCTAAATGTTGTACACAAATACATTCGTTTAAAAATTCTATTTTACAAACATTGTACAAAAATTCGCAAAAAGCACATACACTGTTCTCAAAATCGATAACAAATTTCTGGAAGGTGAAATCCCATTATCGAATATTCTTTATTGATTTTTTTTTGTTAGATTCGGATGCAGCACAGATTCCGATTCATCGCAATCTCAAAATGAAGCAGGAACCTCGAAATCAAAAGAAACAGGAACGACAGGCGAAGGCGCCACATCTGGTGAATCGGGCGAAAAACTAGAGTTGAAACCTTTGCAACTTGTTTGGGCGAAGTGTAGAGGATATCCGTGGTATCCAGCGTTGATTATTGATCCTGAAATGCCAAAAGGTAAAATAATATTCCTATTTGACTGTAAGATAAAATATAATGCACAGTATTTAATTTATATTAATAAAATGTTTAAGTGATCAAATTGTAAATATTTTATATTTTTTATTTCATTTAATTTTAAATTTTGTGCATTTTTTTATATTTTTTCTATAATGAATATCACTAATTCTAATTTAATTTAAATTTAACGTTTTTCTTATATTAGCAATAAATAAAATAGATAAATACACCATTACGGCACATTAGCCATTACTGGGTGTGTCATTCTTCTTTGTATACAGATACCGGTAATGATGATGACATATTTGTACCGTTTAGGCGTTAACCAGCCGACACTTCACGTGCAGTCATTGCTGTATAATAATGTAACATATGGATTATTTTACATGATTGTAAAGCAAATTTGATGTACTTTTTCAAATTTGTAAAAAAATATAGTATGTTCCATTTGAAATTTCAAAGTTGATATTAATTACTAATAAACCGGAAGTGGTATCATGAATGTACATCCGTCATCAAGTAGCTTACATGTTGCTGTATAAATCATGTTATATGAAAGAAATTACTAACTTAATAAATAAGCGAGATATTTGCTGGGTTCATTAAAATATAACACCCTGTATATTTTCCTTTTTTATAGTTTAACAAAATAAATAATTCAGTGAATAAATGAGATAGAATCAATGAATTGAAAATAGCGTCCACTAAATGATTTGAAAAAGTTGATAGTCGGAATTTGAATAAAACGACAAGTTTTCAATTCCTCAACACATTGCTATAATTTATAGCATAGATTGATACTAAACTGTATTAGTTTTGTAATTTTGTAAAAATATGTGGAATTATTTACTTAGTGAACTGTCTTTATCTATTGTTCGTTTAGTTTTTGATTAAGAGTTATATTAAAATATTTTTCAGAAATTGCTTGAATTAATTGAATCCTATGGTTTTCAATAACATTATTCTCGTGCCCATAAAATATAAAATAAAGATATACGAAATGCTGTCACAAATTAAAACTTGGTCTCTACAAAAATGGCGGACCCTAGGCGATCAGCTGATAGAACTTGGCTTCACTGTTTGCCACTCACACTCCCTCTATAGTAGTTTCTACTAGTGGTGGGATCCGGATCCGGATAGTTTCGGTTTCGGATCCAAAATTATCCGGATAATTGAATATTGAACTACCCGGATCTCGGATCCAAATCTCAGTATCGGATTTTGGATCCGGATCTGAGTATCGGATTTTGGATCCGGATCTGAGTATGGGATTTTGGATCCGGATCTGAGTATCGAATTTTGGATCCGGATCTGAGTATCGAATTTTGGATCCGAATCTGAGTATTGGAGTTTGGATCCGAATCTGAGTATCGGATCTTGAATTCGGATCCGAATATCGAATCTAGGAAACGGATTTGAGTATCGGATCTTAGATTCGAATATGAGTATGAGATATGGAATTCCAGTATCCGGATCGGCTCTCGGATTCGAATATTCTCAGTATTGAACCTTACATTTCAATATTAGCATCGGGTCTCATCAAAACCAAAACCAAATAAATCTGATGATAGACCACAATACATTTTTGTTTGATGTAGTTAATTAATAGTTGGCAGATATAAATTTCTGTTGGACAACTTTTAGCATCCGCTAAGAAGGAAATTCTTCGATTCCACAAAACTATAAGTAACAAAAACAACCCCTTTTATGTGAAACACGTGCACGATAGGTATTTCGCTACCTGCAACGTACCTATGGCCATTGTTTCTCAAATTTCTATTTTCTTTACATTTGCACATATTACCTGGTTATTTTAGAGGGGTATTATAAAATGTATTAATGTTTGTGTACTGATGTTTACAGACCTCTGTAAAGATAAACAGGCCCACTATAACGGTTTGAATTTGAACACAATTCCAGATGTTAGACTTCACATTCAAAATGAAGAATCGGATCCAGAATTAAAATTTGGATCCGGATCCGCAAACAAAACATCGAATTCGGATCCGTAAATAAAATTTCGAATCCGGATCCAAATCAGGATCCGGTTCCAAATTAGGATCCGGATCCATATCAGGATCCGGATCCGTATCAGGATCCGGATCCGTATCAGGATCCGGATCTAAATCAGGATCCGGATCCAAATTCGAATTAAATTTTCGGATATCCGCTTCAATATCCGAACGTCGGATATCCGAGGATCCGGATATTTTGAAATCCGGGTTCTCGGATCCAAGTTTTGTCGGATCCTCACAGCACTAGTTTCTACTATAGTAGTATAAGTAACGAAAATAATTAATATCTTTTATAAAACTTTTACTACGATGATCTAACATTTTTCACCTTGTTTTGTAGTGTCATCCATTAAAAAATAATAAAAAGGCCGTAAAATTGATGTATTTATTTAGAAAACTCTGGTCTATATATTTTTTATACCCTAATTAGAAATAATTCATATTTTTACAAAATAACGAAGAGATAACAACAATATTCTAAAAAAATAGCCCCGTTTTCTGTGCTGGAATGTATTTATTTAATTCTTTTAGGATATGTTCACCGCGGAGTCCCAATCCCAGCACCTCCTCAAGATGTTCTCGCGCTGTCCAGTAACTACACCGAACATGTGTACCTAGTCTTATTTTTCGACGCGAAGCGCACTTGGCAGTGGCTTCCTGCCGATAAATTAGAGATTCTAGGACTTGATACAGAAAAAGACCAAGCAAAAGTGAGCGAACCAAGGAAACCGACTGATAGAAAAGCTGTTCGCAAGGCTTATCAACACGCCCTCACCCACCAGTGTCAAGTAGCAGAACCCCCCGGACCAGATGCCATCGAATAGACTGAGGAAAGTAAGTTTGAGACTTGTACCAATTGTATAACTTAAGAATATATTGAATATATGCCTAAATAGTACTTCCTCTGTCCCAAATTATGGTGTACATGATGAGTTTTATATTTTTCCCAAATTATGATGTACAAAACTTTTAAATTGGATTTTTTAAAAACTTTATTTAAATTAAAAATTAACGTAATTAGGGTAAATTATAAATACAATTACTCGAAAACGTCTTTATAGAAATATGTACCATAATTTGGGATGGAGGAAGTAGTTATTTTTTTTTGTAAAATGTAACTTATTTTCACTTAATTTTTATGTTCAACCATTAGTTTGTAATGTTAGTCACATAAAAATGAAAAGTGCGGCTGAAAATGTCTGTTGTTTGTTATTAAATTTGTAATTATTTGCTATACACTACATATGCTGTATTTTTGTCTGAAACAGTATAACCAGTTTTAATATTTAATTTTGAACATAGATATTGATAATTTATATTTTTATTATAATAAAAGTATTATATTTGTGTAAATATATTTTTATAATTTTACTTAAAATTGATCATTTTTAGCATATTTATATTCATTGAAATACAGGGTGTTAAAAAGGGTAATTTTTTTTGAAGGTATATATCCATTTCGATACGCTGATTCTGTCAACATTCAGAAAATTATTTCTTATTTTTCATTTAATTCTTTTTTATTAAAAATAATGAATGAGGTTATGCACGATTTTTCATTTTTACCTTTAATCGATAGAGTAATTAAAAATAATAGACCCGTATATTTTATTTTTCCACAAATCGATCTTTAATAATGAGAAAATTACAATTAAAAATAACATTGTTCAAAAAGCGGCTGATTTTCCCCGCTTCGTCCCTCGCCAAGTGACGTCACATTTCAATATCAACGGCCATTTTGATTTTCACACTAGGTTCTAAACGTCAAAGTGACATTTAAAGATAATCTGAAATTTACGAAAGTAAAAATGTCGGTGAAACGTTGTTTTGTGCCATCGTGCCAAAATGCTAGTGAAAATATATTCAATTCAATGCCTCCCGTGCGTTTCTATAGCTAAACAAACTTCTAGCGTCTAATCTCAAATCTTTAAAAAGAAGCATAGCTGATGTGACGAGTGAATAACTTCAGGTCAAATGAAAATTATATTTATAAAAATGAAAAGAATGTTGTTATATTAATATATTTTAGATATAGTTTGGTTCACAAAATTTGTAATGTGTTAAACATGACATTTTGCTAAATTAGTATTGTATAAAGTGCTGTGTATTCTTTCTTCGAACAAGTGACCTTGAATAGTCAACTTTCGTGAACCAAAGTATGTAATTTTCATTTTATAGTCTATATATATTTTAGAAATTCTGTGTTCATATGATAAGTCTCTATGAAATGAGTCTGATCTTGCAGTTCTGAAACATGACGTCATAACATGGCTGGTTTTTGCAAATTTTTAAAAATATATTTTAAAACAATCTTATACAACAAAAAATGTAAATGAAAAATAATTTAATCATACAGTACGACTATGCTTGTTCGATTTAAACTAAAAGAAAAAAAAATATTACATGACTTCATTATTTCTCACGAGATGAATAAGGAATAAATTAATTCGTAATTATATCCTATTTAACGTATGTTATGTGATTACATAATTCACTATTTTTAATAAAAATTTCATGTTGGCAGTGAGGCAGTGAAAAAGAAGTAAATGAAAAATAATTTTCCAAATTTTGGCAAAATTCTTTTTGATTAAAATCAGCATATCAAAATGTATACACCCTCAATTTTTTTTACCCTTTTTTAACATCCTGTATATAGTACAGCAAAAATGAACTTATATTTATATATTTGATCATTTTCAAATATATGTTATTAGAAAATAGAAGAGGAAAAATATTTTAGTAAGTAAATACATGATTTATCTATACATTAATTGTGTTTGTAATATTATATTTTTTAATCATTTTTCCCAGTAATTTCGATATTTTAGGATTTGTAAGCAGACAGTTTCTATTTTATATGAAAAAGGAATTTTCGGAAGAGCAAAAGGTATAGAACAATGAGGTACTGTAATAAACTTTTTTGTTTTATTTTCTGAAACTTTCACATATTTGTATTATAAATTTTGAGTTTTTTTTATGTAATTTGAGTAAGATATAACGAGTGTAGTTATTACATTCTTAGGCCCGGTTGTTCCAAGTTCAGATAAAGTAGCAGTTTACTATCTATTAGATAAATTTATTCTACCGTCTTAACTAGAGAATAAGATTTTTGGGTTGTTCCATGATTTTTTATTCTCCGGATAGCTAACTAGCAGATTGCTATCAGAAAGATTAAAATTGTGTTAAGGTAGAGTTATTTTTGAAAAGTTGACAACTTGACTGTCACTATTTAAATAGAAATTTGGTTACTTTTTCGCTTGTCTATGTTTTGGTGCAGTTGTAGTTTGAACGTTTCGAAAAAAATGCAAAAATGAGTGGTGAAAATTATAGATAAAGAGAAAGAGCAGTTTATTTTACTACTACGGAAATAACTAATTTATTTAAATAAGTCGACAAAATAAAAAATATAGTTGAGTCTAGGAAGACAAGAAAAAAGACATCTGGAATCAATTAGAAAATTATTTTAGTTTTAGTTGTGGCCAGTATCCACAGAATACATCCTATTGCATAAAATCGTAAAGCTATCGACAACTGGCATATCGAAAAAAAAAAACAAATATAGACAAATAAGTGTTTATTTCTCAAATTATGTTTTCTCTAAATTTACCTAATAGATAAGAACAATATTTGGTCTTTAATTTTATCTAACAAAGATCTGTATTCTTTGACATTCGAAACCTCAAAAAATTGTGAATCATCCCATTTTTCAACATTATTACTTCTTTTTCGTACGTATACTGTTTTCGAAAATTATTATCAAAAATGAAATCCCAAATTAAATCTGGATGGTAAATAATTTTTAAATTTTTATATAAAATCCGTTAATTAGTTTTCTATAACATACTAGTTTTTCGATTAAATGTCGGTATGGATATAAAAGTTATAATTTAAAATGTGTTTATTTTGCCATTTCCTATTCTTCACATGTTAAAAAGGCTAAATTTAATTGCAAATATCTCAGGTACCACGTGGTCAATTGTTTTAAAACTTGAAGAGCAGGTAGATTATACTTCAGTTGAGATATACTTAAAATTTATTAATTCTGGGTAAAATGGTTTCACTATATAACTACCTTAAGTGTGTAAATAAAATTATTATCGCACTAAAATTTCATTATCGCATTCAGTAGGGTAACAAAACAAGACTATACATCTAAAATAAATGCGATATGGTAGGTATCTTATCCTACGGTGATAGATAAAAAAAATTAAAATACAAGTAAATAAGCACATTACAAACAATAATTATTGCGAAAAGTTAAAAAAATATATGAAAAATCTTAACTGTATGAAAGATAACCACAAAATTTTTCTTATCTACGCTACTGCTACTTTTGAAAGAGCTTGGTTGATCATTGTCGCCAATAGTTGAACGCAAAAAAAAACCACTGGTTTTGCCGGGAAATATAAAAATCTGATGTGGCCAACACATTACCTCCCACCATTTAATACGCTGGCAATAAGTTTTTTGTATTATAATAATTTTACAATTTTTAGCGTATTATCAATATTTTCTTCTTCAAAATCTTACCATTATATTAACACACATTTTATGATAGTGACGTTTGATGTCCATTTCTTGTCTAAGGCCTGTTAAATCCAAATTTTCAAACAATACATCTCTATAAATAGTACAGCTCATAGGATTAGACGGTCAGACTTTCTAATTCGTGAAATAAGACTATACTCTTTATTCATGTTGCATAAATAACTATTTTTTTACGTCTACAAGAGAAGCATGAAAAATAGTACCCTAACGTGTAATTTTTTCATAAGTTTGCGTTTTGCGTTAAAAAAGTGTCTTTTTTCATCTGTTTTTTATATCAAGAAAATACATTATGAACATATTTGAATGAAAAATGTGCACTTGTTATAACGAAAGTAAAAAAAATCTAATGTGACCAACACAGTACCTCCCGCCATTTACCTATGTATATAATTTTTATATTACTTTATAAATTTATCCATACAATATATAGAAAAAGTATTAAATCAAACTTGTAGAAAGGAATAATCTTTAATTTTTATAATAACAAATTGAGAAAAAATTACATTTAAAGGTATTTTTTGAAGAAAAACTATCTTGAGCTTCAAGTAAACTGCCATTTCCGGTTATCCGATTGCCACCAAAATCTAATCAGATATTTCCATATTAGAATAAGGTAGAAATACATGGTTTCAAAACTTTCTGAATGATAGTATTTGAGTTAGAGCGTAAACAGGATCCACACATACATACATACACACAGACATCATCGTGAAAATGTTAAAAATGGAATCTAAGGACCTTAAAACGTGGTCATTTACCAAAATTTCGATACGCGATTTTTAGCACGATCCCTATACCTCCCTTACCAAGGGTAGCGGGAGGTAAAAATGATATTCAGCTATTACAATAAACAAAATAACAAATCCTGTCATGTCAGCAGAGAATAAATGTCAAATTTGATTTACAAACTTGTCAGAATAAAATGAATTTGACTACTTTGACATTTATGTCTATTAATTTTTATACAAATTTGTGGTATTATCGGTAATATTGATTTATATCAGTGCTCTATTTTATTTCTCAATAATGTATTGTATTTACATTTTTTTTTTATATGTGGAGCAAAGAATGAAAATATTTTTTATTATTATTTATGCCTTGATGAAAGAAGTTATTGCCAACAAATATGACAGGTTGATCATTTATTTTTAATAAGTTATAATCCAATTAAGGAATTATTTCTTTTAGATACAAAATATACCATGTATATCCTCAAACTGAGACCCATTTAAAAGTTCTAGAACAGATGAGAAGTCTGCCAGATTATGATTTTCTTTCAAGGTACAAAGTTCTATATAGACCAGCCGTGATTATGACAAGGCCTTCAATGGAAGAAAGTTTCTTAGCTACGATGAAACAGCACAATTTTGATTATTTACCTCTTTATGACGATGTAGGAAGGTATGAAGAAAATGGAGAAGATGAAATATTAAATAATTTTATTTTCGCCCTATAGGCCGCTGACGAGGCAGTATGTCAAGAAGTATCGCTTATACAGAATGAGGGATGAGTTTTCTCTTTCAAAATACAATACTTACAACAAGGTAAGCAAAAATTAGAAGATATATACCAATGGAGATTCGCGGTATAGTTTTGAAATTATTATAATCATTTTCTTTGTTGTAATTAAGTAGTTTCTCATGTTATGTTGCATGAAATATGTGACTAAATTTTGATTATATCTAAATTACCCGTATTTTTAAATCGATTAATTATTTGTAGTTTACGAGAAATAAATTATTAAAGTTTTGGGGAACGGGTATCGTGACATCACCGAGTACCGAGCGCGACAGACGTATGTCAACGAGGCGCTCGCGTCCGCCTTACCTAACGAGCTATAATTAAATATAAACGGTCACATCGCACGTTGCAGCGTATACTATACCCGTACACAGTTGAATGCTTAGGACGGCGGCCATATTTATAACCGCGCTCAGCTCAGACACTACGCAGCAAATTTCTCATAATAATGTGGGCCGTTATATTAAAAATAAAGTAAAATTAAATGGTTTATTCCATAGACATAACTACGTATATGTATACCAATTTTCAAAATTTCTCGAACAATGGATACCATTTCTAGAACAAAATAACTAAAACTGGCAAAAAAACTAAATATACTCTTTGCGATTTTGACCATTTTCAGGGATTTCAATGATCCAAACTGACCTAACGGGACAAATTTTATGAAAATTGGTAATGTAAGCCATAACCCAAAAATGAATAAATTTTTAATTGTAAATATATCGTCCTGCAGCTTGAAAATTTGGAATATTTTCGAGAAAATGAGTGTATTTGGGTTTTAAAGATTATAGCTTGATTGGGACAAAGACTAAATGTATTTGTAATATATTTTCCACTGAGCATTCTCTACACTTATCCGAGACATATATGATCCATTGGGATTCGAAAGGTTAAAATCGAGGCTAAAATGTAATTTTGTTGACATTGGTTGAATGGATGTCGATTCCTGTCAGTTTCTTTAGAGTTAGACTTTAGTTATTCTTGTAACATGCTAATTTCATTATTTTTTTGTCTAGATTAGAGGCTACCTCCGGAGTCTACAACGCGCCCACCCTAATAAAATCCGCGTAGTGTCCATCGGCACCACTTTCGAAAAACGTCAGATCCTCTTGGTGAAGATATCCAAAGGTGTAAGACGAGATGGAATAAAACCAGCTATTTTTATCGATGCAGGCATTCATGCTAGAGAGTGGATTGCACCTGCTACAGCACTTTATCTCATCCACCACCTGGTGGAGAGTGCGAGCAACGACCAGATGATCTCCACGGTGGATTGGTACATAGCGCCGTTGGTTAACCCCGATGGATATGAATATTCGTTGAAAGTGGTGAGGGAAAATAATTATTTATTAAAAATATTATTTAGATGATAATAAATTATAATATTAAAGACTAGATATGAAACGTCATATTGTTTATACATCGCCCTGTGAATTTCTTGTTTCGTTCAGTTTCATAACGTTCAAATCTTGACTATGTAGGTACAATCCGCAGTACAAATTTTAAATAAAAAATACTAACAATAACCACCTATCCCGATTAAATAAATAATTTCCATGTACATTTTGTACTCCGGAGTGTACTTTTTAAATTGTGAGCGCGCGACGTTCATTTGCGCCAACTTCATGATAAAGAATTAAACGTGAGGGAAACTGAACGAAACATGAAATGAACGGGGCGATGTGTGTTCCCACCCAAATTAGTGATAGTTTGAATGAACCTACATTGATAATTTTATATTTTTATTAAACCATTGTAAATAAATTATTTAAATGTTATTCATTTCATTGAAATTTTTGCAATAAAAAATTGCCATCCTTCAGTAAAATAGAAGAAAGCGAATTAACTAATATTATTTAACAAAAAGTATTTCACAACAACAATAGATGCACTTTATTCTTTTAATAATATTATTATTCATTATATGTACATATTGCCATTGGCATAAATACTTCCTACTCAACGTAGTAATTATGAACTTTTTTTTTTCAAAATTCTCAAAATTAAGGGTAGTTTTCTTACGGAGCACATTAGTACTACTGTGCTTGTATATTTTTTTATAATATAAAACTTAATTATTTTAGCTCTTTTAATATGCAGTATCTATTTTAAAATTACTTTTAACGAGATTTTTACTTACCTTATTTTAATAAAACTGATCAAAATTGTAGAATAAATATCTCGCTACCACCACCACTGTAATGAATCTAAATTAAATGAATGTATTATGCAAAGTTAGTTAATTACTTATAGCGTTAAAATAATAAAAAAATATTAAAGTGGCATAGTCAATCAGTGGCCCAAAAATGCTTGCGTTAAAAATCTTTAAATTTTTGAATTTAATAGCTATTTGTCCAACAAGGAAAAAATATTTTTCCTATGTGTTTGACACAAGATTTTTCCTAATTCCGTTTGGAAAAGTGTTATAATGTTACTGGTAATATATTCAATAAATTATACTATTCATTACATCAAAAACTGATAGTTTACTTATTCGAACCAAGAGCGGAAAAGTAGACTATCATTTTTGTGTGCGGAAAAGTACTACTTTTCACCACTGAAATACTCTTCTACATTAAGTGTGAAAAAAACGTACTTTTCGTAACTTAAATGTATATTGAAATAAAGAACTTTTACAAATGCCGTGAGTTTTCTGCCAAACCATTTTCAATATATACAACTACAAGCATGCAAAAAGTCAAAGTAGATTTTTAAATCAGCTGAATCAAGAAGCGACACTTAAATGCAATGTTGTCAATTTAAGGAATGTTTTCGGCATTGGACACAAGTCCCTGTGTGCTAATTTTATTTCTGTGGATATTATATACTAAAAACTATTCCTGTGCTTGAGTAGTCTAGATTTTTTTTTAAAGATTGTATATTCTTTTCCGTTAAAATGCAAGATGGAATTCTGAGTGGATTTCTCATATTAATTATGAGACTAACAGGTCTATTCTGTAAAATATTCGCTTAACGAATCGTCATCATAACGAAATCGTTATTATGAAAATCGTTACATCTACTTAACGATAATCGTTATCTTTGTATCCGTATTCTGTAACTCATTTTAAAAAATAATAACCTTGGAATAAAGTTAAGAACTTTATTTCCTAAAATAAAATTTAATTTTAAATGAAATATCTAAAATAATACAATATCACTCATAAAACTTCTGAGTTAGATTAGTTCTGGTGGGAGTCAGCTGTCAACCTGTCAGACTCTTTTTGTTGTGGGCTATGTTAGAGCTACTACTACCATCTGTAGACAAATTGGGAAGCTTGCGTTAGGCGCGATAATGTGACGGGTTTTTCAGATCACTATACTTTAATTTTATTTTGACATGAATAGAAATAGTTTTTCGTTATGTAGAATTAAATTATTGTTTACAGAATACCACTTTAACGATTATTGTTATAATAACGATTTAACAATGCATAATGTCATAATGATCATTTACAGAATAAGCCTATTAAACGATTTTCGTTATTACCATAACGCTATAACGTTTTAACGATTCGTTATGTCATAACGATGCCCTATAATATTAGACATGCTTCTAATGTATAAGAAAATAATACCGTAATATATGAAAATAAAAATTCTGACTTACCAGGATAGGTTATGGCGCAAGAACCGTTCCATGAACAAACACTGCCGCGGCGTAGACCCTAACCGCAATTTCGACTTCCATTGGAACGAAGGGGGCTCTAGTTCCGACGAATGTTCAGAAATATACGCCGGTATCAAACCATTCACTGAAGCAGAATCAATTGCCCTTCGCGATTTTATTTACCATCACCGCGATACGATCAAACTATACATCACATTACATAGCTATGGGAATTTCATTCTCTACCCATGGAACTACCAGGCATCTATGCCTAACAACAGAGACGAGCTGGATGAGTTGGCGAGGAAAGTCGGTGAAGCTATAGAAGTTGTAAATGGGAATAGATATGTTTATGGGACGTCTTATCAAGTGTTGTATCAAGCTTCTGGAAATAGTGAAGATTGGGTGAGAGGTATAGCTGGTATACAGTTATCGTACGCGATTGAATTGTATGGAGGAGGTGACACTGGATTTGATGTACCAGAAAAAATGATACCCATAGTAGGAAAGGAGATGTTTGCTGGTTTTAAAGCATATTGGGAGTATATAGTTTTTAAATTTAAACTTATTTATGATGGTAGAGATAAGTAAATTAAGATTTGTAATGTTTTTAAACCTTGTACTTATTTTTATAAATAAAATATGTGAAAAATCTACACCAGTCCCAAGTTCGATTTGGCTAATACATATTACAGTAATGCTTTAAATGTCTATTGAGAACTGACATGTCCGATGGCGGCAGCACCATCGGGCCGATCAGCTGCTTCTGAATTGGTACTCGTAGTGTTGTGACATATGAAAACAAATAACAAAAGCAATTTTTTCACTTAAAATGGGGTTTGGTACCAAAGAACATTTTAGATTTCTGGAAGCAACAGCTACTTCTAAATGTATTATAGAAGATATGTTAAAATGTATTTATAATTTTATATATATTTAATCAATCGAAATTGATGATCGCAGGTGAACGAATTATAAACGCTAACCACATAATATTATGTGGAGTATTAAAAAATGACGGTATAATGTGGGTAATATTTGCACTTTGTCTGCGAACCAGTGTAATTTCTGCAAAACCACATAAAATCAAAATACATTTAGAGAAAATTTAAAAATTATTAGTGCAGAATGCACGTGTAAAGCTAGATAAAGACCACGAAATATGTAATTATCCGATTTAAAATGACGAGAACAAACTTTCATATGTTTTGTTATTTGTTTTGCACTACGAATTGCATATTCCCATGCTTTTCGTCGATCCATATCCATTTCAACACTTGCTCTTGTCGTAATTTTAACTTTATTTTGGCCATGTTTCGGAAAATTATAAAACCCAATGCCTGTGTCTCGACCAGATCTTGAGAGTGACGTCAGAATATACAACAATTTGTACGACTTTTCCCCATTTTTATTCACATCAAATGATCAAACCACATGTAACTCAAGCATACAGTCACAATATAGTACCAAATCGGCAAGTTCATATTTTTCCCACCAGATGTCATGTCGCAGCTTGTCAGTTGTCAATATAGGATGTAACAGCTAAACGAGCTACGTCAAATAATTTCTATATTATTAAAAATACAATAAAATACTGTAAGATAAAAAAAGATAAATATTTTTTAAAACTAGTGGTTCTCAACTTACAACACTTATATTTTTTTTAAATGAGATGATATATATATTTTTAGGCCCATTTGATAGAGTATTTTTTTCTTAATTCAACAATATAATCATTTTATAGCCTATGAGAAAAATTCGATTGAAATTTAAATAAACTTGATTTTCATAGCTATTTTTCAGTAGGCTATGTACGAAAAACAAAAACTGCTATTTGCTAATTTGAATTATTTACGTTGAACATCAAATAAAACACTATTTATAAAGTTATTAACAAATATTTGTTTGTTTTAATTTAAGCTCAATTTTTCCATACATAGCCTACTGAAAAATAGGCATAAAAATCAAATTTATTTTAATTTCAATTGAATTTCTCTCAATATTTTTGTTATGTAAGGATATAAAATATGGTTGAATGCAGAAAAAATACTCTATCGAATGGGCCTAAAAATATATACCATCTCATTTAAAAAAATATAACTTTGTGTTCTAAATTGAGAACCACGTGTTTAAAAAAATATTTTCTTCTGTAATCGGATGTCCCCCTTTGTCTTCTACAAGATTGTCTAATAGTATTTTTTGAGGTAGCTCTTATATAGTGAAAATGATTAAGCAGAGGACTCACATCATCGACCTGAAAAAAACGTTATAAAATAAAATATAACTTGTGGAAATTATTGGGTGTTATTTATTTTTAAAAGAAAAAAAGTACTAGTATTAAGTAACGTATATATTAATGATATTTACAATTATTTCCAAGTCAATAATTATTCCTTTTACGGAATATAAAATTATTTGAAATAATTGTAGTTTATTTTCGTACCATACGTTGGCACTACTGAGAATGATCATGTTCTGACAAATAATTTTATATTCCGTAAAAGGAAATTGTAAATTAATTAATATCTACGTCTCTTTAATATTAGTATATGTTTTCTTCTTTTTAAAAAAAAAAATTACAACTAATAATTACTACAAGTTATATTTCTTTTTGTAAGGTTTTTTCAGGTTGATGACGTGAGTTCGCTGCCTAATCATTTCCACCATAACACGCATAATTTTGAGTATTCATTACTATAACTTGAATGTCCGGAGGTTCGCAACTAAATTCCACATTTGTGATAAAAAATAATACTTCAGTCTCTTGATATATAAATAACTATTACAAAAAGAATAAGAGTCCATTAAAAAAATGTATTTTAAAGGTTTACTATAATCTGAATACCGCCCTTATATTTAAATCATTTGGAACTATTAATTATTGAGAAACTCCGTGGAAAAGTGATACAAGTCTTTTTTTTTACAAAAATTGTAGGAAACGAGAACTAAGGTTCGTATTTATTTAGAGAAACATTGTACAAGTGTGTCCTAATATTAACATCATGATTTATAACTATATTCATATTTTTCTCAGCTTTTAGATTTTGTCACAACACGTATTTTTAAAACAAATAACCACAAACAAACGATATTTCACTACGCACATAAATAAATGAATTTATTGAACTTGCACAATCACGTTAAACAAATGATAACAGAATAATAACGTTGTATTTGGCTACGTTTATATGGGCTCAATTTACAATAAATGATATTTAAATTTGAGTTTATTATAATGAAACGATATTTTTGTAATATTAGTAAAAATTGTTAGATCAAAATATTTATTATTTTCGAAAATAAATCATAATATTAAAAACAAAAAATTATCATTTCGTCCAATATAAACGTAGTTCATTTAATTAATTATTCAATTTTGTCAATATAATAAAAATATATTTACATTATTTATTTTACAAAGCATTTAAACCAACTAAATTTTTAAATATTGAGATCATATTTTTAAAATAAACAACACAAAAATATTTTTTGTATTCTTTAAACTGATGACGTCAATGTTTAGTTTTGTTTCAGCACAGTATAAATTATACTTTAACATGAAAGTCATATTTTCATAATTTCCTGCTTCCCTAATTATTTTAGGTAAAAATGTTCAAATGTTGTAGAACTTTCTACATCTGAATGTTCTGAATCAATAAGCAAAGGATATTATGTTATTAGGAGTAGAAAGCGGTCTTTTTGTGTTGAACCCAGCTATTGCGGCCGAGGCGCTAGCTGAGGCTTGGGTAAAACACAAAAAGGGCGTTCTGCTCTGAATAACATACTATTTTTTCTTCAAGTGTTTCAAAGAAAACTGGGAATTTTTTAAATATTTTTTGGAATTGTTTTAATTGTAGAGTATGCAATTTCAGTCAAAGTTGGCTGTGTACACTACAAAACACAAACGATATTACTGTCAAATAACATTATTCAGTATGGTCTGTGTTCCTGTGACGACTGCTGCCGCCAGCGGTGAACTAAGTACAATAATGAACAACATTGTTGTACTAGTAAGATAATGAATATCTTCTATAGTGTGTGTACGGTAGCATAATATGAATATTTATAATACGCTTGAAGAAAAAAAAAAAATTATATGCTTTGTATCGGCAGAAATTAGGCGAAAATCACTTCAAAAATAGTGACAGCCATGGAATTGAACCAGATAAATTAACGGCTAGGTATGAAGCATCATAATGTTTATACATCGCCCTGTTCATTTCTTATTTCGTTCAGTTTCATAACGTTCAAATCTTGACCACGAAGTTAGCGCAGATGAACTTCGTGCGCTCACAATTTAAAAAGTACACTCTGCAATACAAATTTAAAAAAATGCTAACAACTCTACCTACTCCAATTCAATAAATAATTTTCATGTACATTTTGTACTCAGGAGTATACTTTTAAAATTGTGAGGGCGCCAACTTCATGGTCAAGATTTGAACATTAGGCAACTGAACGCTGAACGAAACAAGAAATGAATGATGTATGAACATTAGGACGATGTGTGTGTTCCAAAATCAACAAATGTTTGACGTAAGTTAAGGCCTTTGAAAATTAAATATTGGCCAAGGTCACCACAACATTTAACAATTATTTGATTATTTTTAAACACAAGCACATGTAATATGACCTCTCAAAGGTAAACAAAAAGTCTGATTTAATTGAAGTCATAACTCTTATAGTTTTCGAAATAGCAGAGGCCCTGTAAAAACTAATTTTTTTACTGTTTTATATTTCGGAAACTATTGAGGATTAGACCCATATTGATTAAGCTTTTTTTTACTCATTTTGGTATTATATGTCCTTAAAATTTGTACCTGTAGTTAAACACCCTATATTTATACTGTGGTTTCAGTTATTGCCACACAAAATGTTAAGCCGTGCCCGCATTGAAACGAACATTGTTATTAGCTAACATTTGTTAGCAGATGTAGAATATACCATTTTACGACCTAAATTTAATAACATGATCGCTAACAAAAACAGATGTTCCATAAAAAGGCGGTAAACTTCAAAGAAATAAATGTTATTACGATATTCATATTTGTAGATGTGGTCTTGTAAACATAAAATGTATATTTTGTATTATAAAAGTGTTTTCAATGAGATCATGCACAATTTTTCATTTTTCCTCAAATCGATCTTTAATAATGAGAAAATTGGAATTAAAAATGACATTGTTCAAAAAGCGGCTGATTTTCTCCGCTTCGTCCCTCGCCAAGTGACGTCACATTTCAATATCAACGGCCATTTTAATTTTCACACTAGGTTCTAAACGCCAAATTGACATTTAAAGATAACATGAAATTTACGAAAGTAAACATGTCGGTGAAACATTGGTTTGTGTCAGCGTACCAAAATACTAGCGAAAATATATTCAATTCAATTCCTCGCGTGCGTTTTTATAGCTAAATAAACTTCTAGCGTCTAATCTCAAATCTTTATAAAGAAGCATAGCTGATGTGACGCGTGAATTACTTCGGCCAAATGAAAATTATGTTTATAAAAATGAAAAGAATGTTGTTATATTAATATACAATAGCATATTAGATATGTTCAATTTATAGTCCATATATTTTTTTCTTTTATAAATTCTGTGTTTATATGATAAGTCTCTATGAAATGAGTCTGAACTTGCAATTCTGAAATGTGACGTCACAACATCGCTGAGTTTTGCAACTTTTTAAAAATATATTTTAAAACAATTTTATACAAAAAAAAATGTAAATAAAAAATAATTTAATCATACAGGCACGATACATTAGACTATGCTTGTTTGATTTAAAAAAAGAACAATTAATTTTTTTGCATGACCTCATTACAGAAAAACTTTTTCTAGAAATTAGTATCCTGGCGAGGAAGTTTGGATCCAATTAAATTTATTAAATATTAAAAATTTGATAGTGACATTTTCATAAAAACTTTAAAGGCACTGTCACCTTCAATTTGCAAATTTTAACAAAAGGAAAACTTCTCTACTTTTTCTTAAAACTGTGGGGAACGTATTTTGTTATTGTTGTGGACATCATTATGTTAAGGTCGCCGTCGAATACAGTCCAATCGTAATTCCGTTCGTTTGATTGAAGGAATTCATTAAAACAAATGCAGTTTTGTTTATTGATTTTGAGAAATGTAAATCTAATGGTTGAACTTATATTCAATTTTTTATTAACAATAATAATATTGTTTATAACATTAAATCACGTAATAAAAGAAAAAAATGGGTTCAAAGTATGTTCGTCATATGCAGATAATTTTTTTATAATGAATAATGAAAAAAAATATTTAATGCAATAAGTAATTGTTATAAACGAATGGAATTACGATTTTGCCCTATACTGTAATGTAAATTTAGTGCAGCGTTTTGTCGGAGCGCACTACTGGAGCTCTGCCGTCGTTCTCTCTACACCGCGCTCGCCACGATCCCTCCTCTGGTCATACCCACAAGCTATAGAGAGGAGAGAAAACGATTTCGCATGAAATCTTGTTGGCTCAGCCCGAATAGAGGCTAGCATCAGTTTTGAAACTACAACTTTATTACTTATATATATGCTTTTGCTCTTAAAAAACTTACACAAAATACCATAGTAAATACAGAAAAAAAAAATTATGTTGCAAAATTTTATAGTGCCGTTCGCATTTTTATAATACAAAAACGAGCCACATATTAGAAATATTTATAACCGTAGCTACAGAAGTACTTGTAAAAATAGTTTTATAAAAGAAAAGTTTCTTACTCTGCCATGTTTGTATATTTTAAATGTCATTTTATTTATTAGAAAAAAAAAATCAAATTTTAAAATATAAGAATTGTCATAGTTATAATACTAGAGATAAAGAGAATTTAGTGCTTCCAAAACAAGTGAAATTTAACTCTAAATAATCCTTTTGTAATAGGAATCAAATTATTTAACCATTACGAAAACATATAAAGAACATTGATTCGTTTAATTTATTTAAAAGGAAACTAAAATATTTATTAATTGATAAATGTTACTACATTAATGAATATTATATACGGATAATTTTAAGTAGGTACTTTGTTTATTGAAATATCATGAACACTATATTTGTGACATGTATGTATTTTTGACATTCCATATACCGATGCAATTTTGGTCTTACTTGAAGAATAAATTGTTATTATTGTTATTACTATTATTATTATAGAATTATTTTTTAACTTGAATAATAGAGAAATTATAGGGTGCCGCGTTTTTTTCTAGATATGTTCTTTATGTACTCGTAGTATAAATATAAACCCTAATTATATTTATAAAAATACAATTTTGAAACCAAAATTAAATACTTTTAGTTCTTGAAGTATGAAAGAATAAAAATACTGCAGTGTAGAGATATTTCCCGGCCAGTACGTACTAGACTAGCCTCCAAGCGAGGTATTCTCGCACACGCTAGCCGTAATTTTTAAATCTTGCTCTTTGAGATTTTGGCGCCTCTCCTTGCGATTGTAGCGCTAGAGATCCGCAGCGGATTAGTTTGTCAAGCCCAATTCGACGGCGACCTTAACTACCATTTACCAATAATGGGGTCCTATACCAATTTTTTTTCTGGATGAACTAAGAATTTTAGTGCAAACGCGACTTAAAATTTTTATGTAATAAGCGAGATATGAATTTTTAAAGTTTACAGTCTGGCGAATGATATAGCAAGTCCTCACCCGTGGTCGACAAACTATTCTAGAGTGTACAAATATTATATAATGTAAAAGGTTACTGGTAAATAATTGGAGTTGCAGTCTGGTGAAAAATGTTTATTGTGATCTATTTAACATTCCTACGTTTCGGTTCCAAATGAACCATCCTTAGGGATAGTTAATGTGTAATTGGGATACAATTCATTACAAACGAAAATTAAATGTTTTACTGAATTGTTCCTGATGTACACACGCTTTTATTTTATTACCTTGATACTTTTGACGACATATTAATCCTTTTTTTACATGTTGCTGAACATTTGTTCGCTAAAAAATGTTAGCTAATAGCTAATAATGTTTGTTTCAAAATGGATCCGGCTTTAGCATATAGAGAACAAAAAAAAACATCCACTTAAAATGAAGTTTGAACAAGTTTACCAATTAATTTCTGAGAAAAATGAATATTTCAAACATAAAAAAATTATTAAAATTAAACATACATCTCAAAAGAATTTTATTAATATTTGTAGATACAAACAAACATGAAATACAAATATAGTATTTGGTTTAATAATTACAGCTTACTGATATATAAAAAGATTGCATAATTATCATAAATTAGAATAAAAAAATCTATATCCGTTGAAAAATATAAATTTATAAATAATAATAGTCGAACTAATATTGTATAAAGTGACAGTTACAAAAAGGGAGAATATGGATCAGTAATCTATAATTATATTTTTGATTAACAAATTTCTATTCCAAACTCTCTCCAGATCTATATTAATTTCTCACGAACACTCCATAATTTCCTCGTCGGAAACAGGGGCATCTCGAACTGCTCCGTACATTTTACGGAGTTTTTCATAGTGTTTTTGATCCTTTCAAATTAAAAATTTTCAAATCAAAATTGTACTTTAAATATAGAATACCGTTTCCTTACCTTTTCCGTGACGGAAGGGCGGATTTTCGTTAACGCCTTTTTGAAATGTTCATTGTTAACCATAGTGAGTACTGGTTCTCCGTTGGTCATCGAGGTCATCATATCTTTAAGGGCCTCGATAGCAGCTTCGCGAACTAAAGCGGCGAGATCTGCACCAGTGTAGCCCTCGCATTGTTGGCATTTGCCTATTGCTTCCAAGTCAACATCTGGTTGGAGTTGAGGCCCTTTCTTTACACCAAAAGAAGATACAATAGGTCAATACGAAGATAAAATTAAAAACGAAAAAATAATGGTTTGCCTCTAATAAAATAAAAGATACTTCGAAAAAATGAATAAAACGACGAAATATAACTAGACAAACTCATCTCTCCTCACTGAATGTTTTGATTTCGGCTGGCAAGTGGCGGAGACAACTAGAGATAGATATATATTTAGTCTGGTTCGAGCATTTCTCACTATATGCCATCCAGTGTTAAAGTCAAAATTTAATCGCCAATACAACGAAAAATAGGTTTATAGTTATAAAAATAAAAAATAATGTATTTTAATTACAAAATATAAAATTATTGACTTTACCGAACAATAAATATGTACGAAAACAAAGTAACATCACAACCGACAAATCACTTCTTCTTATAAAGTTACACTATTTTTTTTTCTTTTTCTTTCACATAGTATTCTAAATAGTGAAAAACCTTTTTCAGACCTATTTTTGCAACAAGAAGGCATTTTTAAATACATTTTATAAGTGACAAGACCCACGAGCAGTTCGCCATTTGGCTCCAAATATTCAAAGGCAGAAATTTGCTACAAGATATTTTAACACCTTTGTAGGATCACATACTTGATCAAGACTCTCTGAACAATCACACAATTATTAAATTTAATTTTATATAATTATTTTAAAATTAAAATACACCACGAAACGAAAGTTATTGTAAATAATGTAACAAGAATAAGAAGTTTTTTTTTTATTCCAATATCTTACTTACTAAGGGTACTGAATGGGGGCATTTACCATAAATAGAAAATACTTAAAATCTATTCAAATAAATTTCCTAATATATTTTATTAATTTCCGAAAACTGTTATTTTTGCCCCCTATTACAATTTACTTGAAAGCTGTGACGTCACAATCACAGACATTAGAAAGAGACGGAAAAGAGAGAGATAGCATGATTAGCTTTGACGTTTTATTTATAATAATAATAAAAAAATATAATTTCAAACAAATCACTTGAAACTTTTCACTTTTTACATTTTTTATTTCCGCACTTAAATATTTAGCATTATTTGCAAAATAATTATTTACAATACTTGCATCTGCAAGTGGCAAAGACCAAATACTATATATGAAGTTCAACTTTCAGAAAAAAAAAAAATGGTAAAAGACCCCATTAATCCACTTAAAATATGTTGGATTATAATTCGTTTGTTGGTTTTAATCATAATTTAGTAGGTTTATTTTTTATTGCCAAACATGTTTTATTGTATTTCTACTATATATTATATGAAGATGTAAGCTATAGAAAAAAGTTACCATTTTGCATAAGTTTTATAACACCGGAATATGGTAAAAATGAATAGGCAAAAGACGCACATCACCAACCTGAAAAAAACCTTATAAAATGAGATATAACTTGGGTGTTATTTATTTTTAAAAGAAAAGCATCATATTAATGATAATTACAATTATTACTATATCAATCGTTATTTTACGGAACATAACATTATTTGAAATAATTGTAGTGGATTTTCGTACCATACATTGGCACTACTGAGAATGACCATGTTATGTCAAATAATTTTATATTCCGTAAAAGGAATAAGGATTGATTAAAAATAATTAAAATTCATTAATATATACGTTTCACTAGTAAATAACACTCAATAATTTCTACAGGTTATATTTCATTTTATAAGTTTTTTTTAGGTTAATGATGCGCGTCTTCTGCGAAATCATTTTTACTATACCTCATTGATGTACCTATAAATATCCATGCTTGCATAAATGTATGTATATTTTTGCAAACCTTAGTAATGGCTTTGAGAATATCTACTCGATCTTCAGCAGACGGTAATCCGACGTAGAGAATCTTATCCAGTCTTCCAGGACGTAATACAGCTGGATCAACAATATCTGGACGATTGCTTGCTGCCATTAAGTAAACACCTTGCCGACCTTCTACACCGTCCATTTCGGTCAACATTTGGTTAACCACTCTCATACTAGCTCCACCCTGAGAAGAATATTCATTCTTGTTGCGGAACACAACTCTTTTTTAAAGAATAGGGAGGAGACGTTTAGAAAGCGTTGGTATGTTATAGGATGTCAGGTTTTTAAGGGATCAATGTTAAAAGTTGCATATCAATATACTTTGGTTCACAAAAGATGACTATTCAAGGTCACTTGTTCGAAGAAAGAACATATAGCACTTTATACAGTAGTAGCTTAAAGATTATTTGACGTATGTCTATGTAGTTTATGTTGTGTGACAGATATACATAAATGTTGACATTACTTTCTAACACATTGCAAATAATTATGACGTATGTCGTAGAGTTACAGATATCTAATTATATACTGCACTGCCCTCTGTCCTAATATTTATCCAGTGACGTTGACATTTAAATCAAATTATTATTACATGGTTTTTGTCAAGTCTATGTTTTTGCGTTTTGCAAAAAGGTGAAGAGCATAAATCTTTGAGAAAGGCATTATTTAAAAGATACATAATTTTCAAATAAATTACACTTATTTTTTCAGTTAAAATGTATCCATAAATATTTGATGTTGCACGTCTATGTATACAAAATGTAGTGAAGTTATTTGCTAGTAATATTATACCGTACGGTTAATAAATGACCTTGAATAGTCATCTTTTGTGAACTATAATAAAGTTTCAGGGTATGGGAATGGGAACGATTGCAAAATTCGGTGTGTTTGGATAGGAATTTGATTGAATAGGGGTTTCCAAGTCTACGGCTTTAAAAAATACTTATTGGACATTCATGTTCATTATGTATGTAAAAGTAATATTAAGGTGAGAATATAATTCCTTAGTCACGTGACATGTTTTCCGCCAATCAACATTCAGAATCTCCCTAGCTACGCGTTTATCACAGCGATGATAAAAAACAAAGAAATAAACACCGTATTTATAGTCGTTACTAAGGGATTTGTTTTCTTTATTTATGACATTGACAGTTAATTTTGAGTATAAAAATAAATAATAATAATAATTCAAACTCCGAAATATTAAATAAAACTCGTAAGTACCATGTTTTAATATAATATGAATATGTATATCAAAAGTTAGGTTAGGTTAGATTGCAAAAATTCATTATATTTTCTCATTAAATATAAGCTCGTGATATGATTAATAATCGAAGATATTGCTCGTGAAACCGAAGCAGCTCGGTTTCACTCGAGAATATCATCGATGATAATCATATCACTTGTTATATTACGTATGAATATAAACGTTAATTTTCTGATTTTTATTATCCTAATATCAAAATGCAATTTTAATGTATTTGATCCAGCGCATAAAATTCCAGTATCAGCCATGTTTGTGACGTGCTGGGCACTGGTATAGGGCGCGAGCAAACATGTGACTCGAGCGACCTTGAAGAACAGAATCAGCTGATTTGTGTGCGCTTGTCATTTTGACAACTTTGACAAAAACAATATTTTGACTTATTTTGAGTTTGAACTCCTACAAAATTATTATTTTTAATTTGATGTGTTTTACTCCCTAAAAATTGTAAAATAATAACTTTTTAGCAATTCAAAATAAAAATTATGTCCAAATATTGTTCTTATCAAAACTGTCAAAATGACAAGCGCACACCCGACAGCTGATTCCAAGCTCTTCAAGGTCGCTCGAGTCACATGTTTGCTTGCGCCCTATAGCTATTAAATAAATCACAGCTGACTCGTCCGCCATTTTGGAGCCACTTCAATCATTCAATATCAGTGTTAATCATAGAAATTAGCTACAATGACGGGTTGTTCTGTTTCAAATTTTGCAAATCTTTTGAGAAATGATTATAATTTTTACAGGTAATACATATATTTTTCTCTAATCTCAAAACTTTAAACGAGCCGTATTTTTTCTTGTTTTATTATTTTAATATTATGACAAATGTTATTGGCTAATGGCTGTTCGAGCGCGCAAGCCAAGAGCGTGTATCGCTTCCGCCATGTTCACGCTGGTTTCGACGTGACACGAAGCGACGTACCCAGCGAGTTTCTCAATTTTAGAAACATATGTTCGTGGTGTAGAGGACGTCAGAGGCGCCGTCGATATCCTCGAGCCTCATTTATTGAAACTTTAATATTTTTTCCAGGCCCATTAGAAACTCTTCGGCGAAAATCCAAAACACGGGTCTAATACTTTTATGTACAGATTAACATATTAAAAAATAAAAAAAAAACTTGGATACCCCTATTGCAGGTTCGTGTGTGTATTTTTTTTTGTCTGAATTCTCACCTCTCCTGAGTCGTTCCTTTTGGGGCAAAGGGCATCCAATTCATCAAAGAAAATAACACAAGGAACGGAATTCCTCGCCCTTTGAAAACACTGTCTTACTGCACGTTCGCTCTCACCAACGTACTACAACCAAATCCCACAATTTACCATCTTGAACCATTTATTCACCTTGTACCATATTACCATATTTAACAACTCAGGTCCCTTGACAGAAATGAAGTTAATACCTGCCTCATTAGCAATGGCTTTTGCTAGGAGGGTTTTACCGCAACCTGGAGGACCGCAGAGGAGGACTCCAGTTGGTGATGTTAAACCTAAAGATTTGAACTGGTCGGCGTAGCGGACTGGAGCCTATATAATATAATAATTAATCTAGCACTACATAAATCTAAACAATAAAAGTAGTTTTAGTGGAGACGGGGTGGGTACTTAAATGACCAAATAAGAATAATTATAGGGCGCCAGCCGATAGGAAAAAAAAAGTCTAATTCATATGTAAATCGACGAATCTAAGCGATAGACTAAATTTATTATCGTATGAAAGAGCTATAACCGAATTTAAGAAACTAATTTTAAAAACGGTTTTTGTTCAAAATCCGATTTACTCTTTACTTGCTCGGTTTTTAAATCGATTAGTTAACCGGTTCAAAAAATCATGTATGGCAAAAAATATATATTGTACGTGTAAGACAATTTGGGCAAGGTGTCCAATGTACAATAGTAAATTTGTACGTAAAATGACAAAAAATATATGCAAGAAAAACGAATTAAATAATTCCGACAAAGGAGTTTAAGATAAAACATAATTTTAAGTGTTCTTTACAATAACTTCAATGTCCGAGATTATCAACACTGAGTGTCAGACTGGCAGATATGTAAACATAACCTATAAAAATAATTATTCTTTTCATATTCACAATTTTTCGATTTCAAATAAAATTTAATATGCAGCTCGGCACATCTATGCATGTGTACCAAAGGCTTTAAATTAGCTGCATAAAGACTAAACTTGAAGTAAAAGCTCAAACAAAAATAAAAAGTAGGCTGCATAAGACTACCTTGTTTTTTTCTTAAACTTCAACAAATTTTAACCAATTGTAATTGTACAATAATAAATTACTAACCAAATGTATAGCTGGCACGTGTTAAGTTGAAACTGGACCTGTGCGTACTTAAAAATGAATCCCCTTTTGCCCTTTATACCAATTTTAGATGCTGATGGAGTCTTTTGCTCCTTATAACAAACGCATATTATAATGTCATGCAAAAAATTGTACCTTTTTTGTTTAAATCGAATAAGCATAGTCTAATTTATAGTGCTGTATGATTAAATTATTTTTTATTTACATTTTTTGTTGTATAAAATTGTTTTAAAGTATATTTTTAAAAAATTGCAAAAACCAGCCATGCTGTGACGTCACGTTTCAAAGCTGCAAGTTCAGACTCATTTCATAGAGACATCATACGAACACAGAATTTCTAAAAGAAAAAAAATATATATAGACTATAAATTGAGAATTACAAATCTAAATATGCTATAATATATTAATATAACATCATTCTTTTCATTTTTATAAATATAATTTTCATGTGGCCTGAAGTTATCTACGCGTCACATCAAATGTGTTTTTTTTTTTGTAAAGATTTGAAATTAGACGCTAGAACTTTGATTACCTATAAAAACACACGCGAGACATTGAATTGAATATATTTTCGGTTGTATTTTGGTACGATGGCACAAAACAACGTTTCACCGACATGTTTACTTTCGTAAATTTCAGGTTATCTTTAAATTCACTTTGACGTTTAGAACCTAGTGTGAAAATCAAAATGGCTGTTGATATTGAAATGTGACGTCACTTGACGAGGAGCGAGGCGGGGAAAATCAGCCGCTTTTTGAACAATGTCATTTTTAATTACAATTTTGTCATTGTTAAAGATCGATTTGAGGAAAACGGGTATATTATTTTAGATCAGTCTCAACTTAACTCGCGGCAGCTATATTTCAAAAATATGTAACATTCACTCACCAATATGGACATCTGCAACTCCTGTCTGATATCTTGCAGCGACCCCACATCATCCCACGTGACATCAGGTACTGTAGCAAACCCTTCTCTTTTGGATGAGGGCTGCACAACTTTTATCGCTTTATCAAAATCTTCCTGTGTTATACACAGTTCTTTCAGTTGCGCATCTCCTAGCGGCGCTGCCCCGTGTAGCCACGTTATCAATTCTTCCAGTGTCGCTTTCTGTAGATTAATTGACACTTCTTGCTTGGGTTGTTCTAGGATGGGTTCTTTCTCTGCTTCTTTAGGGGGTTCCGCTGTTTCTTCTGGTGGTTTCTCTTCAACAACTGGTTCCTTCGGGGGTTCCTCCACAACCGATGGAGCAACTGGAGGAGCAATAATTGGAGGAGCAATAATTGGAGGAGCAACAATTGGAGGAACAGTTGGAGCAACAATTGGAAGCACCACCGCCACGGGAACCTTTTGAGTGAAGACGCGGTTGATAGCAGCCATTGCTGCTTCACGGGCGAGGGCCATCAAATCCGCGCCGACATATCCTGGAGTGTTTTTAGCAATGTGGAGGAAATCAAAATCAGGGGATAATTTTAAGGAACGAGTGAGGACTTTGAGGATTTCGACACGAGATTCGACGGGAGGTATACCGAGACATACTTCCCGGTCGAATCGACCAGCGCGACGAAGGGCTGGGTCTAAGGAATCGGGACGATTTGTCGCGCCGATTACGAGGACGCGGTCACCGTTTTCATTTTGTCCGAGATCTAGAAATAGAATATTGTGCATACACATAGCCAAAAAATATATTAACCATAATATTAGTGTGATCATCGTATTATTTAATTTTTGTTACCATCGAGACATGTGAGTAGCTGGGCGACAATTCTTCTCTCCATATCTTTCTGTGCTTGTTGTCTGTTTTGTGTGATGGCATCTATTTCGTCTATGAACACGATGCAAGGAGCTGTATCAACAGCTCTGTCGAATAAATCGCGAATGCGTTCTTCAGATTCACCGGAAATTCCACCTACTAGCTCTGTTGCTGCAACTTTTATGAATGGAATTTTCAATTCCTAAAAATTACAATGATGTATTAATTTATTTAATAGGAATTTTTTTTTTTTTTTTTACGAGTTTGAAAAAATAATTTTGCTCAGATCTTATCAGCTTTTAAAATAGACACATGTAATGTGGAGATCTTAGACCTGCAACACATTTATTTCATCGATATATTATTTCTCATCATTTGCAAAGACATAAAATAGTGCAATAAATATATCGTCGGTTGCAAATACAAAAAATGGTGAACTTGCATTTATATAATATGAATAAAATGTATAGTTTTATTTCACGAAAAAGGAAGTTTGAACGCGCGAGTAATAGGCAAATGCGTCAATCAGTCAAATAAGACACTTTTAACTCTACATACAAGTTTATTACCTTCCGTCAGCTCTAGGTAAGGAAGGTATTGTCTTTGGTCAAAAAATTCGGTGGTTAGTTTTCATTGAATAAGCACGGTTTAGGGTCTTTACAATACGATTTTACTATTTTTACGATGATGTCTGTATGTATGTGTGTGTGTGTATGTGACCGCGGTTTCGGACGATAGCTCTAATACTAGAATTCCAAAAATTACAATTCTTGCGTATTCCTCTTCCTTACAACCATATGCAGACTTGATTAGATTTTGGTTATAATTGGTCAATCGGAAGTATCCTCATTTGAAGTTTTTAACAGGTTTTCTTGAAAGACTCAGTTAAATTTTATTATAACTTAAAGAATATATTATTCTTTATACGATTTGATTGCATTTTATATTTCATATTCAACAGATATAGAGTTAAAGAATTATAAAGATAATAAATTTCATAAATCAACCAGCTATGCTAACTTAACCATGGAAACTGCTAATATATTCAGGTAATTCAAACTGGCAGATGTCTCTATCAATAAAAAGTAAATGAATGAAAGAATAAGGGAAATAACTCTAGTGTTGGACGTTTCTAGAAAGATATAAGAGAGACGATTACATTGGTTTGAATATGTGATGAGGAGAGATGAATATATTGGAAGAATGAATAGCTTATAACAGAAGGTGGAAGAAACATAAGAAGACCAAATATAAGAAGAAAGGAGAGAAAAGGAAATGAATGAGGACGACAAACAAAACAAAAATTAGTGGAAGAAGAAAATAAAAAATAGCGACCCCCTAACAAATGGGAAAAACTAAAGAAGAAGATGTTAGTGTCTAGTGCAATTCGAATAGTTTGTTTATGAAATAATTTAACTGGAAATATAGGATCTTTTGCAAGAAAATTTATGTATAGGGCGCGTGCAGTGACGTGACTTTGCTGACTTTGGCAAGCAGATATGGGGACCCGTGTCAAAATGACAGCAATTAATTATGTCCATAACTGACAAGTGTTATAATTTTTCATTCAAAATTTCATGATTTTTTTATTTCATGTGGTTTATTTATTATCAGGGGTGTGGAATTCAGTTGCCGAGAAAAGGAATCATAAAATACCAAAAAATAAAATTTTGAATGAAAAATTTTGACATGAGGATGACCCGCAAAACAGAAATGAATGGAAGAAGAAAATAAAAAATATCCCTAACGAATGGGAAAAGCTAAAGAAGAAGAAGATGTCAGTGTCAAGTGCCATTTGCATGAAATAATATTACTGGAAATTTAGAATCTTTTGCAAGAAAATTTATGTATGGAATTGGTACATAATACACAGGATTGACGGAAGGTATTGTGCTGGCCACATCAGATTTTTTTTACATCTACAATAAGTGTGAAAAAAGTGTCATAGCGTATCATTTTTCACCCATTTGCTTTAAAAAAAGGGAGGACATGGTATGTCACACGTCAAATTATGAACTTTAAAAATTCATATCTCGCTTATTATGTAAAATTTTTAAGTCGCGTTTGCACTAAAAGTTCTTCCTGTTCTTTCAGAAAAAAAAAATCAAAAAATTATTTCTGATAGGATTCAAATAAGAATCGTTATCAGAACCGGTCACTTTATAAAATGTCGTATCTGCGTATAATAATCACACGGCTCTATTTTTGTACTATTTGATATTTTTATGCGATGCAATGTATTAATTTATGTGAAATACAATAAATAAAATATTGTTCCGACTTACGCCAGCAACGGCGTTCGCCAGTAGAGTCTTCCCGCATCCAGGGGGCCCATGCAGTAAAAATCCCCTTGGAGGCGTGATTCCAATACTTCTGTATATCTCCGGATGCTTGATATGCACCAACAGCTTACACACTTCCTTCAAAACTTCATTTATTCCTCCGATATCTTTAAAACTAACTGTTGTTTCTTGCACGGGAACCTCTTTCTTGCGTTTGGCCGGTATTGCATTCGTACCATCCGCTCGACGTCTTTTCGGTCTTTCTGGATTAGCTATTGGAATTGGGAGTTCGGTGGTGCTGGTCTGGCGTGGTATGGGAGTTTTTGAAATGATGGTTCGTCGATCGAAAAGAGGTATGGGGAGAAGAGGAGCGCTAGCTGTTAATGGAGGAGGGGGAGGGGGGCCGTTAGTGGAGGATTTTTCAGCGGCAAGAACTTTAAGGACGTCGGATTCGGAGTCGTCGCTGCTGATGTCTATGAGTTCGTTTTCATCGTGTACCGGGGCGATGTTCTTAGCACGACTGTACATATCCAGAAGCTGATCGTTCATGGTGTTGGCGGACTACAAAAAAAGCTTTGGATAGATGATAATTATCACCAATACATCAGAATTTGATATACTATGTAAATTGTTCATAAAAATGAACACAAAATTATAAAGATAAAGTCACAATCGTGATTATCAGTTATTACTGTTCTGTTAATTTTATTTGATGACTGATAGCTGACAATTTTTTCGTTATTGTACACTAGCTTTGTATTTCGACCAATAAGAGGTCAGAAATCATTTTTATGAATGTTTAATTAAGGTTTTAATTGAACGTTAATTCACAGGTATTATGAGAATAAAAGACAAGGTCTATATTTTTTATCTGAAATAAAGTTGGGATATTTCACTACGTAGAGATGGCGTTGTGTACCAACGTCAAACCTTCAACAAGGGAGCACTTTTGTTTAACTTCCATAAGCGTATCATTGCTGTCACTAGTTTGTCATTGATTCTAATTGTATTTTGCTTTTCTTTCAGTGTTTATTAATATTTTAGATAGATTATATTGCCTTGTCCTCTGTTTTATTAATTGTAACAGTAAATTAATTATTTTCATTTTAAATATTTTAGTTAGTAGTTATTACATTATATTCACATTTTTTTTTTTTTTTTAGTTAATTGCAAATATTCTATTTTCATACGTAATATAACAAGTGATATGATTATTATCGATGATATTCTCGAGTGAAACCGAGCTGCAGATTTCACGAGTCCGAAGGACGAGTTGAAATGTGCTGCTTCGGTTTCACGAGCAATATCTTCGATTATTAATCATATCACGAGCTTATATTTAATGAGAGAATATAATGAATTTTTGCAATCTAACCTAACTTTTGATATATATATATTCATATTGTATTAAAACATGGTACTTACGAGTTTTATTTAATATTTCGGAGTTTGAATTATTATTATTATTTAATTTTATACTCAAAATGAACTGTCAATGTCATAAATAAAGAAAACAAATCCCTTAGTAACGACTATAAATACGGTGTTTATTTCCTTGTTTTTTATCATCGCTGTGATAAACGCGTAGCTAGGGAGATTCTGAATGTTGATTGGCGGAAAACATGTCACGTGACTAAGGAATTATATTCTCTACTATATAAACTGTACGCGCCTATGTAAAAACATACGAATGAAATAAATTTGCTCCTTTGTTTTTAGTTCCAAATTTTGTCACCAAGTTCCCATCCTTAAATAAAATATCCCAATTGCAGTGAGAGTTGAAAAAGAAACACTTGTGAACCCACTAAAATTTAGTAAATATTTCAGTTTCTGCACCTAAATTATAAAGAAAATTTGACAATGGGATATTCTAATGTAGTAAAATTTAAGCTAAAAAATGTTATAACATTGTGGAATATGCTAAACAATCACCGAATAATTTAAAGAAAATCAAAATTAATTTTTTCTAGCGTGAGTTTCCGTTTAATTTATTTTGAGTGACCCTAAATTAAAATAAGTTACAGAAATCTGTAACAGTAAGGAAGCTAAAAAGTTATAGAATTTCAATTTCACTCAGGAAATTAACGACTGCTTCATTTATAATGGGATTATTGTGATCGCACAAATTTAATTTCCAATTTTATGTAGATGACTAAGTTATGAAATCTATACAATATGATAACACAAAGTTTGCCGTTGATATCTGTGAATATGTGTATATTTTTATTAGAAAAAATACATTTTATATTTGACCCGTCCTCCACCATAACAAAAAATAAGAAAATATATACTTCATACTTAAAGTATTAAGTAACGATTAAGATAAAATAAACATTTTTTTTTAATAATTACTTTGCAAGATAATTGAAACTGTTGTCAGTATCACAGTAACGACACACTATTGCTATCATTCTCGCGCAGCTTACTATGGAGACAAGTGCGAGAAAGATAGCAATAGGTGTCGTTAAAAAAGATATGTAGTTAAACTAAAAACAATTATGACTACAAATTGCTTCAAAATTTTACGAACTTTCATTTAAAATACAGAAAAAATAAGAGTGGAGAACCCCCATTCCATTTTGGAAATTAACGATTGCTTCAGGATTATTGTAATCACATCAAATTTTAATTCCCAATTTTTTTGTAGCTAAATATGTTTTGAAGTTTGCAGAATATGGTAAAACAAAGTTTGCCGTTGATATCTGTCTGTGAATATGTGTATCATAAATAGGCCCATTTAATTTAAGCATCCTGCTTTAAAGAAAAAAAACATGTGTTCATTTTAGTTTCAAATAGATTATATTAAAATAGAAAAAATGTAATTATTAATATTCTAATATTACTAATTATGAATTAAAAATTCACTGTTTAAAACAAGCCCACTGGAAACACTGGGTTGTGAAAGTTTGTCCTGATTTAATTCAAAAGTTATTATATATTGGCGAAAAAATGAACTCGTAGTCACCTGGTGGGAAAATTATGAACTTGTCTAAAAACTAATCAAACTGTTGTCTTTATGGTTATCATATCATACTTCCCTTTAAACAATACTCAAATCAATTTACATTTAAAATATATGAATTTTATTTATTTATTTCCCTGTCTCACACCGTACAAGTTCTGGCAATTACTCCTTGCGTCGGCCATTTTGTAAAATCGGTGTTGCCTCTATCGGTCATTTTCGTTGCCAATAGTATTTCATAAAAAATACCTGCTGTATGTAATACACAGTTAAAACTAGAACGCACTAAACAAACAAAAAGTACACAAAAAAAATCAATCTTTTTTGTAGTTATGTTTATATTTATGTTCAGAAAGAAACGAAATACGTGAGGCATTTTCACTATGTCCGTTTTACTCAATCGAGGCTTCTCTTTTAAGCCGTGAGTGTGACGTCAGTAAATACCAATATTATTTGCGAGATATTTATATAGATTAACATATTAAAAAATCAGAAAAGCGTGGACAACCCGAATGCATTTTAAATTTAAATTTGCTGTAGTGATTAAATTTGGTTTTTATTTATGTAATGAACATGAAATTTCAGATTGTTTTTAAATAAATAATACTATTTGGAAATTAAAAGTTAGCTAACCGGAAGTAGCATATTATTGTTGATAAAGCGGTCAGTGTTTTGCTGACCACACAGATTTTATTTTAATTTAAAAAAGATACTTTATGATCATTAATTTGTAGAACAGTACTGAATTTTGCAATATATAATCCCAGTTTGTTACAAAAATATTTGTAAATTAATTTTGTTTCATTTATTTTTACTATTTAGATTATAAATATGTTTGCAATAAAAGGTAAATAGAAGACGTTTATATTTGAAAAAATAGAAATTGAAGGAATACTATCACAAAACAGTATTAAATATAGATATTTTGTACGATTAATTCACTGATGGGCAGTTGTTTTAACAGAAGACTATCGTATTCAATTGTTTCATGCAACATTCTGTTGTTTGAACACATTCATGATTTGTAGGTTAACTCCAAATGCGCAATAAGTAACATACATATAAAGGCTTAATATAGAACTATCAAAAAGCGTATTAAATAGTTAAAACCATTCACCAATTAAGAATTTACAGTTAGAAATAGACATCTAATACACAAATATGAAAATATTTGCTGTTTACAAATTCTAACCTCTTCATCATCTTCGCAGTCTTCGACGTCACTTTCGGATGAAGTACCTGCGATATCATTACCGTAACTTCTAACAACTATTGAATACGCTCTTTTTACTAAGCCCCTGAATGCTGATCTCTTTCGCCTAGTATACTCTCTGTATTTGTTCTGCAAGTAATCTGCCATTTCGGCAATGTCAACATAAGTTTTATCGACATTGGCCTCCAAGTACTGTAATACAAATTATTGATATTTTAAATGAGCAGTGCAATTTAAATTTATATTATAAACATACCTGTCGCACTCTCTGCACGATAAATGGATCACTAACATAATTCATATTATTTTTCGGAACTGGTCCAACTTTTACAATTTGCCGCGAATGCAGACCGCTAGGACCATCAATGGGTATTATTTCTACGGAATTGTTTATTTTGCCCATAGCATATTATTTTTCACTTAACGTTGTTAGTTTATACACAGCTTCTGTTACGTACAATAATAACAGAAAATTATTTAACAAATACCACACACAGCACACATTTTAATCCAGCAAACAACAGTGCTACCAACTGCGATGGCGTCTATGTGACGAGACTAGCGCCAAAATTAAAAGGCACTAAATTCCCTAAAACCACAGCCTACTACGCATACGCTGGAATGCTTGAAAAATCAATTAATTAATTCGTGGAACAATATTATTTACGATTTAATTCATTACTTCGGAAAAAATGCGCAGTATTTTACTGTTTACAAATATAAAATTACATTAAATATCATTAATATTTTAATTATTGTTATGTTATGAATACGAATACTTTTTATCAAAAAAGATATCTTAAAAAAATGTTTATGTTAGACCTGGTTCATATTGATAAAAATGATTCATAAACTTGTTACGTATATTTGTATTATTTTTCATTTCAAACGTTCAACTCTGATTCTAAATACCTAAACAAGATGTACTAGAGATAATACAAGGGTTAAGAGACTATTTTGTAAACAAAGTTAGCCTTCGGGTATTATAATATATCTATAACAACTTTCTACATTAGAGATTTGAACTAGTTTCTAGTCGCTTTATATTCCCTATTTGTAATATTCTCTATTACCATATTAATGTTTATAATTATTACATTTGCATATAATTGAAGGAGATTTATAACAAGTATTTATTATGATTAAGATATTAAGTTATTTTTGTTCCATAATAATTTTTAATAATATTCTCCTTGGTTGAAAATTTGTAACCTGAAAGACCTGCAATATTATGTAACGGCTTACATCAGCTGCGGTGTCCGAGTGGTTAAGGAGATGGACTTGAAATCCATTGGGCTCTGCCCGCACAGGTTCGAATCCTGTCCGCAGCGAAGTATTTTTGAATTTAAAGACAAATTTAAAATTGGTCATTCGATTTGTAATGTAATTTTCGATATGAGAAGTATATTAAAATGTACAAGTTTTTAATATGATTTACTTTTAATGGCCATTTGCACCGCTTATAGTTAAAATCTTAACTACAGGTTAACAAAAAAAGTGCGTATCGAAATTTTGACAGTAATATTTAATAACTCATTTGACATTTCGTTTCGATACGAATTTGTCAATTTAACCAGTAGTTAAAATTTAACTATAAACGGTGCAACTGGTCATTAATGTTTTACGCTATACTTCATTTCATGTAAGAAAACAGCGTTGGTTTAGATTGGGATATGAATTCTGTCCCTTGATTGGTCAGAATACAAACCTACAAAAACGAAAAAAATATCACCTGTCAGTTGTCAGTTATCAAATAAAATCTACAAAAGTAATGTTAAACAATGTTTTGCTGTAATTTTTAATATTCAGGTTTTGTACATTTTTACAGATAAACATTATGTATTATTGACAAAGTTTCACGAATTTAAATTATTTATTTAATGCATGTAAAAACGGTCGGCCCTCAAGTGTCATCTACTATTTTCTTACGCGAAACGAAGTATATTGTTAAAAAGTAAATATAAAATTATGATTTACTGCATCTAGATTTTAACATAAAAATAATACAAATATTATTTTTAAATAAAATTTTATATTTTAAGCAATGAGCAATCCTGTTATAAATATATAAACTACGAAGTTATAATAATAATGTTAGTAAATTAGTAAATAAAGTTTATGTTAACTAAAATTATAATAATAATAATTAACTTTGAAATATACACGTAACTAAATAGATAATATATTTTCCTACTAATTTAAAGTAAATATGTATATTTAAATATGATATAAACTCGAACTACAGAAGATATGTCTATAAATAAATACAAAATCATCGTCCATGAGTATATTGCGTATGTAGTGTACATATAGATATCGTATTTCATATTTCATTACTATTTCAATATTATATAAGTAAACAGTTATGTTATAAATACAAAAGCGTATAATGGGTCATTTCACATTTTCTATTTTTCTTTTTCTTGCAAGAAGAGGTCAAATTAAATATGTTAGTGTATTTTTTTACACCTTACAAGTCTTTAGAATCAGAGATATGATTTTTTAAAAGTTGTCTTTAATTTTAAATATTTGGACGCTGACGTCATGGCTATACTCAAATCGGACATCCAGCCAATGAACGTCATTAATAAAAGTAACTAGATGTGTGACGTCATGAACTGGTACGTTTACATAGCTTTGAAAATAGTATTGAAAAAAGTTAAGTTATACAGGTTGCATACAATTGTATTACAAACTTTCGTGATATTTCCGGAAAATAATTTTGTTTCACACTGTAATAAATAAGACATATTAACTAAATTGTCAGTAAATGTTCGTAATATTATTAAGAAAAAAGTAAAATGAAGATAACATTACTAATATCAAGCATTTATTTAGAATATAATAGTTAAGTCTAACCAAAGGGGGGTGATTTAGTTCAATATGGTACCATTCATATAATATTTTCCAATTGAACTGTTTGACATTTTGTTGACAAAAATGAAAAAGACGCAAGTTCACATAAAACTGAACCGTATAAATAAAAACTGTGGTAGTCTTATAAAAGACTGATTTATAATAAAAACGAAGAAAAATGAAAATTACACAAATTCAAATAAAACTGAACCGAATGAATAAAAACTGTGGTAGTCTTAAAAAAGACTGATTTAAAATAAACAAGAATGGAAATAAAATGACACAGCGAAGAAAAATATTTTGAACACGATGCAATTCAAATTGTCAAATAATAACCTTTGAAAGTATAAACCGCGGAGAAACGTATAAACATACAAATTATCAGTGTTGCCAAGTGTAGCAAAAAATAAATGAATAAAATAAAGTAGATATACATTATTTATATATTATTCATATCGTATACGATAAATAATGAACTCTACTATACATCTTAATAATAATTCTATAAGGCCATACAATTTTTAACAATTAAAAATGACTTAAATTTTATTTTAATTTTCCATATTAGTGATTTTAATGTAGTCAGGTTTTCCCCTAAATGATGACGTGCATTGGCTGCATGTCCGATTTGAGTATAGAGCTCTACCGGTTTTTGTTTGGAACTATGATTAGTTGGGTTATCACTTGTCAGTTTGATTTTGTGACAACATATTGTTAACTAAAAACATATTTCGTACAACTTTTGATATGTATTTCAATAAATGTTTTATTTACATACCTTTACTCTTAAATCTGCTGTTACCTGTCATAATTTTAGGTTAGTTTGTTTACAACAGCAAACACTTGTGTGAGCAACAAACCGTGACGACACGAATTTCACAGCCGCGAAAGTTTATTAGCAAATTTATGAATGAAAAGTCGCATATTTCATGTTATTTTATATTACTATACTTATTAAATGAGACGGATTTCACGATTTTATAAAAAAAAAAAAATTTAAATGACCCCAATAGTAGGCAACTTTCTTTACACTTCTGTACACGTGATTTTATTTCGGTTACGAAGTACCGCTGTTACAGTATAGATCAATGGACCTTTTACATTTTTATTTCAGCGTGACGTAATTTTTCAATACACCACGTAGTGAAATTTTTATGAACTAGAGATGAGTAGGCACCATGTTGTCAAGTAAAATGATTAAAAGGACAAGCATTTATTTTTGATAAAAAAATATTTAAACAACACAAAAGCTGAAATTATTTTGACTTTGATTGTAAAGAAATTATTAATAAAGACAAAACAATTTATTTAAAAATAATAACAATAGTTTTATTCTTGTTTGTAACTTTCTTAATAACAAAATTGCAACTACGCAATTATCTGTCACTTTATGTGGTGTTTATTTCGCGTCTTTAGAACATATAACCACGTTTCTGATTCCCATTTACCCGTCTTCTCGTCTTAAAATATTTATCATCACAAACGCTTTGTGTGAATTTATTTAATATAGTTACATTCTTATTTCCGCCATTTCAAATTTTGTTTGAAATATATGTGGCCTCCACTATGCGCAAACAAACTATTGCGCACTACATATATGTCATTTTTTCTCAATCTCTCTCTTTTCATGTAAAAGGCCCATTCGGAGTTCCAAATCGAATTATGTTAACCTCTCTTGTAACTACTACAAATTATTTGTTTGTAAATAAATATTCTGTAGATATCGTTTAGTGAAAGTGATTAGAGAATATATTAAACATGAGTTCCATGATTGATTTTTGCTTTATGTGCACAAGTGATTACAAATGCAACATTGTGGACAATAAAATTGCTACTCAAGTGAAATATCTTATGCCTGAAATTGTAAGTAACTAAATATTTTACTATTCTTTAAAAATATTTAATAACTTTTGAACTTATATTGAAATACGAAGTCATAAGACTACGTTTATCTCGCACTAGTTTATCCACTTAAATACTAACCCGCTTGAGTTAAGCGGGTTAAACGTGTGAGATAAACACGTTAGTTTAGCGCTAATTGAAGTATCTTAAATAATGGGTTGAGTTAACTAACCTACTTGAAATTTTTCGAGATAAACGGTTTAGGCTATGGATTAACCTCAACATTTTTTTAAAAACATGAAAATAATAATAAAAAATATATATTACTACACTCAAAACTTCTAAAAACTGTTTGTTTCGAGGTTTGCTTCAAGATCGTGAGCGTTTTGTTATTTTTATTATTGTAAGTCATCCGCAAAATTTTCTATCTGTCCTTGTTTAACAGCAGTGGATAAATGCTAATTATCCTGTAGTCACTTTAAAACATTCGATATAAACGAGCTGGAGTTAAGAGTTAGTTTTAAGTCACTAAATTTTTAAGCGGGTTATGTCACTGAGAGATAAACGTAGTCATATATAAAGAAAATAACCTCAAAAGTTACAAACGCCACATTTAAATACCTACTCTTCTCTAGAAAACAGAAAGTTGTACTTGAAAATAACTTTTTCATAGATTTTATGAAAAGCTAGTACTTATTATTGGCTGATTGATCTATAAATTAACAATATTATTTTTTCCACCCTTACTACTTTTAACACTTCAGTGCCTTTGGAATAATTCCATCGGCTGATTAAATGTTTATATATACAATGTTTTTTAAAGAGTAATGAATGAATGAGCAGACGTGATATTGTTGTAACCATGGAGATAGGATTAATATAGAGAAAGCATAACCTTAAACTACGGTCAAGGGGAATGTAACCCGGTAGGGACGGACCTGGAACGGACGCAGGTACTGTAGTAATTAAAAAGTCGCAAACGGTAAACATTTCTTCAACACAGGTGCATACTGTTCGTACGATGTAACTTGGCGAGCTAAAATAATGTAATTCAGTTCACTATTCCTAAGTTGCGTTTCGTCATATATTTACTTATACTTCGATGCCGCACAGCTTCAGAAGTGAAAGAGTGATTTTACATTGTTTTATTACCTTACACAAAGCAAATTTCACCCTAATACACTCAAACTCGGGGTGTCAGGTACATTTAAACCCAAGAAGTTATATTCATACATAAGCGTAGGTGCATTTTTTTTTCTAATAGCAATAGAAATTTTATTTTCTTAACTTAATTTAAAAAAAATAATTATAATATGATTTATATATTCATATAAATCAAGTTTAAAAATTCGTGATCTTCTTGGAAATGTTAAAGACATAGTTCCCCTACATTGTTCTGGCATATATAAGATTCCTTGCCAGTGTGGTAAAGTATACATTGGTCAAACGGCAGAACTGTAGCAACAAGATTAAAAGAACACGAACGACATATAAGATTAACAACCATATAAATCTGCTGTTGCTGAACATGCCATTCAAGAATTACATGGAATTGATTTCAAAAACATGAAGATTTTAGCAAGAGAAAATAACTGGATGAGAAGACTAATTAGAGAAGCCATCGAAATCAAGAAATCCTCAAATAACGTTAATTTAAATACAGGTTATGAGCTTAATAAGTCGTGGTTACCTGTTATTCATTCATAATTTTCTGTCTTTTAACTTTGTATGTTTTTTATGTAACTTTTGATCTATGTTACCCTCTTTCTGTAAATTTGTTGTCTTGATTACATGTACTTTGTTATTTATTTTGTACCTGATGAAGACAGCACTACACTGTCGAAACGTCGTCGTTAAATAAAATAAACAGAACTATTCCCAAATATTGTTTTTATTTCATAATTATGAGTTCTGAAAGCTTCTTTCAATATTTAAAATAATAGTAGTTTATATATCAAGGGAGTAAAATTCGTCATTATTTGTCGAGAGCGAATATTGAATCCTGGGGGCGTACAATCGCTTGAGGCAAATAATGACACTTTACTCCCGTGTTATATACAATATTTTATATACAAACGGAAAAAAATGTTATTTGGCTTACAAAACAGACTAACAGCATGTGAAACTAGTAAAAATGAAGCAAATTTCTATAATATATATTTCCCTAGGGAGTACTTGTCATTTTTATTTCCCTCGGGAAATAATGAAGCACATTATTTAATGATTTTGATAAGAATAAAGTTAACTTTATTTACCGGTTGTATATAAAGATTATTTTTTTAAAGTATACTTTGACATTTATTTAGACATTTTGTTGTTGTGAAGCGTATCCATGACAACAAGAAACATTCATTAGTAAACGGGATACTGAAGCGTGCTGCAAAGTTTTGCAGCACTAGTATTGCAAAGAGTCGCTTTCAGCATGAAAAAGAAAGCAGAAAATAGTATTTTTAGAACAGGAATAGGAAGAAAAAGTGCACAACGCAATCTTATTTAAAATATAATTTAAAACAATGTAAACATAACATAATAACTTATATTTTACAAGCGACTGAAGAGGATGATGGAGAGGAGTAATAAGCAGGAATGCAGTTAAATAATAAAATGTATTTGTCTAAGCCTTAGATACACCAATAATTTTTATTATTTGACTGCATTCCTTCTTATTTCTTCTCTCCATATATCATAACCTCATGTTAATATGTAAACATAATTATCAACAGTTTTGTTGTTTTGTGTCAGATATAACAAATATTTAGTTCTGCTGGCCATGTTGAAATAAGCGCAGTACTCGTCGGAAAAAACACTGACACAAAATTATAAAAACAGGCCCAGTAATCGTAGGTTTGACACAATTCATTACAACTTAAGATAAACGCAAAATAAAAGTGCAATCACAGACATGAACGCTAATACATAACATTTCAAAAGTGAAAGAAAGTCAAATACATGATTGCCAATGTTTGGCTCAGGATGTACCGTAGGGATGCAAACGGGTGTATAGGGCTCGGACACTCAGCTGTTTCCAGTAGCCTTGCGATCTGCTGGTTGTTCCGGCGCCCTGATATCAGCGCCATCTGTTATGCCATAGTTTTCCTTAGCGCTAATTCAAAAGTTGGAATCAGTTTGCTGTCTTATATTAAGGTGTAAACATTTATTTTGTGCCTAAAGTTTTTTGTAAACTGTGTTTGAGAATGTCAGCTTATTTTAAAGCATTAAGTAGTGACGTACAAAATCGCTACTTAGATAAAATTAAATTAATAAACAACATTTATCCATATGATTGCGACGAAAGTGATTTTTCAGGAATATTTTAGACTTTATTATTGCAAAATAAAATGCAAAACTACATAAGCTAGCCAATATTTTAAAAGCAGTGCATTATTACTACATATTGCATACAAATAATGCATGCAATTATCTACTTACCACAAAATTCACACTCACACAGTAAACATCTAAAAATAAATATTCACAAAATACACACACAGGATAAATAATGAAAATAACTTCTGAATATTATGCATATATATTTCACTTTTATTGTACAAAATAAGCTCTGTAATGGGGTAAGAAAAAATACTCAATATTATACTATATTATTAAAATATGAGCGTTCTTATTACAATAAACACTGTACGTTTACTTAATAGTTATTTAACTATCAAGTGTGTTAATCGCCAATTAACACACGTGTTAGTTACAATATTTTTTCGTTGACCGTATCTTACTTAAATGGAAAATCTAATTTTATTCCATGACAATTTTTTTTAGGTTAGTAATGGTTGACCGAACGGTGTTGGCATACAGAAATTCAATAAGTTTTGTCATCAATTGTTTTCAGTGGGTGCGTTCAGTTTACTTAATGCTAGACAACACAAACGGTTTTTTATGTTATTTGAGGAATTTTATTCTTTCAAATTCATTTTAAAGGTATGCTACGTGAATATACCTAGCTAGTAAGTGTCAAAAGCATGACTTTTAATTCTGTCTACATTTTTGCTACAACTTAGTGTTAGCAATACATGCTGAGTTCCATGTGGTGAACGCACCCAATAAATCGTTTATTAATAAAAAATCATGCAATAATAGGGGTCATTAATGAATGATTTTCTGTACATTAAGATAGCCTATTAATAAACGGTCGACGGAAAATAATATTTAATATATATTCGTATGTCTTTCTTCCGTGCTATTACTTCCTCCTTGAGACGGATGGCATCGTTCCATCTTCGTCTTTTTTCCACTTTTAATGGATCAATTTGTCCTACACGAATGTACTTTTTATTTACTAATCACATGAAATCGTATAAATACCTTTAGTATTCCTAGCTAATACTAATAAGAATGTTTTAATTTTGTCTTTTGAGCTAGTCTTACAACCAGCAATACAACATTTATGTTGTCCACCCATGGTTGGCACACATACACACACACACACACACACACACAAATACTAAATATTAATAAGTAATCACACTTAAATCCAGGGACTAAAAACGAAAAATATTTCGTTCATTTCTTATCCGAACGAAACCGAAAAATTTCGTTTCCGTTCTTAATGTTCCCACCTAAATATTTTCGTTTTCGTTCACAGTAGTTAAATACCGGTTATAACTATTAATGAGTAACAATTGATGAAAATATAGAAATATAATAAGTTTTTTTTTTTACTATATACATATATAAAAATAAGAAAAGCTTATGCTATGGCCTGATTTTTTTACGATAAAGAATAAAACATTAATTACATTTTATTTCACCTAACTAATAGTATGTTTTCAAGCAAATCTTCCTTTAGGTAAATAAAATAAATAAATAAATATTTCATCACGGCATATTACCCATTGCTGGGTGTGCCAATCTGCTTCATACGCAGATGTCGGTAATGATGGAATAGGTTAGTTCTCTTATATAAGTACTTAACATAACTAATAAAACGTATACCGACAGTGTGTGCAAATGAAAATTATCGCAGTCAGTGTTCAATAGATGAACTACGAGTATACCGTTTAACCTAACACGTAACAGGGTTAGCTACTGGAGAGCTACTTTGAAAATCTGCTTGTTTGCAAATCAAATATCTGAAAATTCAATAATATTTGCTGTAAATAAAATAAAATATTAAATAAAATAACGGTTAAAACCGGTAACCGATATAAATTATTTCGTTTTCAATCATGAACGAAAAAAAATTATTGCGTTTTCGTTTCCGTTTTCGTTCTTATAAAAATTTCGGTTTATTTCGTTATTTCGTTTTCGTTTTCGTTTCGCTCTTAGTCCCTGCTTAAATCACAGAAAATTGCAACACAAACGACAAACACCACAAACCATACACGAATACAAAACAAACAAAATGGCTGTACTGTCACTATGACAACTGGGGCACTGGGGGCGCCGGCACATATGTTTTCAAGGACACTTAAAACAGCTGTATGCCCGCGCCCTATACAGATTGTATATGTACCAAAACGATCGCTGCGCCCTCAGTAACCAAACGCTGGAACTAAGGTTTGAAGTTTCTATCTTTTCTGATCCATTTTTTTTAGCATTACTATAGAGCGGAGTACATATCTCACTCGTTTACATTGATGAGTAAACCTAACCCTATATACAGGCTCGGGATTGTAAAAGTGGATCAGCATTGTGCATTCAGTTTACTATCTTTATATATATATATTGCAACAATGTAATTGCATTCTTAATAAATACAACACGTATCGCGGACACTGACAGCGAATGAAGTTGAAGAAATAATAAACTCCAATAATCCCTCAAATAAACTTAAACTAATAGCATTTAACTCTATTAAAACAAGAAACAAAGTTTATCAAAATCGTAGAAAGCTTAATGGAAAACAAATCTTATTAATGAAGACTTAACAATTGAAGAAAGACAGACCAGAAAAGAACTATTTTGGGCTTCCAATAAAGTGCCATTTTGGGTAATCTGATTTACTCCAAAATCTAATGGCATCTTTCCATATAAGAGTATGATAGAAATACAAGGTTTCTAATTTTTTTGAACGATAGTATTTGAGTTAGAGCGTAAAGAGGATCCACAGACACACACACATACACACAGACATCATCGTGAAAATGTTAAAATTGGATTGTAGGGACCTAAAAACGTTGTCATTTACTAAAATCTCGATATGCGATTTGTAGCACGATCCCTAACCTCCCTTACCAAGGGTAGCGGGATGTAAAAATCGACCAAATTCAGTTTTCAGCCATTATCTAGTAACATATCAGGATTTTTGGCATAACAAAAGATGGTCCCTCAAAAGCGCACCACATTTCCCATTTAACCGAATTCGTATCTCTTATAGTTTGCGAGATTGGTGATTTTAAAAATCCTGACAGCTGTATTTATAATGAATTTTTTGTTTCAGACAATCATCAAGATGAGGATTTCGCTGCGCATCTGTTCAATTTGCGAAAAGAAACTGCATATGTTTAATACATTTAAGGAAAATTGTGTGCAGAACAGCCTACGTCTTATGAAAATATGGTTCAAGAAGACACAGAAAAATACAGATGTGTTAGATAATAGTTATAATCTGCAAGTAAATCTAGTAGACGATATTTCCAGTAAAGAAGACTCAGTAACAGAAAATCCTCTCGACTTAAAATGTAATATTGGACTTCAGAATATTTTAAAGGTGGAAACACCACCAAAACCAACATACATTCCCCTCCATGAAGACTGCAGCAGCTGCGTTCTCATGGACGAAAATGATCAGAATTCAATGGATTCTGACGATATAGTTGCTGACAATATTAATCTGGAAGTAAATGTAGTTGACGATATTTCCAGAAATGAAGACCCGGGAACAGAAAATCCTCTCGTCCGTGAATGTAGTATTGTACTAAGAGATATTCTAAAGGAGCAAACCCCACTGCAAACAAGAGACATTCATCGTCATGAAGACCACAGCGTTCACATCGACGACGGAAGTAATATGAATTATGATAACCGTGACAATGTAGTTTCTGAAATTAGCTTTGATGAAAATATTTTAGTTGCTTGTAGTGCAGGTCGTAATATTAAACTACATCACACTGCAGTAAAAAGAACTCAATGTAATGAATGTAAAAAATGGTTTTCATACAAATCAAGTTTAGCCAAACATATAAAATTACATACTGGTGTAAAAGATTTCCAATGTAAAGTATGTAAAAAACGGTTTACACAAAAAACAAACTTAAACATGCATATGAAAATACATACTGGTGTAAAATATTTTCAATGTGAAGTATGTAAAAAATGGTTTACACAAAAATCATACTTAGCTGTACATATGAAATCCCATACCGGTGTAAAAGATTTTAAATGTGAAGTATGTAAAAAACGGTTTACACAAAAAACACACTTAAACATGCATATGAAAATACATACTGGTGTAAAAGATTTTCAATGTGCAGTATGTAAAAAATGGTTTACACAAAAATCATACTTAGCCGTACATATGAAATCTCATACCGGTGTAAAAGATTTTCAATGTGAAGTATGTAAAAAACGGTTTACACAAAAAACACACTTAAACATGCATATGAAAATACATACTGGTGTAAAAGATTTTCAATGTGAAGTATGTAAAAAACGGTTTACACAAAAAACACACTTAAACATGCATATGAAAATACATACTGGTGTAAAAGATTTTCAATGTGCAGTATGTAAAAAATGGTTTACACAAAAATCATACTTAGCCGTACATATGAAATCTCATACCGGTGTAAAAGATTTTCAATGTGAAGTATGTAAAAAATGGTTTACACAAAAAAGATACTTAGCCATACATATGAAATCCCATATAATAAATAAATAAATAAAAAACGGTTTATATTAAAAACACACTTTAACACGCATATGAAAATACATACTGGTGTAAAAGATTTTCAATGTGAAGTATGTAAAAAACGGTTTACACGAAAAGTATACTTAAACATGCATATGAAATTACATACTGATGTAAAAGATTTTTAATGTAAAGTACGTAAAAAATTGTTTTCACAAAAATCAAAGTTAGCCACACATGAAATTTCATACTGATGTAAAAGATTTTCTGCCTGCGCAGAATTGTTGAAAACTCTTCAGTCGACATTCTTAGCCCTAAATATTTGGCGAAAGGTCTGTGATATCTTCGTTATTAAAAGAACTAGAAGGGCGGGGCAAATTTTATTAGGTTAATTTTGACTCGTAGAATAAGAATCCAAGGTCAGTTTTTACCTAAGACCGTTTTAAGTTGTACGAATTTAAATTATTTATTTAATGCATGTAAAAATGGTCGGCTCTCAAGTGCCATTTACTATTTTGACATTTTATCAACTTAAATTAATCATAATAATTATGTATAATATCCGTAAAACCTAATTATATTAAGCACATATAGTTTAGTTTATTTCTCCATTTAATTTTAGTTAAATTTAATTCCTATATGTAATTTTGTGTACTTCTTGTTGTCTTTTGAAAAAATAAGTCACTTTGTCCGATTTGAAATGAAATAGTTATTTTTTTCTCCCGTACACCCCTATATTTTGGAAAGGTTTGTGTTATAATAATAAGACTCATGAAAACTTTTTCAAGAAATGAAACTTATTATCAATTATTAACAAATTTCTTGTAAAGGGTTCTATAGGTTGTTAAAAATAGGGTAAAATTTTATGAGGGTATATAATACTGACCAAGATGAATTAAAAAAAATGCTTAATCCAACATACGTCAGATCTTCAACTGTTTCCAAGCAAAACGAAAAATCGAAGAAAAACAGACAAAGATTAATATATTCTCTTGGTACTTTTAAATATTCAAGCTGATTTAAATTCGTATACATATTTTCTGTCAATGATTTTGTTAATAAAAAAATGTTTTTAACAAGGAATAATAGTACCACAGAGATTATAGTTTTTAAAACTTATTTAAAGTAATAAAGCCTATTTGTTTGATCAATTTTCTTCTCTTCACACCATTTCATATATGTGTCATAACCCAGGTGATTATTCGTAATGTTCGTCCTTTTTTACCTCTCGCTAAGAGAGGTATTGCATTCATGCTAAAAATCGCATATCCAGATTTTATTGAATAAGCACGTTTTAAGGTCCTTACAATCCGATTTTAACATTTTTACGATGATGTCTGTGTGTGTGTGTGTGTGTGTGTGTGGATGTGTGTGTGTGTGTGTGTGTGTGTGTGGGATGTTGGAAGGACGGTTACTCAAAAACTATAAGACTTAAAATTTGTTTAACAACGTATTTCCCAATCGGACATTCCCGGGAAGATCTGAAAAGGTTTTGGTAACAATTGGACAACCGGAAGTAGAAGATTCTTGAAAAAAAATCTTCTAAATATTATTTTTTGAAAATTTTTCTTGATAATATTAAAGAAAAATAAATTCTCTTTCTGATACATAAGGTTTTGGTAACAATTGGACAACCGGAAGTAGAAGATTCTTGAAAAAAAATCTTCTAAATATTATTTTTTGAAATTTTTTCTTGATAATATTAAAGAAAAATAAATTCTCTTTCTGATACATTTAAATATTTTTATACATATTTTATAGATTTAGAGATAAAAGGAATATAATATATAAAATAATGTTGTAATTAATTTTACAACCGAAAGGATGCCATGAAAAATAGTTGATAATTTAAATTATTTGTAACTGACAGATAAATGTCAGTGTCAGAAATAATGAGTAATGAATTAAAAATGTACTTGGAGAATCCCTTAGTTCTTGATCTGTGACTATTATGGAGATGACAAGTCTAGGTTGAAGGACTTAAATTTGTTTCAAACATTATGGGACAATGTACACCAGTACTGTAGACTAGAGTAACTTTGAATTGCGAAAAAGCTATCAAATTCTTCTCAAGTAAGTTGTAAATATTGACAAAATTACACATCGATATAAGAATAATCGGAGTGCAATCTATCCGTCACTTTATTAAAAGGAATTAGTGTTATTTAGATATAACAAGTATGAAAAAATAAAATGTAAAAGAAGATATGTAAGAATAGATGCACAATCCAGATATATACATTTTAGACCGCCCAAAATTAATGTTTTTACTAGAAGAATATGAAGAGAAAGTAAACAAAGTTGTTCGAATTGAAAATTGCTGTTACCAGCCTAATATTTATATATGGTAAACTCTACTTTGTAATTTATTGTAACATAATTTATGGTAAATATCTTTATGTTGAGACATGCTATTATTGAATAATAAAGAAGTTTATACGTCATAGATTTATATGAATATATTATTTGTATTTATAAAAATATTCTTTGCTTTATGCATACAGCCAGGTAAAATATACGGCGAGAGGTTATGTGCTGGCCACATCAGATTTTTTTAGTATAAAATAACACTTGATGCTTCTATTTTCCACTATATCTGTTTTTACATCGCTTGAAGCCTTGTTTTATTCCAAAATTCTATTAATTGATATAAAATTATTTGATTTCCTTGTTATTTACTATTTTATATAAAGATTATTAAATATCATGATAAATTACATATATTTGAAACTATTTTATTTCATATTCTTTTATCTAATGTAAAGTGTATTATAAAAGTTATAACAAATTTATACTTTTAAATATTTTATAAATATTGTAGTACATTTTCTTCGTTTAATTTATTAATAAAAATATCATCTTCCCGTCCTTTCCTTAGCAATAAAATCATGGTTGGAATGTTTTTATAACCTTTTCTAATGACGCGCGCAATATCCTGTATTAATATAAAATATATTTATAAATTTTACTATATATAAAGATCTATACATTTGTAATATCATTACTTTGTACTTTGACAGTACATTATAAATTTGTTTCAATTTGAATTTTTTGATATTTCCACAATTTTTACGACACCTATTAATATTCTCAAGAAGTATAAATGTATTTCTACTGAATAAAACATATTTCTTTGCAATTTGTTCTTTGGAGTGTACTGTTTAAATTTGGGAGCGCGCGAAGTAGGTAATTGAACAGGGCAAGAAATGAACATTTTGGAGCGCGCCAACTGCATGGTCAAGATTAGAACGTTATGAAAATGAACGAAGCGAGAATTGAACGGGGCGATGTAGGGACATTAGGACGCTTCGTGTGTTCCCATATTTGTTTATTGCATTATTTTTAATTTAATAATTCTTAATAGTCTTCATGCTATCAGCTGCGGTGTCCGAGTGGTTAAGGAGATGGACTTGAAATCCATTGGGTTCTGCCCGCACAGGTTCGAATCCTGTCCGCAGCGAAGTATTTTTAACTTATAACCTATATAATCTGTTTTTACCACGTTTTTAAATTAAATTTACTCGGTTACTAAAGACGTAAAATTAAATATTTTCATACTAAAAAATCAGGCCTTTATTTTCTAAATCTGTAGTATACATATCATTCCATAATTTTTTACGAACAGATAATATTTAAAAAAAAATGTTTTCCCATATTAAACATTTGTCACGAATCCTTATGTTCACCTCCTGTAAATATCTTCTTCGATACGATAAAAAAGTATTCAAAAACATAATAACCACATTTCACAAATTCATCGCAAAACTTTAAAAAATCATCTTGCAATATAAGGAATTTCATGCCAGGTTGGGTTTTCTTAATGGCCATATCTTTGTACACAGTTTCTTAAAAAAATTAAAAAATCGGATGTGGCCACACAGATTTTTTTTTGCAAAAGATTCTATATTTCCAGTACATTACCTTCCGTCAGTATCAGTTCTATCTATTTTGTACAAATTTCATACAGAAAGTTTCTAGCAAATATTCTATATTTCCAGTAAAATTATAACAACAAAATACAATGTCAATTGCATTTGACAATGACATCTTTCAATTAGAATTTTCTATATAGTGCTGTTTCTATATGGTTATTATAACAATATAACATTTTTCAACTCTATATCCACTGAATATGAAGAAGTATAGAATGTAATAAATTTGTATAGAGAATAAAATATTCTTTAATATTTATAATAACATTAAATGTGAAAAAATAATGTTTAACAGCGTATATATATATATATATATATATATATATATATATATATATATAATAATAATAAAAAATAAAAAAATAATCATTTCAAATTAATAATAGTAGCGTTTTAAAAAGAAAATTGTAAATAGAACAATAGTTACAAGGAAAGGAACTTAATATACATAGTTTCCAGCATTAGTAAATAAACAAGAATGAATTTATATTTAACAATTTCGCTGCGTACGACGCACACGTTGCCTCCTGTATGTTGTTGAACCATTGCGCACGCCGCAACAGTTGCGTCCAGTACTCTATATTGTTTCAACCGGCATCGTTTTGTCAGTTTTGTAAGGAGAACACTGTGCGTTGGTCAGCATTGTCAGACGACTACAGAAAAGTGATTTGTGGGGTAAGTTTACAGTTTTTTTTTTGCGTCATGGAGACAACGACCAGGTCTATTTACAACTCAAAAGGGCTAAAATAATGGCTATTACATAAATAAAAGATAAAACATCAAGCAAATAAACATGAATTGTCTAACAATATGCTGATTTCAGAATTCAAGAGGCTGGACGTATAGGTGCGTCGTTAGCACTGCCGAACAAAAGATGTCCACAATGCTGCCGACGCACCGTAGGCGTTAAAAAAAATACTGAAAAATAAGAGTAAAGATTTCTACATACACACAATATTAACAAATTGAGAAAAAAAAAATTAGAATTGCACCAAAACTCATTACCGCATTACGGCTGCGACGCGTGAATTTATACGCAGCGAACGTGTTAAAATAATAATAAATTTATCATCAAGGCATATTATCCATTGCTGGGTGTTCTAATGTGCTTTATACACAGATTTCGGTAATGATAATACATATTTTTATCGTGCAGCAGTTACCAAGCGTCGCCTCACGGGCACTCATTTCTGGCGTGGAGAGTGCACCACAGGGATCATTTTCGTGCCATTTAAAATTTGAAATATTTGTTGTTGGTAGGGATTGAATCCGGCCCACAGATTCGCAACCAGACACTCAGACACGCAGCCATGAGACCCCATAGGTATATGTATTTTAATTAATAAAAATTAAATGGCAGGGGTATTGTGTTGGTCCCATCAGATTTTTTTGTCAAAGACAATGACTTCCTTACCTGAAAGTAACGGAAGGTAAAAATTGGTTTTCAAAACAGCGTTTTAAAACAAGGTCTTGGTGTTGGCCATATCAGATTATTAAATAATACAACTAAATATTTCCAAAGTTTTAAGTATCCTTATTCTTACCTTGTATCTTTTACTTGGTGCTTTCTGTCCCTTTCGTGACAAACAAATCAGACAGATGTTTCAGGAGTAACCTTGCAGCATCTCCTGTCACCTTTAATTAACACTAGAGAAACAAAGCTTTGTTGGAGGACACGCGCCATCCTAATTTCCATTTGTGCTAACAGCGCGGGCGTTTACACGTGATGTGAATGCTGTCCTGCCCGCTTCTAATTTACCTACACCGTTTTATTGTTTTACCAGTTTCATTAGCTACGTAACGACCAATTGATTAACTATTTATTTCCACTCTACCACTAGTTGGGGTTGCGTTTTTTATGGCTACGTCATGTAGGGAGTCAAAAAGTGAAGAGTTGTTTTATGGAAATGTGAAAGGGGTGGCATTTGTTTTATGGCATTTGTTTCGGGGATTTGACTGTCTGTTGTTTGGATTTATTATTCATGGATGGTTGTAGGCTATAGTTCACGAAAGATTATTATTGAAGGTCATTTATTAACCGTCTGATATAATATTATTAGCAGATAATTTCACTGCATTTCGTGTACATAGACGTGCAACATGAAATATTTATTGGATATATTTTAACTGATAAAATTAAGTATAATTTATTTGAAAAATATGTTTCTCCAACACTATTTTGGAAACTACACATTCCACAACTAAAAATTATGTTGGAATTAATATTATTCCAACAAACCGTGCGGAATAATTCCGTACGCCGTTTGGAATAATTCCGCACGGCTTTCGACGAATCACAATCTATTTAGCCGCATATTAGCGCGGTATATCAAATATCTTGGTTCGGTTGCTATGGTTATGACTCTTTGTTTTATATTTATTTATTTCTGTATTCGCGTTCGATGTTTTAAAGTTTTGAACATTTGTAGAGTTTTTTGTTAAGTTTTACAGGTTTTTGGAGTTGTCCAGAGTAATAAGTTTATTTAAATAATAATATATTACTTAGAAAATTAACTGAAGACATTTTATAGAAAAACAATAAAGTGGAAATGAAGATATAGATATGGAATGTATGTCACCAGAAATAAGGGAACTTGCTAATGATATAGGAAGTCAGTTATTACCAAATAAATCAAAAGAAAAATATGAATGGAGTTATTATAAGCAATTTATGGACTGGCGTCAAAAAAATATTTAATGGTATATGATAATATATTATTATTATCAATCAACATTTTATGTATAATTTCCAAAATCTTGTTAGAGCAAGTATAGTCTACAACACGTTTGGAATGGCATAATCCACACTCGCAAACCGTAGTCCTCGCCTTCGGCTCGGGCCACAAACTTTTTGCTCGTGTGGAATATGGGCCATTCCATTACTTGTTGTAGAATATACTATTCTTTTTAAATAATGCATTTCTCAAAGATTTATGCTCTTCACCTATGTTTTTGCAAAACACAAAAACAGACTGGACAAAAAACAATGGAATAATAATTTGATTTAAATGATAACGTCACCAGGTAAATATTAGGACAGAGGGCAGTGCAGTAGATAATTAGATATTTGTAACTCTACGACATACGTTATTATTATTTATAATGTGTTAGAAAGTAATGCTACTATTTACGTACAGCAAATCTCTTTAAAGATGCCCGATCAAGGTCATTTGTATCATGAACGAATTAACAAATTGGCATACATTTATCTCTTTCCTTTGCAAAGGCTATAAGCGTGTGCGATAAGGATGGATATAACACGCTTGTCTTTCAAAAGTCCATGTTGTTTCGACTAAGTTAAGACATTCCACTTTAAAACGATGCTCGTTGTTGACAATACTTTCGCTGTAACGCAAGTTTATTTATTAATTTAGATACATTACCTTGATTCATAGCTGTACGAATAACGTTATTTTTTGTCAGTGTCACTGACACTGTGTCAGTATCTTATTTTTCACATATTTGTTTTTACATTTGCTAATAAATTTACCAGTTGACTTATTTTTGAATTTTGAATGCTTTTATTGTAACATATATTTTTATAGTAATAAAATAACAGTAATTTCTTATATACCTTCATAAAAACTAAGCAAATGACACTACTGAATTTATCAGAATGGGCGGAGCAAAAATCTGAATTCATACAATTCGTAGATGACCTTGATCAAACATCTTTCAATTTTTTTACTGTACATCTGTCACAACATAAACTACATAGACATACGTCAAATAATCTTTCTCTTTCTTACATGAAATATTGCTACGATACAACTGTATAAAGTGCTGTGTATTCTTTCTTCGTACAAATGACCTTGAATAGTCATCTTTCGTGAACCAAAGTATATATACAATACAATCAACAAAAAATGTTTCATATCTTGAATTTTTAATTTTACAAAATGTTGGATTTTATTTTCAGTTTAGAATACTATTTTATTAGAGGAAAAAACTACAGAAATACTATCAAATCTGGAATCTTCTTAAGATGTATTTATGAACGAATTTGGACAACACCGTCTTGTGGAGGAGATTCAAAAATTCGTTGAATGGTAATATCAAATACTGGATAGTATGTCTGTGCTGCAGTCATGGTTCTATCCTATAAATTTAATATACTATAATTATTATTATAAACTTTATTCCAGTTAAAAAGACAGTGTGGGCTAGCATAGGACTTCTAAAATTTGGGCTCTGATTGGTCGAAATCGCGGAAAAGTTTACATAGAACTATTTTTGCGTGTCTATCTAAAGAGTTTTTCAATTGGGGCGGGTCGATGTTGGCAGCCTGTGGCGTCTGTCTAATCTGTTGTTTATTATTCTGTCACAGATGCCAAATCACCATGGCAAGTTACACAATTGATCAGCACATCCAAATGATAAAACTTTATTATCAAATTGAGTGTTCGTTAGTGCAAACGTTGCGCGCGTTGCGCCCAGGGCCGGCGCGTGGGGTGAAACAGTGAAGCGAATGTTTCAGGCGGCATATTTTTAGGGCGGCATTTGAGATGAAAAATATTTTTAATAACATCATGTTGCTCGTTACAGTTTAAATTATACAACCCAATAATAAAATGTCTTAAATTTCAAAATGTGTTTTTATTGTAAGATAACGTTTGTGCAACGCCATGGGAAAGCCGTATAGAAGCTATCTCAGGTATCAAATCGGAGAAATATACGATGCACTGACAGAACTTTCCTTAAATAAATATACAGATTGTGATACTAAATATAATAGCAAATGTTTGGCCGACAAAAATTCAAAATTTAAGTTTATTTGTAGTGTTATAGTTTGGCATGATATTCTGTCGCAAATTAACATAGGATCAAAAATATTACAAAATAAATCTTTAATTTTATCAGAATGTGTCAAAATTTTGAGAAACATTCATTCTTTTTTGAAAGATTATCGTTTAAACGATTTTAAACAAATGTTACGGTCGTTAAAAGAAATTGCGACAGAATTGGAAATTGAGACAGAATTTGAACAAATACGTCCGATTAGAATTCGTCGCAAATTAAAACAATTTACGTATGAGAGCAGAGATACATCTATAGAAGATCCTCTTAAGAAATTTAAAATTGAATTTTTCAATGTAATTATTGACGTCTCTATAAATTAAATTGAGGAACGTTTTTCACAACTAGAAAATCACAGCAATATTTTTAAGTTTTTATATAACATACCATCCCTTGTTAACAAAGAATTGGATGATATTTTTAAAAATTGTCAAGATTTGCATGTTCATTTAACAGATGATATTGAACCTTTAAATTTGTATAATGAATTTTTAATTATAAGAAACATATTAAGCGGTGAAATGACGCCTTTAGATGTTTAAAATTATATAGATAAACATCGCATTTTAATGGCACAAAATTGACCCCTGTGGTGCACTCTCCACACCAGCTATGGGTGCCCGTGTGGTGACGCCTGGTAAGCGCCCGCACGGTACAAATATTCCATCAATACCGATATCTGTACAAAGCAGATTGGCACACCCGGCAATGGGTAATATGCCGTGATGAAATATATATATATATATATATATATATATATATATATATATATATATATATATATATATATATATTTTAGATAAACATTCTTTGACAGAAAAATTTCCTAATTTGTTTATTTCTTTAAGAATTCTAATAACGCTGCCTATAACTGTCGTTCATTTTCCAAGTTGAAACTGATTAAAAAATATTTACGTTCGTCAGTGTCCCAAGAAAGGCTCATAGATTTGACAGTATTATCAATTGAACAAAATTAACTAATTATGATGATATAATTGATGATTTGGCTAAAGAAAAAGCTAGAAAAGTTAGACTCATGTAATGTATATAAACATAAATATGTTCATTTATACTTTTTACATTTATACATTCATTATTCTTGAAATATTTTATTTTTATTCATTTTGTTATTTAATTTTTTAAGTTATTTTTATGTGATAATAAAACATAAAACTTATATTATTTTGTTATTGTCCCGACTAAAACACACAATAAATATAAGGGCGGCAAATTGAGCGCTCGCTTCAGGCGGCAAATATGTGCGAGCCGGCCCTGGTTGCGCCCATTTTCCGGCAGACGCGGTGGCCTTTCAAAGTCGACTCTCCAATGTTTGATGGTCAAATTCGAGACGACCGGTTCGGTAAACAATCAGCCAACACTCGTACGTCAAAGGAACGCCAGATCGGCCGAGAACATTGCCGCGGTCCGTGAAAGTGTGCAGGAAAACCTGATACAGGCAATTCCTCGCCGTGTACCAGAACTCGGCCTTTCGCAGACTTCAACTTGGCGAATTTTGCGTCAGGACTTGGGCCTACACCCGTACAAGATCCAACAGACCCAGGAGCTCAAAGTTAATGACCATAGACAACGCCGTTTGTTCGCTGACTGGGCTTCGGAGGATTTGGAAGAGGACCCCAATTTTGGCCAAAACATAATCGCAGTTTTGGATGAATGGCTTTGTGAACAAGCACAATTGCCGTATATGGGACGACGCCAACCCACACGAGGTTCACCAGGTGGTAATGCATCCACAAAACGTTACTGTTTAGTGCGGATTTTGGTCCGTCCTTTTTTGAAAACGACGTTGGTGACGCCATCACCGTCAACGGCGAGTGCTACAGAACGATGATAATCGATTTCTTTTGGCCCAAATTGAATGATATGGAGGTAGACGACATGTGGTTCCAACAGGACGGCGCTACGTACCACACAGCGGACGCCACGATGGACATTCTGCATTTATTGATTTGAGGGTATGGTTATCTCTCGCACAGGTGACGTGAATTGGCCATCGTGCGATTTGACCCTGCTAGACATTTCTTGTGGGGTTTCATGAAGTCGCAGGTCTATGCCAATAAGCCGCAATCGACCGATGCCCTTAAAGTCAACATACCCAATGTCATCGCTCAAATTCATTGAAAATTGGACCACCACCGTGAGAAGCCGCGGCGGACATTTGAACTATGTTATATTCCATACATAAAGGCATACATGGGCCTTTCAAATAAATAAAGAATTTCGTTAATATTACACACAGTTTGTTTTATTCCATTTCAACATCGACCCGCCCTTATTGAAAAACCCTTTATTTATCTCTTTCTCTTGAATTGCTTAGGCGTACAAATTTATAGTATACGGTAATGTAAATATAAAATTATATAATAATACAACTTAGTGAAAAGTACTATATACAGCATATATTGATTTGTAATTAAGCAAAATTTCAAAGTAAAGTTAAAAGAATTTCATTACCTCAAAAATTCTATTCGTACGCCTATATGTATACAAAAGATATTCATCTGTCAGTTTCGTGATAACCTTATTATGCCGATGTCATATCATACTATCATTCATATGAATGATGGTCATGATGTTGAATGAAAAAGAAGTGATCTTCATGAATGATCAAATTTTCACGGGCCGTTATTTTTTCTTCATTCACAGTCAGTCACATCTAATTTCATTCATGAGAGCACTATAAACAATTTATTGTATATATTCGGTAAAAATTTCATCTTTCACGCATCGCTTCTTCTTTCTTATTCACCATCATTCATATGAATTGTGATATGAATGATAGTGTGAATGGGTTTTAGATTTGTGTTATACTTCATTTCACGTAAGATTGGTTTAGATAGGAGATATGTATTCTGCCCCTTTAATTGGCCAGAGTACAGACCTAGTTTACAAAAACAAAAAAAAAACACCTGTCAGTTGTCAGTTATCAAATAAAATCTGCAGAATTAAATAATGTTTAACTATGTTTTATTGTAATTTTTAATATTCAGGTATTTTACTTTTTGACAGATAAAAATATTTATTATTGACAAAGTTTGGTTGCACGAATTTAAATTATTTATTTAATGCATATAAAAACTGTTGGCTTTCAAGTACCATCTACTTTTTTTTACGTGAAACGAAGTATATTTGTCATTTGGAGGTACTCCTACTTAACCACATTAACATGTGGTTTTATTTAAATTAAAATGTGGTTTTCGAAAATAATCTAATTCATAAATCTGCTATTTTCAGATTTCTAGTTTCTTTATTAATAACTATTTTTCTACATTTTTCTTTTCTCAATTGCATGAACAGTTGAATAGCATGCAATCATATTTATTAAGTAATAATAAAACTAATTAATTAATTTTTTTCTATGTATCACTATTCATAATTAAATATCACTAGGTTCAAATTTAGTGCTTAATTTTAGAACTAAAATATACGATTTCTACGGGGTAAATCAGTCTTCTGGTTACTGTCTTCTTAACTGGAATAAGGTGTAGTAGTCCATTTAAAAACTAAGAGGAGTAAATTCAATTTCCCTAGTACAATATATACCTTGATTGGCCATGGCAACTGCCACTGTTCAGCCATGTTTACTCCGAAACACAAATATTTTTCCCATTTTGATATCATTATTCAGTGTTGCCACATTAGGGATTTTATCCTTAGAACTAAAGTTTTTTTTTGTACGTTTAAGGATATACAGATTTTTTATGAAAAATCACCTGAATGTAAGGATTTTTTATATTATAAAATTTAATCTACTTAATAATAGGGAATAATGATATTTATAAATTAAATTTACATACATTTAGATTTATGTGCTCTACTCTAATATCTACTGGAGTCCTCTATACTCCATTCTCGATAGCGAGAAATCAAATTAAATATAAAAAATATTGTAGACTAGTAAAGTGGTGAAAACTATAATTTTTTCAATTTATTGTTGATTCAGGGTTTGTATTTCCCACCCGTTCACTTTACCTGCATGTAGATTATTTATTTAAATAATTCTAAAGATTTTTCTTGCTTTAATTTAAGGATTTATTTATCACACATCTGGCAACACTGTCATTATTCCATAACCTATTTTATTCAAAAATAGACTGTTCTTACAAAAATCAGTGTATATCATATTAATTAGACTGAAAATTCAATAATTTATACATCGTTCAACGAGAGAACGTACCTGTTTCTCGCAAGCAACTATAAAATTTGAGCGAGGGAAGTTATATCAGAGTTGTGGTTATTATTTTTTCGTAATACTATACCGTTACTATGATGTAAAAGAAATAAAAACAAAAGTGAAAAAGTGTTCTAAACGGCCGCCAGCCGTTAAGATTTATAACGGAGGCATCACAGCATCATGAGAGTTGTTGTCATGGAAAATTTATAAACAATAAAAAATTGGTCAATATAACAGGAGAAAGAATTTCAGAAGATATTTCTAAATGCCTAAATTTTAGGTCATTACGGAAAATATTGAACGCCACATGGCCGATATGTAAATAACAGATTATAAACCTCGGCTATCGCTTCGTTTTACAAACTTCAGCCCCGTCCATTATTTGCTTTATATCGACCTAATGACGTTAATAACTTTTAGATTCATATAATTAAAGTACTGTAAATGGAAATAAGGAATATAATAATAGTAAGAATGAAATAATAATAATACAAAATTGCTTCGTGGTACGTTCTCTCGTTGAACAAGGTATAAATTTATTGTAACTATTTTTATCGACGACTGTCAAATAATATACCCATAATTCAACCGTTTGACCAATACAATGACTTGTCTCTGTTCAAGAATTAGATCCAAATTCTCTCGCTATCATGAATGGTTTATAATTTTTTTATTATTGTAAATCTGACTTTTGAAATTACACCTCCTAGTTTAAAAACATGATACAGGAGTTAATTATAATAATAATAAGATGAGAATATGATTAAAATACGTACCCGAAGATAAAAATGAAAGGTAAGTTTTCTTCCTCGAATTGCAGGTGCAGAACTTGTGGAGGGGCCAGCATTATGCTGAAAAAGAAGTAAATATAATTATTGGGGTCTCATGGCCGTATGCATCAGTGTCTGGCAAGTTAGAAGAACTAAACTGTTACTAAACTTCGTAAAAGAAAATGGGCAACTAGCTTTGTATTAAATGTATTAATACTGTTATATATATGTTATATTTTAATGGATCCAGCAAATATCTCGATTATTTATTAAGTTAGTAATTTCTTTCATATAACATGATTTATACAGCAACATGTAAGCTACTTGATGACGGATGTATATTCATGATACCACTTCCGGTTTATTAGTAATTAATATCAACTTTGAAATTTCAAATGGAACATACTATATTTTTTTACAAATTTGAAAAGTACATCAAATTTGCTTTACAATCATGTAAAATAATCCATATGTTACATTATTAAAAAGTAAAATGGCGGGCACTTTTTTATACACCTAGTCGAAAAGAGAATAGTGAGCCATGACTGTGGCTTGAAATAAAACAATGAATTAAAACAATTGTAACTATTATTATTAAACGAAATAATATTTTTTTGTCATAATAATACGGAAAATAAGAAACACTTAATAACAACAAAATGATTTTACAACATAAAATATTCGGCGAAGTCAGCCTGAGACGCCGGATTATCCGGTTCCGCCGAATATCCATTGCATCCGTAACTATTTTAGTAATTAATAATTTATTCAATAAAAGTAATGGTTGTAACAATAAAATAAATGAAATAACCAGTTAAGAATTGTAAGTTAATTTCTTTCATAAATATTTTTAAAAGTTCGTCTTGAATTTCATTGCTTACTAAGACGTGCAAAAAAAAAATATTAAAATTAATTTTACTGATTGAATTTTGAAATCTAAATTAAGTAAATTAGCATTTAAAATTATTGTAATATACAATTTTTACGTAGATTATTTAAACTTAATAATTCTCGAAATATAACAAAAAGAACAATCGTAATATTTTTTTTTTGGTTTTAGTATTTTACGTGAAAAGCATGAAAACTTTAAACAGTATAATACTACTTTTGTAATTTTAAGGTAGTTATATCGTGAAACCATTATATCAGAATTAATTGAAATTTTAAATACATCTCAACTAAAGTATAATCTATCTGCTCTCCAAGTTTTAAAACAATTGACCACGCGGTACCTGAGATATTTGCAATTAAATTTGGACTTTTTAACACGTGAAGAATAGGAAATGGCAAAATAAACACAACATTTTAAATTATAACTTTTATATCCATACCGACATTTAATCGAAAAACTAGTATGTTATAGTAAACTAATTAACGGATTTTATGTAAAAATTTGAAAATTATTTACCATCCAGATTTAATTTTATTGCCTCTAGAAAATTATAATCTGAAGATACGATAAATAGGTAGAATTATACTTGACAACCATGTACAAGTGTTCCAGATGGAGTATCAGTTAACAACGCCCGCTTGGTATTAGCGAATAAGAGGTAATCTTTGGTTAAAGGAATTTCAGACGTACATTTGAAGGAAATATTTTTTTAAATTGGTATTTTACGTGAAAAGCATGAAAACTTTAAACAGTATAATACCACTTTTGTAATTTTAAGAAATAAATATATTAATTTGTATTGCAGTTTCCATTTGTAGTTTAGAATTAGTATTATATCTCGAAATATATTATTACTTTTATACCCCAATGTACCAATAAATGTCTAGGTTTGACGTTGCCACAGTTATTCTTCAACATTGAAATACGAAACTTGTGTATGTGTTAGTGCGAGTGGTACAGTTCAAAAACAAAACATTTCTACGGAAAAATAAAGAAAATTTATCTGTTACAGTGTTTGATATTAGCTTTTAACTATTTTTACACAATCTGTGTGTATAATGTTAAAAAATATAAACTGCAATAGCTTAATTTTTATTTTGAACATAGAATAAGTTTTTGATTAGGTACACTCGAGTGACAACTACCTTAATTGGTTTATACTAATAAAATTGAAATATTTTGTTAATGTTAGTTGGCAACAATGAACTGGAAGCGCTGCCATTTTGCCAAATAAGCCTAGTTTACGAATAAACCAAGAAAATTAAAAATTAATTATAAATAGTAACTGTATGAAAAAATAATGTAAAATTGAACCTACAGAACTTTGTACTTCTGCTGTTGCAAAAGGAAAATTTGCAAAAATATTTGGATCCTGAATCTAGAAATAAAATTATTTATATGTTTAAATAGTTTTTTATTAGTTATTATTTTATATTTACCTTCTCCAGCCAATGACTGTCAAGAGATCTGCATCTAGCCATTTTGTACTCACAAATTTAAAAATAATTAGTCTTATGGACTTACGATGTTACACTTTCTTCTTTCACACACGAAAGATACACCAGTATGAATTTCTTTATCCCCACGAAGTAATAATTATCCCTTCCTATAAGAATTCTGCAAGGATCATGACTAAGGTAATTCTATGTTTCTGTTTTGAGAAATGAATTGATAAGAGTTTTATTTTTATTTGTGATACAAGAATAATCGTTTTGATAGACTATATCTTATAAAAACATAATTTGATGCCAATGAAGAAAAACAATAAATAAAAAGAAAGACAAAACATAGGTTCTTAATACTTATAAACTATGTTCAAAATTTATTTGTCCAACGTAAACATTGTAATGGGATATGATGATTAGAGAATATATTAATTAATATATTATATTTGACAAAAACAGCATTAAAATTTATGTGACGTCATCACATTTCATCTTATTAACACCTGCTGAGGGGGTCTAATGATGACTATAACCTCATTCGGTAAAATGATACTTTTCGGGACTTAACGTTTATAAAACTACTACGCAGTGGCGGTGCGTGAATGAGTGTGAAGTCAAATATTGAAAAAAATCTTTCAAGGTCAAACATTTTTGAACACTACATAAAAAATCAACACACAATTAGATATTATACCTAATGTAAATGTACGAGAAATTATAAAAATCTGATGTGACCAGCACATTACCTTCCGTCTATCCTGTGTATTATGTACAAATTCCATATATAAATTTTCTTGCAAAGATCCTATATTTCCAGTAAAATTAATTCATAAACAAACCATGCAAATTGCACTTGACACTAACATCTAAAAAACTAAAGTTCAAAAATGTGTCAAGGTGCATTTAGTCATGTTTAAATTTATTTATTTATTTTATTTTTTATTTATATTAATATTCGACTTGACCCCTTATAAGGTCCACTCTAATAAAATATATATATATATATATATATATATATATATATATATATATATATATATATACAGGGTGATTCATCGGTCTGTCCTCTCTTTATAACTCTTTTATTTTAAGTCAGATAGAAAAACTCTTCAAATATAATTTATATAATATATTATTGTCTATCTATGTACTATATGCATTTGTATACAGGGTGCTTCGTTGAAGCCCAACAATATATAACTTTATATTTCTTAATGGAACACCCTATATATATTTATTTATTTTGATAGTAAATTAGATTCCCTTTAAAAAACTATTAAGTAATAAGGGGTCTAAAATTATAAATTAAGAAGTTATTTACGTCATAAAAAATAGTAGTTCATAGTGGAAAAAACCATAATTTAATGCAAAATTTTGATTCTTTTTTATTAATACTTATTTTAAACATTACACTAATTACAAAGAGGCTATTACAATTTAGTGACAGACTAAATAATGCTTGTTCAAATTCGAAACAATTGATCAAATTATCCATAGCTTACTTTGTTAATAATAACATGATACAAAAATATCATTCAACGAATAAAGGTAAATAACTTCTTAATTTATAATTTTAGACCCCTTATTACTTAATACTTTTTTAAAGGAAATCTAATTTACTATCAAAATAAATAAATATATATAGGGTGTTTCATTAAGAAATATAAAGTTACATATTGTTGCGCTTCAACGGAGCACCCTGTATACAAGTGCATATAGTACGTAGATAGACAATAATATATCATATAAATTTTATCTGAAGAGTTTTTCTATCTGACTTAAATTAAAAGAGTTATAAAGAGAGGACAGACCGATGAATCACCCTGTATATATATATATATATATATATATATATATATATATATATATATATATATATATATAAAGTAATGAGAGACCCCTTATATTGTCACAAAATTAATATTATTCCTTAAAATTATAAATAGAAGTATTAAGTTTGTACACAAAAAATCTAATTACACCTAATTTTTACATTTACGTGTTTTCTATAATTTTAAATTAATTCTATGAGCAAGTTTTCCCCATTTCTAAATGTTCGAGATTTTTCCAATTCATTAACGGGATTGGTGGTATTTCTGAAGAGTTCATGTAATATACCTATAATTTTAAATATATAATTAATAATACAATAAGAAATATTAAATACTGTTCCCAGAAAAGCCTTCAGTACTATCTCTGAATTTTTGACATTGACATTAGTGACATTTATTTGTCAATTACATACATTTTAATTTCCCAAGTAGTTACCATGGAGATGTTTGAGCTTTGAGCAGACTGTGAGACCTACAACAGATTATTTTATAGAGAATATAATTCATTAGTCACGTGACTTGTTTTCCGCCAATCAGCATTCAGAATCTCCCTAGTTACATGTCTATCACAGCGATGATAAAAAACAAAGAAATGATCACCTTATTATTAGTCGTTACTAAGGGACTTGTTTTCTTTATTTACGACATTGCCAGTTAATTTCGTGTATAAAAATAAGTAATAAAAATAATTTAAACACCAATATATTAAATAAAACTCGTAAGTACCATGTTTTAATACATTATGAATATGTATATCAAAAGTTACGTTAACATAATGTGTTGTATTCTCTCATTAAATATAAGCTTGTGATATGATTAATAATCGAAGATATTGCTCGTGAAACCGAAGCAGCACATTTCACTCGTTTTAAATGTGTCGGATTTTTGTTAAAATACTACTACTTCCGGTTGTCCAATTGTTACCAGAATTTATTCAACTATTCCCATTACTGTTAGATTGAGGAATCTGTAATTACACAAGTCTTTAGTGTATACAACAACCTCACACACACACATCCACACACACAAACTGAATTTCGGTAGATTTAAGATTTTAGAGAAAATTCGGTAGAGAGGGAAATTGACACAAATATCGGTAGATCTACCGAAATTTCGGTAGGGTTGGCAACACTGGCTCGGAACGAGAGAGGCCAAGTCACAAGTATACGCGTGGCTCACCGGCAGTACGGTAAAGCGTAAAGAGGGAAAATCATTCCGTCTCACGCGCACTTATATATTGTCCAGGAGGACAGCATAATTTGGCCTCTTTGGGTAAATTTGCGTGAAAATAACACTATTTGAAAGGTTATTTGGCATATTATTTTTTAATAAATAGTAGAAATGGCCTTAATGGATCGGGGAGATATTGAATGGTTATTTGGCATATTATAGTAACAAGAATTGTTTGCGAGTAAATTTATATTATTTCAATCCATTTAATGTAAAATAAAATTTTACAATTTTTACTTCCTTGTACGTAAGTAAAGGAAGTATTGTAATCGCGAAAAATTTCGGTTTTCAGATTTCAGCGGAAATATCCATTTTGATCATCCCTGAATCCATTTTGACTAATTTCGTCGTGACGTCTGTACGTACGTACGTACGTCCGTACGTACGTACGTATCTCGCATAACTCAAAAACGGTAAGCCGTAGAAAGTTGAAATTTTGTATTTAGGACTGCTATAACATCTAGTTGTGCACCTCCCTTTCTGGTTATTACACAATTTCCAGAAGTGGCACTTTACATGAAGCCTATAATAGATTTTAATGAAAAACTGTTTTAAAATATAATCCAAAACTTTTCAAATTTGGTATACAAGACTTTTATGTCAATCGAAATAACATAATAGATATTGGTTAAAATAGGCTAACCGGAAGTGGTACATTACTTGAAGTTGTTAACAGTTTTTCTTGAATAAAATGATTTTATTTTGATTTTGGAAATAAATGCTTTAAATAAAAGTTTTAGAGAATTAATTTCTGCGTCTAGCACATTAAGTATTATTAAATTAGCCCTATGTATAAGCGAGATATGTAAATTTAAAAATTATATACTTTTTTGTTTTTGTAATAAAGCTTGCTATGGATTAGGAAAAACATAAAAAAATGTTCATGTCAAATTACGTTAAATACGTGCAATTTTATGATTCGTACAATAACAAATATTATATTTTTATTGTGAAATTAGTCATATTCATTGTTGTAATCAAATATTTCTTTGTTGTAATCAAAACTCTCTTTAAAAAGAACTGGGTTAGATTAATGTTAATTTAAGAATGATAATAGTAAATGAATTATTTTTTGCTCTATATCAAAATATTTCTCGGGCTTGGCTTAAATCTGTCAATATTTTGTAATTTAATTATTAAAAAAATATGTATAGTTTAATAATCGTACAAGGAAGTCATGTGGTGTCCACATCAGATTTTTTGTTATTGTAATAAAGCTTGCTATGGATTAGGACAAAAACATAAAAAAATGTTCATGTCAAATAACGTTAAATACGTGCAATTTTATGATTCGTACAATAACAAATATGATATTTTTATTGTGAAATTAGTCATATTCATTGTTGTAATCAAATATTTCTTTGTTGTAATCAAAACTCTCTTTTAAAAGAACCGGGTTAGATTATGGTCGCTATATATCTTACTGTTTTGAAGTTAAAATTAATATTTTGTAATTTACTTATTAAAAAAATATGTATAGTTTAATAATCGTACAAGGAAGTCGTGTGGTGTCCACATCAGATTTTTTGTTATTGTAATAAAGCTTGCTATGGATTAGGACAAAAACATAAAAAAATGTTCATGTCAAATAACGTTAAATACGTGCAATTTTATGATTCGTACAATAACAAATATGATATTTTTATTGTGAAATTAGTCATATTCATTGTTGTAATCAAATATTTCTTTGTTGTAATCAAAACTCTCTTTTAAAAGAACCGGGTTAGATTATGGTCGCTATATATCTTACTGTTTTGAAGTTAAAATTAATATTTTGTAATTTATTTATTAAAAAAATATGTATAGTTTAATAATCGTACAAGGAAGTCGTGTGGTGTCCACATGAGATTTTTTTTTTGAATTTAAGTGGTGAGACCGCCACTGCTAGCACGTGACCTAATAAGTACCTATGAAAAGGTTTAATATATACGCAATATAATAAAAGTAAATGGAAATAGTGTTTTTCTCAATAATAATAATCTTCACTTTGATGCTATTGACTAGTGAATATAGTGAGTATTGAGTGAACTTAACCCCCGCGTTTCCATACACGTGCATCGGGAAAGCATTTGCAAATCGTTTGTTTCTTTATTCAGATTGTATGCAAAACCGCGCCATAAAGTGAAGCCCTGTGCTCCTCAGGGACGTGTATTTGCTTTTTATCTGTAAACAAAAACGGCCAACCGCACCAACCGAATTTGTGCTTAGCATACAAATGCTCACCATAATGTTATACAGATACAAAATAAATTGAATTAAAATGCACATGTCTCATTCTGACGCCACATCTTTCAGCACGAGAAGATAGAAGGGATACTGACAATGAACTAGCAAAAAATAAGATATATTGCTTGATTTCTTTTCGTACTTGTATGAATATGAAACATGTATTTTTATTTTTCCCCAAACTGATATTTATGAATGAAAAAAATATAATTGAAATTTAGAAAGTTGAAAATGTAGCTGAATTGCTTTACTTCAATTGTTCTATAATTATAATGTAAGAGGGTGGATTGAAAAGTGCACAACCTAACATAAAAAGGACAGCACTAGACTTATAAATATTTATTGTGAGGTTATATGAACTATTGTTGGTGTGTCTGCGAAGTTTTATAATAATGCACAAATTTGTTCGTGGTTCAGGATAATAAATTTATATTTCTAAAAAAAAAAAACTATTTACTGCTAAAAAATAATAAGGGCGATAATTTATGAACATTTGAAAATTAACGTTGATATTGCTATAGTACGTATTTCGATGCATCTCCCTGTATATTTGTTATTTAATTAATTGTCGAAAAAAGAAACGAAGTAAAAAAAATCTGTTGTGGCAAGCACAATACCTCTCGCCATTTTCATTTTATGCTGCATAGGGCGCGAGCAGTCACGTGACTTTGTTGGCCTTGGCAAGCAAACATGGGGGCCCGTGTCAGAATGACAGCTAGTAATAATTTTCGTTGTGGGCACCCCAATCCGTGCTTATTCACTGAAAACTTGCGGGAGGTAAAAAATAAAATATTAATATGCTTGTATAAAAAGAAACTGAGAGAATAGAAAATGTGTAATTAATTATTACTGGCAACTCATATTATTAAATACTGATGACCATTTAGGTAGGAGGACACTTTTTTATACTCCACTTTCTGCAATCCATTTTATCCGCTCCTTTCTTTTTCACCATCCTTTTTTCAACTAACTTTTTCTTCCAATATATTTTTTTTCACATTTTTTTTTTTATTATTTTACAGTTGTATTTTTCAAGAACAAGTTTGAAATATTGGTTAAACTCGCAAAATGTCGCTTTAAAATGCCTATAAAATAAATGTAACAACCCGAGTTTCGTCAAATTGAGTTTGTAAGCGAAAAAGTCATTATTTTCACAAAAAATATTGGAAAAAAAAGGTTTTGGAAAAAAGAATTAGCAGAAAAAATTTAGTGAAAAAAATTGATTGGAAAAAATGGGGTGGAATCGACACTTTATATAACATTTATTTTAAATACTGAATAAAGATATACGGATAAAGATATTGACTCAATAAATAACACTCTAATAAAAATAACGTAGCACGTGTAGGTGTAGTACGTTTTACGGTGAAAAAGTTCTTTACTTTGACATTTCTGTGACCTTTTCTCACATAGGTATCATATTTATATTTACCAATTATTGATTTTAAACTATTCTTATTCTTGTACATCTCATGCATAAACTGCATATTTTTAAATTTATAACATAAAAGAAAATTATAAAACCTGGTATAAATTAGATAAATACTGAGGCTTTCACGGCCGCGGTGTTAATATCAAAATTGCCGAAGAAAATGAAAATGGGTTAAATGGAAAATTTAATATATTTTTCCATCAAATTTAAAAATTTACTAATCAAAATAATTGATCATTTAAGTGTTATAATATAATGGAAAAGAACATTTTTAAAATGAGTAATAGAACCTTTTAAATCTTAATAACAATAGGACATTAACCTTTAACAAATTTAGTGTTTTAGTTTTGCTAATACATAGGTACTTTTAATTTCCAAAAACAGTTATATTTGCGCGTTATAAAAAGTTGTTGAAAACTGTGACGAGACGAGTTCATCACCGGAAGAAAGAAAGAATTAGATATTTAAATACATATTTATAATAATATAAATAACACAACTTAATATAAGAAAATCATAGAGAAAATAAAACTGGAAGGACTCCACGAAAATTATTCTCTCTGTAAGCTTTTCAATTCTTCGTAGAGATGGAGCTGGTAGTATTATACTCTAAACTTCCTGACACGAAGCTTGTATTTCTCAATGTTATTATCACATATGCAAACAACTTTCGCTTGTTCTGTGAATCACAAATTGTGTTGCAATTCATACGGGGCGGATTCAGGGCATTATTTATAACTACGGTAGGCCGTTTACATTTCAAAAAGGGCTATATTTATGAAGGCGAAAGGACCAGCATGTACGCACAATAATTAAGAGTTGGAATAATTGTCTTCAACTCTTTTATTTAAATTAGCTCTAAGATTAGGAAGGGTTAAATCGTATAAATGTACGGAGACTTATAAAAGTATATATATATATATATATATATATATATATATATATATATATATATATATATATATATATATATATATATATATATACCGGGTGATCATTTGAAAACTTCCCACCTTGAATAACTCTTTAATTAATAAAATTATCAAAAATCACTAAAACAGGTCAATGTTATTTTGGAGGGGGACATTTAATAACCTATTCCAATCAGTTGGGAAACTTTCACCCTCCCCTCCAGCCACCCTCACCCCAAAATTTTAAATGGCACTACCCCATGTGTGATACATCATTTTAAAGGTTAAAATTCTCAATATTTTAAAGCAAAGAAAATTAAAATCGGCCGAGCCGTTCATGAATTAGAGACAAAAATGTATGCCCATTTTGAGTGGTTGATCAAGCCATCTACCTACGTTTTGCTTTGAAACAAAAGAACGTGCGTCGTACAAGTTCAAAGTGTCAAGGTTGTGTCCTTTTTTTATTTGCTACTGATCCAGTTTCTTCAAATTTTTCTACCAAATCTAAAACGTATCGATGGGATACATGTTTATTTAGATGTCTTGCATTAAATTCATTGGCTGTACGTCGAGCACACTGATTTTCAGCTCCATAAATGAAAATTATTTCAATTCTCTCTTCTAAAGTGTATGTCATTTCAGTGACACAATTGGCACAAACGCTACCCCAAATCAAAGTAATCTAAAGTTATCTGAAGCGGCGATATTTAATTCCTGAATTCTACAACACTTGACACTTTGAACTTGTACGACGCACGTTCTTTCGTTTCAAAGCAAAACGTAGGTAGATGGCTTGATCAACCACTCAAAATGGGCATACATTTTTGTCTCTAATTCATGAACGGCTCGGCCGATTTTAATTTTCTTTGCTTTAAAATATTGAGAATTTTACAACCTTGAAAATGATGTATCACACATGGGGTAGTGCCATTTAAAATTTTGGGGTGAGGGTGGCTGGAGGGGAGGGTGAAAGTTTCCCAACTGATTGGAATAGGTTATTAAATGTCCCTCTCCAAAATAACATTGACCTGTTTTAGTGATTTTTGATAATTTTATTAATTAAAGAGTTATTCAAGGTGGGAAGTTTTCAAATGATCACCCGGTATATATATATATATATATATATATATATATATATATATATATATATATATATATATATATATATATATATAATGCAGAATGTAGGTATTACATGAAGTAAAGTACGTACATACTAAAGAAGGTGCTTGTTCATGAAAAATTGAATGAAAACTTTCTTTGCATTTATCATAAGCACTTAAACCAGGAGTGGGGAACCTTTTTGCTGCCAAGGACCATTTGGATACTTATAATATCATTTGCGGTACAAAATAATCAACTGAAAAATCTGTTGTGGCCAATACAATACCTCTCGCCACTACCATTTTTAGTTACAGAAGTATAGGGCGTGAGCAGTCATGTGACATTGTTGGCCTTGACAAGCAGATATGGGGCCCCGTGTCAAAATGGCAATTAGTAATTACGTACATAGATGTCAAATGTCAGAATTTTTCATTAAAAATTTCAAGATTTTCTAAATTTACGTAGTTAATTTGCCACCAGAAGTGTGGAATTTACTTGTCGAGGAATTGGAAAGTTACTAAATTTAGAATGAAAAATTATATTTGACATCTATGTACATAATTACTAGCTCTCATCCTGACACCGGCTCCTATATCTGCTTGTCAAGACTAACAAAGTCACATAATTGCTCGCGCCCTATTGTATATAACATTTCTTGTATACCTACACTCTACACCAAAAATTCTATTTTTTTTAAATATTATTAATACAATAAGAAGTAATACATGTATGTACTTCTCAGAAAAAGTCTTCAGTAATGTCTCCAGATTTCTGACACTGACATTTAATTTTTCAATTGGTTTCCATGGTATTATTTCGGCTATAAAATTAATTATAACAGATTATTTTATATATGTATTATATTTCTTTTATCGCTAAATCTATAGAAGATATAATAAAATATTTAAATGAATTAGATTGAGATTTTTTTTAATATTAGCAAGAACAAAAGTTTTCAAAAAATAATATTTAGAAGAATTTTTTCAAGAATCTGCTACTTCCGAATGTTCAATTAGTACTAAAACCTTTTCAACTCTTCCCATTAATGTCCAATTGGGAACTACGAAGTTAAACAGATATTGGGGAAGGCACGGAAAGATAGGGTAAGGAATGAAACATTAAGGGAAATGGCTCGAGTGATAGAAGTTTGTAGAAAGATACAAGAGAGACAATTACATTGGTTGGAACATGCCATGAGGATAGATGAAGAATATATTAGAAGAAGAATGAATAGCTTAGTAATAGAAGGCTGAAGAAACAGAGGAAAACCAAAGATAAGATGGGAGGATTGTATTGCGGAAGACTTGAGAGAAAAGGAACTGAATGAGGATAACACGCAAAACAGAAATGAGTGGAAGAAGATATACAATAGCGATTTCTTACGAATGGGAAAAGCTAAAGAAGAAGATATCAGTGTCAAGTGCATTTTGCATAGTTTGTTTATGAAATAATTTTACTGGAAATTTAGAATGTTTTGCAAGAAAATTTATGTATGGAATTTATACATAATACAGTAAAAATTTTGAAAGATGTCCGATCAAGGTTATCTACGAATTGTATGAATTCAGATTTTTGCTCCGCCCATTCTGACAAATTCAGTAGTGTCGTTTGCTTAGTTTTTGTGAGGGTGCATAAGATATTACTGTTATTTTATTATTATAAAAATATGTTACAATAACAGCATTAAAAATTCAAAAATAAATCAACTGGTAAGTTTATTAGCAAATGTAAAACCAAATATGTGAAAATTAAGATACTGACACAATGTCAATGTCAGTGACACTGACAGAAAATAACATTATTCGGACGGCTATGAATCAAGGTAATGTATCTGAATTAATAAATAAACTTACGTTACAGCGAAAGTATTATTAAAAACGAGCATCGTTTTAAAATGGAATGTCCTAACTGTCGAAACAATATGAATTTTTGAAAGACAAGCGTGTTATATCCATCTTTATCGCACACGCTTAAAGCCTTTGTAAAGGAGGGGGATAAATGTATGCCAATTTGTTAATTCGTCCATGATACAGATGACCTTGATCGGACATCTTTCAAAATTTTTACTGTACACATGATTGACGGAAGGTAATATGCTGCCCACATCAGATTTTTTTATGTTTACTTTCATTTAAGGCCATATTTGAAATTTGCAAAATGACCCTATTAATAATAGTAGTATCACCTGAGGAGATTTAACGTTTCTGTACAGAAATATTTTGATGAAAATGTCTATTTATCTCCCTGTTTCGTATCACAATACTCTAATGATTCGAATAATTAACGGTTCAATTCCAACTCTCGAACTTACGGTGCAGTGGTTGGATAATTTATCGGTAATAGCATCGCAATCCACGCATATCCAATCCTGTGCAAGTGTTTCCAGACTCCCTCTCCAGCTTCCAGGATTATTGTGGAGTGGAGAGTCCTCCGGGTGTGATTCAAATCGCCAGTCGTACCCGTACCCGGACGATTTTACAACGCCGATAAATTTTAAAGATTTTATAGATTATAAAATTCCGGTGTTAACCGAACTAGAGTAATAAATGTTGAAGTTTGGGTGGGTATATTTCTTGTGCTGTTTAACTAAATAAAAAGTTTATGGGGGAGATATAAGGCTTAATCTAAGGTTTTATAGTGGTCAAGTGAGGGTGTGAATTTGACAACTAAGGGTGATTTTTACAGAGTGAGAAACGATATACCACTGAAATAAAAATCTGGTGTGGCTAATACAAAACCTCCCGCCATTTAATTTTTATTAATTTAAATACATATATAGCTATGGGGTCTCATGGCCGCGTGCCTGAATGTCTGGTGGAGAATCTGGGGAAGCGGATTCAATTTCTACTATCAAATATTTCAAATTTTAAATGGCACATAATTAACCCCTGTGATGCACTCTCCACGCAAAAAATGAGTACCCGTGAGGTGACGCATGGTAAACGCCCGCACGATACAAATATGTCATCATCATTACCGAAATCTGTGTACAATCTGTGTATTAGCACATCCAGCAATGGGTAATATGCTGTGATAATATATTAATTTTCTTATTTAAATACATACCTGCATATTTACTAATACTAGAAATTATGTATGCTAAGTTCCTTCCCATTTAACTATTGTTCTATTCACAATTTTTGTTTTAAAACATTATTATTAATTTGAAATTATGTATATTAAGTTCCTTTCCATGTAACTCTTGTTCTATTGTTCGCGGCTAAAAATTTATAACTGAAGTATGTTTACAAATGTATATAGATGGCAGTAGTTGTAGGAGATTTTGGGTGTGTGTGACGCTGTGACGCATATAGTTTGATCTTGAGTTTTCTTATTGTATTTGTATTGAAATAAAGTTTGTTTTGTTATTTTAATAACCACGAATAATGAGTTAAAAACCCAGTTAACAAATTCAGAAGCGGGATTAAGAAACAAAAGCGAAGTGAAGACAAGTGAGGTGAAATTGAAAAAGTGAGGTTAATAATTACTGTTTTTGGTGGGAAATAAAAGCGGGAAGAATGAGCCTAAACCAAGGTAGAGAAATTGAAAGCGATGATAGTTTGGAAGGTGTTTTTAATAATCCTCCGAGAGAAGTTTCAACAAGCGAAATGTTGCGAGTAATGATTGAAGAAAATCGTAGAAGAGATGAAATGATCGTGAACATGATGAGGTTGGTGACTACGGCAAGTACATCTGTAGTTACTCCGGAAAGAGCGACAAATGAAGCAAAATCGTTTCATATCATGCCAGACTTGACTAAAACCATTATGTGTTTTGATGGTGATGCGGATTCCACGAAAGCTGAAGAGTGGATTGAAAATATTAAGAGTATGCAAACACTACATGCATGGCCTGATTCTTTCGCACTAGAAACTGCAAGGACTCAGTTGATTTACGGTGCACGTAAATGGTACTTGGCCAGAAAGAATGATTTAGATACATGGGAAAAATTTCAAGCTGGGTTTAAGAAAACATTTTGCACTCAAATCCAGGTTTCGACTAAATGGCGATTAATGAACGAACGTGTACAAAAGAAGGACGAATCGGTGAGTGAATATTTCCACGATAAAACCAAACTTTGTTTTGCCGTAGGACTAAATGTAGATGAGACAAAAGAGCAAATTCTGGTTGGTCTGCAATCTCGTGAGTTGTGTGCAATAGTATTGCCGAAACAACATAATGATATCGATGATCTGCTGCATGACTTGCAACAAGCTGAACGACTAACAAAAGCTCGTTGTGAAAGATTTTCGTCCCAGCGTATAAGGGCTGAAACTGGAAGTTCGTCTAGTGGTAAACAGTATCAGAAAAGTGGAACTACTGTTGAATTTGTCCCGAAAACTAAACTTCCTCCCCGTGATGTTAAAGATCAGCCACTTTGTTTCAACTGTAGGAATTATGGACATGTTGCAAAATTTTGTAAAGCCCCTAAAAGCTCAATAATCTGTAATGGGTGTAAGAAAGAGGGTCATATATGGAAAAATTGTCCTGCAACGAAGAAAGAATCACTTTGTATTACGGACGGTAACGGTAATAATAGTGATACGAAATATTTTATGGAGAGTTTTATTAATGGAAAATTAATAAGTAGTTATATAGATCAAGGTAGTAAATGTGTCACCCTCAGAGAAAGCGATGCTTTACGCTTAAACCTAACATATGAAGAATTACAGTCGCCTTTTATAATTAGTGGGTACGGATTTGGACAAGTAAAACCATTAGGGGTAATAACGGAAGCTGTTATTAAAGTTGATCATGCAGAAGGAACATGTGAAGTATATATTGTTCCTGATATTTTCCAAAAAGTGCCATTATTGATTGGACAGCCTTTTACTGAGCAACCACATATCACATTAGTAAGAAGGAGAAATACTTTACGTCTATTTGAAGAGAAAGAAGGTAATCTAGACATCGATGACAACGATTTGCGTAATATGAAAATTCCAGACTTGCCACCAAGAAAGATAGTACTACACTCTAAAGAAAATGTAGTAATACCACCGGGATACGTGGGATTTGTTACAATGTATGCCGAGGGTCAAGAAAATCAAGAAGTAATGGTGGATACACATTATAGCAAAAATAAATGTCTGCCAAGATGCATTGCTAAGCTTGATGAAGAAGGTGAAGTTACTTTGCCACTTATCAACTTCAATAATCAAGATTTACAAATCAAAGAAGGTGAAAAAGTATTCAGAGCTAGTCCGAGTAAACCAGCTGAGGAAATTCAAATATCTGATGATGAACAAAAAGGGCGTGGAGAAATTAAATTGAAAAATGCGTTTGAGAAGTGTTGTTTATCTGATGCGATAGAAGTAGAGGACAGAAAGAAACTTAAAGAACTCATTGACAAGTATGAAGATTGTTTTGCATTAACTCTTGCTGATATTGGGTGTAACCAGGAAGTAGAAATGGACATTGAATTAATTGAGAATGAAACTGTTACTTATCGACCTTATAGATTGAGTTATGCAGAAAGGAAACGGGTAAATGAGAATATTGAAGAATTAAAAGCTGCTGGAATAGTGGAAGATTCGACATCAAATTTTTCTAGTCCGATACTGATTGTTAAGAAAAAGAATGGGGAAGAGCGTCTTTGTATAGATTACAGAGCTTTGAACAAGAACACAAAGAAAGATAAGTACCCATTACCTTTAATAAATGATCAGCTAGATCGATTAAGTGGGAGAAAGTATTTTACATGCTTAGATATGAAATCTGGTTATTATCAAATACCGATGAGCGACTCAGCAGTTCAGAAAACCGCATTTGTGACTCCAGATGGACATTTTCAATTTAGAAGAATGCCTTTTGGCCTTGTTAATGCCCCAGCGATGTTTCAGAGGATGGTAAATCGTGTGTTAGGACCTCTAAGATATACCATAGTAATGGCCTACATGGATGACTTATTAATTCCTTCGAATACCGTGCAAGAGGGAATCGTAAACCTAGAAGAAGTTCTAAAAGTTTTAAGAAGAGCTAAACTAACACTGAACCCGAAGAAATGCTATTTCTTCCATACTAAAATTGATTACTTGGGTTTCGAAGTGTCGGAGAATGGCATTAAGCCATCAGCAGTAAAAACTGAGTGTATTAAAAACTATCCAGTTCCCAATAACAGGTCGCAAGTTAGGCAGTTTATAGGATTGACGTCTTATTTCAGAAGATTTATAGAAAGTTATGCGCGAATAGCTCGTCCTTTAACTAACAAATTGAAACAAGAAATAAGTTGGTGTTGGACAAATGAAGATCAGGAAGCATTCGATGAACTGAAAATGAAACTTATGTGTGAGCCGGTGTTAGCATTATACAATTTTAATTCTGAAACCGAATTGCATACCGATGCATGTCAGAAAGGTTTAGGAGGTGTATTGATGCAACGACAAACAGACGGAAAATTACATCCTGTATTTTATGCTTCTCGACAAACCACTAAGGAAGAAGCCCGTTATCACTCAACTGAACTTGAAACTTTAGCAGTAGTTTGGGTCACTGAAAAACTACGACCATATTTAATAGGGATAAATTTTAAGCTTATCACGGATTGTGCAGCTGTAAGAGGCACGTTTGCAAAGAAAGATATTGTTCCTCGTATTGGAAGATGGTGGATGAAATTAACAGAATTCCAATTTGAAATTGAGCATAGGCCTGGTGATAAATTAGCACATGCTGATGCGTTAAGTCGTAATCCTCCTGATAGTGATAAATCTACATATTTCGAAACAGATAGTACAGATGGAGTTAACATATTACAAATAGAAATGACTCATGAAGATTGGCTGCAAATAGCACAGATACAAGATACGAGAATTGCTTATATTTCAGAAGTTTTACAGAAACAAGACGCAACAGATAAAGAAGAACTTAAAATACGTAAAGAATATATTAAAGAAGAAGGAAGAATATTTCGAGTAATTAATAATAGGAAATTATGGGTTGTTCCTAAAAACATTAGGTGGAGAATATTAAAGATGTGTCATGACGATTTAGGACATATGTCAACAGATAAAACTGTGGGTAAAATACTTCAATCGTATTGGTTTCCGAAAATAAGAAGATATGTAAAAAGCTATATTGGAGCTTGCTTAGAATGCCTATACCATAAAAAAACCAGGTGGAAAGAAGCCAGGAGTTTTGAATCCGATCGATAAGATTGGTGTGCCTTATCACACTATTCATTTGGATCATCTTGGGCCTTTTGAAAAGAGTCGAAAAGGAAATTGTTATTTAATTGTTTCAATTGACGGATTTACTAAACACGTAATGTTAAAGCCAGTAAAGAATACTAAATCAATATCAGCCGTGAAGTTCTTAAACGACATATGCAATCTACTAGGTCCCCCTGTAAGAGTTATAACTGATCGTGGTACTGCATTTACCAGCAACATTTTTGAGAAGTTTTGCAAACAAAAGAACATTATACACATTAAGAATGCTACACATACGCCAAGAGCGAATGGGCAGTGTGAGAGAGTAAACAGAGTAATTACTCCAGCTCTTGCTTCGACAAGTAAGGAAGAAAATAATCGAGATTGGGATAACATAATTCCGAGAATACAGTGGTCATTAAACAACACTATTCATAATGCCACGAAAGCAACACCTTTTAGTTTATTATTTAACTACCGACCAAGAAATTTTGATGGTAATCCGTTACAAGATGAAATTTTGAAGATAAACACCGAAGAAGAAACTTTGGAAGAAAGAAGAGCCAAAGCAATAAGAGAAATTTCTGAGGATCAAGAGAAACAACGAACCAGATACAATTTAAAACGAAGTAAGGCAACGCCATATTCTATAGGTGATATGGTATTGATCAGACGAGAAATACCAGCGACAGGAGAATCACGGAAATTACGAACTAAATATAGAGGACCTTACATTATTGTAGAAGTACTTCCACATGATAGGTACAGAATTGAAGATTTGCCAGAAGTACAACGAAGTCAACGATTCTACCAGGGCGTGGCAGCAGCAGATTCAATGAAACCGTATTATTCGTTTATTGCTGAAGACTTATCGAGTGAATCAGATACCGAAGACGAACAACAAGAAAATATAAGTGAGAAAGTGAGTAGTGAAAGTGATACAAAAGCAGAGCAAGGTGCGCGAGATAGTAGTATAAGTGTAAATGAAGCTAGAATTAGTACTAGAAGAAAACGAGAAAAACCGAAGAGACTAGAAGACTATGTACAGTAGAATTAAGTATTAAAAATGTAAAATAATAACAGTCGATCGAGGTCGATCTAAAGTAGGATGGCCGAATGTTCGCGGCTAAAAATTTATAACTGAAGTATGTTTACAAATGTATATAGATGGCAGTAGTTGTAGGAGATTTTGGGTGTGTGTGACGCTGTGACGCATATAGTTTGATCTTGAGTTTTCTTATTGTATTTGTATTGAAATAAAGTTTGTTTTGTTATTTTAATAACCACGAATAATGAGTTAAAAACCCAGTTAACACTATTTACAATTTTCTTTTGAAAATGTTAGTGTTATTAATTTGAAATGATTATTTTTTTGACAGTGACATTTATCTGTCAGTTACATACATTTAAGCTGAACTGTGTAACTAGGGAATTGTGTTTATAGCATAAGCTCCGAGATATAATTTTTATATTATTTTATAAATTTATCCATAAAATTTATAGAAAAAGTATTAACGCAAACCTGTAGACAATGGAATAATCTTTAATTTTTATAATAACAAATTGCGAAAAAAAAATAAAGGTACTTTTTGAAGAAAAACTATTTTGAGCTTCAAGTAAACTACCATTTGCGGTTATCCGATTGACACCAAAATCTAATGGCTTCTTTCCATATCTAAAGTGTGTGCTGTCACTACTGCTCATTTTAAAATGAAGTATAAAGCACAAGTCACAGCACAAGCATAAAGTGCTAGTGCAAATTTTGTTTTCCCCGGCCTACCTGATTTTCGTAATCTCAATAATTGTAGCCGGTCGAGTAAGGGTTGTCGTGCAACTGATGATGATGACAAGATAAACATAATTATTTTCCATTCTAATGATTCCTGTATGCTTCCGTTGCATGCCAATAGATCAAAATCAATTGTAAAGAAGCAATAAAACTTATGAAAGGGCACACACATATCTAACATAAACTATTTAGCAAAGTTAAGTATCTGTTAATTTGAAAAGTTTTAATTAGTCTAAGGTACAAGTTTCTATTTACATACACAACGCCCTGTCCTAGCCTATCAGATAATACACGAAAGTCGCCCTAGCTGCTCACGAACACTCTGAGTTTCAACTGTTCCACAGCCAAAGCCAACCTCGATGAAAGGCAAACACAACTTATAAAGCTGTTTCACTTTTAAACGACACGGGATTTTTTGCTGATTTTATATAACTTTTCTAATTATTTTCCCAGCGAAAATGTAATGACGATGAAGAGGATGGGAATTTTCCAACGGAGAAATTTTGTTATGAGTTTTTCTTTGTTTCGTAAAGTTTTAGAATACTAGATAGTAGGTTCGTTTTGTTTTATGAATAAAAACACAAATAAAAACTGTTTATGGTAATATTTTGAACTAATGGGAATAATGTTTAAAAAGACTCATTTCTCCAGTTTTTGGCGAAAAAAGCTTATTTAAAATTTGCGGGGTAGAAGGTATTCGTTTGAAGAAGAATGATGCTGTAAGCTGTAATTCATTATTATTTTGAAAGCATTCGAAAAGAAGTGGTTCAAAAAATGGAAGAACATAATGGTGAAGTATTACAGGGAACTACTTTAAATATATTTTTTGCACGATCTTTTTACCTATCGCTAAGAGAGGTATTGGATTCATGCTAAAAATCGCATATCCAGATTTTATTGAATAAGCACGTTTTAAGGTCCCTACAATCCGATTTTAATATTTTACAATGCTGTCTGTGTGTGTGTGTGTGAATGTATGTGTGTGTTTAACTACGTATCTCTCAATCTCACATTAATGGGAAGAGCTGAAAAGTAACAAAGTAGCAGATTCTTAAAAAAATCTTCTAAATATTATTTTTTGAATTTTTTGTTCTTGCTACTAATTGTCATTCTGTCACGGGCCCCCATATCTGCTAACAATGTCACATGACTGCTCGCGCCCTATACTTATGTAACCAAAAATGGAAGTGGCGAGAGGTATTGTGCTGGCTACAACACATTTTTTTAAAAATATTTACTGATAGGGTTTTCAAGACAGTAGGTTTTATTTATAAATTACTGATCAGTAAGTAATGTTAATCACTTACCGATCAGGAGGTGGAGGCGGTAAGTAAAAAAATAATGAGCAAAACTTACTTTAAAAAAAAAATATTTTTAAAATTTTGTGCGTCGATCGTACAAAAAACGTAATAAGCATTGCGGTCAGTAAGTGCTCTTCTACCGGTATCAGATGTATTTGGAGATCTTGACTTCGTGTCGATAACTAACCAAAGTCATCCTCAACTATATTACTATTCAGTAAAATTTTTGAAAGATGTTCGATCAAGGTTGTCTACGAATTGTATGAATTCAGATTTTTGCTCCGCCCATTCAGACAAATTCAGTAGTGTCGTTTGCTTAGTTTTCATGAGGGTAAGATACTACTGTTATTTTATTATTATAAAAATATATGTTACAATAAAAGCATTCAAAATTCAAAAATGAGTAAACTGGTAATATATTATTAAATGTAAAACCAAATATGTGAAAAATAAGATACTGACACAATTTATTTTCTGTCAGTGTCAGTGACACTGACAGAAAATAACGTTATTCGTACGGCTATGAATCAAGGTAATGTATCCGAATTAATATATAAACTTACGTTACAGCGAGCACCATTGTAAAGTGGAATGTCCTAACTTAGTCGAAGCAATATGAATTTTTGACAGACAAGCGTGTTATATCCATTCTTATCGTACACGCTTATAGCCTATGCAAAGGAAAGAGATAAATGTATGCCAATTTGTTAATTCGTTCATAATACAGATGACCTTGATCGGACATCTTTTAAAATTTTTACTGCATGTGAATTTAGAAAATCTTGTAATTTGTGATGAAAAATTCTGTTATTTGACATCTATGTACAAAATTACTAATTGTCATTTTGACATGAACCCCCCATATCTGCTTGTCAAGGCCAACAATGTCACATGACTGCTCGCGCCCTATAAATATGTAACCAAAAACGGAAGTGGCGAGAGGTATTGTATTGGCTACAACAGATTTTTTCCATTGAGGTAATTTTATATTTTGTAAAATATGCGTCAACAATATGACTTGTTTTTATTATTAGTTATGTTGGCAGCAAGTATAGTATGTAACAATTAAATAACATTCATTTTATTATCGGATTTCTTTGTTTATGTAGAATAAGCCTCCTTTGTATTAGCGACAGTATTTATGACACGACTACGTATATAGACTTATAGACCCCGAAATAGAAAAAAAAATTATTAACCATATGTATTATTCTCAATAATTCTAGTGTGACCCTCGTACTGGTATAAAAACTATTGTACCTTTGTACAATTTAATTGGACGGGAAAGTAAATCTTATTTTGTGATAAAGTTAACGTCAAGGAGCTGCTACTATTGTGCTGAAAAGCAATACGTAGTGGTTTTTGAATGAACCCTGAAATAAAAGAAAAAGCAATTAACGAGAAGGTGGAAAGCAGTGAGCATTTGTTATTTTTCCGCAGGTTTTCACTTTCGTTGTTATACGCCCTATCAGTTCATTGCTTCGTCTCTAAATCGTGCGTGGCTATGGATTCTCAAACCAGGAATTCCCAACATTTCTCCATTCTCCAAAGAAAATAAGAACTACTACTATTCATTTTATAACAATGAACTTTAAGATTCATATATAATTTTTGATCAGCATCTCCGCCATAAAGCTATGGTAGTTTTTCTCATTTTAATAATTTAACGAACATTGAAGGTTATAATTGTTATGCTATACTTGTAATGACCGGTTGTACTGACCCAACCTAATATTATACGCGCCTTAAATTGACAATATTGCATCGGAATGAAATGTCAAATTAATTATTAATTGCCGTCAAAATTTTGGTTTGCTTAAAATTTATGCCTTATTGGTGCAACTGAGCATAAATAGGGGCGTACCACTATGTGAAATTTAAATGTTTTGATAATGTATACTAAAACTATATCATATAAGTAGCCTAATAGTAAATATAAAAGTCAAATTTATATTATCTTGTAATTAAAAATCAAAATTAAAATTATCACATGTTTAAAACGGTAGCCATATAAAAATCCGGTTATGACGTTCCGGCTCTGGTTATTTTGCAAGATGGACGATAGATGATTTTATTTCACATGTGTCTGTTTAGAGTTTAGAAGTGAAAATGATAGCTGGTATAAAACAAAAATGTTGAATTAAAGAATTGTGGAATGAACGTTTAATGACTCATGTAACTGAAAATAAAATGTTGAATACAGTAAACTGACACTTTGAATGACAAATGACAGATGTCAGTATGATATTTATGTTAAGCGCTTTAATTATATTTTTCCGTCGACCGTTTATTAATAGGCTATCTTGATGTATAGAAAATCATTCATTAATGACCCCTATTAATGCATGATTTTTTATTAATAAACGATTTATTGGGTGCGTTCACCACATGGAACACAGCATGTATTGCTAACGCTAAGTTGTAGCAAAAAGGTAGACAGAATTAAAAGTCATGCTTTTGACACTTACTAGCTAAGTATATTCACATAGCATACCTTTAAAATGAATTTGAAAGAATAAAATTCCTCAAATAACATAAAAAACCGCTTGTATTGTCTAGCATTAAGTAAACTGAACGCACCCACTGAAACAATTGATGACAAAACTTATTGATTTTCTGACGTAAAATTTGACGTTCGGTCAACCATTACTAACCTAAAAAAAATTGTCATGGAATAAAATTAGATTTTCCATTTAAGTAAGATACGGGCAACGAAAAAATATTGTAACTAACACGTGTGTTAATTGGCGATTAATGATCTGAACAATTAACGCGTTAAAATGTCTCGATCATTAATCGCCCTCATTAACACACTTGATAGTTAAATAACTATTATCTCTTTCTACGCCGTAGAAACATGATATAACTATTTCTAGGGCCGCGTACTTATTTCTTGTGGCCTATTTATTTCATTTTTTTTTCGCAGTAAGTGATACTGATGTGGGCAGCACAATACCTTCCGTCAATTCTGTGTATTATTGTGCAAATTCCATACCTAAATTTTCTTGCAAAATATTATAAATTTCCAGTAAAAATATTTCAGGAACAAACTATGTAAATTGCACTTGACACTGACATCTGTCAATTAGAATTATCTGAATATATTAGTAGTTTCCATGGTTATAGCATAGCTGGCTGATTTATAAAATTTAATTTCTTTACAATTTTCTAACTTTATATGCATTGAACATAAAGGAAAAAAATTCAATGAAACCGTATAAGTAGAGGATAAAATATTCATTAATACTTATAATAACGTAAATTGTCAAAATATGATATTTAACTGTATTTTTTTAAGAAAAACTGTCGATTAAGAGTACTTCCGGTTGACCAATTATAACAAAAATCTAATCAACTATCCATGTGGACGTTCAGAAGAGGAATACGAAAAAAATATAATTTTTAGAATTGTGGTGTTGAAGTTATCAAAGGAGATTTTTTTTCTCACCGATACACACACACACACACACACACACAAACACACATACACACTCAAAATCTCACATACAGACGTGCTTATTCATTAAAAACTCACCATCGAAATTTTTGACCAATATATTCCTTTCCTATTACGGAAGTTTTGGATCTTATAACTTCAATACCACGATTCCAGAAATGATATTTTTTTCGTATTTCTCGATTTTAGACCCATATGCAGACATGATTAGATTTTGGTTATAATTGGGCCACCGGAAGTACCCTCATTTGCAACTTTTAATATTTTTTCTTGAAAAAAAGCAGTTAAATATCATTTATTGATGGAAGGAAGAAAAATTACTGGAGTTCAGTCAATAATCAATTTATTTTCCGCCTCTACCGGTTTCGACACCTCATGTGTCCTCTTCAGGAGGTAAAAATGAAGAAATTAAAAAACATGGATAAATACATAAAACAATTAATAAATAACATAATTTGCATACAATGGTCGTCAAAATTTAAAAAAATAAATAAATACATTAAAAATAAAGATATTCAATTTCATAAATCAGCCAGCTTTCCCAACCATAGAAACTGCTAAGGATACGGGCAATAGCTCGAGTGATAAAAGTTTCGAGAAAGACAAAAGAGACGATTACATTGGTTTGAACATGTCATGAGGAGAAATGAATAGCTTAGTAATAGAAGGTCGCAGAAACAGAGAAAGACCAAAGATATAGAAGGACTGCATTGCGAAAGACTTGAGAGAAAAGGATCTAAATGATGACGACACGCAAAATAGAAATGAGTGGAAGAAGGAAATAAATATAGCGACCTCTAACGAATGGTAAAAGCTAAAGAAGAAGAAGAAAAAGATGTCAATATCAAGTGGAATTTGCATAGTTTGTTTATGAATTAAGTAATTTTACTGGAAATATAGGATCTTTTGCAAGAAAATTTATGTATGGAATTTGTACATAATACCCAAGATTGACGAAAGGTAACGTGCTGGCTACATCAGATTTTTTTTCATATTGGATCAATACCTATATTAAATTTTCAAAAATTGCGATACTTTCCTAATATCTAACGATCATATTATTATTTTGGTTTTCATTATTTTCGGCTATCAAAGAATTAAGAATGCAATGTTTAAATTTAATTTAACTTTATTGAATCTTAAACAGTTCGAATTTTTCGAAATTATTAAAGAAAACTGATACATTAGGTAAACATAAAAATATTTCCTTAAATAAAGAAGGTATAAATGTTATGGTTTCATAATTTTGAAATATTAATAACTGGATCAGTTCAATCACTTTATTATGAATTTATTTGAAAAGCAGTGTATTATTCTATTATTTTGTTGATTGTTCTTAATTTATCCCCCTCTTCAGGATTCCTCATAGAGTGTTTCTCCTTGGAAAAGTTTTCTGGTCCTCCACATGTGTTAGCGCGGTTAGCCGGGCGGCCGACTCGAGCTCCAGCTCCAGCTTCAGCTCGTCTTCTACATCATTGCACCACATGGTGTCCCACCTAATTGCAGTTCGCTGTACTACTTTACGAGTAATAGCTCCTGAAAAGACCAAAGTGATTCCGAGAAAATTGAAACCTTTTAAGAGAAACGAACGGAGAATTCCAACTTCGATTCCACTATTCTATCTTCACATGCTTACTTAAAATGCAACACGCGGTAATGATGATGAATTATAAATAGAATGAACAAAAAGGATGTTTATGTAGTAATAATGGAAATGGGAAATATGATTAGAGAAAAAACTTACTTTTTATTTATTTTTTATCCACTCCATTTATTTGTCTGTATATAACGTAATCTAATTGTGATTTTGATTATTCAAGTTCGATTCCATCTATTTTTTTATAATACCATACTTTTACTATGATTTAAAAGAACTAAAAACAAAAGTGAAGAGATGTCCTTAACGACCGGCGGCCGTTAAGATTTATAACGGACGCGTCACAGCAACTTGAGAGCTAGTAGTAGTGTTTCACAAAAATTAAGATATACTCTTGAACTTATTGAAACTGAAATATATTTTATGTCCCAAGACAAGACAAGAAAGTATCATCAAGAATCAAGATTTCTTGTTAAGAAATCAAGATTTCTTGACAATTAATTTTGTAAATACGCATTTATAAATAAAATATAAAATCTGATGTGGCTAACGCAATACCTCCCGTTTAATTTAATTATTATGCATGTAAATACTTAAAATGAAATTAAATTTAAATACCGGGTTCGACCCCAACCGACGCCAAATATTTCAAATTTTAAATGCCACAAAAATGATCCCTGTGGGGTGCACTCTCCACGCCAGAAATAAGTGCTCGTGAGGTGATATCTGGTAAACGCCCGCACGGTACAAATATGTCATCATATTTACCGAAGAAATCTGTGTTCAAAGCAGATTGGCAGACCCAGCATTGGGTAATATGCCGTGATGATATATTTATTTTATTTATTTATATACTTACCTACATTCATTGCTGACGTGGAGAGTGCACCATAGGGGTAAATTTTGTGCTATTACAAATTCTAAAATATTTGACGCCGGTCGGAATCGATTCGCGTGAAGTGACGCCTGGTAAACACTCGCACAGTACAAATATATCATCATTATTACCAACATCTGTGTACAAAGCAGATTGGCTCATCCAGCAATGGGTAATATGCCATGATGATATATATATATATATATATATATATATATATATATATATATATATATATATATTATCTTACCTATATTTTTACTTATTTACATATGCTGGAAACTGTATAAAGTTCCTTTCCATATAATTGTTGTTCCATTTATTATTATCTTTATAAAACGTTAATATTATTATTTGAAATGATTAGTTCGTTGACAGTGACATATATCTATCAGTTACAAACATTTCAGATTTGAATTGTGTAACCATGTGTATGAGTTGTATTTCAAACGTAGGCTCCGGGATTAATATTATAGATAGTTTTATAAATTTATCCATAAAATATATAGATAAAGTAGATATTAATGCAAACCTGTAGAAAATTTAATAATTTTTATATAACATAAATCTATAAAAAAAAAAAAACATTTAAATGTATTTTTCAAAGAAAAACTAGCTTCCAGTAAAGTGCCATATAAGAGTAAAGTAGAAATACAAGATTTCAAAATTTTCTGAACGATAGTATTTGAGTTAGAATGTAAAGAGGATCCACACACACATACACACAGACATCATCGTGAAAATGTTAAAATTGGATTGTAGGGACTTTAAAACGTGGTCATTTATCATAATTTCGATATGCGATTTTTAGCACGATCCCTGTACCTCCCTTACCAAGGGTAGCGGGAGGCAAAAAAGTAGAGGAAAATGATATATACCGTAATGTCCAGACCTGGCACTGTCTCATTATAAAGAGATAGAAGATATATATGCACATAGTAAGCTAACGACAGGCGATAGTCATGGTTACGTGTACGTCATAAGATCCATGGCATTTGTTTTTTTTTTAAATTTAGACGTAAAATGGGAGAAAAGTCTTTGCCAACTTTAAAAAACTTCTCGAAAGAAGTTACAAAACTTTTTATTGAAGCTGAAATGTCTAACGATGCAAATTTTCATTGGCACAGTAGGCGCCATTTTACATACTTTTTGCAGAACTAGGTCTTAAATTGAAAAGGTCTATTATTAATTCCCAAACAAAGAAACAGGGAATTTTTTTTTGAAAGAAATTGTTAAATTTATACTTTTCCTTTTCGTTCCGTGAATTTTTTGACCTCATCTTGTACATCATCACTCTGAGATTTATAAATAGAAATTTAGAAAATTTGAGCGATCACAATGGACAAAAAATTAAAATTTAAATTAAACAATTTATTCTCTTTTGTACCTAGTTATTATCAGAATTATGCAGTATAATATGATTTGTTTTTATTGTTTTAAAAGTAATTGTTCCGCATTTACTTTGAGGTAAATGTTCTTTTTGCATGTACGCCCCTGTGGAGTAGAGTATAAAGTATCCCTATGCGATAACAATATTTTTATTTTCCCAGAGCTGGTGTGAAATACATTTTACGATGCGTTAAAAATGTACACATTAATTCATTTTTACGTGAAAACAGTGTGTATTTAATTTGTACGAATATGTTTTCACTGGCTCTGCTGAAATAATTAAATAATATTTTTCACCCCAAGCGGGAAAGATGGGATTTGCAAATGTATTAATTAAAAGTTTTTGGGATTTATTTTTAAACAAATTTAATTAATAGAATGTGATATTTACAACTGCATATATTTTTTCGTTTATTTTGCGAACAAATTAAAATAGAAAATACTAAATTTATTATAAAATTAGTACCTAGTTGAAAATGTAGCATGTACTTTGTCTGACATAGTTAACTGAGTAAGGGTGACTGGGCGATGGGCAACTGGGCAATGATCAACTGGAAAACGATGACGTCTGTGTATGCGTGTGTGTATGTGTGTGTGTGTGGATGTTGGAAGGACGATGTCTTAAAACTATACTCAATATCTGTTTAACTACGCATTTCCGAATCTGACATTAATGGGAAGTGTTGAAAAGGTTTTAGTAACAATTGGACAACCGGAAGTAACAGATTCTTGAAAAAATTCTTCTAAATATTATTTTTTGAATTTTTTTTGTTCTTGCTAATAAATTCTCTATCTGATACATTTAAATATTTTATTACATCACCTATAGATTTAGCGATAAAAGAAATATAATATATAAAATAATCTGTTGTAATAAATTTTATAGCCGAAATAATACCATGGAAACCAATTGAAAATTAAAATGTTTGTAACTGAGAGATAAATATCAGTGTCAGAAATCCGGGGACATTACTGAAGATTTTTTCATATATTATTTCTTATTGTATTAATAGTTAAATATTTAAAATTATAGGTATATTACACATACCCTTCAGAAATACTGTTAATCCCAACAATGAATTGGAAACATCTCGAAAAATTAGAAGAGTAGGACAAAATTTCTTCATAGAATGAATTTAAATTTAGAAATATTACGTATAACGATTAGATATAAGTAGAATTTTTGGTGTAGAGTGTAGGTATACGAGAAATGTTAAATACAATAGGGTGCGGGCAGTCTTGTGACTTTGTTAGCCTTGACAAGCAGATATGGGGGCCCGTATCAGAATGATAGTAATTATCTACATAGATGTCAAATATCAAAATTTTTCCTTCTAAATTTCAATTCCATGTAGTTTATTTTTCTAGACAAGTAAATTCCACACTCCTGGTGACAAATTAACCACGTGAATTTAGAAAATCTTGAAATTTTTAATGAAAAATTCTGACATTTGACATCTATGTATATAATTACTATATGTACAGTGATGGACAGAAAAAAATAGGACAGTATTTTTTTCTAGTGTAAACTGATCCTTGTTCCTTTAAATGCAAGTAAATAATTTTTATTAATATTATAGCGCTGGGCAATTTGTTTGATGCGCATTTCTTCTTCCGCCCTAACAATTTCCGAACATTTCACAATATCGCTAATTCGAGGCATTTTTATTACTTCGATTCGAAAATTCAATTTTTGACAAATCAAAATGACAAATATCGTAATTGTAATGCCAAATTCAAGTAACTAAATCTTATAGAAGAAAGTTTACTTGATTTTTCGAGTTATCCAATTTTTTCCTGTCCACCACTGTACATGGATTGCAAATATAATTTTTCATTCTAAATTTCGAGATTTTCCAATTCCATGTAGTTTTTTTTCCTAGACAAGTAAATTCCACAGTTCTGGTGACAAATTAACCACGTGAACTTACAAAATCTTGAAATTTTGAATGAAAAATTCTGACATTTGACCTTTGGCGAGTGGTATTGTGTTGGCCACAACAGATTTTTAATGGTAAATTGGATTAATTCAGGAATCAGCGTTGATCTGTGGCTCAATTCTTGTTAGTTTGTTTTGATTAAAAAATATGAGTGACTGGAATTAAATTTTCTTATAAATGTTAATATAAGAGTATCGTTTAATTCGAGTGGTGGTTCGCTATTCGCTTCAAAGACTCTGAAATGGTTAGATAAATGCATTGCAGTCAGCAATAGAGTCAAACAAGTGTGTAATGCAGCAAGAAAGGACAGGAGGAAGTCCCGTCCCGTATTCTGTATAAAAATGTAGCGCACAACAAAATCAATGGAAACGCCAACGTAGCTGAACAGGGGAACATTTCTGCCTGTTTTATTTTCAAAAGAAAAAATCAACGTCACAATAGTTTTATTGCTTTTTTATTGGAAAATCGACGACTGCGTTTATCCTATTTTTAATGCAAATGTAAAATAAAACAAGTTACAAACAACGTTCATTACATTATATTGTTTCCGAACTTTGCCGCGAAATTCTTGTTTGGAACTTTCCTGAAGAGCAGAAGTTTTACCTATCAGAAACTTATTTTGCATTCAGCAATATTTCAAACTGGAATTTTAATCGATCTCAACTGCACCCGACCACCAAAAAGACATTTTTTTGTTCCCATAATTAATAGCTGTTTGAAGTATAATTTATCATAGCGTTTATTCAATTATTTTAAAAATAGAGAATGAAACTATTTTAATCTATTTTGGTAAAAATTTATGGGCTATGCTTTATTTTCTTTGTATTTTGTACAAATTCTACACAGAATTTTTTTGCAAAAGATTATATATTTCCAGTACATTATCTTCCGCCAGTTCTATTTTATACAAATTCCATAGAGACAGTTTTTAGAAAAATATTCTTTATTTCCAGTAAAATTATACACTGACATACTATGTCAATTGCACTTGACACTGACATGTCTCAATTATAATTGTTATGGAAGTAAATAACTTGAGATATCTAGTTATAACTGCAAATAATTTGACTTAACATATCAAACACTTCCTTTGACTGCTTAAGATTGAAGATTTTATTTGGAAAAATGTCCAAGTGATTGTAGTAGTAATGACTAAAATGAATTGTTTTCACTGTTTTAAGAATACTGTAAAAATTGAATATCTTAAAATATAATTATTTTTCTCAGTGCATAATAAACTGGATAATTTATTTTTTTGCTAAGATCTGCTAAAAATATGAAATATTATTTTATAATACTATGTAGAAGATATGTATAATAACATTAAATGTAAAAAAATGATAACAGTGTTTTTTCAAGAAAAACTGTTAAAATCATCAAATGAGGGGATTACCGGTTGACCAATTATAACCAAAATCTACAGGTTTGCATTAATACTTTTTCTATATATTTTATGGATAAATTTATAAAACTATCTATAATTTTAATCCCTGAGCCTACGTTTTAAACACAACTCATACACATGGTTACACAATTCAAATCTCAAATGTTTGTAATTGACAGATATATGTCACTGTCAACAAACTAATCATTTCAAATAATAATATTAACGTTTTATAAAGAAAATAGTAAATGGAACAATAATTATATGGACAGGAAGTTAATACAGTTTTCAGCATAAGTAAATATGTAAAAATATAGATAAGATAATAAAAACATATACCTTCACGGCATATTATCCATTGATGGGTGAGCCAATCTGCTTTGTACGCAGATGGCGGTAATAATGATGACAAATTTGTCCCGTGCAGGCGTTTAACAGGCGTCATTTCACGCGAATCTCGGGAACGGGTTCGATTCCGACCGACGCCAAATATTTTAGAATTTGAAATGGGCCAAAATTGACCCCTATGGTGCACTCTCCACGCGAGCAGTATATAAATAAATATATCATCACGGCATATTATCCATTGCTGGGTGTGCCAATCTGCTTTGAACACAGATTTCGGTAACGATGATGACATATTTGTACCGTGCGGGCGTTTACCAGGTGTCACCACACGTACACTTATTGCTGGAGTGGTGAGTGCACCACAGGGGTTATTTTTGTGCCATTTAAAATTCGAAATTTTTGGCGTCGATCGGGATCGAACCCGGTATTTAAATTTAATTTAATTTTAAGTATTTACATGAATAAAAATTAAATTAATCACACATCAGATTTTTTTGTATGGTGTTTAGCCAGTTGGCTCTTAATAAAGATTATTATTATTATTATTTATTGGCACTCATCTTGCACTCACATTTGCCATGCCTTGATGTTAATGTAGGATATTTAAAAATTAAAATAGTGGCCTCAATTGGCCGTCCCGGACGGATATCGTCTTCAATCTACTTTCTTCATTGTTTAGAAAGATTGTCACTTATAAACCATAGTTTTCCCAAGGCATGACCTGAAGTCTAAACATTGAATACCTTTTTTGGCGATATCTCACAGACTAATGACGCGAATTATGTTAATGTTTACATACATAAAACTTTTTGATCCATCCTCGTATTTATTTATTTTATAATACAGAAATATCCTATATTACATGTTGTCTACTGCGAGGAACGTATTTTATTCTGAATAATAATATATATCCTTTTCTCGTGTGAAATATACATCGCAGTATTGTTTTGCCATATATCCGTATAGAAGGGAAATGTAATTGTACTTGCGCGCCATCTGAATGTTTGGCACACTTTATAGCAGACACAAATTTTAAATTCAATTTTACGCAGACAATGAATTATAGATAACTCCTAGTTGCTGTATAGGCAGTATATCATCAGATAGCGAGCCATTGAAAACTATTTCCGCATATGGTAATTTTTCAATAGGTGTGCAATAAAATACATAAAGCAAATAAAATCCACTACGAATAGAAACCATAAGCGCGCCAGGAATATTTTCAGACAGAATATTCCTAGCTGTATTTCAAATTTATTTATTTACTGAAAAATAGATTCATTCGGACTTTTTAGTCCACAAACAAAAATTGTATGTCAGTTGATTTGATTTATTTTCGGTAAATATATCAAACTTTGAAACAAACTTGTTCATATATAGTTTTAATAACATTGAACAGTGGTGGGTAGTGGCACCAAAACTATCACAAGGCTCAGTACTTTTTAAAAATATTGTCAAACGGGATTTATCGAGAACAATGCGAACTGTCTAAAGTATTTATACCTCTGATTAAAACTGTCTGTTAACTGACAGTTAAAAGAAAAATATAGCACCGATATATCATAAGTTGTATATACATTAATAATAGGAGGAGTCTAAGGTTAAATTATAACTAAAACTAATACAATTATCCCTTAACCTTAAAGTTATAAAATAAGCTATATACGTATTTCGAGACCTAAGTTCTCATCATCAATAGTACAAATTTAAGCAGAGTAGCTAAGATTACTCAATATGTAAATCATGCCAGAGGTCCTAACAACTCTGAAAAAATCTGATGTGGACACCACACGACTTCCTTGTACGATTATTAAACTATACATATTTTTTTAATAACATGTCATGAGTGATGTGGACACCACACGACTTCTTTCTGCGCCTATTAACCTATACATATTTTTTTAATAATTAAATTACAAAATATTGACAGGCTTAAGCCAAGCTCGAGAAATATTTTGATATAGAACAAAAACTAATTAATTTACTACTATCACTCTTAAATTAACATTAATCTAACCCGGTTCTTTTTAAAGAGAGTTTTGATTACAACAAAGTAATATTTGATTACAACAATGAATATGACTAATTTCACAATAAAAATATAATATTTGTTATTGTACGAATCATAAAATTGCACGTATTTAACGTAATTTGACATGAACATTTTTTTAAAGTTTTTGTCGTAATCCATAGCAAGCTTTATTACAAAAACTGTTAACAACTTCAAGTAATGTACCACTTCCGGTTAGCCTATTTTAACCAAAATCTATTATGTTATTTCGATTGACATAAAAGTCTTGTATACCAAATTTGAAAAGTTTTGGATTATATTTTAAAACAGTTTTTCATTAAAATCTATTATAGGCTTCATGTAAAGTGCCACATCTGGAAATTGTGTAATAACCAGAAAGGGAGGTGCACTACTAGATGTTATAGCAGTCCTAAATACAAAATTTCAACTTTCTACGGCTTACCGTTTTTGAGTTATGCGAGATACGTACGTACGGACGTCACGACGAAATTAGTCAAAATGGATTCAGGGATGATCAAAATGGATATTTCCGCTGAAATCTGAAAATCGAAATTTTTCGCGATTACAATACTTCCTTTACTTACGTACAAGGAAGTAAAAACAAGGGAGAGAACTGGGATTATATAAGCATGGGAGTCACAGGTGAATGAATACCATTAATAAACTAAGATTTAGCGTCCAATGATATTTAAAATATAAACGTCCTATAAAATTTAAGTTTATATTAAATCGAATAGTTTAGAATGGGATCGAAGTATGCGTTCATCAAATTATTTTTAAATTTATTTATTATAAAGCTCTCGTATGAGTCTAAATATCTATCATTATTAAATTAATTGTTTTAAAAGTTTAATATTAGAATTATTTATTTTGTGATTATTAATGAACATATATTGAGCTACGCTAGATTTTTCGGGATTACCGCTTTTTAGATGACAAAAATGTTCTTTAAACCGAGTGTCAATTTGTCTTCTAGTTTGCCCGCTGTAAACTTTAGTACAATCATTACAGCTAATTTTATAAATACCGGATTTTTTGTTAGTATCTATTTTATCTTTAAGTTTACCTAGGTACAGTTATGGGAAATAGTTTATCACCGTTTTTGGCTAATATTATTATTATTATTATTATTATTTATTTAATTTGTATAAAAGTACAATAGAACTTATTACAAATGGGTGGCATTGCAATAGAATGATACATATAAAATTGTTTACAGTAGTGGAGTTTACGTTTACGAAACTACAAATATTTATAGATAACTATAATAGATAAGATATAATATAATAAGAGGGTATAAGCCAGAATATTATATAATATACTTAAATACCCTATTCATTTAACCCTAAATTGAAAATTTTATTTATAGTTACAAATACAAGGAAAAGTTACGCTGTCAACGCAAGAATAAATTAATCTTACAAGCGTTAGGAATGACTATAATTAAGGATAAGTATACAAAAAAATAAATAAAAAAAATCAAGATAATATATTATATATCCATAATGAAATTATTGTTTAAAAATATGCTAATAGAAATAGTGCTAAATACAAATAGTATAACTGGTATTAAGATTTGTTTAATTATTTAGTTGGAGTTTCATATTTTATTCATTTAGCATGAAACTTCTAATTTTAAGAGACTGAATAGTATAGTAAAAAATTTTGTTTATTGAGTCAGTGCTTAAGTTCTTGAACAAGCTTTCGTAATTTGTTTCGGTGAAAACTTTGCCGTATAACAATGGCTGTAGATACTCTTTTCTAAAGTGCTTATATATTGGACAGATAAAATAAAAATGAAATAAGTTTTCTTGTTTATTCGTGTTACAAATAGAACAAATATCGGATGCATTAAGAGAATACTTGATGCGATTGTAGTAGAAAGTGATGAACTGATTACCAGAAAGCCTTATTTGAGAGATAATTCGCGATTTTGCTAGAGCAGTTCCCGAAAGATATATTTCAACCGAGTAGGAATCTTTTAGTAGCTTATAATGGCTACTGAAGGAAGAAATTGAAATTCTTTCCATGTCTTTATTCCGAAGAAGTAATTCGTAGTTATCAGTAATTAATTTAATATTGTTTTTGGTAAACATTTGGGACTCCCAGATATCCTCAAATCCCGATTCCATCACCAGCTCTTTCACTTGAGTTACCCAGTTGAATTCTTTTTTATTGTTTTCAGAGTTTATTATATAAGCATGGGAGTCACAGGTGAATGAATACCATTAATAAACTAAGATTTAGCGTCCAATGATATTTAAAATATAAACGTCCTATAAAATTTAAGTTTATATTAAATCGAATAGTTTAGAATGGGATCGAAGTATGCGTTCATCAAATTATTTTTAAATTTATTTATTATAAAGCTCTCGTATGAGTCTAAATATCTATCATTATTAAATTAATTGTTTTAAAAGTTTAATATTAGAATTATTTATTTTGTGATTATTAATGAACATATATTGAGCTACGCTAGATTTTTCGGGATTACCGCTTTTTAGATGACAAAAATGTTCTTTAAACCGAGTGTCAATTTGTCTTCTAGTTTGCCCGCTGTAAACTTTAGTACAATCATTACAGCTAATTTTATAAATACCGGATTTTTTGTTAGTATCTATTTTATCTTTAAGTTTACCTAGGTACAGTTATGGGAAATAGTTTATCACCGTTTTTGGCTAATATAAAATATTATTAAAATATTAAAACGTGCTTATTCATTAAAATCTGGATATGCGATTTTTAGCATGAATCCAATACCTCTCTTAGCGAGAGGTAAAAAGGAATTGACAAATCAATTGAGAATCACTGTAAAAAAGTATCACTTTCAGGTATTGTTACGCAAATTACAATTTTTTTAAATTTATTAAATTGTATGATTTGTGGCTTAAATATTTCCATATTTTACAAAACTTATTAAAACATTTTGTTATTGATTATATTTAACAAATTATGATTATTTTGCATTTATTAGGTTTTATATCTACGACTAACAAATTACATTAACTATGTGGTTTATGCTAATCCTTTTTAAACGAGATTTAAAAAAAAACCTTAGAAAAAATTAAGAAAATAATTATTGTCCCTATTTTTTCAATCATCCTATATATTTATTTATCTTGTAGTACAATTCCAATAATAAATAAAATTTGAAAGGCTCCTGAAACAAATTAATGAAAAGAATATAAACAAATGTAATAAATAATATACGTTAAGAGAAATAAAGGTTAAGCTGAAAGAAATCTGATATGATTGTCTTTGTAGCAAGTTTAAATGTTTAGCCCTTTCATGAAAGAAAATTCTAAATTGAATTTTCTAAATTGGTCTTCATGTTTAAATCACATTTTATACGGTTGTTTTTATAACATTTCTTTGTAGTTTGTTTCATTGAGACAAAACACTATTTTAGGAGAAATCCGATACAGGACAAAACATCTGAAGTTACGATAAAGAGGAGTGCTACAAAATCTCTTTTACTATTTGCTGCAAACTTTTTATTTCTTTACTTTATTTCCTTTTCTTTATAACTTTTTATCAAAGGCAGAAAATGTGATCATATGTACATAATAGGCACTTGTTATTCTTTTACGAAATAAAACTTACAATAAAACAATAAGAAGAACAATATATTTACAAGGGCAAGGCTAATGTCAAATAGTCGCGCTTTTGCTATTCCTTAATATGTACGATTGTCAGTTAACTGTCAAATTCCTATTTTTTGACATTTTAGTTAGTTTGACAGTTTAGTCGACGATCATTTGCTGAAATAATCGTATACTAAATCCAATTTACCACGTCTTTAAATTAAATTGAGCATCGCATAAAGTTTTGGGGTACAGATGATACTTAAAGAAAACTGTTATTTTGTACAAATTCCATAAAAAAAGTTTCTTGCAAAATATTCTATATTTCCAGTATATTACCTTCCGTCAGGGCTAGGTATTTTTTTTCAAATTCCATACAGAAAATTCAATACTTTCATAAAAATATTATGCCAATTGCACTTGACACTGACATCTTTCAATCAGAATTTTCTTAATATAGTAGCTGTTTCCATGGTTATAACTTAGCTAGCTGGCTGTTCCATGAAATTTAATTTCTTTATGCTATACAGGATGTTTCTTTTAAAACAACCAGCGCTTTTTTGGGCGAACTAATGATTTTTACAGAAAAATGTTATATACAAAATAAATATTTTAGTTTATAAAACGCTCCAGGCGCCTTTTGTGAAAAGGCGCCCTCAGATATACATTGTGATATATTCTGATTTATAACTCCTGGAAATCACAATTAATATTTTTCTCAATTGACATTATTTGCGTTGTGAGATTTATTACAATAGATTATTTTATATATTGTATTTCTTTATCTCTAAATCTATAAAAAATATAATAGAATATTTATATGTATCAGACAGAGAATTTAATGTTCTTTAATACTTGCAAGAACAAAATTTTTCAAAAAATAATATTTAGAAGATATTTTTTAAGAATCCGCTACTTCCGGTTGTCCAATTATTACCAAAACCTTTTCAACTCTTCCTAATAATGTCCAATTGAGAAGTACGTAGTTAAACGAATATCAAGTATTATAGTTGTTGAGAAATCGTCCTTCCAACATTCACACACACACATACACACACACACACACACACACACACACACACAACACACACACACACATATACAGGGTGATCACGCGAGAATGAACTAACAATTATCTCCGTTATTAAGCGAGATAGCGATTATCTTGAAATAAACAAATTTACTATAGACAATATGGGCAATAAGATGTCGTATCACGACATGTTTTGTTACTTCCGGTTCCGGAGTATGTGATACCAACTTTGAAATTTCAAATGGAATATACTATATTTTTAAATAAAATTTGCTTTACAATAGTAGTAAATTAGTAAAAAATGAAATGGCGGACGTTTGAAATATGAATATATTGAATGAAAAAAAATCAAGTATGTGAGATTTTACTGTTTTTTTTTTCATGGATGATATTTTTACCTTCCGTCACCTTTAGGTAAGGAAGGTATTGTCTTTGGTCAAAAAATTCAGTGATGAGTTTTTACTGAATAAGCATGTTTTAGGGTCCCTATAATACGATTTTACCATTTTTACGATGATGTCTGTATGTATGTATGTGTGTGTGTCTGTATGTGTGTCTGTGTATGTGTGACAAAAGTTCCGGATCCCATAACTTCAATACCACGATTCCAAAAATTATAATTTTTTCGTATTCCTCAAGTTTACATCCAGAAGAACAAGTGATTCGATTTTGGTTATAATTGCTCAACCGGAAGTACCCTCGTTTGAAGATTTTAACAGTAAAATATGATTTATTGACATTTAATGTTTTTATAACTTAAAGAATATATTATTCTCTATACGATTTGATTGCATTTTATACTTCATATTCAATAGATATAGAGTTAAAGAATTTTAAAGAAATAAATTTTATAATTCAGCCAGCTATGCTAAACATGGAATCTACTAATATATTCATATAATTCAAATAGACAGATGTCAGTATCAATAAAAAGTAAATTAATGTGGCAGAGATGAGGATGTTGAAGTAGATGTTGGGGAACACACGGTAATAAAATAACTCTATTGTTACAATTTTCTAGAAAGTACAAAAAAGACGGTTACATTGGTTTGAACATGTCATGAGGAGAAATGAAGAATTATATTTGAACAAGAATGAGTAGTTTAGTAATGGGAGGTTGAAGAAGCAAAGATAAGATGGAAGGACTGTATTGCGAAAGACTTGAGAGAAAAAAACCGTATGAAAACGACACGCAAAAATATCGACTCCTAACGAATGGGAAAAGCTAAAGAGGAAGAAGATGTCAGTGTCAAGTGCATTTTGAATAGTTTGTTTATGAAATAATTTTACTGAAAATTTAGAATCTTTTCCAAGAAAAATTATGTATGGAATTTATACATTATACACAGGATTGACGGAAGGTGTTATGCTGGCCACAACAGATTTTTTGAGATAAATTCATTTATATTACGTAACCTAGGCAACATATCCAAAAAAAAAAACACATACACACACATATACACATACACACACACGCAAACACACACACAGCGTCATCATCGTAAAATTGTTAAAATAGGATTGTAGGGACCATAAAACTTGCTTATTCATTAAAATCTGGATATGCGATTTTTAGCATGAATCTAATACCTCTCTTAGCGAGAGGTAAAAATGTGAAACCGGCTAATTTTTTTCAATCACATTATTATTATATATCCCGCAAAAAATTACCAATGTTGCACTATCCTGTCTTTTCCCTACATTAGTCGGTCCAAAATCCTTACCCTAGCGCTATCCATTTCACATAGTTTAATAGCCGATAATATCCAGGTGGATGGAACAGTCTCTCGGCTAGTTTAAGAGCATTCTATGTTCTGCATAAGTCCCGAGCGGGCATCCAATTTCGCTAATGCAAGCGATGCATCACGTGAAGTGAACTACGAGCAAACTAGGGACACGACTTGTCATAGCCGTCAGTTGGTACGACTGACTGTTTGATGGCGCGATGATGAGCTGTAATGAGATGAGAGTACTGATCATTGTTGCAAATTAGTTCTCAAGTTCAGCAAGTTTGATATATTGAAGTAAGTAGGAAACAGTTTTCGAACACGTTTTTAACTAACTGTTTTAACGGATTGGGATCCTCCACTCTCCACTATAGTAACAAATTATAACATGGATCATTTTTAATAAAACTATGATAGGACTACAATTTTTTTTGCACGATCGGGATTTTTAATTTTTTTTATCGATCTCTAATGAACTTTATTTATTTATTTAGAAAAGAAACCAACAGTACATAGGTACCAATTACAGGTTTCCAAAGTTAATTATAAACAAACAATAGTTAACAATAAATAACATTGTGATTTGATGATACGTAGAGTGAATAAGAACTTAAGAATTAATATAAATTATTTTTAATAATAGTTTTAAATTGCTGTATTGATGTACAGAACAAAACAACATCAGAAAATTTAGAATTGTACAGAAAAATTTTTGAAAGATGTCCGATCAAGGTCGTCTACGAATTGTATGAATTTAGATTTTTGCTCCGCCCATTATGACAAATTCAGTAATGTCGTTTGCTTAGTTTTTATGAGGATACGTAAGATACTACTGTTATTTTATTATTATTTATTTATTATATATATATATATATATATATATATATATATATATATATATATATATGTATATATATATATATTACAGTAAAAGCATTGAAAATTCAAAAATAAGTCAACTGGTAAGTTTATAAGCAAATGTAAAACCAAATATGTTAAAAATAAGATAATGACACAATGTCAGTGTCAGTGGCTCTGACAGAAAATAACGTTATTCGTACGGCTATGAATCACGGTAATGTATCTGAATTAATAAATATGTCTTAACTCAGTCGAAACAATATGAATTTTTGAAAGACAAGCGAGTTATATCCATCCTTATCGCACATTCTTATAGCCTTTGCAAAAGAAAGAGATAAATGTATGCCTATTTGTTAATTCGTTCGTGATACAGGTGCCCTTGATCGGACATCTTTTAAAAAATTTACTGTACGTGGACATCATTCTATTTATAGGTGAATTCCTATAGTTTTTTCTATGACAATGCGGTAAAATGAACAGGTCCTTAGATCTAGTGTTCTTTCGGCTAACAGAAAAAAATATTTTCAATACAAACTTTGACGCATCAAGCAAATTATTACATGTTTTGTTTAAGATCATATATCATATCTGCCAAAATTCTTCTGTTTTCCAAAGAAAGCATGTTAAAATATTGTAATCTTGTTCATAGTTATTACATTCAATATTGAATATTCTATAGAGTATGAATACATTTTTTTTACCTCTCCCTAAGAGAGGTATTGGATTCATGCTAAAAATCGCATATCCAGATTTTATTGAATAAGCACGATTTAAGGTCCATAGAATCCGATTTTAACATTTTTACAATGATGTCTGTGTGTGTGTGTGTGAGGTTGTTGGAGACACGATTTCTCTAATTCTATAAGACTAAAGACCTGTTTGACTACGGATTCCTCAATCTAACAGTAATGGGAAGAGTTGAATAGGTTCTGGTAACAATTGGACAACCGGAAGTGGTAGTTTCTAAAAATAAAATTCTAAATATTATTTTTTGAAAATTTGTTACTACAAATATTAAAGATAATTAAATTCTCAATCTGACACACTTAATTTTTTTATTATATCTCCTATAGGTTTGGAGATATAGTATATAATATTATAGAATAATCTGTTGTAATAAATCTCGTTGCCCGAAAAATATTTGCGATATTTAAATTTTTGTAATTGACATGTAAATGCAAAATGTCAGTGTCAGATTTTTCTAGGAGGTATGAGTACATTTAATATATATTATTGTATTATTAATTAATTATATATATTTAAATTACAGATATGTTAATATTACATATATCCTTAAGAAATACCGTTAATACCGTCAATGAATTTGAAGAATTTTGAACATAATAGAATAGTAGGATAAAATTTCTTATAGAACGAAAGAAGAGAAACAATTTCAATTATTTGTGTGTACTTATAGGGCGCGAGCAGACATGTGACTTTGTTGGCCTTGGCAAGCAGATGAGGATCCGTGTCAGAATAACGGCTAGTAGTTTTTACATAGATGTCACAATTGTCATATGTCATAATTTTTCATTCAAAACTTCAAAATGTTCTGCTGTTTATTTGTCATCCATTAGTATGGAATATACTTGTCGAGGAAAATAATCCACATGGATTTGGAAAATCATAATGTTTCGAATTAAAACTTATGATATTTGACACCTATGTATATTACTAGCTCTCATTCTGACACGGGCCCCCACATCTGCTTGCCAAGACCAACAAAGTCACATAACTGCTCGCCCCCTATGCTACATAAAATGAAAATGGCGAGAGGTATTGTGCTGGCCACAACAGATTTTTTGTATTTGTTCTCACCACATACGAGTTTATACAGATTTCGCTGTTGCCCTCTGTTACTATGCGAACCAAATTACTTATTAAACTATCTTCATATTATATACTTATTGGTACACAAATTAGGAAAGTTACAAGGTATGAGGTCAGGAAAATGAAGTGAACTGCACTACAGACAACAATTTTGAACTACTTTGATATCAGCTGCAGCAACCATTGCCAATTCTGCAACGGATGAATGTACCCTATAACTTACGGCTTGGAAGAAGATTGTTACTAGAACGTAAATGGGGTAATTATGGTCAGTGCTAATGACTGAGGCTGATTAGACATACACTCGTGAAGTTTGCTAAACGATTTCGAATGTATTATAGTTAATAGAGCGAATATAGCGATTTCTATTTATAACCTGCGAGAGAACATAACATTTACATCCACTTACAGTTGATTGTAGTTGGGAATTTAGTGTTTATGCTCAAGAGTAGATTGTGAGAGATTGTGGTTAGTTGTATCGAAATGTATAGCTGTTTTACATGTTACGAGCACACTCTCCAAGTTTTAATACTACCATAAGTTCTCAATTTCCTTTATACTAGACATATACAAATACATGTCTAGGAGAATATACAGGGTGTTTCTTTTAAAACAACTAGCGTTATTTTGGGTGAACTAATAACTTTACAGACAAATGTTATGTACAAAAAATCTTATGTGGCCAACACAATACCTCCCGTTTAATTTAATTTTGATTCATGTAAATATTTAAAATTAAATTTAAATACCGGGTTCAATCCCGACCGACGCCAAATATATCGAATTTTAAATGGTACAAAAATGACCCCTGTGGTGCACTCTCCACGCCAGCAATAAGTGCTCGTGAAGTGACACCTGGTAAATTATCAAAATCTGTGTACAAAGTAGATTGACACATCCAGCAATGGGTACTATGTCGTGATGATATATTTATTTTATTTATTTCTATACTTACCTATATTTATTGCTGGCGAGGAGAGTGCATCCCAGGGGTCAATTTTGTGCCATTTAAAATTCTCGTGGCTGTGTGCCTGAGTGTCTGGTCGCGAATCTGGGGACCCGGGTTCGATCCCGACCGACGCCAAAAATTACATCGCATTTTAATGGCACAAAATTGACCCCTGTGGCGCACTCTCCACGCCAGCTATGGGTGCCCGTGAGGTGACGCCTGGTAAGCGCCCGCACGGTACAAATATTCCATCATTACCGATATCTGTACAAAGCAGATTGGCACACCCAGCAATGGGTAATATGCCGTGATGAAATATTTATTTATTTTATTTATTTATTTAAAATTCTAAATTATTTAGCGTCGGTCGGAATCGAACCCGTTTTCCAGATTCGCGTGAAGTGACGCCTGGTAAACGCCTGCACGGAAAAAATATGTCATCATTATTACCGACATCTGTGTACAAAGCAAATTGGCTCACCCATCAATCAATGGGTAATATGCCGTGATGATATATGTTTTTGTTATATTATCTATATTTTTACATATTTACTTATGCTGGAAACTGTATTAAGTTCCTTTCCATATAATTATTGTTCAATTTACTATTTTCTTTTTAAAAAGTTAATATTATTATTTGAAATGATTAGTTTGTTGACAATGACATATATCTGTCAGTTACAAACATTTGAGATCTGAATTGTGTAACCATGTGTATGAGTTGTGTTTAAAGCGTAGGGTCCGGGATGAAAATGATTATAGATAGTTTTATAAATTTATCCATAAAATATATAGAAAAAGTAGTAATGCAAACCTGTAGAAAATTTAATAATCTTTAATTTTTATACATATAACATAAATCCCGAAAAAATAACATTTAAACGTATTTTTCGAAGAAAAACTATTTTGAGCTTCGAGTAAAGTGCCATTTTCGGTTTTCTGATTTACTCCAAAATCTAATGGCAACTTTCCATATAAGAGTAAGGTAGAAATACAAGGTTTCAAAATTTTCTGAACGATAATATTTGAGTTAGAGCGTAAAGAGGATCCATCCACACAGATCATCGTGAAAATGTTAAAATTGGATTGTAGGGACTTTAAAACGTGGTCATTTACCAAAATTTCGATATGCGATTTTTAGCACGATCCCTATACTTCCCTTACCAAGGGTAGCGGGAGGTAAAAATAAGGGTATTATTTTTAATCTTATAATTAAATGAATAAAAAAAGTCACGTCGTTTATTGTTTTGTCCATTGTTAGAAATCGTATTTATTAAGTGTTATTGTTTCAGTAGTTTTGATAAAATAAATTAGTGAACACTTAGTATTCAATTTTTAAAATCACAATAAATAAATAAAAACTTTATAATTATTAAAATTAGTTTTTTAGCAATTATTGGACATCATTTACTAAAATCTGACTGTTAAATAACACTATAACAATAAGGATGAATAAAAATCAAAATCCAATAAATTCAATATCACTTTTAAATACATGCGTCCTCATTATCAATAAATATATTATTCATAATAAAATTTAGATCAGAACATTTTGATTTATTTTGAAATATTTATAAACGATAATTAACCAATTATAAATTGCGATGAATTTTTAAATAACATTAATATTAATAGGAATTAATGTATTTCATGTCATGTCCTCTTTTGAGTCGTAAAATTGATTTATAGTAAGCCTCAAATTAAAAAACCTGTATGAAGTACAAACAAATTGAATCATTTGAAAATGTTTCAGATCTGTGCCAATTAGATATTAGTCGCAGATTCTGCAATGGAAATATTTTTCATATTTGCTGTCCGTTGGATTCAAACCCAGGCTCCCGAACAACAAAGCAAATTAATTAGGCTACTAAAATAAAAATTACTGTTATTTATGCATTTTTGTATTTCTTTCATCGCAAATCAATTTATCTTTGCTTTTAAGAAAATAAGCGAAGCTAAACTGCTCTTGTTTTAAAAATACAAGAGAAGGAACAGATAATGACATTTTCAGTGGCAGTCCTGAGATAATTCCCCGGATCAGGCTGCCCGGAGCGACCGGAGCTAGGGTCGGACCCACACAATGTAATCAAGGGAAACAATTCAATTTAACACGACAGAAATTTCATATTTTTGTGTGAAAAATAAAGTTCAGGTTAGGGTCTTACCTAATTTGTTAAACAGATCAAAGAGGATAATGCTGAAGAGTTAAGAAAATAATTACAAAGCGTTTGGTTTCGTGGAAATTGAATGGGAATTAGTAATAAAACTGAAGCCATTTAAACATTTTTATTTGCATTAATCGTATTCAAAAGTTCTTTTTCGTTTGATTAGGTAAACCTTTAATAATTTATAATAAATACAGAAGTTTCACTATGTAAAATTTAAATATTTTGATAATGTATACTAAAAGTATGCCATATAACTAGTATGTATAGGAAGAGTCTGGACCAGATTATTTTTGCATACTTTGCATTTATGCAAGTTTGGTTGCATAATGTACGAGGGTGGATTGAAAAGTTTCCGGAATTACGAAGAAGATTCTGGAAAGCAATCTTATCTTCTTCTTTTATTTAACTCTTCATATGAACTGTCAAGAAATTTCAATACAATCTGTCAATCGGTCTAATCGTGACAAGCGTCTGTGTCGATCTACCTAGCGTTAAATCGGTAATGGATAAAAACGAAGTTCATGCGGTGATCAAGATTTTTCATTTGAAAGGAGAGACGGCAACGGAGATCATAACCAGGTTGGATGCTGTCCTGAGGAATGCTTTACCTTCATTTTCCACTGTGAGTTGCTTAAAAACTCCTAATTAATCTTCTTCTGGAATGCTCTCCAACTAAAAACTGTAAAAATATAATTCATGATTAGAAATGTTCTCTGGGTAATTTCATATTTTCACTCACAACGATACTTTAAATAACCACCAGATTTTCTTACTCTCAATAATTCTAGCGTGTCTCCCGTAAAAGCAATAGTCTTTTTCGATTAAAACAGATAGAAAATATTCGTAGTACACATAGTAAAGCCTAGAATCCACATGGCGCGATTATGGTATGAAACGGGAGAGGAAAATTCGCTCACATTATAATCTTAAGGGAAAAAACTCGTATCAACTCGATCGCTGTGCGAGTTTTTACCCGCTCCGCTTATCCTTGCTTACCCCCATTAGTGTAAATATTATAGAGTTGTTGTTCTGGACGGTGTGTGTCTTGTGCGGTGCCTTTAAAAATTAGAAAAAATGCTTTTCGTCTAATTTTGCATTAGTTTTAAATTTAAATAAAGACCGTGTACTTCTCTTTTCTTATATTACTAATTCACCATTTGTGTTTTCTTTTTAGTTGGGAACTTAGTAACATTCTGTCATTATTGTAATCAACAACTGAATCACTTGTTTCAGAATTTAAGCTTCCTAACAACATTAATGCAAGCATACTGTACACAGGAATTTCCAATTCATGTGGAGTCATGAATCCTGCCCGGGGCCGAAGTTCCGGTGGAACATTTTTCGGTCCCCTATCCGTACCCACTTTATATAGTCCTCGCGCCATGTGGGTTCTAGGTTTAAGCCACCATATGTCGGGTTTCATGGTTACGTGCTTATCATAAGGGTTCCATGATGTTTTTTCAAAATTTAGACGTAAAATATAAGAAAAAGCTTTGGTAACTTTAAAAAACTTCTCAAAAGAAGTTACAAAAGCTTTTATTGCAGCTAAAATGTCAAATGATGCATTTTTTCACCGAAAAGTGACTGCAATATTTTTGTGGTTTCGTTTGACAGCCCAGTAAAAGGCGACATTTTACTTATTACATGCAGAGAAAGAAAGTAATCTGTTAAACAGTGGCGCGTAATCCTATGGGTAAAAAGGGCAATTGCCTGGGGAGCCATCAACAGGTGGGCCTCAGAGTAATTTTCTTAGAAGAATTAAAAATTATATAAGAAATTCATTTGGACAAATTATTTCCTAATTTGGCATTATTTAAGTACAGATTTTATCTCGAGTATATAGGGTCAATTTTTAGAGAAAAGTTTAATAGTCGCTACATGTATTTTCTATCATTTGTTTTTGAGCAACAAGCAAAAATTCGTTGTCTGCGCATTTCGAAATTATCTCATATTTAACTCATTATGCAAGTTAGAAAATATTTCTACAAAAAAATTTAGTTTTTTTTTCATATTTCTTAATAATTTTCATTTTATTATGTTATATTAAGAATTTTGTTTTACATAAATTTAAATAAAACCTATGACAGTGTTTACCTTTGGCGCTCAGAGCTGTCGCCTCCCAAAATCATTCCCGACGTGTCTATAAACACTGTACTTACATGGGGCCCCTAAATTTGAATTTGTCTAGAGCCCCATGAAGCTATAACGCGCCACTGCTGTTAAATTAGATATTGATGAATGTTATATCTTTTATTTTTGATATGTTTTTTAAAGAATGAAATCAAAAAGAGATTTTGTAAACAATTTTATTAATTTGAAACCATCTAATGATATACCTATAGCACATATAAAACTTCGTATTTATAGTGTACAGTAACAGTGAAACACAAAAAGGGAAAAACGAATGTAAGATGTATGCTTTTCCTACAATGTGTTCGTGATTGCATTATTTTACAGAAGCTTAATTTGCTGGAAGAGTGCTAAGTGTTTAGAGTTTTCTGTTTTGTAAATTAGTTGCATTCGTAAATTTCCTGGGTTATTTTAAAAGTACATACATACATTACACTGAAGCTTGTATAATTAAATACAAAAGACTTCGCAATGGAGTCCGGTACTAATTTTTTCAATTTATGTTTACCTTTACCTTCCCTCCCCTTTAAGTACGGAAGGTATTGTCTTTGGTCAAAAAATTCTATGTTGAGTTTTTAGTAAATAAGTATGTTTTAGGGTCCCTATAATACGATTTTACCATTTTACCATGATGTCTGTATGTGTATGTATGGATCGAATAACTTCAATATCACGATTCAAAAAATTATAATTTTTTCGTATTCCTCAAGTTCACATCCAGATTTTGGTTATAATTGCTCAATCGGAAGTACTCTCATTTGAAGATTTTAACAGTAAAAAATGATTTATTGACATTTAGTGTTTTTATAACTTAAAGAATATATTATTCTCTATACGATTTGATTGCATTTTATACTTCATATTCAATAGATATAGAGTTAAAGAATTTTAAAGAAATTAAATTTTATAATTCAGCCAGCTATGCTAAACATGGAAACTACTAATATATTCATATAATTCAAATTGACAGATGTCAGTATCAATAAAAAGTAAATTAATGTGGCAGAGATGAGGATATTGAAGTATATGTTGGGGAAACACGGAAAGATACGGTAAGAAAATAACTCTAGTGTTACACGTTTTTAGAAAGATACAAGAAAGACGATTACATTGATTTGAACGTGTCATGAGGAGAAATGAAGAATTATATTTGAACAAGAATGAGTAGTTTATTAATAGGAGGTTGAAGAAACAGAGGAAGACCAAAGATAAGATGGAAGGACTGTATTGCGGAAGACTTGAGAGAAAATTAACTGAATGAGAACGACACGCAAAAATAGGGACCCCCTAACGAATGGGAAAAGCTAAAGAGGAAGAAGATGTCAGTGTCAAGTGCAATTCAAATAGTTTGTTTATGAATATAATTTTACTGGAAATTTAGAATCATTTGCAAGAAAAATTATGTATTATACATTATACACAGGATTGATGGAAGATATTGTGCTGGCCACAACAGATTTTTTAAAGTTGGCAGAGTTTTCTCACATTTTACGTCTAAATTTTTAAAAAACAAATGCCATGGATTTTATGACGATCACGTAACCATGACTATCGCAGAATGAATGTGGCAGAGTTGAATATGTTGAAGTAGATGTTGGGGAAGACACGGAAAGATACGGTAAGGAATGAAGAATAAGGGAAAGAACTCTAGCGTCCTTCTAAAATCCACACACACACACACACACACACACACATGCACACACATATACACACACACACACACACACACACACACAGACGTCATCGTAAAAATGTTAAAATCGGATTAGGGACCTTAAAACGTGCATATTCACTAAAACCTCGACATGCGATTTTAGCAAGAATTCAATACCTCTCTCATCTCAAGTTTTTGTTTTATCTAGTCCTAGTTCTGCTCTACGATGACGAGATGCTCTATAGTTAATAGTAGGAACCATAGATTAAGGAAAATATATAGTAGAAGATTGGGTATCTCCCTTATAAACCGTGATAACAAGTTTTAGTGCCGTCTATGAAAAGGTCAGAGAACTAAATTTGACAGCCGAGAAAGTCGCGGGAAATATGAATTCATTTTGAATTATTCGAAACTTTAAATTTTACTCCTTGATAATGTAATTAATAAAAAATCTATCGAAAACATAATTTATTAAAGACATTATCAAGAAATGTGAAATATATGTTGAACTATAAAAAAAAAAAAATTACAGTACTTAATATGTTAATGTCTTTTTTTTAAAATATATACATTACATTATTTAAATCAAATAATAAATAAATAACTACAAATCTCAAACTACACGGCGACAACTATTAAAGTTTAAGAACATACTACTCAAGGAATCAAAAATTTGAATTATTATTATTACAAGAGGTAATATTATTTAAAAAAAGGGATGTTACTTTAAATGTCTGCCAGTTATCAATGTTTGTCCACTTTTTAACAAATCTACCCTCTTCTATACTCATTTTTTCTTAAAACTGACACCATACTATTTCAACATTCTTTGATGAATCTTATGAAGCTTCACGTCCTTTCGCCAAATAATGTAATATTTTGCTGCTCTTCTACGGTGTAAATATCTAAGAGCACCACCATGATATAAATTCTCCTGGTCCACTTACATAAACTATTTCTTCTATTGGGCACTGTCAACTTCTGCAAGAATGTGTCTTCACGATGCAGGAGTTACAAATATTTCATGTGATTTTTTCTGAAATATTATTAATTTGTTGTTGTATTTTATATCACCCCCGTATAATAATGCTAGTATGAAAACTAATATACTTACCGAGAATATATTGAATGATAAAGTAATATATTGCAAGAAAGATACAGTTTCACAAATAACAGTTTTAAATGTCAAATAATTTCGAACGATGCAATAGAGAATTGTGGGAAATTTACAGCAGTTCTCAAACATATGTTACCTTTTTATAGTATTTTGACATTAAACTTTAAGAATCCCTGTAAAATCTGTACTACTAAAGCCATCTATGAAAGGGTCAGGAAGTATTTCCAAACGCTACTAGATTGAAAACTTGTTATCACGTTTCTGTATGCAGTTTCACCCCCCTGGTAGGACCCTATCATGTGTGGGAATGTTCCTCTCTTGCTGAGAGAGTGGTGTAAATATAATTGGTAAGATAGACACCTTGATGTTCTTAGTTGCAGTACATGCAGCGGAAACGTCTTTAACGAGCGCAGCACACATTATATCTGTGTGTAATGCAAGTCCGCCTGAGAGTTATGTGTGCATGCACAGCGAACTACATTTGGAAAGCTTAATTAACCCCCTAATCTACGAATTTAAACCACACTCAAACAGTTGCCTAACAGGGTTACCACTTCTCTCTCTCTCTCTATTCACACACACATATAAGAACTTTTTCTCAAAGGAAACTGTCATACAGAATGTGACGAACATTAATTTCAAAAACATATATTATCACACCTATGTACATTTTAATTAAATATGAACAGAGTAAAGAGAAACATTTAAAGAGAATGTATTCATATAAGGAAGCTGATGAAAATAGCCGTACTGTGAAGAAGGGGTACATGTTTTCGAAACTATTAGCCGTACTGCCCAAAATAGCTATTTGTGTATTAAGAGCGCAAAATAGGACATTGTCGATTGAGAGGTTGTTCTTTCGAAATCGACAATGTCCATTTGCGCTCGAAACACACAAGATTTTTTCTACAATCGCCAAGGTGGGGTCCTCCACCCTAACAAAAAAATAATAAAATGTACACTTTGTACTTACACTACTACTCAATTAATAAGGATTAATATAAAGAAAAAACGTCTTTTATATTTAATTTTAATTTATCGTTATTTCCCAATCTTCTTGACCTATTGCTTTAATCTAATCTAAACATTTTATACTATCGTTTTTGTAAATGGATGCTCTATTTTATTTTCACAATAGTGCGGTATTTTTTTTTTTTTTTGGTTATGTAATTTACCGACAGAGGAGTTATATGTCATATTGATTTGTAAAGGTGGTAAATGTGTCACTACAGTGCCATTAGCTTCTCACTAAACGTTTCCATTAAGAATGTAGACAAGTGATATTTCTCAACATTGTATAGATACAAATTTTGACAGCGAGCGTTTTTTCTACTTTATCGCGCTAGAGCGGAAAAGTGACATTTTGCGTTGACAAAAGAGAGCGCAAATGGCTACTGTCTATGTAGACTGTAGAAAAAATATTATCTTTATGTTTTTACCTTCCGTTACCTTTAGGTAAGGAAGATATTGTCTGTAGACAAAAAATTCAATGATAAGTTTTTAGTGAATAAGCATGTTTTAGGGTCCCTATAATACGATTTTACCATTTTTACGATGAAGTATGTATGTATGTATGTATGTGTGTTTGTGTTTGTGTGTGTGTATGTGTGCGTGTGTGTCTGTGTGACGAAAGTTTCGGATCGCATAACTTTAATACCACGATTCTAAAAATTATAATTTTTTCGTATTCCTCAAGTTTACATCCAGAAGAATAACTGATTAGATATTGGTTATAATTGGTCAACCGGAAGTAGCCTCATTTCAAGATTTTAACAGTTAAATATGATTTATTGACATTTAACGTTATTATTTAAAGAATATATTCTTGTCTATACGATTTTGTTGCATTTTATACATCATATTTAATAGATATAGAGTTAAAGAGTTATAAATATATTAAGTTTCATAAATCAGCCAGCTATGCTAACCATGAAAATTGCTAATATATTCAGATAATTCAAATTGACAGATGTCAGTATCAATAAAAAGTAAGTGAATGTGGAAGAAATGAGGATGCTGAAGTAGATGTTGGGGAATACACTGACAGATACTGTAAGAAAATAACTCTAGTGTTACAAGTTTCTAGAAAGATACAAGAGAGACAATTACATTGGTTTGAACATGTCATCAGGAGAAATTAAGAATATATTGGAAGAAAAATGAATAGCTTAGTAATAGAAAGTTGAAGAAACAGAGGAAGACCAAAGATAAGATGGAATGACTGTATTGCGGACGACTTGAGAGAAAAGAAACTGAATAAGAACAACACGCAAAACAGAAATGAGTGGAAGAAGAAAATAAAAAATAGCGACCCCTAACGAATGAGAAAAGCTAAAGAAGAAGTTGTCAGTGTCAAGTCCAATTTGCATAATTTGTTTATGAAATAATTATACTGGAAATTTAGAATCTTTTGCAAGAAAATTTGTGTGGAATTTATACATAATACATAGGATTGACGGAAGGTATTGTGCTGGCCACATCAGATTTTTTAAATTTGAATAAATCTGTTGTAGAGTATTCTATTTGAAAATTAAAAGTTGCTATTAATTATTCAAAACCGGAAATAATAATATTGAGCTATATCTGAAATATGTGTATACTATAATTTATGTTCTAATTGAATTCACTAAAATTAATAATAAGCGAGATAATCATATTTGCTGGGTTATTTATAGTCGGCCATCCTGTAAATTGTTTTTTTTTGCTGGATGTTTGTATAAAAGATTGTCCAAGTTCGTGAGATAATGATAAAAGGTCAGCAAGTTGGTATCCCTGCTCTGGAGAGCTAAAGAACCCAAGGGATCTTTCAACTGACGATTAGGTTAACAACCAGCTATCAAGCTTCCATTTCATTCTATCTACCGTATCATTTTTAAAGATTCACTTGTCGTAGCACTCTTCAGCCTTAATTAATTATATCTTACAAATTGAAATAATAACAATTATAGTAATAAAATTAGTACAAAATACTGTTACTGGATATATTATTGGGTATTAACTTTTCACCTATAATTTCATAATTTAATTTTAAAGATCTGTAACTTTTATTCTATAAATTAAAAGACTTTTCAATTTAAATAGACAACAAATATGCGCAATGAGATCTGCGCATAGTAAGCTGACAAATGGCAGGAGCACAGTACATAATAAAGAGAAGTATTCCGACGTAGCGGTCAAGTGTATCGCCAGAACGCAGGCAGTTGTGTGCGAGAGAGACAGAAAAAGGTGTCTATCATGCCGTGCGCTACCGCGTTAACTGAATAAAAATAATTCATTAATACTTATATAATTATATATATTATTATATATTATATTATTTTAATAATAATTTTTATGCTGTAGACATATTTTCAAGTTGATCAATTTTATTTAATATGTCTTAATCATTTAACTGTTTGATTTTTTGTCGTGCAGCTTTTAGTTCATCAATTATTTTATTCTTAATTTTTAGCCTTTTCTGCACTTGTCTCATACTGTCTAATCGTCTGCGCACTAACCGATTCTTAGAAACTGTATTTATTTTAAGTTTGTTTTTGAAATTTACGGTTGCTTTTTTAGATTTCTTACAAAATGTACAATTAGATTTATTGTTGCTACTTTCAGAAATACAATCTTCCAACAAATATGGACAACTAACGTGTCTCCACACTTATAGGCAGTGATCTCTGACATTTAATTGGACTGAAATTTGTAGGACTTTCAGCTATATCAATTCCACCGTAGAAAACGGCGGTATTATGTAATTTATTTACAATATCTTGTATTTCTTCTATGTTAGAGGGGTTTTCAGTTTTACCATAAATTATTAAGTGATCAAATATATAAATGTTCATCGTATTTGGAGTTAATACAATTTTTCTTTTTATAACTGTTTCACCAAATTTTAAAGCAGTCATTTCAGAAATAGAAATTATTTTATCTGTAAATCAAGTAAATTAGGTACAGAAGCAAGTTGATCTACAATTGTCTCTAGATCCATATTATTATTTACTACATCACAAGCCAATGAAATTTTTGGACAATAAAATAATGTTACTTTAAATTTAAATTAAACTAACTTGTTTCTGGTTCAATTATTTCTCTTTTTTGTCAATTAAAGCATGTCGATATAGTGAACGCCGCTGTTTTATGTCTTTTGACAAATATTTTGGGCAATTCGGGAATATCCTGCGATAACCTTGGGTATGCTAGTGAATACTTAAAAAAATGTATAAATATTTAAGACAGATTTTGAAAATACGTATATGAATTATGCTTACTGAATACGTTTCAGTTGTTACTTCCTTAATAATATACTAAGGTTGAAAATGCTTTTCACAAATATAGTCTTTCGATGTTAATATTTTATCTTTTCGTGGTATTTACAATTGGGTACCTCTTACCCATTTTTATTAGTCTATTATATATGCTACTGTTAACACCATTAATAAACAAGAACTTGAAATCGTGAAAATAATATAGGAAAACTCGATAGCAACACAGTAAGCGAACGGAATGCATAGACACTTTCTTCTGTCTTTCACTATCCTTCTCTCTCGCACAATTGTCTACGGACGGGCGACGCTCATCGCCGCTTGTAATCGGCTGGGTTACAATACCTGTATGTATCTTCTACCGTGGGCAGGAGCTATGGTTACGTGATTCCTTGCTGAGATCCATGGCGTTTGTTTTTTCTAAATTTAGACGTCCTTGTTTAGACGTAAAATGTGAGAAATAGTATGTTACAGGTTCATCGATAACGAGGTCAGCTATTAGCATGAGGCTGGAATTTGCATATCCGCAAGGAGTTTATACTATTTTATTTGCAATCAATTAGTAATCATTGAGTTTTAAACATTCATCATATTAATATTTTTTGACAGTTTTTCTATAATTTGTTTAGTCTAAGGCGATTTCGGGCGACATACCCGTTCACTTGCTAGGATTAGTCACGGTCAGTTACGGTATGATATGGTCGGTAGTGGCGCCAAAAATCGTCTGGTTCACTTGTTGGCACCGTGCTTGGTGGTTATGTATATTCCGTGTCAAAAATAGTGTCTGACAGTTAAAATGCATGTCAATAAGAAAATTAAATTATCCTGTGTTAAATAATAGTGGATTGTTTATATTCTTTAATAAAAAGATTGATGCTGTGTTGTTCTGTATTGTATCTGATATACTGAAGAATAAATATAATAGAATACCAGACTTTTATGAAAAGTAGATATCTAATTATTTAAATTTTGATTTTTTTTAACATTTTCGTATGTGCTGTTTTATAATCAAAGCATTGCCAAAAGAACTAGGAACATTAATACACATTAAAAAATCTGTTGTGGCCAGCACAATACCTCTCGCCATTTTCATTTTATGTAGCATGGGGCGCGAGCAGTTATGTGACTTTGTTGGTCTTGGCAACCAGATGTGGGGGCCCGTGTCAGAATGAGAGCTAGTAATATACATAGGTGTCAAGTATCATAAGTTTTAATTCGAAACATTATGATTTTCTAAATACATGTGGATTATTTTCCTCCACAAGTATATTCCATATTAATGGATGACAAATAAACATCAGAACATTTTAAAATTTTGAATGAAAAATTATGACATATGACAATTGTGACATCTATGTAACAACTACTAGCCGTCATTCTGATACGGATCCTCATCTGCTTGCCAAGGCCAACAAAGTCACATGTCTGCTCGCGCCCTATATGTACACACAAATAATTGAAATTGTTTCTCTTCTTTCGTTCTATAAGAAATTTTATCCTACTATTCTATTATGTGCAAAATTCTTCAAATTCATTGACGGTATTAGCGGTATTTCTTAAGGATATATGTAATATTAACATACCTGTAATTTAAATATATAATTATTTAATTAATAATACAATAATATATATTAAATGTACTCTACCTCCCAGAAAAATCTGACAATGACATTTTGCATTTACATGTCAATTACAAAAATTTAAATATCGCAAATGTTTTTCGGGCAACGAGATTTATTACAACAGATTATTTAAAATAAATAATAAATATTTCATCACGGCATATTACCCATTGCTGGGTGTGCCAATCTGCTGTGTACACAGATATCGGTAATGATGGAATATTTGTACCGTGCGGGCGCTTACCAGGCGTCACCTCACGGGCACTCATTGCTGGCGTGGAGAGTGCGCCACAGGGGTCAATTTTGTGCCATTAAAATTCGATGTAACCTATACGAGATATAATTAAAAAATTATGTGTGTCAGATTGAGAATTTAATTATCTTTAATATTTGTAGTAACAATTTTTTAAAAAATAATATTTAGTTTTTTTTTTTAGAAACTACCACTTCCGGTTGGCCAATTGTTACCAGAACCTATTCAACTCTTCCCATTACTATTAGATTAAGGAATCCGTAGTTAAACAGGTCTTTAGTCTTATAGAATTTGAGAAATCGTGTCTCCAACAACCTCACACACACACACACATCCACACACACACAGACATCATTGTAAAAATGTTAAAATCGGATTCTATGGACCTTAAATCGTGATAATTCAATAAAATCTGGATATGCGATTTTTAGCATGAATCCAATACCTCTCTTAGCGAGAGGTAAAAATATAGTGGTTTTATTCCGGCTCCTTTAAAAAAATCAATGTTATCTGGCTAAAGGCGACACGTTAATATCAACAAGCGATAGATTTAAATTGCTTAATCTTCAACATGCTTCATTATTCCTAGAGGTTTTCCATAATATTTTGTAGTATAAGTATCATCTACAAATAAATATTTATTCATTTTTAAAACTTTATTCTGTACTTACATTTTCGTAATAAATTCGTTACTTGCACAGTATCGCATATTTCTACAATATCTCAATTAACTGAGAAAGTTAGTTTATCCATAGTTGAAATGTCCAAAAAAAGGCAACGAAAAAATCTCTTTTTGACATATAGACCACGGCATCGACAGCTCTGACTTGACATTTCAAAAGAAAATGGCATAATAAAAATAGATAGAAATAGTGGTCAGGGAGCTGACCCGGCTCGCAATCCCGTTCAGCTGTGAACACTGATCCAAGCATACCGGGTAAGCTGTTCCTAGCGCCCGAATGTGTGAACGCACCTGAACGCAACATACCGCAAGTGAACGGTTGTAGCCCGAAATCGCCTCTACTTTAATAATGTAACGTTTTTATTTATATGGGTGAAGTGTAAAACATAGACAAATAATATTAACTAAAAGAATACGTTTATTAAACGATAATTAATTAAGGATTAAATATTAAAAGATAATAAAAACAACTAACACTATGATTAAATAATTATAAACACTAAGAATATTATTAAATGCTTAAACACTACGATTATTTATCTATACAATATATATATATATATATATATATATATATATATATATATATATATATATATAACACTACACTTATTTATATAACTACATTTATTTATGTTAACAACTGGTAAACTGTATATTTATATCACCAAGTTCATCGCTCGTTGCTTGATATTACACACTGTGTTCGCTGGCTTTGGCGGCGGGTTATATACCTGGTAATTTAAATAATTCAGGGGAACAGGGTACCTAATAACAGTAAAACGTTGAAAATTTATATCTTGGCGGCTATTATTAGCCCAAAGTTATTCTGAAAAGGTTACGGACAAAATGAATCATATGCAAAATTATTAATAGATTAATAAACATTAGAAAAAATATCATTTGATTAAATAATTCAGGGGAACAGGGTACCTAATAACAGTAAAACGTTGAAAATTTATATCTTGGCGGCTATTATTGGCCCAAAGTTATTCTGAAAAGGTTACGGACAAAATGAATCATATGCAAAATTATTGATAGATTAATAAACATTAGAAAAAATATCATTTGATTAAATAATTCAGGGGAACAGGGTACCTAATAACAGTAAAACGTTGAAAATTTATATCTTGGCGGCTATTATTAGCCCAAAGTTATTCTGAAAAGGTTACGGACAAAATGAATCATATGCAAAATTATTGATAGATTAATAAACATTAGAAAAAATATCATTTGATTAAATAATTCAGGGGAACAGGGTACCTAATAACAGTAAAACGTTGAAAATTTATATCTTGGCGGCTATTATTGGCCGAAAGTTATTCTGAAAAGGTTACGGACAAAATGAATCATATGCAAAATTATTGATAGGTTAATAAACATTAGAAAAAATATCATTTGATTAAATAATTCAGGGGAACAGGGTACCTAATAACAGTAAAACGTTGAAAATTTATATCTTGGCGGCTATTATTGGCCCAAAGTTATTCTGAAAAGGTCACTGATAAAATGAATTATATGCAAAATTATTGATAGATTAATAAACATTAGAAAAAATATCATTTGATTAAATAATTCAGGGGAACAGGGTACCTAATAACAGTAAAACGTTGAAAATTTATATCTTGGCGGCTATTATTGGCCCAAAGTTATTCTAAAAAGGTTACGGACAAAATGAATCATATGCAAAATTATTGATAGATTAATAAACATTAGAAAAAATATCATTTGATTAAATAATTCAGGGGAACAGGGTACCTAATAACAGTAAAACGTTGAAAATTTATATCTTGGCGGCTATTATTGGCCCAAAGTTATTCTGAAAAGGTTACGGACAAAATGAATCATATGCAAAATTATTGATAGATTAATAAACATTAGTAAAAATATCATTTGATTAAATAATTCAGGGGAACAGGGTACCTAATAACAGTAAAACTTTGAAAATTTATATCCTGGCGGCTATTATTGGCCCAAAGTTATTCTGAAAAGGTTACGGACAAAATGAATCATATGCAAAATTATTGATAGATTAATAAACATTAGAAAAAATATCATTTGATTAAATAATTCAGGGGAACAGGGTACCTAATAACAGTAAAATGTTGAAAATTTATAACTTGGCGGCTATTATTGGCCCAAAGTTATTCTGAAAAGGTTACGGACAAAATTAATTATATGCAAAATTATTGATAGATTAATAAACATTAGAAAAAATATCATTTGATTAAATAATTCAGGGGAACAGGGTACCTAATAACAGTAAAACGTTGAAAATTTATATCTTGGCGGCTATTATTAGCCCAAAGTTATTCTGAAAAGGTTACGGACAAAATGAATCATATGCAAAATTATTGATAGATTAATAAACATTAGAAAAAATATCATTTGATTAAATAATTCAGGGGAACAGGGTACCTAATAACAGTAAAACGTTGAAAATTTATATCTTGGCGGCTATTATTGGCCCAAAGTTATTCTGAAAAGTTTACGGACAAAATGAATCATATGCAAAATTATTGATAGATTAATAAACATTAGAAAAAATATCATTTGATTAAATAATTCAGGGGAACAGGGTACCTAATAACAGTAAAACGTTGAAAATTTATATCTTGGCGGCTATTATTGGCCCAAAGTTATTCTCAAAAGGTTACGGACAAAATGAACCATATGCAAAAATATTGTTAGATTAATAAACATTAGAAAAAATATCATTTGATTAAATAATTCAGGGGAACAGGGTACCTAATAACAGTAAAACGTTGAAAAATTATATCTTGGCGGCTATTATTGGCCGAAAGTTATTCTGAAAAGGTTACGGACAAAATGAATCATATGCAAAATTATTGATAGGTTAATAAACATTAGAAAAAATATCATTTGATTAAATAATTCAGGGGAACAGGGTACCTAATAACAGTAAAACGTTGAAAATTTATATCTTGGCGGCTATTATTGGCCCAAAGTTATTCTGAAAAGGTCACTGATAAAATGAATTATATGCAAAATTATTGATAGATTAATAAACATTAGAAAAAATATCATTTGATTAAATAATTCAGGGGAACAGGGTACCTAATAACAGTAAAACGTTGAAAATTTATATCTTGGCGGCTATTATTGGCCCAAAGTTATTCTAAAAAGGTTACGGACAAAATGAATCATATGCAAAATTATTGATAGATTAATAAACATTAGAAAAAATATCATTTGATTAAATAATTCAGGGGAACAGGGTACCTAATAACAGTAAAACGTTGAAAATTTATATCTTGGCGGCTATTATTAGCCCAAAGTTATTCTGAAAAGGTTACGGACAAAATGAATCATATGCAAAATTATTGATAGATTAATAAACATTAGAAAAAATATCATTTGATTAAATAATTCAGGGGAACAGGGTACCTAATAACAGTAAAACGTTGAAAATTTATATCTTGGCGGCTATTATTGGCCCAAAGTTATTCTGAAAAGGTTACGGACAAAATGAATCATATGCAAAATTATTGATAGATTAATAAACATTAGAAAAAATATCATTTGATTAAATAATTCAGGGGAACAGGGTACCTAATAACAGTAAAACGTTGAAAATTTATATCTAGGCGGCTATTATTGGCCCAAAGTTATTCTGAAAAGGTTACGGACAAAATGAACCATATGCAAAAATATTGTTAGATTAATAAACAATAGAAAAAATATCATTTGATTAAATAATTCAGGGGAACAGGGTACCTAATAACAGTAAAACGTTGAAAATTTATATCTTGGCGGCTATTATTGGCCCAAAGTTATTCTGAAAAGTTTACGGACAAAATGAATCGTATGCAAAATTATTGATAGATTAATAAACATTAGAAAAAATATCATTTGATTAAATAATTCAGGGGAACAGGGTACCTAATAACAGTAAAACGTTGAAAATTTATATCTTGGCGGCTATTATTGGCCCAAAGTTATTCTCAAAAGGTTACGGACAAAATGAACCATATGCAAAAATATTGTTAGATTAATAAACATTAGAAAAAATATCATTTGATTAAATAATTCAGGGGAACAGGGTACCTAATAACAGTAAAACGTTGAAAAATTATATCTTGGCGGCTATTATTGGCCGAAAGTTATTCTGAAAAGGTTACGGACAAAATGAATCATATGCAAAATTATTGATAGGTTAATAAACATTAGAAAAAATATCATTTGATTAAATAATTCAGGGGAACAGGGTACCTAATAACAGTAAAACGTTGAAAATTTATATCTTGGCGGCTATTATTGGCCCAAAGTTATTCTGAAAAGGTCACTGATAAAATGAATTATATGCAAAATTATTGATAGATTAATAAACATTAGAAAAAATATCATTTGATTAAATAATTCAGGGGAACAGGGTACCTAATAACAGTAAAACGTTGAAAATTTATATCTTGGCGGCTATTATTGGCCCAAAGTTATTCTAAAAAGGTTACGGACAAAATAAATCATATGCAAAATTATTGATAGATTAATAAACATTAGAAAAAATATCATTTGATTAAATAATTCAGGGGAACAGGGTACCTAATAACAGTAAAACGTTGAAAATTTATATCTTGGCGGCTATTATTGGCCCAAAGTTATTCTGAAAAGGTTACGGACAAAATGAATCATATGCAAAATTATTGATAGATTAATAAACATTAGTAAAAATATCATTTGATTAAATAATTCAGGGGAACAGGGTACCTAATAACAGTAAAACTTTGAAAATTTATATCCTGGCGGCTATTATTGGCCCAAAGTTATTCTGAAAAGGTTACGGACAAAATGAATCATATGCAAAATTATTGATAGATTAATAAACATTAGAAAAAATATCATTTGATTAAATAATTCAGGGGAACAGGGTACCTAATAACAGTAAAATGTTGAAAATTTATAACTTGGCGGCTATTATTGGCCCAAAGTTATTCTGAAAAGGTTACGGACAAAATGAATTATATGCAAAATTATTGATAGATTAATAAACATTAGAAAAAATATCAGTTGATTAAATAATTCAGGGGAACAGGGTACCTAATAACAGTAAAACGTTGAAAATTTATATCTTGGCGGCTATTATTGGCCCAAAGTTATTCTGAAAAGGTTACGGACAAAATGAGTCATATGCAAAATTATTGATAGATTAATAAACATTACAAAAAATATCATTTGATTAAATAATTCAGGGGAACAGGGTACCTAATAACAGTAAAACGTTGAAAATTTATATCTTGGCGGCTATTATTGGCCCAAAGTTATTCTGAAAAGGTTACGGACAAAATGAATCATATGCAAAATTATTGATAGATTAATAAACATTAGAAAAAATATCAGTTGATTAAATAATTCAGGGGAACAGGGTACCTAATAACAGTAAAACGTTGAAAATTTATATCTTGGCGGCTATTATTGGCCCAAAGTTATTCTGAAAACGTTACGGACAAAATGAGTCATATGCAAAATTATTGATAGATTAATAAACATTAGAAAAAATATCATTTGATTAAATAATTCAGGGGAACAGGGTACCTAATAACAGTAAAACGTTGAAAATTTATATCTTGGCGGCTATTATTGGCCCAAAGTTATTCTGAAAAGTTTACGGACAAAATGAATCATATGCAAAATTATTGATAGATTAATAAACATTAGAAAAAATATCATTTGATTAAATAATTCAGGGGAACAGGGTACCTAATAACAGTAAAACGTTGAAAATTTATATCTTGGCGGCTATTATTGGCCCAAAGTTATTCTGAAAAGGTTACGGACAAAATGAATCATATGCAAAATTATTGATAGATTAATAAACATTAGAAAAAATATCATTTGATTAAATAATTCAGGGGAACAGGGTACCTAATAACAGTAAAACGTTGAAAATTTATATCTTGGCGGCTATTATTGGCCCAAAGTTATTCTGAAAAGGTTACGGACAAAATGAACCATATGCAAAAATATTGTTAGATTAATAAACATTAGAAAAAATATCAGTTGATTAAATAATTCAGGGGAACAGGGTACCTAATAACAGTAAAACGTTGAAAATTTATATCTTGGCGGCTATTATTGGCCGAAAGTTATTCTGAAAAGGTTACGGACAAAATGAATCATATGCAAAATTATTGATAGGTTAATAAACATTAGAAAAAATATCATTTGATTAAATAATTCAGGGGAACAGGGTACCTAATAACAGTAAAACGTTGAAAATTTATATCTTGGCGGCTATTATTGGCCCAAAGTTATTCTGAAAAGGTCACTGATAAAATGCATTATATGCAAAATTATTGATAGATTAATAAACATTAGAAAAAATATCATTTGATTAAATAATTCAGGGGAACAGGGTACCTAATAACAGTAAAACGTTGAAAATTTATATCTTGGCGGCTATTATTGGCCCAAAGTTATTCTAAAAAGGTTACGGACAAAATGAATCATATGCAAAATTATTGATAGATTAATAAACATTAGAAAAAATATCATTTGATTAAATAATTCAGGGGAACAGGGTACCTAATAACAGTAAAACGTTGAAAATTTATATCTTGGCGGCTATTATTGGCCCAAAGTTATTCTGAAAAGGTTACGGACAAAATGAATCATATGCAAAATTATTGATAGATTAATAAACATTAGTAAAAATATCATTTGATTAAATAATTCAGGGGAACAGGGTACCTAATAACAGTAAAACTTTGAAAATTTATATCTTGGCGGCTATTATTGGCCCAAAGTTATTCTGAAAAGGTTACGGACAAAATGAATCATATGCAAAATTACTGATAGATTAATAAACATTAGAAAAAATATCATTTGATTAAATAATTCAGGGGAACAGGGTACCTAATAACAGTAAAACGTTGAAAATTTATATCTTGGCGGCTATTATTGGCCCAAAGTTATTCTGAAAAGGTTACGGACAAAATGAATCATATGCAAAATTATTGATAGATTAATAAACATTAGAAAAAATATCAGTTGATTAAATAATTCAGGGGAACAGGGTACCTAATAACAGTAAAACGTTGAAAATTTATATCTTGGCGGCTATTATTGGCCCAAAGTTATTCTGAAAAGGTTACGGACAAAATGAATCATATGCAAAATTATTGATAGATTAATAAACATTAGAAACAATATCATTTGATTAAATAATTCAGGGGAACAGGGTACCTAATAACAGTAAAACCTTGAAAATTTATATCTTGGCGGCTATTATTGGTCCAAAGTTATTCTGAAAAGGTTACGGACAAAATGAATCATATGCAAAATTATTGATAGATTAATAAACATTAGAAAAAATATCATTTGATTAAATAATTCAGGGGAACAGGGTACCTAATAACAGTAAAACGTTGAAAATTTATATCTTGGCGGCTATTATTGGCCCAAAGTTATTCTGAAAAGGTTACGGACAAAATGAATCATATGCAAAATTATTGATAGATTAATAAACATTAGAAAAAATATCATTTGATTAAATAATTCAGGGGAACAGGGTACCTAATAACAGTAAAACGTTGAAAATTTATATCTTGGCGGCTATTATTGGCCCAAAGTTATTCTGAAAAGGTTACGGACAAAATGAATCATATGCAAAATTATTGATAGATTAATAAACATTAGAAAAAATATCATTTGATTAAATAATTCAGGGGAACAGGGTACCTAATAACAGTAAAACGTTGAAAATTTATATCTTGGCGGCTATTATTGGCCCAAAGTTATTCTGAAAAGGTTACGGACAAAATGAATCATATGCAAAATTATTGATAGATTAATAAACATTAGAAAAAATATCATTTGATTAAATAATTCAGGGGAACAGGGTACCTAATAACAGTAAAACGTTGAAAATTTATATCTTGGCGGCTATTATTGGCCCAAAGTTATTCTGAAAAGGTTACGGACAAAATGAACCATATGCAAAAATATTTTTAGATTAATAAACAATAGAAAAAATATCATTTGATTAAATAATTCAGGGGAACAGGGTACCTAATAACAGTAAATCGTTGAAAATTTATATCTTGGCGGCTATTATTGGCCCAAAGTTATTCTGAAAAGGTTACGGACAAAATGAATCATATGCAAAATTATTGATAGATTAATAAACATTAGAAAAAATATCATTTGATTAAATAATTCAGGAGAACAGTGTACCTAATAACAGTAAAACGTTGAAAATTTATATCTTGGCGGCTATTATTGGCCCAAAGTTATTCTGAAAAGGTTACGGACAAAATGAATCATATGTAAAATTATTGATAGATTAATAAACATTAGAAAAAATATTATTTCATTAAATAATTCAGGGGAACAGGGTACCTAATAACAGTAAAACTTTGAAAATTTATATCTTGGCGGCTATTATTGGCCCAAAGTTATTCTGAAAAGGTTACGGACAAAACGAATCATGTGCAAAATTATTGATAGATTAATAAACATTAGAAAAAATATCATTTGATTAAATAATTCAGGGGAACAGGGTACCTAATAACAGTAAAACGTTGAAAATTTATATCTTGGCGGCTATTATTGGCCCAAAGTTATTCTGAAAAGGTTACGGACAAAATGAATCATATGCAAAATTACTGATAGATTAATAAACATTAGAAAAAATATCATTTGATTAAATAATTTAGGGGAACAGGGTACCTAATAACAGTAAAACGTTGAAAATTTATATCTTGGCGGCTATTATTGGCCCAAAGTTATTCTGAAAAGGTTACGGACAAAATGAATCATATGCAAAATTATTGATAGATTAATAAACATTAGAAAAAATATTATTTCATTAAATAATTCAGGGGAACAGGGTACCTAATAACAGTAAAACGTTGAAAATTTATATCTTGGCGGCTATTATTGGCCCAAAGTTATTCTGAAAAGGTTACGGACAAAATGAATCATATGCAAAATTATTGATAGATTAATAAACATTAGAAAAAATATCATTTGATTAAATAATTCAGGGGAACAGGGTACCTAATAACAGTAAAACGTTGAAAATTTATATCTTGGCGGCTATTATTGGCCCAAAGTTATTCTGAAAAGTTTACGGACAAAATGAACCATATGCAAAAATATTTTTAGATTAATAAACAATAGAAAAAATATCATTTGATTAAATAATTCAGGGGAACAGGGTACCTAATAACAGTAAATCGTTGAAAATTTATATCTTGGCGGCTATTATTGGCCCAAAGTTATTCTGAAAAGGTTACGGACAAAATGAATCATATGCAAAATTATTGATAGATTAATAAACATTAGAAAAAATATCATTTGATTAAATAATTCAGGAGAACAGTGTACCTAATAACAGTAAAACGTTGAAAATTTATATCTTGGCGGCTATTATTGGCCCAAAGTTATTCTGAAAAGGTTACGGACAAAATGAATCATATGTAAAATTATTGATAGATTAATAAACATTAGAAAAAATATTATTTCATTAAATAATTCAGGGGAACAGGGTACCTAATAACAGTAAAACTTTGAAAATTTATATCTTGGCGGCTATTATTGGCCCAAAGTTATTCTGAAAAGGTTACGGACAAAACGAATCATGTGCAAAATTATTGATAGATTAATAAACATTAGAAAAAATATCATTTGATTAAATAATTCAGGGGAACAGGGTACCTAATAACAGTAAAACGTTGAAAATTTATATCTTGGCGGCTATTATTGGCCCAAAGTTATTCTGAAAAGGTTACGGACAAAATGAATCATATGCAAAATTACTGATAGATTAATAAACATTAGAAAAAATATCATTTGATTAAATAATTTAGGGGAACAGGGTACCTAATAACAGTAAAACGTTGAAAATTTATATCTTGGCGGCTATTATTGGCCCAAAGTTATTCTGAAAAGGTTACGGACAAAATGAATCATATGCAAAATTATTGATAGATTAATAAACATTAGAAAAAATATTATTTCATTAAATAATTCAGGGGAACAGGGTACCTAATAACAGTAAAACGTTGAAAATTTATATCTTGGCGGCTATTATTGGCCCAAAGTTATTCTGAAAAGGTTACGGACAAAATGAATCATATGCAAAATTATTGATAGATTAATAAACATTAGAAAAAATATCATTTGATTAAATAATTCAGGGGAACAGGGTACCTAATAACAGTAAAACGTTGAAAATTTATATCTTGGCGGCTATTATTGGCCCAAAGTTATTCTGAAAAGGTTACGGACAAAATGAACCATATGCAAAAATATTTTTAGATTAATAAACAATAGAAAAAATATCATTTGATTAAATAATTCAGGGGAACAGGGTACCTAATAACAGTAAATCGTTGAAAATTTATATCTTGGCGGCTATTATTGGCCCAAAGTTATTCTGAAAAGGTTACGGACAAAATGAATCATATGCAAAATTATTGATAGATTAATAAACATTAGAAAAAATATCATTTGATTAAATAATTCAGGAGAACAGTGTACCTAATAACAGTAAAACGTTGAAAATTTATATCTTGGCGGCTATTATTGGCCCAAAGTTATTCTGAAAAGGTTACGGACAAAATGAATCATATGTAAAATTATTGATAGATTAATAAACATTAGAAAAAATATTATTTCATTAAATAATTCAGGGGAACAGGGTACCTAATAACAGTAAAACTTTGAAAATTTATATCTTGGCGGCTATTATTGGCCCAAAGTTATTCTGAAAAGGTTACGGACAAAACGAATCATGTGCAAAATTATTGATAGATTAATAAACATTAGAAAAAATATCATTTGATTAAATAATTCAGGGGAACAGGGTACCTAATAACAGTAAAACGTTGAAAATTTATATCTTGGCGGCTATTATTGGCCCAAAGTTATTCTGAAAAGGTTACGGACAAAATGAATCATATGCAAAATTATTGATAGATTAATAAACATTAGAAAAAATATCATTTGATTAAATAATTCAGGGGAACAGGGTACCTAATAACAGTAAAACGTTGAAAATTTATATCTTGGCGGCTATTATTGGCCCAAAGTTATTCTGAAAAGGTTACTGACAAAATGAATTATATGCAAAATTATTGATAGATTAATAAACATTAGAAAAAATATCATTTGATTAAATAATTCAGGGGAACAGGGTACCTAATAACAGTAAAATGTTGAAAATTTATAACTTGGCGGCTATTATTGGCCCAAAGTTATTCTGAAAAGGTTACGGACAAAATGAATTATATGCAAAATTATTGATAGATTAATAAACATTAGAAAAAATATCATTTGATTAAATAATTCAGGGGAACAGGGTACCTAATAACAGTAAAACGTTGAAAATTTATATCTTGGCGGCTATTATTGGCCCAAAGTTATTCTGAAAAGTTTACGGACAAAATGAATTATATGCAAAATTATTGATAGATTAATAAACATTAGAAAAAATATCATTTGATTAAATAATTCGGGGGAACAGGGTACCTAATAACAGTAAAACTTTGAAAATTTATATCTTGGCGGCTATTATTGGCCCAAAGTTATTCTGAAAAGGTTACGGACAAAATGAATCATATGCAAAATTATTGATAGATTAATAAACATTAGAAAAAATATCATTTGATTAAATAATTCAGGGGAACAGGGTACCTAATAACAGTAAAATGTTGAAAATTTATAACTTGGCGGCTATTATTGGCCCAAAGTTATTCTGAAAAGGTTACGGACAAAATGAATTATATGCAAAATTATTGATAGATTAATAAACATTAGAAAAAATATCATTTGATTAAATAATTCAGGGGAACAGGGTACCTAATAACAGTAAAACGTTGAAAATTTATATCTTGGCGGCTATTATTGGCCCAAAGTTATTCTGAAAAGTTTACGGACAAAATGAGTCATATGCAAAATTATTGATAGATTAATAAACATTAGAAAAAATATCATTTGATTAAATAATTCAGGGGAACAGGGTACCTAATAACAGTAAAACGTTGAAAATTTATATCTTGGCGGCTATTATTGGCCCAAAGTTATTCTGAAAAGGTTACGGACAAAATGAGTCATATGCAAAATTATTTATAGATTAATAAACATTAGAAAAAATATCATTTGATTAAATAATTCAGGGGAACAGGGTACCTAATAACAGTAAAACATTGAAAATTTATATCTTGGCGGCTATTATTGGCCCAAAGTTATTCTGAAAAGGTTACGGACAAAATGAACCATATGCAAAAATATTGTTAGATTAATAAACAATAGAAAAAATATCATTTGATTAAATAATTCAGGGGAACAGGGTACCTAATAACAGTAAAACGTTGAAAATTTATATCTTGGCGGCTATTATTGGCCCAAAGTTATTCTGAAAAGGTTACGGACAAAATGAATCATATGCAAAATTATTGATAGATTAATAAACATTAGAAAAAATATCATTTGATTAAATAATTCGGGGAACAGGGTACCTAATAACAGTAAAACGTTGAAAATTTATATCTTGGCGGCTATTATTGGCCCAAAGTTATTCTCAAAAGGTTACGGACAAAATGAACCATATGCAAAAATATTGTTAGATTAATAAACATTAGAAAAAATATTAGTTGATTAAATAATTCAGGGGAACAGGGTACCTAATAACAGTAAAACGTTGAAAATTTATATCTTGGCGGCTATTATTGGCCCAAAGTTATTCTTAAAAGGTTACGGACAAAATGAATCATATGCAAAATTATTGATAGATTAATAAACATTAGAAAAAATATCATTTGATTAAATAATTCAGGGGAACAGGGTACCTAATAACAGTAAAACTTTGAAAATTTATAACTTGGCGGCTATTATTGGCCCAAAGTTATTCTGAAAAGGTTACGGACAAAATGAACCATATGCAAAATTATTGATAGATTGATAAACATTAGAAAAAATATCATTTGATTAAATAATTCAGGGGAACAGGGTACCTAATAACAGTAAAACGTTGAAAATTTATATCTTGGCGGCTATTATTGGCCCAAAGTTATTCTGAAAAGTTTACGGACAAAATGAATCATATGCAAAATTATTGATAGATTAATAAACATTAGAAAAAATATCATTTGATTAAATAATTCAGGGGAACAGGGTACCTAATAACAGTAAAACCTTGAAAATTTATATCTTGGCGGCTATTATTGGTCCAAAGTTATTCTGAAAAGGTTACGGACAAAATGAATCATATGCAAAATTATTGATAGATTAATAAACATTAGAAAAAATATCATTTTATTAAATAATTCAGGGGAACAGGGTACCAAATAACAGTAAAACGTTGAAAATTTATATCTTGGCGGCTATTATTGGCCCAAAGTTATTCTCAAAAGGTTACGGACAAAATGAACCATATGCAAAAATATTGTTAGATTAATAAACATTAGAAAAAATATCAGTTGATTAAATAATTCAGGGGAACAGGGTACCTAATAACAGTAAAACTTTGAAAATTTATATCTTGGCGGCTATTATTGGCCCAAAGTTATTCTGAAAAGGTTACGGACAAAATGAATCATATGCAAAATTATTGATAGATTAATAAACATTAGAAAAAATATCAGTTGATTAAATAATTCAGGGGAACAGGGTACCTAATAACAGTAAAACGTTGAAAATTTATATGTTGGCGGCTATTATTGGCCCAAAGTTATTCTGAAAAGGTTACGGACAAAATGAACCATATGCAAAAATATTGTTAGATTAATAAACAATAGAAAAAATATCATTTGATTAAATAATTCAGGGGAACAGGGTACCTAATAACAGTAAAACGTTGAAAATTTATATCTTGGCGGCTATTATTGGCCCAAAGTTATTCTGAAAAGGTTACGGACAAAATGAATCATATGCAAAATTATTGATAGATTAATAAACATTAGAAAAAATATCATTTGATTAAATAATTCAGGGGAACAGGGTACCTAATAACAGTAAAACGTTGAAAATTTATATCTTGGCGGCTATTATTGGCCCAAAGTTATTCTGAAAAGGTTACGGACAAAATGAACCATATGCAAAAATATTGTTAGATTAATAAACATTAGAAAAAATATCAGTTGATTAAATAATTCAGGGGAACAGGGTACCTAATAACAGTAAAACGTTGAAAATTTATATCTTGGCGGCTATTATTGGCCCAAAGTTATTCTGAAAAGGTTACAGACAAAATGATTCATATGCAAAATTATTGATAGATTAATAAACATTAGAAAAAATATCATTTGATTAAATAATTCAGGGGAACAGGGTACCTAATAACAGTAAAACGTTGAAAATTTATAACTTGGCGGCTATTATTGGCCCAAAGTTATTCTGAAAAGGTTACGGACAAAATGAATCATATGCAAAATTATTGATAGATTAATAAACATTAGAAAAAATATCATTTGATTAAATAATTCAGGGGAACAGGGTACCTAATAACAGTAAAACGTTGAAAATTTATATCTTGGCGGCTATTATTGGCCCAAAGTTATTCTCAAAAGGTTACGGACAAAATGAACCATATGCAAAAATATTGTTAGATTAATAAACATTAGAAAAAATATCAGTTGATTAAATAATTCAGGGGAACAGGGTACCTAATAACAGTAAAACGTTGAAAATTTATATCTTGGCGGCTATTATTGGCCCAAAGTTATTCTGAAAAGGTTACGGACAAAATGAACCATATGCAAAATTATTGATAGATTAATAAACATTAGAAAAAATATTATTTGATTAAATAATTCAGGGGAACAGGGTACCTAATAACAGTAAAACGTTGAAAATTTATATCTTGGCGGCTATTATTAGCCCAAAGTTATTCTGAAAAGTTTACGGACAAAATGAATCATATGCAAAATTATTGATAGATTAATAAACATTAGAAAAAATATCATTTGATTAAATAATTCAGGGGAACAGGGTACCTAATAACAGTAAAACCTTGAAAATTTATATCTTGGCGGCTATTATTGGTCCAAAGTTATTCTGAAAAGTTTACGGACAAAATGAATCATATGCAAAATTATTGATAGATTAATAAACATTAGAAAAAATATCATTTGATTAAATAATTCAGGGGAACAGGGTACCTAATAACAGTAAAACGTTGAAAATTTATATCTTGGCGGCTATTATTGGCCCAAAGTTATTCTGAAAAGGTTACGGACAAAATGAATCATATGCAAAATTATTGATAGATTAATAAACATTAGAAAAAATATCATTTGATTAAATAATTCAGGGGAACAGGGTACCTAATAACAGTAAAACGTTGAAAATTTATATCTTGGCGGCTATTATTGGCCCAAAGTTATTCTGAAAAGGTTACGGACAAAATGAATTATATGCAAAATTATTGATAGATTAATAAACATTAGAAAAAATATCATTTGATTAAATAATTCAGGGGAACAGGGTACCTAATAACAGTAAAACTTTGAAAATTTATATCTTGGCGGCTATTATTGGCCCAAAGTTATTCTCAAAAGGTTACGGACAAAATGAACCATATGCAAAAATATTGTTAGATTAATAAACATTAGAAAAAATATCAGTTGATTAAATAATTCAGGGGAACAGGGTACCTAATAACAGTAAAACGTTGAAAATTTATATCTTGGCGGCTATTATTGGCCCAAAGTTATTCTGAAAAGGTTACGGACAAAATGAACCATATGCAAAATTATTGATAGATTAATAAACATTAGAAAAAATATTATTTGATTAAATAATTCAGGGGAACAGGGTACCTAATAACAGTAAAACGTTGAAAATTTATATCTTGGCGGCTATTATTAGCCCAAAGTTATTCTGAAAAGTTTACGGACAAAATGAATCATATGCAAAATTATTGATAGATTAATAAACATTAGAAAAAATATCATTTGATTAAATAATTCAGGGGAACAGGGTACCTAATAACAGTAAAACCTTGAAAATTTATATCTTGGCGGCTATTATTGGTCCAAAGTTATTCTGAAAAGTTTACGGACAAAATGAATCATATGCAAAATTATTGATAGATTAATAAACATTAGAAAAAATATCATTTGATTAAATAATTCAGGGGAACAGGGTACCTAATAACAGTAAAACGTTGAAAATTTATATCTTGGCGGCTATTATTGGCCCAAAGTTATTCTGAAAAGGTTACGGACAAAATGAATCATATGCAAAATTATTGATAGATTAATAAACATTAGAAAAAATATCATTTGATTAAATAATTCAGGGGAACAGGGTACCTAATAACAGTAAAACGTTGAAAATTTATATCTTGGCGGCTATTATTGGCCCAAAGTTATTCTGAAAAGTTTACGGACAAAATGAATCATATGCAAAATTATTGATAGATTAATAAACATTAGAAAACATATCATTTGATTAAATAATTCAGGGGAACAGGGTACCTAATAACAGTAAAACGTTGAAAATTTATATCTTGGCGGCTATTATTGGCCCAAAGTTATTCTGAAAAGTTTACGGACAAAATGAATCATATGCAAAATTATTGATAGATTAATAAACATTAGAAAAAATATCATTTGATTAAATAATTCAGGGGTACAGGGTACCTAATAACAGTAAAACCTTGAAAATTTATATCTTGGCGGCTATTATTGGTCCAAAGTTATTCTGAAAAGTTTACGGACAAAATGAATCATATGCAAAATTATTGATAGATTAATAAAAATTAGAAAAAATATCATTTGATTAAATAATTCAGGGGAACAGGGTACCTAATAACAGTAAAACGTTGAAAATTTATATCTTGGCGGCTATTATTGGCCCAAAGTTATTCTGAAAAGGTTACGGACAAAATGAATCATATTATTATTATTATTATTATTATTATTTTATTCTTAATCTTAAGATACAAAACTGTACATAGAGAGCGTCAAGATAAAAGTAATACATATAACATATAACAGGACATTTGTTCAAATTGTATTAGTTGGAGGGACGTAAACTTGATCCTGCTGGAGAAAGGGAATGTTTAAAGTACTCCTCAATACTATAAAAACATTTATCTAGAAGATAGTATTTTAGTTTGTATTTAAAGGAATTATATGATGAAATTACACTAAGTTCCTTTGGTAATGCATTGAAAATTTTTAATCCCGAAATATTTGGACAATTAGCTGCTATGTTGCTTTTAACATTTGGTATTCTAAACTGATCTTTTGCTCTCGTATTGAAAGCGTGATGGTCTTTGTTTAAGGTAAATTTACGTTTGTTATTATGGACATATTTACATATTTCTAAGATATATAAACAGGGTAATGTGAGAATTTGTAGTTGTTTAAAAACAGCTTTACAAGATTGTCGGTTATGTAGCCCTGCAATGCATCTTACAGCTCGCTTTTGAATTATGAATACTTGTGTGGCCCAGGATGAAGTGCCCCAGATTGCTTAATAAACATTAATAAACATTAGAAAAAATATCATTTGATTAAATAATTCAGGGGAACAGGGTACCTAATAACAGTAATAACAGTAAAACGTTGAAAATTTATATCTTGGCGGTTATTATTGGCCCAAAGTTATTCTGAAAAGGTTACGGACAAAATGAATCATATGCAAAATTATTGATAGATTAATAAACATTAGAAAAAATATCATTTGATTAAATAATTCAGGGGAACAGGGTACCTAATAACAGTAAAACGTTGAAAATTTATATCTTGGCGGCTATTATTGGCCCAAAGTTATTCTGAAAAGGTTACGGACAAAATGAATCATATGCAAAATTATTGATAGATTAATAAACATTAGAAAAAATATCAGTTGATTAAATAATTCAGGGGAACAGGGTACCTAATAACAGTAAAACGTTGAAAATTTATATCTTGGCGGCTATTATTGGCCCAAAGTTATTCTGAAAAGGTTACGGACAAAATGAATCATATGCAAAATTATTGATAGATTAATAAACATTAGAAAAAATATCAGTTGATTAAATAATTCAGGGGAACAGGGTACCTAATAACAGTAAAACCTTGAAAATTTATATCTTGGCGGCTATTATTGGCCCAAAGTTATTCTGAAAAGAAACATTAGAAAAAATATCATTTGATTAAATAATTCAGGGGAACAGGGTACCTAATAACAGTAAAACGTTGAAAATTTATATCTTGGCGGCTATTATTGGCCCAAAGTTATTCTGAAAAGGTTACGGACAAAATGAATCATATGCAAAATTATTGATAGATTAATAAACATTAGAAAAAATATCATTTGATTAATTAATTCAGGGGAACAGGGTACCTAATAACAGTAAAACGTTGAAAATTTATATCTTGGCGGCTATTATTGGCCCAAAGTTATTCTGAAAAGGTTACGGACAAAATGAATCATATGCAAAATTATTGATAGATTAATAAACATTAGAAAAAATATCATTTGATTAAATAATTCAGGGGAACAGGGTACCTAATAACAGTAAAACGTTGAAAATTTATATCTTGGCGGCTATTATTGGCCCAAAGTTATTCTGAAAAGGTTACGGACAAAATGAATCATCTGCAAAATTATTGATAGATTAATAAACATTAGAAAAAATATCATTTGATTAAATAATTCAGGGGAACAGGGTACCTAATAACAGTAAAACCTTGAAAATTTATATCTTGGCGGCTATTATTGGCCCAAAGTTATTCTGAAAAGGTAACGGACAAAATGAATCATATGCAAAATTATTGATAGATTAATAAACATTAGAAAAAATATCATTTGATTAAATAATTCAGGGGAACAAAGTACCTAATAACAGTAAAACGTTGAAAATTTATATCTTGGCGGCTATTATTGGCCCAAAGTTATTCTGAGAAGGTTACGGACAAAATAAACCATGTGCAAAAATATTGTTAGATTAATAAACATTAGAAAAAATATTATTTGATTAAATAATTCAGGGGAACAGGGTACCTAATAACAGTAAAACGTTGAAAATTTATATCTTGGCGGCTATTATTGGCCCAAAGTTATTCTGAAAAGGTTACGGACAAAATGAATCATATGCAAAATTATTGATAGATTAATAAACATTAGAAAAAATATCAGTTGATTAAATAATTCAGGGGAACAGGGTACCTAATAACAGTAAAACGTTGAAAATTTATATCTTGGCGGCTATTATTGGCCCAAAGTTATTCTGAGAAGGTTACGGACAAAATGAACCATGTGCAAAAATATTGTTAGATTAATAAACATTAGAAAAAATATTATTTGATTAAATAAATCAGGGGAACAGGGTACCTAATAACAGTAAAACGTTGAAAATTTATATCTTGGCGGATATTATTGGCCCAAAGTTATTCTGAAAATGTTACGGACAAAATGAATCATATGCAAAATTATTGATAGATTAATAAACATTAGAAAAAATATTATTTGATTAAATAATTCAGGGGAACAGGGTACCTAATAACAGTAAAACGTTGAAAATTTATATCTTGGCGGCTATTATTGGCCGAAAGTTATTCTGAAAAGGTTACGGACAAAATGAATCATATGCAAAATTATTGATAGATTAATAAACATTAGAAAAAATATCATTTGATTAAATAATTCATGGGAACAGGGTACCTAATAACAGTAAAACGTTGAAAATTTATATCTTGGCGGCTATTATTGGCCCAAAGTTATTCTCAAAAGGTTACGGACAAAATGAATCATATGCAAAATTATTGATAGATTAATAAACATTAGAAAAAATATCAGTTGATTAAATAATTCAGGGGAACAGGGTACCTAATAACAGTAAAACCTTGAAAATTTATATCTTGGCGGCTATTATTGGCCCAAAGTTATTCTGAAAAGAAACATTAGAAAAAATATCATTTGATTAAATAATTCAGGGGAACAGGGTACCTAATAACAGTAAAACGTTGAAAATTTATATCTTGGCGGCTATTATTGGCCCAAAGTTATTCTGAAAAGGTTACGGACAAAATGAATCATATGCAAAATTATTGATAGATTAATAAACATTAGAAAAAATATCATTTGATTAATTAATTCAGGGGAACAGGGTACCTAATAACAGTAAAACGTTGAAAATTTATATCTTGGCGGCTATTATTGGCCCAAAGTTATTCTGAAAAGGTTACGGACAAAATGAATCATATGCAAAATTATTGATAGATTAATAAACATTAGAAAAAATATCATTTGATTAAATAATTCAGGGGAACAGGGTACCTAATAACAGTAAAACGTTGAAAATTTATATCTTGGCGGCTATTATTGGCCCAAAGTTATTCTCAAAAGGTTACGGACAAAATGAATCATATGTAAAATTATTGATAGATTAATAAACATTAGAAAAAATATCATTTGATTAAATAATTCAGGGGAACAAAGTACCTAATAACAGTAAAACGTTGAAAATTTATATCTTGGCGGCTATTATTGGCCCAAAGTTATTCTCAAAAGGTTACGGACAAAATGAATCATATGCAAAATTATTGATAGATTAATAAACATTAGAAAAAATATCATTTGATTAAATAATTCAGGGGAACAGGGTACCTAATAACAGTAAAACGTTGAAAATTTATATCTTGGCGGCTATTATTGGCCCAAAGTTATTCTGAAAAGGTTACGGACAAAATGAATCATATGCAAAATTATTGATAGATTAATAAACATTAGAAAAAATATCATTCGATTGAATAATTCAGGGGAACAGGGTACCTAATAACAGTAAAACGTTGAAAAATTATATCTTGGCGGCTATTATTGGCCCAAAGTTATTCTGAAAAGGTTACGGACAAAATGAATCATATGCAAAATTATTGATAGATTAATAAACATTAGAAAAAATATCATTTGATTAAATAATTCAGGGGAGCAGGGAACCTAATAACAGTAAAACTTTGAAAATTTATATCTTGGCGGCTATTATTGGCCCAAAGTTATTCTGAAAAGTTTACGGACAAAATGAATCATATGCAAAATTATTGATAGATTAATAAAAATTAGAAAAAATATCATTTGATTAAATAATTCAGGGGAACAGGGTACCTAATAACAGTAAAACGTTGAAAATTTATATCTTGGCGGCTATTATTGGCCCAAAGTTATTCTGAAAAGGTTACGGACAAAATGAATTATATGCAAAATTATTGATAGATTAATAAACATTAGAAAAAATATCATTTGATTAAATAATTCAGGGGAACAGGGTACCTAATAACAGTAAAACTTTGAAAATTTATATCTTGGCGGATATTATTGGCCCAAAGTTATTCTGAAAAGGTAACGGACAAAATGAATCATATGCAAAATTATTGATAGATTAATAAACATTAGAAAAAATATCATTTGATTGAATAATTCAGGGGAACAGGGTACCTAATAACAGTACAACGTTGAAAATTTATATCTTGGCGGCTATTATTGGCCCAAAGTTATTCTGAAAAGGTAACGGACAAAATGAATCATATGCAAAATTATTGATAGATTAATAAACATTAGAAAAAATATCATTTGATTAAATAATTCAGGGGAACAGGGTACCTAATAACAGTAAAACGTTGAAAATTTATATCTTGGCGGATATTATTGGCCCAAAGTTATTCTGAAAAGGTAACGGACAAAATGAATCATATGCAAAATTATTGATAGATTAATAAACATTAGAAAAAATTACATTTGATTAAATAATTCAGGGGAACAAAGTACCTAATAACAGTAAAACGTTGAAAATTTATATCTTGGCGGCTATTATTGGCCCAAAGTTATTCTCAAAAGGTTGCGGACAAAATGAATCATATACAAAATTATTGATAGATTAATAAACATTAGAAAAAATATCATTTGATTGAATAATTCAGGGGAACAGGGTACCTAATAACAGTAAAACGTTGAAAAATTATATCTTGGCGGCTATTATTGGCCCAAAGTTATTCTGAAAAGGTTACGGACAAAATGAATCATATGCAAAATTATTGATAGATTAATAAACATTAGAAAAAATATCATTTGATTAAATAATTCAGGGGAGCAGGGAACCTAATAACAGTAAAACTTTGAAAATTTATATCTTGGCGGCTATTATTGGCCCAAAGTTATTCTGAAAAGTTTACGGACAAAATGAATCATATGCAAAATTATTGATAGATTAATAAAAATTAGAAAAAATATCATTTGATTAAATAATTCAGGGGAACAGGGTACCTAATAACAGTAAAACGTTGAAAATTTATATCTTGGCGGCTATTATTGGCCCAAAGTTATTCTGAAAAGGTTACGGACAAAATGAATTATATGCAAAATTATTGATAGATTAATAAACATTAGAAAAAATATCATTTGATTAAATAATTCAGGGGAACAGGGTACCTAATAACAGTAAAACTTTGAAAATTTATATCTTGGCGGCTATTATTGGCCCAAAGTTATTCTGAAAAGGTTGCGGACAAAATGAATCATATACAAAATTATTGATAGATTAATAAACATTAGAAAAAATATCATTTGATTGAATAATTCAGGGGAACAGGGTACCTAATAACAGTACAACGTTGAAAATTTATATCTTGGCGGCTATTATTGGCCCAAAGTTATTCTGAATAGTTTACGGACAAAATGAATCATATGCAAAATTATTGATAGATTAATAAACATTAGAAAAAATATCATTTGATTGAATAATTCAGGGGAACAGGGTACCTAATAACAGTAAAACCTTGAAAATTTATATCTTGGCGGTTATTATTGGCCCAAAGTTATTCTGAAAAGGTTACGGACAAAATGAATCATCTGCCAAATTATTGATAGATTAATAAACATTAGAAAAAATATCATTTGATTAAATAATTCAGGGGAACTGGGTACCTAATAACAGTAAATCGTTGAAAATTTATATCTTGGCGGCTATTATTGGCCCAAAGTTATTCTGAAAAGGTTACGGACAAAATGAATCATATGCAAAATTATTGATAGATAATAAACATTAGAAAAAATATCATTTGATTAAATAATTCAGGGGAACAGGGTACCTAATAACAGTAAAACGTTGAAAATTTATATCTTGGCGGCTATTATTGGCCCAAGGTTATTCTGAAAAGGTTACGGACAAAATGAATCATATGCAAAATTATTGATAGATTAATAAGCATTAGAAAAAATATCATTTGATTAAATAATTCAGGGGAACAGGGCACCTAATAACAGTAAAACGTTGAAAATTTATATCTTGGCGGCTATTATTGGCCCAAAGTTATTCTGAAAAGATTACGGACAAAATGAATCATATGCAAAATTATTGATAGATTAATAAACATTAGAAAAAATATCATTTGATTAAATAATTCAGGGGAACAGGGTACCTAATAACAGTAAAACGTTGAAAATTTATATCTTGGCGGCTATTATTGGCCCAAAGTTATTCTGAAAAGGTTACGGACAAAATAAATCATATGCAAAATTATTGATAGATTAATAAACATTAGAAAAAATATCATTTGATTAAATAATTCAGGGGAACAGGGTACCTAATAACAGTAAAACGTTGAAAATTTATATCTTGGCGGCTATTATTGGCCCAAAGTTATTCTGAAAAGGTTACGGACAAAATGAATCATATGCAAAATTATTGATAGATTAATAAACATTAGAGAAAATATCATTTGATTAAATAATTCAGGGGAACAGTGTCCTTAATAACAGTAAAACGTTGAAAATTTATATCTTGGCGGCTATTATTGGCCCAAAGTTATTCTGAAAAGGTTACGGACAAAATGAATCATATGCAAAATTATTGATAGATTAATAAACATTAGAGAAAATATCATTTGATTAAATAATTCAGGGGAACAGGGTCCCTAATAACAGTAAAACGTTGAAAATTTATATCTTGGCGGCTATTATTGGCCCAAAGTTATTCTGAAAAGGTTACGGACAAAATGAATCATATGCAAAATTATTGATAGATTAATAAAAATTAGAAAAAATATCATCTGATTAAATAATTCAGGGGAACAGGGCACCTAATAACAGTAAAACGTTGAAAATTTATATCTTGGCGGCTATTATTGGCCCAAAGTTATTCTGAAAAGGTTACGGACAAAATTAATCATATGCAAAATTATTGATAGATTAATAAACATTAGAGAAAATATCATTTGATTAAATAATTCAGGGGAACAGTGTCCTTAATAACAGTAAAACGTTGAAAATTTATATCTTGGCGGCTATTATTGGCCCAAAGTTATTCTGAAAAGGTTACGGACAAAATGAATCATATGCAAAATTATTGATAGATTAATAAACATTAGAGAAAATATCATTTGATTAAATAATTCAGGGGAACAGGGTCCCTAATAACAGTAAAACGTTGAAAATTTATATCTTGGCGGCTATTATTGGCCCAAAGTTATTCTGAAAAGGTTACGGACAAAATGAATCATATGCAAAATTATTGATAGATTAATAAAAATTAGAAAAAATATCATTTGATTAAATAATTCAGGGGAACAGGGCACCTAATAACAGTAAAACTTTGAAAATTTATATCTTGGCGGCTATTATTGGCCCAAAGTTATTCTGAAAAGATTACGGACAAAATGAATTATATGCAAAATTATTGATAGATTAATAAAAATTAGAAAAAATATCATTTGATTAAATAATTCAGGGGAACAGGGCACCTAATAACAGTAAAACGTTGAAAATTTATATCTTGGCGGCTATTATTGGCCCAAAGTTATTCTGAAAAGATTACGGACAAAATGAATCATATGCAAAATTATTGATAGATTAATAAACATTAGAAAAAATATCATTTGATTAAATAATTCAGGGGAACAGGGTACCTAATAACAGTAAAACTTTGAAAATTTATATCTTGGCGGCTATTATTGGCCCAAAGTTATTCTGAAAAGGTTACGGACCAAATGAATTATATGCAAAATTATTGATAGATTAATAAGCATTAGAAAAAATATCATTTGATTAAATAATTCAGGAAAACAGGGTACCTAATAACAGTAAAACGTTGAAAATTTATATCTTGGCGGCTATTATTGGCCCAAAGTTATTCTGAAAAGATTACGGACAAAATGAATCATATGCAAACTTATTGATAGATTAATAAACATTTGAAAAAATAACATTTGATTGAATAATTCAGAGTAATAGGGTACCTAATAACAGTAAAACGTTGAAAATTTATATCTTGGCGGCTATTATTGGCCCAAAGTTATTCTGAAAAGGTTACGGACAAAATGAATCATATGCAAAATTATTGATAGATTAATAAACATTAGAAAAAATATCATTTGATTAAATAATTCAGGGGAACAGGGCACCTAATAACAGTAAAACGTTGAAAATTTATATCTTGGCGGCTATTATTGGCCCAAAGTTATTCTGAAAAGATTACGGACAAAATGAATCATATGCAAAATTATTGATAGATTAATAAACATTAGAAAAAATATCATTTGATTAAATAATTCAGGGGAACAGGGTACCTAATAACAGTAAAACGTTGAAAATTTATATCTTGGCGGCTATTATTGGCCCAAAGTTATTCTGAAAAGTTACGGACAAAATGAATCATATGCAAAATTATTGATAGATTAATAAACATTAGAAAAAATATCATTTGATTAAATAATTCAGGGGAACAGAGTACCTAATAACAGTAAAACGTTGAAAATTTATATCTTGGCGGCTATTATTGGCCCAAAGTTATTCTGAAAAGTTACGGACAAAATGAATCATATGCAAAATTATTGATAGATTAATAAACATTAGAAAAAATATCATTTGATTAAATAATTCAGGGGAACAGGGTACCTAATAACAGTAAAACGTTGAAAATTTATATCTTGGCGGCTATTATTGGAACAAAGTTATTCTGAAAAGGTTACGGACAAAATGAATCATATGCAAAATTATTGATAGATTAATAAACATTAGAGAAAATATCATTTGATTAAATAATTCAGGGGAACAGGGTCCCTAATAACAGTAAAACGTTGAAAATTTATATCTTGGCGGCTATTATTGGCCCAAAGTTATTCTGAAAAGGTTACGGACAAAATGAATCATATGCAAAATTATTGATAGATTAATAAACATTAGAGAAAATATCATTTGATTAAATAATTCAGGGGAACAGGGTCCCTAATAACAGCAAAACGTTGAAAATTTATATCTTGGCGGCTATTATTGGCCCAAAGTTATTCTGAAAAGGTTACGGACAAAATGAATCATATGCAAAATTATTGATAGATTAATAAACATTAGAAAAAATATCATTTGATTAAATAATTCAGGGGAACAGGGTACCTAATAACAGTAAAACTTTGAAAATTTATATCTTGACGGCTATTATTGGCCCAAAGTTATTCTGAAAAGTTACGGACAAAATGAATCATATGCAAAATTATTGATAGATTAATAAACATTAGAAAAAATATCATTTGATTGAATAATTCAGGGGAACAGGGTACCTAATAACAGTAAAACTTTGAAAATTTATATCTTGGCGGCTATTATTGGCCCAAAGTTATTCTGAAAAGGTTACGGACCAAATGAATTATATGCAAAATTATTGATAGATTAATAAACATTAGAAAAAATATAATTTGATTAAATAATTCAGGGGAACAGAGTACCTAATAACAGTAAAACGTTGAAAATTTATATCTTGGCGGCTATTATTGGCATAAAGTTATTCTGAAAAGTTACGGACAAAATGAATCATATGCAAAATTATTGATAGATTAATAAACATTAGAAAAAATATCATTTGATTAAATAATTCAGGGGAACAGGGTACCTAATAACAGTAAAACGTTGAAAATTTATATCTTGGCGGCTATTATTGGCCCAAAGTTATTCTGAAAAGGTTACGGACAAAATGAATCATATGCAAAATTATTGATAGATTAATAAACATTAGAAAAAATATCATCTGATTAAATAATTCAGGGGAACAGGGTACCTAATAACAGTAAAACGTTGAAAATTTATATCTTGGCGGCTATTATTGGCCCAAAGTTATTCTGAAAAGGTTATGGACAAAATGAATCATATGCAAAATTATTGATAGATTAATAAACATTAGAGAAAATATCATTTGATTAAATAATTCAGGGGAACAGGGTCCCTAATAACAGTAAACCGTTGAAAATTTATATCTTGGCGGCTATTATTGGCTCAAAGTTATTCTGAAAAGGTTACGGACAAAATGAATCATATGCAAAATTATTGATAGATTAATAAACATTAGAGAAAATATCATTTGATTAAATAATTCAGGGGAACAGGGTCCCTAATAACAGTAAAACGTTGAAAATTTATATCTTGGCGGCTATTATTGGCCCAAAGTTATTCTGAAAAGGTTACGGACAAAATGAATCATATGCAAAATTATTGATAGATTAATAAACATTAGAAAAAATATCATTTGATTAAATAATTCAGGGGAACAGGGTACCTAATAACAGTAAAACTTTGAAAATTTATATCTTGACGGCTATTATTGGCCCAAAGTTATTCTGAAAAGGTTACGGACAAAATGAATCATATGCAAAATTATTGATAGATTAATAAACATTAGAAAAAATATCATTTGATTAAATAATTCAGGGGAACAGGGTACCTAATTACAGTAAAACTTTGAAAATTTATATCTTGGCGGCTATTATTGGCCCAAAGTTATTCTGAAAAGGTTACGGACCAAATGAATTATATGCAAAATTATTGATAGATTAATAAACATTAGAAAAAATATCATTTGATTAATTAATTCAGGAAAACAGGGTACCTAATAACAGTAAAACTTTGAAAATTTATATCTTGGCGGCTATTATTGGCCCAAAGTTATTTTGAAAAGGTTACGGACAAAATGAATCATATGCAAACTTATTGATAGATTAATAAACTTTTGAAAAAATAACATTTGATTAAATAATTCAGGGGAACAGGGTACCTAATAACAGTAAAACGTTGAAAATTTATATCTTGGCGGTTATTATTGGCCCAAAGTTATTCTGAAGAGGTTACGGACGAAATGAATAATATGCAAAATTATTGATAGATTAATAAACATTAGAAAAAATATCATTTGATTAAATAATTCAGGGGAACAGAGTACCTAATAACAGTAAAACGTTGAAAATTTATATCTTGGCGGCTATTATTGGCCCAAAGTTCCTCTGAAAAGGTTACGGACAAAATGAATCATATGCAAAATTATTGATAGATTAATAAACATTAGAAAAAATATCATTTGATTGAATAATTCAGGGGAACAGGGTACCTAATAACAGTAAAACGTTGAAAATTTATATCTTGGCGGCTATTATTGGCCCAAAGTTATTCTGAAAAGGTTACGGACAAAATGAATCATATGCAAAATTATTGATAGATTAATAAACATTAGAAAAAATATCATTTGATTAAATAATTCAGGGGAACAGGGTACCTAATAACAGTAAAACGTTGAAAATTTATATCTTGGCGGCTATTATTGGCCCAAAGTTATTCTGAAAAGGTTACGGACAAAATGAATCATATGCAAAATTATTGATAGATTAATAAACATTAGAAAAAATATCATTTTATTAAATAATTCAGGGGAACAGGGTACCTAATAACAGTAAAACGTTGAAAATTTATATCTTGGCGGCTATTATTGGCCCAAAGTTATTCTGAAAAGATTACGGACAAAATGAATCATATGCAAAATTATTGATAGATTAATAAACATTAGAAAAAATATCATTTGATTGAATAATTCAGGGGAACAGGGTACCTAATAACAGTAAAACGTTGAAAATTTATATCTTGGCGGCTATTACTGGCCCAAAGTTATTCTGAAAAGGTTACGGACAAAATGAATCATATGCAAAATTATTGATAGATTAATAAACATTAGAAAAAATATCATTTGATTAAATAATTCAGGGGAACAGGGTACCTAATAATAGTAAAACGTTGAAAATTTATATCTTGGCGGCTATTATTGGCCCAAAGTTAATCTGAAAAGGTTACGGACAAAATTAATCTTATGCAAAATTATTGTTAGATTAATAAAAATTATAAAAAATATCATTTGATTAAATAATTCAGGGGAACAGGGTACCTAATAACAGTAAAACGTTGAAAATTTATATCTTGGCGGCTATTATTGGCCCAAAGTTATTCTGAAAAGGTTACGGACAAAATGAATCATATGCAAAATTATTGATAGATTAATAAGCATTAGAAAAAATATCATTTGATTAAATAATTCAGGGGAACAGGGTACCTAATAACAGTAAAACGTTGAAAATTTATATCTTGGCGGCTATTACTGGCCCAAAGTTATTCTGAAAAGGTTACGGACAAAATGAATCATATGCAAAATTATTGATAGATTAATAAACATTAGAAAAAATATCATTTGATTAAATAATTCAGGGGAACAGGGTACCTAATAATAGTAAAACGTTGAAAATTTATATCTTGGCGGCTATTATTGGCCCAAAGTTAATCTGAAAAGGTTACGGACAAAATTAATCTTATGCAAAATTATTGTTAGATTAATAAAAATTATAAAAAATATCATTTGATTGAATAATTCAGGGGAACAGGGTACCTAATAACAGTAAAACGTTGAAAATTTATATCTTGGCGGCTATTATTGGCCCAAAGTTATTCTGAAAAGGTTACGGACAAAATGAATCATATGCAAAATTATTGGTAGCTTAATAAACATTAGAAAAAATATTATTCCATTAAATAATTCAGGGGAACAGGGTACCTAATAACAGTAAAACGTTGAAAATTTATACCTTGGCGGCTATTATTGGCCCAAAGTTATTCTGAAAAGATTACGGACAAAATGAATCATATGCAAAATTATTGATAGATTAATAAACATTAGAAAAAATATCATTTGATTAAATAATTCAGGGGAACAGGGTACCTAATAACAGTAAAACATTGAAAATTTATATCTTGGCGGCTATTATTGGCCCAAAGTTATTCTGAAAAGGTTACGGACAAAATGAATCATATGCAAAATTATTGATAGATTAATAAACATTAGAAAAAATATCATTTGATTAAATAATTCAGGGGAACAGGGTACCTAATAACAGTAAAACGTTGAAAATTTATATCTTGGCGGCTATTATTAGCCCAAAGTTATTCTGCAAAGGTTACGGACAAAATGAATCATCTGCAAAATTATTGATAGATTAATAAACATTAGAAAAAATATCATTTGATTAAATAATTCAGGGTAACAGGGTACCTAATAACAGTAAAACTTTGAAAATTTATATCTTGGCGGCTATTATTGGCCCAAAGTTATTCTGAAAAGGTTACGGACAAAATGAATCATCTGCCAAATTATTGATAGATTAATAAACATTAGAAAAAATATCATTTGGTTAAATAATTCAGGGGAACAGGGTACCTAATAACAGTAAAACGTTGAAAATTTATATCTTGGCGGCTATTATTGGCCCAAAGTTATTCTGAAAAGGTTACGGACAAAATGAATCATATGCAAAATTATTGATAGATTAATAAACATTAGAAAAAATATCATTTTATTAAATAATTCAGGGGAACAGGGTACCTAATAACAGTAAAACGTTGAAAATTTATATCTTGGCGGCTATTATTGGCCCAAAGTTATTCTGAAAAGATTACGGACAAAATGAATCATATGCAAAATTATTGATAGATTAATAAACATTAGAAAAAATATCATTTGATTGAATAATTCAGGGGAACAGGGTACCTAATAACAGTAAAACGTTGAAAATTTATATCTTGGCGGCTATTACTGGCCCAAAGTTATTCTGAAAAGGTTACGGACAAAATGAATCATATGCAAAATTATTGATAGATTAATAAACATTAGAAAAAATATCATTTGATTAAATAATTCAGGGGAACAGGGTACCTAATAATAGTAAAACGTTGAAAATTTATATCTTGGCGGCTATTATTGGCCCAAAGTTAATCTGAAAAGGTTACGGACAAAATTAATCTTATGCAAAATTATTGTTAGATTAATAAAAATTATAAAAAATATCATTTGATTAAATAATTCAGGGGAACAGGGTACCTAATAACAGTAAAACGTTGAAAATTTATATCTTGGCGGCTATTATTGGCCCAAAGTTATTCTGAAAAGGTTACGGACAAAATGAATCATATGCAAAATTATTGATAGATTAATAAACATTAGAAAAAATATCATTTGATTAAATAATTCAGGGGAACAGGGTACCTAATTACAGTAAAACTTTGAAAATTTATATCTTGGCGGCTATTATTGGCCCAAAGTTATTCTGAAAAGGTTACGGACCAAATGAATTATATGCAAAATTATTGATAGATTAATAAACATTAGAAAAAATATCATTTGATTAATTAATTCAGGAAAACAGGGTACCTAATAACAGTAAAACTTTGAAAATTTATATCTTGGCGGCTATTATTGGCCCAAAGTTATTTTGAAAAGGTTACGGACAAAATGAATCATATGCAAACTTATTGATAGATTAATAAACTTTTGAAAAAATAACATTTGATTAAATAATTCAGGGGAACAGGGTACCTAATAACAGTAAAACGTTGAAAATTTATATCTTGGCGGTTATTATTGGCCCAAAGTTATTCTGAAGAGGTTACGGACGAAATGAATAATATGCAAAATTATTGATAGATTAATAAACATTAGAAAAAATATCATTTGATTAAATAATTCAGGGGAACAGAGTACCTAATAACAGTAAAACGTTGAAAATTTATATCTTGGCGGCTATTATTGGCCCAAAGTTCCTCTGAAAAGGTTACGGACAAAATGAATCATATGCAAAATTATTGATAGATTAATAAACATTAGAAAAAATATCATTTGATTGAATAATTCAGGGGAACAGGGTACCTAATAACAGTAAAACGTTGAAAATTTATATCTTGGCGGCTATTATTGGCCCAAAGTTATTCTGAAAAGGTTACGGACAAAATGAATCATATGCAAAATTATTGATAGATTAATAAACATTAGAAAAAATATCATTTGATTAAATAATTCAGGGGAACAGGGTACCTAATAACAGTAAAACGTTGAAAATTTATATCTTGGCGGCTATTATTGGCCCAAAGTTATTCTGAAAAGGTTACGGACAAAATGAATCATATGCAAAATTATTGATAGATTAATAAACATTAGAAAAAATATCATTTTATTAAATAATTCAGGGGAACAGGGTACCTAATAACAGTAAAACGTTGAAAATTTATATCTTGGCGGCTATTATTGGCCCAAAGTTATTCTGAAAAGATTACGGACAAAATGAATCATATGCAAAATTATTGATAGATTAATAAACATTAGAAAAAATATCATTTGATTGAATAATTCAGGGGAACAGGGTACCTAATAACAGTAAAACGTTGAAAATTTATATCTTGGCGGCTATTACTGGCCCAAAGTTATTCTGAAAAGGTTACGGACAAAATGAATCATATGCAAAATTATTGATAGATTAATAAACATTAGAAAAAATATCATTTGATTAAATAATTCAGGGGAACAGGGTACCTAATAATAGTAAAACGTTGAAAATTTATATCTTGGCGGCTATTATTGGCCCAAAGTTAATCTGAAAAGGTTACGGACAAAATTAATCTTATGCAAAATTATTGTTAGATTAATAAAAATTATAAAAAATATCATTTGATTAAATAATTCAGGGGAACAGGGTACCTAATAACAGTAAAACGTTGAAAATTTATATCTTGGCGGCTATTATTGGCCCAAAGTTATTCTGAAAAGGTTACGGACAAAATGAATCATATGCAAAATTATTGATAGATTAATAAACATTAGAAAAAATATCATTTGATTAAATAATTCAGGGGAACAGGGTACCTAATAACAGTAAAACGTTGAAAATTTATATCTTGGCGGCTATTATTAGCCCAAAGTTATTCTGAAAAGGTTACGGACAAAATGAATCATCTGCAAAATTATTGATAGATTAATAAACATTAGAAAAAATATCATTTGATTAAATAATTCAGGGTAACAGGGTACCTAATAACAGTAAAACTTTGAAAATTTATATCTTGGCGGCTATTATTGGCCCAAAGTTATTCTGAAAAGGTTACGGACAAAATGAATCATCTGCCAAATTATTGATAGATTAATAAACATTAGAAAAAATATCATTTGATTAAATAATTCAGGGGAACAGGGTACCTAATAACAGTAAAACGTTGAAAATTTATATCTTGGCGGCTATTATTGGCCCAAAGTTATTCTGAAAAGATTACGGACAAAATGAATCATATGCAAAATTATTGATAGATTAATAAACATTAGAAAAAATATCATTTGATTGAATAATTCAGGGGAACAGGGTTCCTAATAACAGTAAAACGTTGAAAATTTATATCTTGGCGGCTATTATTGGCCCAAAGTTATTCTGAAAAGTTACGGACATAATGAATCATATGCAAAATTATTGATAGATTAATATACATTAGAAAAAATATCATTTGATTAAATAATTCAGGGGAAAGTTATTTTGAAAAGATTACGGACAAAATGAATCATATGCAAACTTATTGATAGATTAATAAACATTTGAAAAAATAACATTTGATTAAATAATTCAGGGGAACAGGGTACCTAATAACAGTAAAACGTTGAAAATTTATATCTTGGCGGTTATTATTGGCCCAAAGTTATTCTGAAGAGGTTACGGACGAAATGAATAATATGCAAAATTATTGATAGATTAATAAACATTAGAAAAAATATCATTTGATTAAATAATTCAGGGGAACTGAGTACCTAATAACAGTAAAACGTTGAAAATTTATATCTTGGCGGCTATTATTGGCCCAAAATTCCTCTGAAAAGGTTACGGACAAAATGAATCATATGCAAAATTATTGATAGATTAATAAACATTAGAAAAAATATCATTTGATTGAATAATTCAGGGGAACAGGGTACCTAATAACAGTAAAACGTTGAAAATTTATATCTTGGCGGCTATTATTGGCCCAAAGTTATTCTGAAAAGGTTACGGACAAAATGAATCATATGCAAAATTATTGATAGATTAATAAGCATTAGAAAAAATATCATTTGATTAAATAATTCAGGGGAACAGGGTACCTAATAACAGTAAAACGTTGAAAATTTATATCTTGGCGGCTATTATTGGCCCAAAGTTATTCTGAAAAGGTTACGGACAAAATGAATCATATGCAAAATTATTGATAGATTAATAAACATTAGAAAAAATATCATTTGATTAAATAATTCAGGGGAACAGGGTACCTAATAACAGTAAAACGTTGAAAATTTATATCTTGGCGGCTATTATTGGCCCAAAGTTATTCTGAAAAGATTACGGACAAAATGAATCATATGCAAAATTATTGATAGATTAATAAACATTAGAAAAAATATCATTTGATTAAATAATTCAGGGGAACAGGGTACCTAATAACAGTAAAACGTTGAAAATTTATATCTTGGCGGCTATTACTGGCCCAAAGTTATTCTGAAAAGGTTACGGACAAAATGAATCATATGCAAAATTATTGATAGATTAATAAACATTAGAAAAAATATCATTTGATTAAATAATTCAGGGGAACAGGGTACCTAATAATAGTAAAACGTTGAAAATTTATATCTTGGCGGCTATTATTGGCCCAAAGTTAATCTGAAAAGGTTACGGACAAAATTAATCTTATGCAAAATTATTGTTAGATTAATAAAAATTATAAAAAATATCATTTGATTGAATAATTCAGGGGAACAGGGTACCTAATAACAGTAAAACGTTGAAAATTTATATCTTGGCGGCTATTATTGGCCCAAAGTTATTCTGAAAAGGTTACGGACAAAATGAATCATATGCAAAATTATTGATAGATTAATAAACATTAGAAAAAATATTATTTCATTAAATAATTCAGGGGAACAGGGTACCTAATAACAGTAAAACGTTGAAAATTTATATCTTGGCGGCTATTATTGGCCCAAAGTTATTCTGAAAAGATTACGGACAAAATGAATCATATGCAAAATTATTGATAGATTAATAAACATTAGAAAAAATATCATTTGATTAAATAATTCAGGGGAACAGGGTACCTAATAACAGTAAAACATTGAAAATTTATATCTTGGCGGCTATTATTGGCCCAAAGTTATTCTGAAAAGGTTACGGACAAAATGAATCATATGCAAAATTATTGATAGATTAATAAACATTAGAAAAAATATCATTTGATTAAATAATTCAGGGGAACAGGGTACCTAATAACAGTAAAACGTTGAAAATTTATATCTTGGCGGCTATTATTAGCCCAAAGTTATTCTGCAAAGGTTACGGACAAAATGAATCATCTGCAAAATTATTGATAGATTAATAAACATTAGAAAAAATATCATTTGATTAAATAATTCAGGGTAACAGGGTACCTAATAACAGTAAAACTTTGAAAATTTATATCTTGGCGGCTATTATTGGCCCAAAGTTATTCTGAAAAGGTTACGGACAAAATGAATCATCTGCCAAATTATTGATAGATTAATAAACATTAGAAAAAATATCATTTGATTAAATAATTCAGGGGAACAGGGTACCTAATAACAGTAAAACGTTGAAAATTTATATCTTGGCGGCTATTATTGGCCCAAAGTTATTCTGAAAAGGTTACGGACAAAATGAATCATATGCAAAATTATTGATAGATTAATAAACATTAGAAAAAATATCATTTGATTGAATAATTCAGGGGAACAGGGTACCTAATAACAGTAAAACGTTGAAAATTTATATCTTGGCGGCTATTATTGGCCCAAAGTTATTCTGAAAAGTTACGGACATAATGAATCATATGCAAAATTATTGATAGATTAATATACATTAGAAAAAATATCATTTGATTAAATAATTCAGGGGAACAGGGTACCTAATAATAGTAAAACGTTGAAAATTTATATCTTGGCGGCTATTATTGGCCCAAAGTTAATCTGAAAAGGTTACGGACAAAATGAATCATATGCAAAATTATTGATAGATTAATAAACATTAGAAAAAATATCATTTGATTGAATAATTCAGGGGAACAAGGTACCTAATAACAGTAAAACGTTGAAAATTTATATCTTGGCGGCTATTATTGGCCCAAAGTTATTCTGAAAAGATTACGGACAAAATGAATCATATGCAAAATTATTAATAGATTAATAAACATTAGAAAAAATATCATTTGATTAAATAATTCAGGGGAACAGGGTACCTAATAACAGTAAAACGTTGAAAATTTATATCTTGGCGGCTATTATTGGCCCAAAGTTATTCTGAAAAGGTTACGGACAAAATGAATCATCTGCAAAATTATTGATAGATTAATAAACATTAGAAAAAATATCATTTGATTAAATAATTCAGGGGAACAGGGTACCTAATAACAGTAAAACTTTGAAAATTTATATCTTGGCGGCTATTATTGGCCCAAAGTTATTCTGAAAAGGTTATGGACAAAATGAATCATATGCAAAATTATTGATAGATTAATAAACATTAGAAAAAATATCATTTGATTGAATAATTCAGGGGAACAGGGTACCTAATAACAGTAAAACTTTGAAGATTTATATCTTGGCGGCTATTACTGGCCCAAAGTTATTCTGAAAAGGTTCCGGACAAAATGAATCATATGCAAAATTATTGATAGATTAATAAACATTAGAAAAAATATCATTTGATTGAATAATTCAGGGGAACAGGGTACCTAATAACAGTAAAACGTTAAAAATTTATATCTTGGCGGCTATTACTGGCCCAAAGTTATTCTGAAAAGGTTACGGACAAAATGAATCATATGCAAAATTATTGATAGATTAATATACATTAGAAAAAATATCATTTGATTAAATAATTCAGGGGAACAGGGTACCTAATAATAGTAAAACGTTGAAAATTTATATCTTGGCGGCTATTATTGGCCCAAAGTTAATCTGAAAAGGTTACGGACAAAATTAATCTTATGCAAAATTATTGTTAGATTAATAAAAATTATAAAAAATATCATTTGATTAAATAATTCAGGGGAACAGGGTACCTAATAACAGTAAAACGTTGAAAATTTATATCTTGGCGGCTATTATTGGCCCAAAGTTATTCTGAAAAGGTTACGGACAAAATGAATCATATGCAAAATTATTGATAGATTAATAAACATTAGAAAAAATATCATTTGATTAAATAATTCAGGGGAACAGGGTACCTAATAACAGTAAAACGTTGAAAATTTATATCTTGGCGGCTATTATTAGCCCAAAGTTATTCTGAAAAGGTTACGGACAAAATGAATCATATGCAAAATTATTGATAGATTAATAAACATAAGAAAAAATATCATTTGATTAAATAATTCAGGGGAACAGGGTACCAAATAACAGTAAAACTTTGAAAATTTATATCTTGGCGGCTATTATTGGCCCAAAGTTAATCTGAAAAGGTTACGGACAAAATGAATCATATGCAAAATTATTGATAGATTAATAGACATTAGAAAAAATATCATTTGATTAAATAATTCAGGGGAACAGGGTACCTAATAACAGTAAAACCTTGAAAATTTATATCTTGGCGGCTATTATTGGCCCAAAGTTATTCTGAAAAGATTACGGACAAAATGAATCATATGCAAAATTATTGATAGATTAATAAACATTAGAAAAAATATCATTTGATTAAATAATTCAGGGGAACAGGGTACCTAATAACAGTAAAACGTTGACAATTTATATCTTGGCGGTTATTATTGGCCCAAAGTTATTCTGAAAAGGTTACGGACAAAATGAATCATATGCAAAATTATTGATAGATTAATAAACATTAGAAAAAATATCATTTGATTAAATAATTCAGGGGAACAGGGTACCTAATAACAGTAAAACGTTGAAAATTTATATCTTGGCGGCTATTATTAGCCCAAAGTTATTCTGAAAAGGTTACGGACAAAATGAATCATATGCAAAATTATTGATAGATTAATAAACATAAGAAAAAATATCATTTGATTAAATAATTCAGGGGAACAGGGTACCAAATAACAGTAAAACGTTGAAAATTTATATCTTGGCGGCTATTATTGGCCCAAAGTTAATCTGAAAAGGTTACGGACAAAATGAATCATATGCAAAATTATTGATAGATTAATAGACATTAGAAAAAATATCATTTGATTAAATAATTCAGGGGAACAGGGTACCTAATAACAGTAAAACCTTGAAAATTTATATCTTGGCGGCTATTATTGGCCCAAAGTTATTCTGAAAAGATTACGGACAAAATGAATCATATGCAAAATTATTGATAGATTAATAAACATTAGAAAAAATATCATTTGATTAAATAATTCAGGGGAACAGGGTACCTAATAACAGTAAAACGTTGACAATTTATATCTTGGCGGTTATTATTGGCCCAAAGTTATTCTGAAAAGGTTACGGACAAAATGAATCATATGCAAAATTATTGATAGATTAATAAACATTAGAAAAAATATCATTTGATTAAATAATTCAGGGGAACAGGGTACCTAATAACAGGAAAACTTTGAAAATTTATATCTTGGCGGCTATTATTGGCCCAAAGTTATTCTGAAAAGGTTACGGACAAAATGAATCATATGCAAAATTATTGATAGATTAATAAACATTAGAAAAAATATCATTTGATTAAATAATTCAGGGGAACAGGGTACCTAATAACAGTAAAACGTTGAAAATTTATATCTTGGCGGCTATTATTGGCCCAAAGTTATTCTGAAAAGGTTACGGACAAAATGAATCATATGCAAAATTATTGATAGATTAATAAACATTAGAAAAAATATCATTTGATTAAATAATTCAGGGGAACAGGATACCTAATAACAGTAAAACGTTGAAAATTTATATCTTGGCGGCTATTATTGGCCCAAAGTTATTCTGAAAAGGTTACGGACAAAATGAATCATATACAAAATTATTGATAGATTAATAAACATTAGAAAAAATATCATTTGATTGAATAATTCAGGGGAACAGGGTACCTAATAACAGTAAAACGTTGAAAATTTATATCTTGGCGGCTATTATTGGCCCAAAGTTATTCTGAAAAGTTACGGACATAATGAATCATATGCAAAATTATTGATAGATTAATATACATTAGAAAAAATATCATTTGATTAAATAATTCAGGGGAACAGGGTACCTAATAATAGTAAAACGTTGAAAATTTATATCTTGGCGGCTATTATTGGCCCAAAGTTAATCTGAAAAGGTTACGGACAAAATGAATCATATGCAAAATTATTGATAGATTAATAAACATTAGAAAAAATATCATTTGATTAAATAATTCAGGGGAACAGGGTACCTAATAACAGTAAAACTTTGAAAATTTATATCTTGGCGGCTATTATTGGCCCAAAGTTATTCTGAAAAGGTTACGGACAAAATGAATCATATGCAAAATTATTGATAGATTAATAAACATAAGAAAAAATATCATTTGATTAAATAATTCAGGGGAACAGGGTACCTAATAACAGTAAAACGTTGAAAATTTATATCTTGGCGGCTATTATTGGCCCAAAGTTATTCTGAAAAGGTTACGGACAAAATGAATCATATGCAAAATTATTGATAGATTAATAAACATTAGAAAAAATATCATTTGATTAAATAATTCAGGGGAACAGGGTACCTAATAACAGTAAAACGTTGAAAATTTATATCTTGGCGGCTATTATTGGCCCAAAGTTATTCTGAAAAGGTAACGGACAAAATGAATCATATGCAAAATTATTGATAGATTAATAAACATTAGAAAAAATATCATTTGATTAAATAATTCAGGGGAACAGGGTACCTAATAACAGTAAAACTTTGAAAATTTATATCTTGGCGGCTATTATTGGCCCAAAGTTATTCTGAAAAGGTTACGGACAAAATGAATCATATGCAAAATTATTGATAGATTAATAAACATTAGAAAAAATATCATTTGATTAAATAATTCAGGGGAACAGGGTACCTAATAACAGTAAAACGTTGAAAATTTATATCTTGGCGGCTATTATTGGCCCAAAGTTATTCTGAAAAGGTTACGGACAAAATGAATCATATGCAAAATTATTGATAGATTAATAAACATTAGAAAAAATATCATTTGATTAAATAATTCAGGGGAACAGGGTACCTAATAACAGTAAAACTTTGAAAATTTATATCTTGGCGGCTATTATTGGCCCAAAGTTATTCTGAAAAGGTTACGGACAAAATGAATCATATGCAAAATTATTGATAGATTAATAAACATTAGAAAAAATATCATTTGATTAAATAATTCAGGGGAACAGGGTACCTAATAACAGTAAAACGTTGAAAATTTATATCTTGGCGGCTATTATTGGCCCAAAGTTATTCTGAAAAGGTTACGGACAAAATGAATCATATGCAAAATTATTGATAGATTAATAAACATTAGAAAAAATATCATTTGATTAAATAATTCAGGGGAACAGGGTACCTAATAACAGTAAAACCTTGAAAATTTATATCTTGGCGGCTATTATTGGTCCAAAGTTATTCTGAAAAGGTTACCGACAAAATGAATCATATGCAAAATTATTGATAGATTAATAAACATTAGAAAAAATATCATTTGATTAAATAATTCAGGGGAACAGGGTACCTAATAACAGTAAAACGTTGAAAATTTATATCTTGGCGGCTATTATTGGCCCAAAGTTATTCTGAAAAGGTTACGGACAAAATGAATCATATGCAAAATTATTGATAGATTAATAAACATTAGAAAAAATATCATTTGATTAAATAATTCAGGGGAACAGGGTACCTAATAACAGTAAAACGTTGAAAATTTATATCTTGGCGGCTATTATTAGCCCAAAGTTATTCTGAAAAGGTTACGGACAAAATGAATCATATGCAAAAGTATTGATAGATTAATAAACATTAGAAAAAATATCATTTGATTAAATAATTCAGGGGAACAGGGTACCTAATAACAGTAAAACTTTGAAAATATATATCTTGGCGGCTATTATTGGCCCAAAGTTATTCTGAAAAGGTTACGGACAAAATGAATCATATGCAAAATTATTGATAGATTAATAAACATTAGAAAAAATATCATTTGATTAAATAATTCAGGGGAACAGGGTACCTAATAACAGTAAAACGTTGAAAATTTATATCTTGGCGGCTATTATTAGCCCAAAGTTATTCTGAAAAGGTTACGGACAAAATGAATCATATGCAAAATTATTGATAGATTAATAAACATAAGAAAAAATATCATTTGATTAAATAATTCAGGGGAACAGGGTACCAAATAACAGTAAAACGTTGAAAATTTATATCTTGGCGGCTATTATTGGCCCAAAGTTAATCTGAAAAGGTTACGGACAAAATGAATCATATGCAAAATTATTGATAGATTAATAGACATTAGAAAAAATATCATTTGATTAAATAATTCAGGGGAACAGGGTACCTAATAACAGTAAAACCTTGAAAATTTATATCTTGGCGGCTATTATTGGCCCAAAGTTATTCTGAAAAGATTACGGACAAAATGAATCATATGCAAAATTATTGATAGATTAATAAACATTAGAAAAAATATCATTTGATTAAATAATTCAGGGGAACAGGGTACCTAATAACAGTAAAACGTTGACAATTTATATCTTGGCGGTTATTATTGGCCCAAAGTTATTCTGAAAAGGTTACGGACAAAATGAATCATATGCAAAATTATTGTGAGGTTAATAACCATTAGAAAAAATATCATTTGATTAAATAATTCAGGGGAACAGGGTACCTAATAACAGGAAAACTTTGAAAATTTATATCTTGGCGGCTATTATTGGCCCAAAGTTATTCTGAAAAGGTTACGGACAAAATGAATCATATGCAAAATTATTGATAGATTAATAAACATTAGAAAAAATATCATTTGATTAAATAATTCAGGGGAACAGGGTACCTAATAACAGTAAAACGTTGAAAATTTATATCTTGGCGGCTATTATTGGCCCAAAGTTATTCTGAAAAGGTTACAGACAAAATGAATCATATGCAAAATTATTGATAGATTAATAAACATTAGAAAAAATATCATTTGATTAAATAATTCAGGGGAACAGGATACCTAATAACAGTAAAACGTTGAAAATTTATATCTTGGCGGCTATTATTGGCCCAAAGTTATTCTGAAAAGGTTACGGACAAAATGAATCATATACAAAATTATTGATAGATTAATAAACATTAGAAAAAATATCATTTGATTGAATAATTCAGGGGAACAGGGTACCTAATAACAGTAAAACGTTGAAAATTTATATCTTGGCGGCTATTATTGGCCCAAAGTTATTCTGAAAAGTTACGGACATAATGAATCATATGCAAAATTATTGATAGATTAATATACATTAGAAAAAATATCATTTGATTAAATAATTCAGGGGAACAGGGTACCTAATAATAGTAAAACGTTGAAAATTTATATCTTGGCGGCTATTATTGGCCCAAAGTTAATCTGAAAAGGTTACGGACAAAATGAATCATATGCAAAATTATTGATAGATTAATAAACATTAGAAAAAATATCATTTGATTAAATAATTCAGGGGAACAGGGTACCTAATAACAGTAAAACTTTGAAAATTTATATCTTGGCGGCTATTATTGGCCCAAAGTTATTCTGAAAAGGTTACGGACAAAATGAATCATATGCAAAATTATTGATAGATTAATAAACATAAGAAAAAATATCATTTGATTAAATAATTCAGGGGAACAGGGTACCTAATAACAGTAAAACGTTGAAAATTTATATCTTGGCGGCTATTATTGGCCCAAAGTTATTCTGAAAAGGTTACGGACAAAATGAATCATATGCAAAATTATTGATAGATTAATAAACATTAGAAAAAATATCATTTGATTAAATAATTCAGGGGAACAGGGTACCTAATAACAGTAAAACGTTGAAAATTTATATCTTGGCGGCTATTATTGGCCCAAAGTTATTCTGAAAAGGTAACGGACAAAATGAATCATATGCAAAATTATTGATAGATTAATAAACATTAGAAAAAATATCATTTGATTAAATAATTCAGGGGAACAGGGTACCTAATAACAGTAAAACTTTGAAAATTTATATCTTGGCGGCTATTATTGGCCCAAAGTTATTCTGAAAAGGTTACGGACAAAATGAATCATATGCAAAATTATTGATAGATTAATAAACATTAGAAAAAATATCATTTGATTAAATAATTCAGGGGAACAGGGTACCTAATAACAGTAAAACGTTGAAAATTTATATCTTGGCGGCTATTATTGGCCCAAAGTTATTCTGAAAAGGTTACGGACAAAATGAATCATATGCAAAATTATTGATAGATTAATAAACATTAGAAAAAATATCATTTGATTAAATAATTCAGGGGAACAGGGTACCTAATAACAGTAAAACTTTGAAAATTTATATCTTGGCGGCTATTATTGGCCCAAAGTTATTCTGAAAAGGTTACGGACAAAATGAATCATATGCAAAATTATTGATAGATTAATAAACATTAGAAAAAATATCATTTGATTAAATAATTCAGGGGAACAGGGTACCTAATAACAGTAAAACGTTGAAAATTTATATCTTGGCGGCTATTATTGGCCCAAAGTTATTCTGAAAAGGTTACGGACAAAATGAATCATATGCAAAATTATTGATAGATTAATAAACATTAGAAAAAATATCATTTGATTAAATAATTCAGGGGAACAGGGTACCTAATAACAGTAAAACCTTGAAAATTTATATCTTGGCGGCTATTATTGGTCCAAAGTTATTCTGAAAAGGTTACGGACAAAATGAATCATATGCAAAAGTATTGATAGATTAATAAACATTAGAAAAAATATCATTTGATTAAATAATTCAGGGGAACAGGGTACCTAATAACAGTAAAACTTTGAAAATATATATCTTGGCGGCTATTATTGGCCCAAAGTTATTCTGAAAAGGTTACGGACAAAATGAATCATATGCAAAATTATTGATAGATTAATAAACATTAGAAAAAATATCATTTTACAGTTTTATGTAAAGTAACTGTAAAGGCCCATTCACAAATCAAAATTAGTGTTAGTTTTATGTTTTACGTTTCATGTTTTAGTCGTGGTTTTAATAGGTAGTGACACCTATTGGCAAATACGACACAAATTAAAGAAATCGGTGACCCACTATCTTCTATTTTTTTCTTTTTATCAATATACAATTTTATTAATAAAACTGCACTTAAAATTTTCTTATTATTCATATATTATACAACAAGACGATTGAAAATTATCGATTATACGAAACGTGTTTCCTGGAAACACCAGGAGACCGAAGGTCGAGTGGTATTTCCATTAGGCAACTCGTTGAGTATGTCGAGAATTTTCTATTGTCGAGTTGTATACAGGTAGACTATATCATGAATAAAAAATAAATTAAAAGTAAATAGAAAATTTAACGTAGACCTGTGGTCTATTTTATTTTGACAAAAACGTCAAACTATACTACATAACCTATCTTTTTAAATATAGTTGTAGTAGTATGTAATATTACATTGAAATGCTCGTATTTCAAAATAAATGTTTGTATTTCAAATAAACTACCAACAGTGCAGTTCCAGATTTGTGATCCAAATAATTATTTGTTTACTTGTCAAATTTTTACTTCCATAATTCCTTTCTGTCAAACAATAGATGCGTTCAATTATTTGTTTCGGTGCATTTGGAGCAGTCAGTGTGATTTTAAATGTCTACTTAAAGCATACAACGCACGATTTTCCTCCTCAAAGTGTAACTACAGATTCATTTATACTCGTATACTCGATACTGAGTTCGAATGAAAAAGATCATGTCCGTAAATATAATTAAAAATGACATTGCCAGTTCTGAGTACATAGAACAAAATAACCAAACGCACTTGTAAGTCAATATACGAAGGTAGGTATATTCGAATATACCAAGGTTCGTATATTCCTTCACCATGGTTACTCATTAATAACCGCTGTAATATGTGGTAGCTAAGGAAAATCACACATTCTTATTGGTTTATAACTTAATGAATGATATAGTCATAATAATTCCAAACAAAACTTGACAGTTATAGAGAACAACTATATATCGCTATTACTTTCTACGATCCTTCCTATTGGTTCGTTCTTAAGTATAAAACTAAAACCAAAGATTGGAGTTTGCAATGTTCTATGCTAAAAACAAAACTAAATACTGATTTGTGAATGCTTGTATAAGAAATCAATGCTACAAGGTTACTAAAACGTAACATATAAAACTAACACTAATTTTGATTTGAGAATGGGCCTTAACTGTATAGAGGGTTAACTAGTTATTGGAATATTACTCATTTATAAGTTTATTTGATTACAGATTCAATTACGGTTGAAACTAAAATCTAGGTAACTAATACTCGTGAAATGGGAAAATGTTTTAATTTGGTGGATTGAAAATTCCCCATTATGAATCTGTGTAATATTTAATCTGCATTATGTTTACGCGTGGATATGAATTTTGTTCGCTCTCGAATAAAACGAATGATCTAGTTAATTAATTACTATTGTGCAATACAACATATGGGCTGTGCAGTCTGCCATGCATCATACTTACACCAGTTTTAATTATCGTGTATAATGAGTCATTAATTAAAGTTTTACCAACCTAAACTGATACAGTAAATATTTACTTTATGTTTATTAATTAAAATTGTTTACCAAAGGTGACAGGGTGATTAATTATAGAATGTCGACCATGGTAGTATTTAACATTTATAAATTGTAACCTACATTATTTTTATTTGCAATTCTAAAAATAAATACACACGATAATTTAATAGACTGTACAAAGGATTTAAACAAGTTTAGCAAAAATAGAGAAAATAAAATTGATTAACAGTTATTATACAACAGTTTCGAAAATAACAACACTACCGATTGATGATTCGTGTTGCCATAGAAAAACTACTGAGACCCCATACGTCGAAAAAGCTTATTGAAACATTCTGTATATGGCAAAGTATCTTATCCAAGAGTATATTCAGATAATGTTAACTAGACTATAAAACGAGTGCGATGGCCGGGAATCGAACCCGGATCAACTGCTTGGAAGGCAACTATGCTGACCATTACACCACCATCGCTATATATGGGAAACTATCTATCTCATCCAAGAGCATCTTCAGATAATGTTATCTAGAATATAAAACAAATGCGATGGCCGGGAATCGAACCCGGATCAACTGCTTGGAAGGCAACTATGCTGACCATTACACCACCATCGCTATATATCTAGAATCTAACCATGTAGGTTCTTATTTGAAAATTATATTTAAATATTTATTAAATTAAAATTGGGCTCAACCGGGATTTGAACCCGGGACCTCTCGCACCCAAAGCGAGAATCATACCCCTAGACCATTGAGCCGATATAATAAAAACATAATGAAAATAATATATACATCTATTTAATATTTTTTTTTTATTTGAAAAGGAAATTAATGTATATAATAATTTATTTCTCATTGCAGCCTCGAAATATTTAAGTAGAAAGGTATATTCTTGGTTATATTCGTACATAAATCTTATCATTAGATTATGTAATCTAGAGTGTAAAACACAAGGTAAAACAAGTGCGATGGCCGGGAATCGAACCCGGATCAACTGCTTGGAAGGCAACTATGCTGACCATTACACCACCATCGCTATATATGGGAAACTATCTATCTCATCCAAGAGCATCTTCAGATAATGTTATCTAGAATATAAAACAAGTGCGATGGCCGGGAATCGAACCCGGATCAACTGCTTGGAAGGCAACTATGCTGACCATTACACCACCATCGCTATATATCTAGAATCTAACCATGTAGGTTCTTATTTGAAAATTATATTTAAATATTTATTAAATTAAAATTGGGCTCAACCGGGATTTGAACCCGGGACCTCTCGCACCCAAAGCGAGAATCATACCCCTAGACCATTGAGCCGATATAATAAAAACATAATGAAAATAATATATACATCTATTTAATATTTTTTTTTTATTTGAAAAGAAAATTAATGTATATAATAATTTATTTCTCATTGCTGCCTCGAAATATTTAAGTAGAAAGGTATATTCTTGGTTATATTCGTACATATATCTTATCATTAGATTATGTTATCTAGCTAGAGTGTAAAACACGAGGTAAAACAAGTGCGATGGCCGGGAATCGAACCCGGATCAACTGCTTGGAAGGCAACTATGCTGACCATTACACCACCATCGCTATACATACACAATTTTAGTGAAAGGTACTTCATAGTATTCACAGTTGTATTGTTGAGAAAGTAGAACATATTTACAAGTGAAGGTCGTACATGAAGTTTATCAGTGTAATATAATATATTTACTTTTGCTGAGACAGTAAAAAGATATTACGTACCGGACCGTCCCAATATCAGGGACTAAAAACGAAATGAGAACGAAAACGAAATAACGATATAAACCGAAATTTTTATAAGAACGAAAACGGAAACAAAAACGCAATATATTTTTTACGTTCATGATTGAAAACAAAATAATTAATATCGGTTACCGGTTTTAACCGTTATTTTATTTAATATTTAATTTTATTTAAAGCAAATATTTTACACGCAAATATTATTGAATTTTCAGATATTTGAGTTGCAAACAAGCAGACTTTCAAAGTAACTCTCCCGTGGCTAACCCTGTTACGTGTTAGGTTAAACGGTGCACCCGTAGTTTCATCTATTGAACACTGACTGCGATAATTTTCATTTTCACACACTGGTATTCGTCTTATTAGTTAAGTACTTAAATAGAACTAACCTAAAGGAAGATTTGCTTGAAGACGTACTATTAGTTAGATTAAATAAAATGTAATTAATGTTTTATTCTTTATTGTAAAAAATTCAGGCCATAGCATAAGCTTTTCTTCTTATTTTTATATATGTATTATCTTTCTTTTATATGTATGTTTTATTTTCATGTTTAATAAAAAAAATCTGTTGTGGCCAGCTCAATACCTTCCGTCAATCCTGTGTAATATGTATAAATTCCATACATAAATTTTCTTGCAAAAGATTCTAAATTTCCAGTAAAATTATTTCATAAACAAACTATGCAAATTGCACTTGACACTAACATCTTCTTTCTCTTCTTCTTCGCTTTTCCTATTCGTTACGGGTCGCTATTTTTTATTTTCTTCTTCCACACATTTCTGTTTTACGTGTCGTTCTCATTCAGTTCCTTTTCTCTCAAGTCTTTGCAATACAGTCCTTCCATCTTATCTTTGGCCTTTCTCCGTTACTTCAACCTTCTATTATTAAGCTATTCAATATATTCTTCATTTCTCCTCATGACATTTTCAAACCAATGTAATCATCTCTCTTGTATCTTTCTAGAAACTTGTAACACTAGAGTTATTTCCTTACCGTCTCTTTCCGTATCTTCCCCAACCATCTACTTCAACATCCCCATTTCTATCACATTAATTTACTTTTTTTTATACTGACATCTGTCAATTTGAATTATATGAATATATTAGTAGTTTCCATGTTTAGCATAGCTGGCTGATTTATAAAATTTAATTTCTTTAAAATTCTATATATATGTATATAAAATGCAATCTAATCGGATAGAGAATAATATATTCTTTAAGTAATAATAATGTTAAATGTCAATAAATTAAATTTAACTGTTAAATCTTCAAATGAGGCTACTTCCGGTTCACCAATTATAACCAAAATCTAATCAGTTGTTCTTCTGGATGTAAACTAGAGGAATACGAAAAAAATATAATTTTTGGAATCGTGGTTTTGAAGTTATGCGATCCGAAACTTTCGTCACACACACACAGACACACACACACACACACACACACACACACACACATATACGCACAGACACACACACACACACACACACACACACATACATACATACATACATACATACAGACATCAAAAATGGTAAAATCGTATTATAGGGACCCTAAAACATGCTTATTCACTACTCATCATTGAATTTTTTGACCAAAGACAATACCTTCCTTACCTAAAGGTGACGGAAGGTAAAAAACATTATATTTCTATATTTTCATCAATTGTTACTCATTAATAGTTATAATCGGTATTTAACTACTGTGAATGAAAACGAAAAGATTTAGGTGGGAACATTAAGAACGGAAACGAAATTTTGTTCGGATAAGAACTGAACGAAATATTTTTCGTTTTTAGTCTCTGCCCAATATACCATTGCATATAACAACATAAACCTGTTTCCATTACCATCTAACACTTCTTTCTCCTGCATTCCCATTTGCTACTAATTACCCATCTCCTTTTTTCCCTAGCCTGGAGTCGAATCCCGAATCGCTATAGGTGACAAACTCCACTTAGCGCGTGATGAATGGCGTGCGATAAGGGCCCATTTGTCAGGCTTGCATCGCGGATGGCGTTGGATTCGTTAGCCATCACATCAGCCAGAGCCTGGATTCTGGATCCAAGCGGCCACGCCGAGCCGGAGCTGCATGTTGGACGGCCCAGCACGATTAATCTCATTACGCTACTCAGCGGCATTTGTTACTGTCTGTCGCTGGGTAATTATTGGAATGGAGGAATCTGGATCAGAGGTGGCTGCTTTTTGTTGGATTTTTATCGAGTGCTAATTGAATGTGGGGAAAGATAAATATGGGAGATCCAGAAAATGAAGGTTCTGCTGTAGTACGTTTTAAAAGATGCTAGAATGATTGAGAATAAGAAAATCAGGCAGGCGGAGGAAAATAAAATTTACACTATTATTTTAAAGTTATTTACTTGTCAATCTGGTTTGGCAATGTGTTATTTTAACTATTTTTTGAAAAATTATGGGGTAGAAAATTAATGCTGAAATAGTGCAAAGAGGTATTATTCTGATTTTTACCTTCCGTCACCTGTAGGTAAGAAAGGTCAAAAAAATCAATGAGTTTTTACTGAATAAGCACGTTTTAGGGTCCATATAATACGATTTTACCATTTTTAAGAAGATTTCTGTATGTGTGTGTGTGTGTGTGTGTGTGTGTGTGTGTGTGTGTGTGTGTGTGTGTGTGTGTGTGTGTGTGTGCGTGTGTGTTTGTTTGTGTGTGTGTGTGCGTGTGTGTTTGTTTGTGTGTGTGTGCGTGTGTGTTTGTTTGTGTGTGTGTGTGTGGGTGTGTGTGTGTGTGTGTGTGCGTATGACGAAAGTTTCGGATCGTATAACCTCAATACCACGATTCCAAAAATTATATTTTTTTCGTATTCCTCAAGTTTACATCCAGGAAGAACAAGTGTTTAGAACCGGAAGTAGTCTCATTTGAAGATTTAACAGTTAAATATGATTTATTGACATTTAACGTTATTATAACTTAAAGAATTATAAAGATATTAATTTTCATAAATTAGCTAACTATGCTAACCATGAAAATTGCTAATTGGGGAAGACACGAAAAGATACGGTAAGAAAATAACTCTAGCGTTACAAGTTTCTAGAAATATACAAGAGAGACGATTACATATTGCTTTGAACATATCATGAGGAGAGGAAGAATATATTGGAAGAATGAATAGCTTAGTATTAGAAGGATGAGGAAACAGAGGAAGACCAAAGATGAGATGGAACGATTGTATTGCGAAAGACTTGAGTGAAAAGGAACTGAATGAGAACGACACGCAAAACAGAAATGAGTGGCAGAAGAAAATAAAAAATAGCGACCCTTAACGAATGGGAATTGCTAAAGAAGAAAAAGATACGTGTTAAGTGCAATTTGCATAGTTTGTTTATGAAATAATTTTACTGGAAATTTAGAATCTTTTGCAAGAAAATTCATATATGGAATTTATACATAATATTCAGGAATGACGGAAGGTATTGTTACGTTTTTATTTATATGGGTGAAGTGTAAAACATAGACAATTATTATTAACTAAAAGAATACGTTTATTAAACGGTAAATAAATATTAGAAATATAATTAAAAGATTATAAAAGTAACTAACACTATGATGAACAAATATTAACACTAATTTAAAGACTAAGATTATTATAAGACAATTAAACACTAAGATTATTTATTTAAACAATTAACACTACTCTTTATGTCACTAATTTATGTTTATTTATGTTCACTTGTCGACTGTTCTTTATATCACTAACTATTCACTACACTTATTTATATCAGACTTCTGCACTCGTTGCTTGTATATTACAGAGTGTGTTCGCTGGCTTTCGCGGTGGGTTATATATACCTGGCTAGATTATTTCCAGGCTTTTCTGGAAGCTACTAGGGAACATCTAGAGGTAAACAACATCACACAATAGATTACTGCCGTCCAGTCCTAACGAGTGAGTGGCGGCCAGACACTGAGGCGCCTGGTAGCGCGGCGGTGGCGGCCGCGGGGGTTACGTTACAGTATTATGCTGGCCACATCAGATTTTTTTTGTGCTGCATTGAACTTATTTAATTTTTATTGTGCTTGTGTTTTATTATAGTGTTTGTGTTTTGTTGAATTGCCTTTTGCCCCGTGTAGTAGGAGTTCGTTCGTTGTTGTCTATATAGGTTAAAAAACATTAGTTTATACTATAAATATGCATTTACATTTTATACCTCATGTTCTATCGCAGAAGGTACGCGGAAGTTACAACTTCTCTTTTTTGAATTCTACACATCCCACAACACAACAAACTCCTATTACTATTTCTTTGCAATGGTTGAATATCCCATTCCTAATTATTTTGAAAGCACAGGAGTGGAAGGAAAGAATTGTAGTATGTTGTTGTTGAAGGGAATTACTTTAAACACATATATTTAAAATAAGATTCTAAAAAATATAAACAATATTGTTCTGAATAATTCTATTATAATTGTAAATCAATAGGAGTGTAATAATTTAAAAGTATATATTGAAAATCCAAAATTTATTATCAATTTTCTGTTATGTACTTACCATGTCGGCTCAATGGTCTAGGGGTATGATTCTCGCTTTGGGTGCGAGAGGTCCCGGGTTCAAATCCCGGTTGAGCCCAATTTTAATTTAATAAAAAATTAAAACTACATATTAGATAAGAATCTGATTAGATTTTAAATATAAAGCGATGGTGGTGTAATGGTCAGCATAGTTGCCTTCCAAGCAGTTGATCCGGGTTCGATTCCCGGCCATCGCACTTGTTTTACATCTTTGACTTTATTAAATAAAATATAGTCTAGTCTATATTATTTATTTAATAATTTTCATTTTTCTTTGCTAATTAGATGAGAAACAGGTTATTTTACAGGTTTTATCTTTATGTAAACCTTAGTATGAAAGACATTTTTGAAAAAATAGATATGAAATTCAAAGATTTAATTAACGATAGAAAATTATATGTTATGTAGGTAGTGTATGGTGTATAAACACAAAATTGTCATTACTGGATTAATACATTACCTCTAATAAGGTCTAGAATACAAGACCATAAGTATTACACAAATAGTACCATTGCAATTATTTAAAATTATTATTACATATTTGATTACCTACTTGATTAGTATTAAACCTTAGAAGCCTCTGGGTCATTGTTCACAGGGCCGGATATGAGCCGATTGTATCGAATGGACCAATTCTGGCTCGCGCTTATTAATGTTTATGTGATTAAAAATTGTATTAAGAAAAAATATTTTAAAAAATATATCTCAATTTTTCAACATTCACGGAATGTATAAATAATAAAGAAACCGGAAACGTTTATATGCATATTTAACTACCTTTTTTTTCATTGAGCTCAATAACAATACTTTGAATTAAGGTTCTGCAGCGCATAGAATACAAGTATAGTCTTGCGGTGTTTCTGAGGCAGAATATGTGCTGTTGCTTTTGAAAAAATCTGATGTGGCCAGCACATAACCTCTCGCCGTATATTTTACCTGGCTGTATGCATAAAGCAAAGATTATTTTTATAAATACAAATAATATATTCATATAAATCTATGACGTATAAACTTCTTTATTATTCAATAATAGCATGTCTCAACATAAAGATATTTACCATAAATTATGTTACAATAAATTACAAAGTAGAGTTTACCATATATAAATATTAGGCTGGTAACAGCAATTTTCAATTCGAACAACTTTGTTTACTTTCTCTTCATATTCTTCTAGTAAAAACATTAATTTTGGGCGGTCTAAAATGTATATATCTGGATTGTGCATCTATTCTTATATATCTTCTTTTACATTTTATTTTTTCATACTTGTTATATCTAAATAACCTTAATTCCCTTTAATAAAGTGACGGATAGATTGCACTCCGATTATTCTTATATCGATGTGTAATTTTGTCAATATTTACAACTTACTTGAGAAGAATTTGATAGCTTTTTCGCAATTCAAAGTTACTCTAGTCTACAGTACTGGTGTACATTGTCCCATAATGTTTGAAACAAATTTAAGTCCTTCAACCTAGACTTGTCATCTCCATAATAGTCACAGATCAAGAATTAAGGGATTCTCCAAATACATTTTTCTTTCATTACTCATTATTTCTGACACTGACATTTATCTGTCAGTTACAAATAATTTAAATTTGCAACTATTTTTCATGGCATCCTTTCGGTTGTAAAATTAATTACAACATTATTTTATATATTATATTCCTTTTATCTCTAAATCTATAAAATATGTATAAAAATATTTAAATGTATCAGAAAGAGAATTTATTTTTCTTTAATATTATCAAGAAAAATTTTCAAAAAATAATATTTAGAAGATTTTTTTTCAACAATCTTCTACTTCCGGTTATCCAATTGTTACCAAAACCTTTTCAGATCTTCCCATGAATGTCCGATTGGGAAATACGTTGTTAAACAAATTTTAAGTCTTATAGTTTTTGAGTAACTGTCCTTCCAACATCCCACACACACACATCCACACACACACACACACACACACACACACACACACAGACATCATCGTAAAAATGTTAAAATCGGATTGTAGGGACCTTAAAACGTGCTTATTCAATAAAATCTGGATATGCGATTTTTAGCATGAATCCAATACCTCTCTTAGCGAGAGGTAAAAAGTACATTTTTAAAAATAATTATATATTAATGAATTATCAGTTTGATATGATGTTTACGCGTTCTTAGTCTGAGGAAATATTTTGAGGTTTATCTGATGTGTTATTTTTTTATTCTCTCGGAAAAATTAAATTAAAACTTTTTAGGCCGGGGGCAGACACAATACCTATAAAATTCTAAAAGAATAAAATTTAATTTGGCAAAATCCATAAAATATATAGATAAAGTATTAATGCAAACCTATAGAAAATTTAATAATCTTTAATTTTTTATAAAACATAAGTCTGGAAAAAGAAAAAAATTACATTTAAAGGTATTTTTCGAAGAAAAACTATTTCGAGCTTCCAGTAAAGTGCCATTTCCGGTTATCTGAGTTACATCAAAATCTAATGGTTTCTTTCCATATAAGAATAAGGTAGAAATACAAGGTTTCAAAATTTTCTGAGTTAGAGCGTACACACAGACATCATCGTGAAAATGTTAAAATTGGATTCTAGGGATCTTAAAACGTGGTCATTTACCAAAATCTCAATATGCGATTTTTAGCATGATCCCTAAACCTCCCTTATCATGGGTAGAGGGAGGTAAAAATGACTATTTCTCTCACTTTCTTTAATTTTTTTTTTTATTTAAGGAATTCGTATTTATTTATAAACGTTAGTTATTTTATTTATACGTATAAGCGTATAAACCATATTTTGAGGGGCCCTGAGAAAAATATTCAATCGAACCACGCACTATCTGAGTTCGGCCCTGATTATTCATTGAACTCGTAGCTGTGACGAAGCATAAATTAGTATTACAAATGGATGTTGGAAGCTACAAGAAACGTTGTTCTGTTAAGCTGGCTGCTGTTTATATTCGTCATATGGACCGATTTTGATAAATATCTTCATAATTTGAATAGCATTGATTACAATAATCAAAACAATTTTGAATATAAAATAAAATTGTTATCATTATTTATCGTAGAATTTTTGTGAATACATTTATCATATTTTCTACGTATAAAGTTCAGTAGAACCGACCACATACTAATAAATTATATTTATATCTGTCTGTATTTCTCTTTGAATACATAATATATTCCGTAATAGTTCCTTTGGTGGATATTCATTTCAAGCATATTTATTTATCATATTTGAATCAAAATAAAAAAGGCAACCTCATTCGAAGAAAAGCTCATAAAATGAAGCAAAAAATCTGCATCTCTTGGGAGCTCGGCCCTCCAACACGAGTACATATCCCGCATATGTCCGAGATAAGAAAACGAATAAAATATTCAGTGTATGACCACGCAGAAAATATATGTCATCTCAAGGCTGGCGGCTTGCAAACTTCTTCGGGTAATTCTGTTAGTCGCTGCAAGGACGGAGTGGTCCCAAAGGCTGTCCCAGGAGGGAGAAAAGTTTAGGTAATTTTATAACGAACTGCATATTTTGTGGCTGTGATGCACCCGAGAAAAATAGGGGAGAATATTGAAATGTTGCATGAAATTCCCCTTTTTTAACAGACTACCTTTACTGTATTTGTTTTAAGAAATTGCGTTTGACGATTTCTGAAATGAAATTTATTATTCTAAATTACGATTAACGCTGTCTTATAACTATTCTGAATTATATAGTCATTTTTACCTTCCGTCACCTTTAGGTAAGGAAGATATTGTCTTTGGTCAAAAAATTCAATGATGAGTTTTTACTGAATAATCACGTTTTAGGGTCCATATAATACGATTTTACCATTTTTACGATGATGTCTGTATGTATGTGTCTGTGTGTGTGTGACAAAAGTTCCGGATTCCATAACTTCAATACCACGATACCAAAAATTATAATTTTTTCGTATTCCTCAAGTTTACACCCAGAAGAATAAGTGATTAGATTTTGGTTATAATTGGCGAACCGGAAGTACCCTCATTTGAAGATTTATCAGTTAAATTTGATTTATTGACATTTAACGTTATTATAACTTAAAAAATATATTATTCTCTATACGATTTGATTACAATTTATACTTCATATTTAATAGATACAGAGTTAAAGAATTTTAAAGAAATTAAATTTTATAATTCAGCCAGCTATGCCAAACATGGAAACTATTAATATATTCATATAATTCAAATTGACGGATGTCAGTATCAATAAAAAGTAAATTAATGTGTCAGATATGAGGATGTTGAAGTAGATATTGGGGAAGACACGGAAAGATACGGTAAGAAAATAACTCTAGTGTTACAAGTTTTTAGAAAGATACAAGAAAGACGATTACATTGGTTTGAACATGTCATGAGGAGAAATGAAGAATTATATTGGAACAAGAATGAATATTTTAGTAATAGGACGTTAAAGAAACAGAGGAAGACCAAAGATAAGATGAAAGGACTGTATTTATTTATTTATTTAGTTTGTTTATGAAATAATTTTACTGGAAATTTAGAATCTTTTGTAAGAAAAATTATGGAATTTATACATTATACACGGGAATGACGGAAGGTATTGTGCTGGCCACAACAGATTTTTTTTTAAATAATGGCATTCCAAAGTGCTGACGTCATTGCAGGGTAAGAATAGAGAAATCACATATGTTTTTACGCAACGTTTGCTTCCGTATGACGCAACTTGAGCTAAACTACTTAAAAGTGAATATAGATATTAAAAAAAAACTGATATGGCCAGCACAATACCTTGCGTAAATTCTATGTATTTTGTATAAATTTCAAACAGAATTTCTTTTGCAAACTATTATTCGTGATAAAAGTAGAACTTCAGTACCTTATTGATACATAAATAACTATTGTTGAATAAAATGGAAACTTACAAGTGCATATCTTCTAAGATTATCCTGCATAAATGAATGGGTAACATTATCAGATAAGAAAATCGCACGTTAAAATTGATTCTAAAATACTCCCCTTTTATTTGGTTTTAATGTGTTTTATTGTTTGTACACTCAAACGTATTATTTGAAAACTTGGAAACTTTGAATTGCTCTACGCAAACTTTTCAAATGTTCTTTATATTCCACAAATCTTTCCGGAGTCTTTATAAACTCGTATGCATATGTAGTAATTTTGTTGTTTGATGTTGAACTGACCGTTTGAAAAATAAAAGCTACTGCGCGATTTGAATTCAATTGATTTCCGAGAAAAAAGAACAACGCTTTTCGCTTTCTGCGATAAAGTAGGTTAAGACAAACTTCAACTTGGGAATAATTCTACGATATACCTGCGATGTGTTTTCTGTCAAAGCAGTCGATATTTTCCAACGTATTTTAATAGTAAACATAAAAGAACTAAGGAGGTTATAATGCAGTAGAAAAGGAAGTGTGTAAATATTAAATGATGTTTTTGTTTATTTATTTTGGGTTTAAAAATGTAAGTAAGTATTTATTTACTTTATTTATTTTAAAGTATATACATATTAAAATATTTTGGTGTAAATGTTGAAAAAGAAAAAAATCTGATGTGGCCAGCACAATACCTTCCGTCAATCGTGTGTATTATGTATACATTCCATACATAAATTTTCTTGCAAAAGATTCTAAATTTCCAGTAAAATTATTTCAAAATACAAACTATGCAAATTGCACTTCACACTAACATCTCCTTCTTCTTCTTTAGCTTTCTCCATTCGTTAGGAGTCGCTATTTTTTATTTTCTTCTTCTTATCTTTAGCCTTCCTCTGTTTCTTCTATCTTCTACTACTAAGATATACATTCTTCTTCCAATATATTTTTCATCTCTCCTCATGACATTTTCAAACCAATGTAATCGTCTCTCTTGTATCTTTCTAGAAACTTGTAACACTAGAGTTATTTCCTTACCGTATTTTCCGTGTCTTCCCCAACATCTACATCAACATCCTCATCTCTGCCACAGTCAATTACTTTTTATTGATACTAAACATCTGTAATTTGAATTATCTGAACATATTAACAATTTTCATGGTTAGCATAGCTGGCTGATTTATAAAATTTAATTTCTTTATAATTCTTTAACTCTATATCTATTGAACATGAAGTATAAAATGCAATCAAATCGTATAGAGAATAACATATTCTTTAAGTTATAATAACGTTAAATGTCAATATATCAAATTTAACTGTTAAATCTTCAAATGAGGCTATTTCCGGTTAACAAATTATAACCAAAATCGAATCACTTGTTCTTTTGGAAGTAAACTTGAGGAATACGAAAAAAATATAATTTTTGGAATCGTGGCATTGAAGTTATGCGATCTGAAACTTTCGTCACATACACACACTGATACACACACACACACACACACACACACACACACACACACACACACACACACACATACATACATACATACATACATCATCGTAAAAATGGTAAAATCGTATTATAGGGACCCTAAAACATGCTTATTCACTAAAAACTCATTATTGAATTTTTTGACCAAAGACAATACCTTCCTTACCTAAAGGTGACGGAAGGTAAAAATGAATTATGTTAATTATAAAGTATTAAAAAGTTATAAAATACCTTTCTTGTAAGTGTAATATTAATGTTAATGTTATAGATATGTATTAATTTGTTTTTGAATGTAGACACTAAGGAAGATCAGTTTTGTAAGTATAAATGATGTTCTACATCACAACGATAATCGCGATATTACCCCTAGTAAGATATTTACTTCAAAGATGATATTTGATACGCCTGTGAAAGCAATTAATTCTAATTTTATTGGAGTCTAATGTGCTTCATAGCCTGAAAATGGCATTACAATAATGAAACCGAGCATCATCCTTAGTACCCCGTCAATAACATTAATTGATCATTACTGGAAATTGCGATATATTTTGATGGTATTTGATACGCCGAGCACAGCAGCAGCACATATCTGTTAAGTTATGCAAGCCGAGTGATCCAACAATTACCGTTCGAACTCAAAGTGAGCGAAATTACGTTGGGGAATATTTGCAATTGAATATAATTTCATTCGACCCGAATTACAAGTGGGAAATATCAAATGAAACAATTCGATTAGGACAAAACAACTGGACGAATATGATCCTAGCATAGATGAGCTCCAGTGGGATTTACAACGAGCAACCAGAAATAAATTATGTCCAGTTATTAATAAACTATTGAATTTTGAATAATTGTGGTGACCTAGTTATACAAAACATTTTATGATGATAATTTGTAGTGAATACATTAGACTACACTTTGAATTACAATATTTGTGACTTGAATAGAGTTGTTGGAAGAATTTTAATTTATTTATTTAGTTACAACCACCCAACAGGCCAAGCCCAAATAAAGGGTAGTAAAGAAGAACAAATTTAACAACATTTGGTGATATAGTTTGAGAATTTTCTACACTCTAACTGGAAGATATAGTCAAATTTTTTGACTCTAGCTGCGGGTAAATAAAAGGTGAAGGTATTTCTGGATCTAGTAGAGGGAGCATGGAAATTAAGACAGGAAAGAGAACGGGAATCATCTATACAGCCATTGACAAGTTTGGACAAGTGTAAAACATTACCATTTTCTCGACGTACAAAAAGGCTTTTTAGATTGAAAATAGACAGAAGGTCATTGTAAGAAACATAGAAGTCGGGGTATAGACGTGAAACGTTTTAAAGTACATGAACTTTAGAATTTTTTTTGAACTGATTCTATGAGATCCTAATATGACCCGAAATATAAAATGTGCTTTAGTAGAATACATGAATTTGATTCCGAAAACACGAAAACATTAGCACTTATCAAACCTACAAAAAAGATTAATGTTAGAGATGTTATTCATAAAAGAAGAGAAAATAGCATTAATTCTCAAACGGATATAAAACATCTCAGCTTAATATAACAATTTAATTAACATTAAAATAAAAATAAACAAAATAAATCTATTGTGGCCAACACAATACCTCTCGCCACTTCCGTTTTTGGTTACATGTATATAGCGCGAGCAGTCATGTGACATTGTTGGACTTGACAAGCAGATATGGGGGCCTGTGTCAGAATGACAACTAGTAATTATGCACATAGATGTTAAATGTCAGATTTTTTTATTAAAAATTTAAAGATTTTCTAAATTCATGTAGTTAAATATATTTATCGAGGAAAATAAAACACATGGAATTGGAAAATCACTAAATTTAGAATGAAAAATTATGAAATTTGACATCTATATACATAATTACTGGCTATCATTCTGACACGGGCCTCCATATCTGCTTGTATTTAACATTTCTTGTATACTTTTACACTATACACCAAAAATTCTACTTATATTTATTCTTTATAGTATTTAGTTTTTTAATTTTAAATTCATTCTATGACGAAATTTTGTCCTACTCTTCAAATTTTTCGCAATATTTCTAATTCATTGTCGGGATTGACAGTATTTTTGAAGGGTATATGTAATATACCTATAATTTTAAATATTTAACTATTAATATAATAAGAAATATAATGTATGTACTTCCCAAAAAAATCTTCAGTAACTTCTTTGGATTTTTGACACTGATATTTTTCTGTTAGTTACAAACTTTAATTTTTAAATTGGTTTTCATGACATTATTTGGGCTGTGAGATTTATTACAACAGATTATTACATACCTTATATTTCTTTATCTTAAATCTATAAAATGTTTAATAAAATATATGTATGTATCAGATAGCAGAATTTACTCTTCTTTAATATTAGCAAGAACAAAATTTTTCAAAAAATAATATTTAGAAGATTTTTTTAGGAATCCAATTATTACGAAAACCTTTTCAACTCTTCCAATAATGTCCGATTGAGAAATACGTAGTTAAACATTATATTAAGTATTGTAGTTTTTGAGAAATCGTCCTTCCAACATCCTCACACACACACACACACACACGCACACACACACACACACACACACATACATCCACACACACACACACACACACACACACACACACACACATACACACACACACACACACACACAGACATCGTAAAAATATTAAAATTGGATTGTACGGACCTTAACCGGCTTGTTCATTAAAATCTGGATATGCGATTTTTAGCATGAATCCAATACTTCTCTTAGTGAGAGGAAAAAAGGTAAAAGCCCAACAAGTCATCTACATTAGGGGGTTCATCACATCACAAGAGACCAGCATCCAATTGTCCTGTAGTAATTAATCTAAAATAATTGAAATTAGTTTGTTATAGTTTTCATTCTGTGATCTGTATATTTTAACTATATTTTAAAAAAATCTGTTGTGGCCAGCACAATACCTCTCGCCACTGTCTTTTTTTGATTACATAAGTATAGGTCGCGAACAGTCATGTTTCATTGTTGGCCTTGACAAGCAGACGTGGGGGCTCGTTTCAGAATGATAATTATTAATTATGTACATAAATGTCAGAACTTTTCATTAAAAATTTCAAGATTTTCTAAATTCACGTAGTTAATTTGTCATCAGGAGTGTGGAATTTACTTGTCGAGGAAAATAAACCACATGGAATTGGAAAATCATTAAATTTAGAATGAGAAATTATGATATATGACATCTATGTACATAATTACTAGCTATAATTCTGACATGGGCTCCCATATCTGCTTGTCAAGGCCAACAAAGTCACATGACTGCTCGCGCCCTAATGTATTTAACATTTCTTGTATACTTACAGTCTACACCAAAAATTCTACTTATATGTATTCCATATATTTAGATTTTTTAAATTATTCCATATATTTAGATTTTTTAAATTTAAAGTCATTCTATGAAGAAATTTTGTCCAACCTTTCTTTCTCGAGATGATTCCAAATCATTGTCAGAAATAACAGTATATATGAAGGGTATGTGTAATATACCTATAAATATTTAACTATTAATGCATTTAGAAATAATATAATGTATGTACTTACCAGAAAAAGTGTTTAGTAATGTCTCCGGATTTCTGACACTGACATTTATCTGTCAGTTACAAACAATTTCAATTTTCATGGCATTCTTTCGGCTGTCAAATTTATTACAACAGATTATTTTATATATTATACTTCTTTTATCTCAAAATCTATGGAATATATAATAAAATATTTAAATGTATCAGATAGAGAATTTAATTTTCTTTAATATTACCACGAAAAATTTTCAAAAAATAATATTTAGAAGATTTTTTTTCAAGAATCTTCTACTTCCGGTTGTCCAATTATTACCAAAACCTTTTCAGATCTTCCCATGAATGTCCGATTGGGAAATACGTTGTTAAACAAATTTTAAGTCTTATAGTTTTTGAGTAACCGTCCTTCCAACATCCCACACACACACATACACACACACACACACACATCCACACACACACACACACACACAGACATCATCGTAAAAATGTTAAAATCGGATTGTGGGGACCTTAAAACGTGCTTATTCAATAAAATCTGAATATGCGATTTTTAGCATGAATCCAATACCTCTCTTAGCGAGAGGTAAAAATGTCCGTCTTTTAATGTATATCGCTGTTATTCACATTTGTTTGTTTTCAACAGACTACATGTTTCGCTGTTGCTTGGCTCACGAAAAATATTTCTGTAGCGTGTATATTCTGTTGACAACAATGTGAATTTGTGAGAAGTTAACTGATGAAAATATTATGTGCTAAACTTTTTCTGTTAAAGTATATAAAGGATATTTCCTGGTGAATAAATTTTTGGACACAAAAAGTTGTGGGTTTAGTTGATGCTCACATAAAAAATATTAATGATATATAAACACCTACTTATTTATTACCTTTTACTTCTCGCTAAGAGAGGTATTGGATTCATGCTAAAAATCGCATATCCAGATTTTAATGAATAAACACGTTTTAAAGTCCCGACAATCCGATTTTAACATTTTTACGATGATGTGTATATGTGTGTGGATGTGGGAAGGACGATTTCTCAAAAAATACAGGTAAGACTTAATATCTGTTTAACTACGTATTTCCCAATCAGACATTACTGGGTAGAGTTGAAAAGGTTTTGGTAATAATTGAACAACCGGAAGTAGCAAATTCTTAAAAAAAAATTCTAAATATTATTTTTTGAAAATTTTTGTTCTTGCAAATATTAAAAGACATTAAATTCTCTATCTGATACATATAAATATTCTATTATATCTTTTATAGATTTAGAGATAAAGAAATATAATATATAAAATAATCTAATATAGACTATATCATTCATTAATTTGTAAACCAATAAGAATGCGTGATTTTCCCAAGTTACCACATATAACAGCGGTTATTATTAAGTAACCATAGTGAACGAATATACGAACCTTTGTATATTCGAATATACCTACCTTCGTATATTCACTTATAGGTGCGGTTCGTTATTTTGTTCTTTGTACTCAGAACTGGCAATGTCATTTATAATTATATTTACGGACATGATTTTTTTCATTCGACCACAGTATCGAATATATAAATGAATCTGTAGTTAGACTTTGAGGAGGAAAATCGTGCGTTGTATAATTTAAGTAGAAATTTAAAATCACACTGACAGCTCCAAGTACACCAAACAAATAATTGAACGCATCTATTATTTGACAGCAAGGCATTATAGAAGTAAAAATTTGACAAGTAAACAAATAATTATTTGGATCACAAATCTAGAACTAACTGCATTGTTGCTAGTTTATTTGAAATACAAGCATTTATTTTGAAATACGAGCATTTCAATGTAATATTATATACTACTACAACTATATTTAAAAAGATAGGTTATGTAGCATACGGTTTGACGTTTCTGTCAAAATAAAATAGACTACAGGTCTACGTTAAATTTACTATTTACTTTTTAATTTATTTTTATTGATGATATAGTCTACCTGTATACAACTCGACAATAGAAAATTCTCGACATACTCAACGAGTTGCCTATTGGAAATACCACTCTTGTTGTATAATATATATGATTATCTTTTTTCAATTGAGTACTTACTGACATATTTCGTCAATAATTATAATTGTTGCATACAAATTAATTATGAAAGTAACATCCTTATATTGAACATTGAGACAAAAAGCTTGACAAAAAAATCTTCTTGGCACGTAAAGAATTTCATGACAACATAGCTAATTAAATACAAGTTTTTAATTATCTGTTAACAAAGGATTTAATTAGGAATGGAAAAGGAAGAGTTGTCCTTAATAGTGTCATTCCTACTAAGGAACAAGCTGCTAATTACAACTTCAGAATATAAATAAGATATTTTAAACCAGAATTGCAAGAATTTTATTGCGCTTTTCAGAAAAATTCCGCTAGTCTTTTAATTATGTTATAATTACGAAAGCGTTTGTTAATTTATCAAACTTTTCCTAGAAGGTTTTATTTTATTTACATTACACAATGAAAATAATATCTTCGGTTTTTATTTTAAATTTTGTTTAAAAACTAGTAATACACCGTACAAGAATAATCATAATTAGTGTCATTCAAGTGCAGATGACACTTACTTGATAAGTATATTAAAGCATAGGAGTAAAAAATAGTAATTTATGCAACAAGAGTGTAAACACAAGCTTTATGACGAGCTTTGTCACGAAAATATTATTGACCAAATATCATAAAACTTTTTTTTTTACAAGATTTTTTGTACGACCTTAAATAACATTCCTGAAACAAATTAGAAATTTGACAGATGAGCAGACTACAATTTGAACAAACCAAATACCGAGTACACATTTGACAGATAATAGGTCTGATGTTGAAGCTGCAGCACTCAGTCAATATTACCATTGTATTACCAACATGAATGTACAGAAAAAAACTAAATTTCGGTAAGATAACTTAAATTCCACACATGTATTGACGGTGGTAGCTCTGTTATATGTAAAGGTAATAAAATACGAAATACAAAGTTATTTTAAATATAATTATCCACAACTGTTAAATAATATACCCATAATTCAATCATATTTTATCAATTAATGATCATAGTTACTGTTGCTAATTGAATAATATTGACAGTTTGATGGAATTATATTATTCAATCGTTATGTCAAATTTAAATCTTACCTTTCAGAGTTCAAATAAATTACTTTTAATAAGTTATTTTTTCCACATAAAAAGCCAAAAGTATACTAGTTTTCTCATTTTTTATAGTTTTATTTTCTTCTTAAGGTAGTTATATCGCCACTGTGGCGACTGTAGAAAAAATCTTGTGTGTGTTTCGAGCGCAAATGTACATTGTCGATTTCGAGACCTCTCAATCGACAATATCCTATTTTGCGCTCTTAATACACAAATAGCTATTTATATTAAAAACAAAAACTGTTGAAATTTTTGCCAAAACTTTTGGAACATACGTTAATGGCTAATTACCCATTAACAATAATTAATTTATATTTTCTAGAAATACACACAAACTTCCAAAGTTCGCCTAGGGCTCGCTCTGGAATATGCTTGCTCATCTAGTAAAGTATCACTTTCAAGTTTTGTTATCTAAATTAGTATTATGATAAATTTAAAATGAAAACAATAGTTTACTAAACATATTTATAAATTCAATTTGCAAAACTGACTTTAACATGTAGTATATTATTAAAATGTAATTAAACTTGTTGTGTTTATATGTATATGAAAGGAGTGACCGGAATTAAAATTAATAATGTTGAAATGAAATATGCATTTTCCTAAACATTCACTTCATTCTGTTTTCCATAATGCAACATCGTGTTGCACAAATATAACACAGTATCACATGTAATATTAATGAACAATTAGCAATTATACATGGCAAATAAGTGCTAATTATAGAAGCTGATTATGATTATATGTATGTCCCATACATCTAGTTGGTTCAGATGTCAAAGTTTGTGTTTGAGTGATGTTTGTAAGCCGATCATAACGTAATATTCCCGGAACATTAACACAAATATTTAGTTTCTGCTATGCATCATGTTATTTCTGTTGTTATGCACACGCATGCAACAAACTCAATCCATGTTATTTATATGATAAATGATGCTCATCATTTTACGTCATGTATACACACATTTACTCACTCATTTTAAATACCTTATAAGCTTTAATTTGTGGGATGCAACAATTATTGCATTCATGATTAATTCCTATTGAATAAACTGAGATTTAAATGAAATATATTCATGCAGTTTGAACTAATAGATAATATTATTGAAATCATAATACGAGCTTAATGTTAATAGTATGTAATTTCTATCAATGTATACGTAACCTAAGTATCGTATTTAATATTTCATTTAAAGAGATTTGTTTATAATTCTATTGACTATATCATTCATTAAGTTATAAACCAATAAGAATGTGTGATTTTCCTTAGCTACCACGTATTACAGCGGTTATTATTGAGTAACCATGGTGAACGAATATACGAACTTTGGTATATTCGAATATACCTACCTTCGTATATTCACTTATAAGTGCGTTTGGTTATTTTGTTCTATGTACTCAGAACTGGCAATGTCATTTTTAATTATATTTACGGACATGATCTTTTTCATTCGATCACAGTATCGAGTATACGAGTATAAATGAATCTGTAGTTTGACTTTGAGGAGGAAAATCGTGCGTTGTATGCTTTAAGTAGACATTTAAAATCAGACTGACTGCTCCAAGTGCACCGAACCAAATAATTGAATGCATCGATTATTTGACAGCAAGGAATTATGGAAGTAAAAATTTGACAAGTAAACAAATAATTATTTGGATCACAAATCTGGAACTGCACTGTTGGTAGTTTATTTGAAATACAAACATTTATTTTGAAATACGAGCATTTCAATGTAAAATTACATACTACTATAACTATATTTAAAAAGATAGGTTATGTAGCATATAGTTTGACGTTTCTGTCAAAATGAAATAGACTACAGGTCTACGTTAAATTTACTATTTACTTTTTAATTTATTTTTTATTCATGATATAGTCTACCTGTATACAACACGACAATAGAAAATTCTCGACATACTCAACGAGTTGCCGAATGGAAATAGCACTCGACCTTCGGTCTCGTGATGTTTCCAGGCAACACGTTTCGTATAATCGAGAATTTTCAATCGTCTTGTTCTATAATATATGATAATATACACTCGTGGCAAAAAAATCTGTTGTGACCATCACAATACCTCTCGCGCCCTTTCCATTGTGGTATATATAAGTATTGTATTTAACATTTCTTGTACACACAAAAAATTCTAATTACACCTAAACTTTATATTTACGTATTTTCTATAATTTTAAATTCACTCTATGAGCAAGTTTTCTCCATGTCTTCTAAATGTTCGAAGTTTTTCCAAATCATTAACGGGATTGGCGTTATTTCTGAAGGGTTCATGTAACATACCTATAATTTTAAATATATAATTAATAATATAATAACAAATATTAAATATCGTTCCCAGAAAAAGCCTTCAGTACTATCTCTAAATTTTTACAATTACAGACATTTTAATTTCTCAAGTAGTTTAAATCTATAGAAGATATAATAAAATTTTTAAATGTGTCGGATAGAGAATTTTGTTTTTTAATATTTGTAATAACATAAATATTCAAAAAATAATATTTAGAAGATTTTTGTTAAAATACTACTACTTTCGGTTGTCCAATTGCTACCAGAATCTATTCAACTCTTCCCATTACTGTTAGATTGAGGAACCCGTAGTTACACAGGTCTTTAGTCTTATACAATTTGAGAACTCGTACCTCCAACAACCTAACACACATACACACACACATCCACACACACACACACACAGAGACATTATCGTAAAAATGTCATTTTCGGATTCTAGTGCTTATTCACTAAAATCTGGATATGCAGTTTTTAGCATGATTCCAACACCTCCTAGCGAGAGGTAAAACGAAAAACCTGATACCAAAAAATGTTTTTTTAACGAATGAAATATTTGTTAATTTTATGTTAAAATATGAACAACTAACTTTGCATACATAATAAAGCAGCATTTAAAATAAGTCAATATCCGATTATTACAATGGTCAGAGCGCAGCCTTAACTTAAATTCCTGCGAAAAATATGGGATTACGTTAAGGCAATATGTTCAGCATCGATAATTCGTACCAACTGTATTGAAAGTTTACCAAACCATGTGGTAGAACTCTTTACAGTTCGGGGAGGCAATACAAACTCTTACTTACTCAAAATAAATCGTACATTAGCTATAAAACCTAATTAGTAAAGAAAAATAATTTTACTACTGTTCATTTTTCTGTTTCAGTAACTTTTCTTAATAAATAAAGTGTTTGCTAAATGTTTTTTTATTTTCTAATTTCACTTTACAGATCAGTTATTCAAAATTTAACAAAAAAAATAAACTCATGTTTTGTTTGTTTCAAGACGATAAAACCTTTTTTTTTAAGTGTCCGTTTTTTACCTTCCGTCACCTTTAGGTAAGAAAGGTATTGTCTTTGGTCAAAAAATTCAATGATGAGTTTTTACTGAATAAGCACGTTTTAGGGTCCATATAATACGATTTTACCATTTTTACGATGATGTCTGTATGTATGTGTGTCTGTGTGTGTGTGACAAAACTTCCGGATTCCATAACTTCAATACCACGATTCCAAAAATTATAATTTTTTCGTATTCCTCAAGTTATTATAACTTAAAGAATATATTATTCTCTATACGATTTGATTACAATTTATATTTCATATTCAATAGATACAGAGTTAAAGAATTTTAAAGAAATTAAATTTTATAATTCAGCCAGCTATGCCAAACTTGGGAACTAGTAATATATTCATATAATTCAAATTGACAGATGTCAGTATCAATAAAAAGTAAATTAATGTGGCAGATATGAGGATGTTGAAGTAGATATTGGGGAATACACGGAAAGATACGGTAAGAAAATAACTCTAGTGTTACAAGTTTTTAGAAAGATACAAGAAAGACGATTACATTGGTTTGAACATGTCATGAGGAGAAATGAAGAATTATATTGGAACAAGAATGAATAGTTTAGTAATAGGACGTTAAAGAAACAGAGGAAGACCAAAGATAAGATGGAAGGACTGTATTGCGGAAGATTTGAGAGAAAAGGAACTGAATGAGAACGACATGCAAAAATAGCGACCCCTAACGAATGCGAAAAGCTAAAGAAGAAGAAGATGCCAGTGTGAAGTGCAATTTGAATAGTTTGTTTATGAAATAATTTTACTGGAAATTTAGAATCTTTTGTAAGAAAAATTATGGAATTTATACATTATACACGAGAATAACGGAAGGTATTGTGCTGGCCACAACAGATTTTTTTTTTTGGCAACACTATTATACAAAGAATACTTCGGTCACTTATATATTTTGCACAAAGTAGGCGGTGCATAATTCAACTGTTGACAAAACAATGGATGCATTGTTGAAATCAACAAAGTGCTTGATATTTTATTGTAAGTGATAAGTTTTTACACTAAAATGGCTTGTGGTAAACCATATAGTCAAGATTTAAGAAAATCTATAATTAATACTCATATGAACGGCATTTCGCCACGAAAAAATTTTGATTTCACATTTGATTCCATGATCGACAGTTCAAGGTATTATTAATTTGTTTAAATAAAATGGAAATGTTACGAAAAGAAAACTTTGTCTCGATCTCCAATATATCCGATAAAAATAGTATGAAGGACTCATTTTATAAGAATTTTCTTCGCACTTGTCATTTAGAAAATCCGCCAGAACTAAAATAAAATAAAAACTGGCCCGTTTTTTTTTTGTACCTGAGGAGATGATGCAATTTTTAGAACGATTCTTGTACCTATTTTACATGCGGTCTTATTTTCTTTTATTTATGTATGTTATTCGATGGAAAATCATTTAATTTTCTTTTTGTTAAGAACTTCAAAATTGAATACAAACATATCTTTGATTATTCTTTTGTGTATTTGTCAGACAAACATATTTCTTGTTCAAAACTTCAAGATATTTGAAATCCAGAATTGTAAAAATTCCACCTAGCTCGTCACATTCATATTCATACTCCCCCCTCGTTATAAGTAAATACCTTTGTCACAATCCTGCCGGAATCTGCAGGAATTCGTAAATAAGTCTGTGGAATGCAGCAGGAGTATGATATACATATTTTGGTGATTCTGTTCGTCTGTCGCCTCCCGTCCGCCGGGATCCCAATACACATTTCAATGAGCCCCAAACCTGTCGTATATCTCATATGTAAACGGACCCGCGCCAACGTAACTCACTTTGAATTCAAGGCGTGGCGTAAGAGGGCAGCCCCCGAAGGACTTACTTCACGAATATTTCCCTAAGAAATTTCTTAACATCTTTACATGAGAATTATATTTCTTTTTCATCGAGCATCCCAAGTATTGGTAAACAAATATCCCGCTTGAAATGGATGTAAACATCTATGGAGATGGAAGCTTACTTTTTATGATAATAGATTGGGATCTTGATCTAAATGCTAAAAACCAAGGATATCTTATAAAATATGTGAGAGTTAAAAGTTATACATAAGCAAAATACTTATAAGGAAGAGTGGGGCAAGACAACGAATTTAATTTTTTTTGCAAAGAAATGTAATTATGCGAAAAGTTATAGAGCGAGGATAGTCTACTAAGTACAAGTTGTACCCGTGGGCGTATTCAGCTCAAAACCGAAGGGGGGGGGGGCAGATTTTTAAATTCAACTTTTTACCTCTCGCTAAGAGAGGTATTGGATTCATGATAAAAATCGCATATCCAGATTTTATTGAATAAGCACGATTTAAGGTCCATAGAATCCGATTTTAACATTTTTACAATGATGTCTGTGTGTGTGTGTGTGTGTGTGCGCGTGTGTGTGTGTGTGTGTGTGTGTGAGGTTGTTGGAGACACGATTTCTCAAATTCTATAAGACTAAAAACCTGTTTGACTACGGATTCCTCAATCTAACAGTAATGGGAAGAGTTGAATAGGTTCTGGTAACAATTGGACAACCGGAAGTGGTAGTTTCTAAAAAAAATATTTCTAAATATTATTTTTTGAAAATTTGTTACTACAAATATTAAAGATAATTAAATTCTCAATCTGATACATTTAATTTTTTATTATATCTCGTATAGGTTTGGAGATATAGTATATAATAATATAGAATAATCTGTTGTAATAAATCTCGTTGCCCGTAAAACAGTTGCGATATTTAAATTTTTGTAATTGACAAATAAATGCAAAATGTCAGTGTCAGATTTTTCTGAGAGGTATGAGTACATTTAATATATATTATTATATTATTAATTAAATATTTATTTAAATTGCAGGTATGTTAATATTACATTTATCCTTAAAAATTACAGCTAATACCGTCAATGAATTTGAAGTATTTTGAACATATTAGAATAGTAAGAAAAAAATTCTCATAGAACGAAAGAAGAGAAACAATTTCAATTATTTGTGTGTTCAAGAAATGTTAAATTTATTACTTATAGGGCGCGAGCAGCCATGTGACTTTGTTGGCCTTGGCAAGCAGATATGAGGATTCGTGTCAGAATTACGGCTATTATTTACATAGATGTCACAATTGTCATATGTCATAATTTTTCATTCAAAATTTCATAATATTCTGTTATTTGTTATCCATTAGTATGGAATATACTTGTCGAGGAAAATAATCCACATGGATTTGGAAAATCATAATGTTTCGAATGAGACCTTATGATACTTGACACCTATGTATATTACTAGCTGTCATTCTGACACGGGCCCCCATATCTGATTGCTAAGGCCAACAAAGTCAAATAACTGCTCGCGCCATATGCAAGATAAAATGAAAATGGCGAGAGGTATTGTGCTGGCCACAACAGATTTTTTCATGGGGGGTCCATATGGACTGACATATAATAAAAGGAAACACCATTTATTAAAAAATCTGATGTGGCCAGCACAATACCTTCCGTTAATCCTGTGTATTATGTACAAATTCCATACATAAATTTTCTTGCAAAAGATTCTAAATTTTTGGTATTGTGATTCCTTTTCTCGGCAACTAAATTCCATACTCCTGATAACAAACAAACCACATGAAATAAGAAAATTATAAAATTTTGAATGAAAAATTGTAACACTTGTCAGTTATGGACATAATTAATTGCTATCATTTTGACACGAGTCCCCATATCTGCTTGCCAAAGTCAGCAAAGTCATGTTACTGCACGCGCCCTATACATAAATCTTCTTGCAAAAGATCCTATATTTCCAGTAGTTATTTCATAAACAAACTATGCAAATTGCATTTGACATTGACATCTTCTTCTTCTTCTTTAGTTTTTCCCATTCGTTAGGGGGGTCGCTATTTTTTATTTTCTTCTTCACACATTTTTGTTTTGCGTGTCGTCCTCATTCAGTTCCTTTTCTCTCAAATCTTCTGCAATACAGTCTTTTCATCTTATATTTGGTCTTATGTTTCTTCCACCTCCTATTAATATATTCAACTCTCCTCATGACATGTTCAAACCAATGTAATCGTCTTATATCTAGAATCTTCTAACACTAGAGTTACTTCCCTTATTCTTTCAGTGATTTACATTTTATTGATACTGACATCTGCAAATTTGAATTACCTGAATATATTAGCAGTTTCCATGGTTAAGTTAGCATAGCTGGCTGAATTATGAAATTTATATGAAATTTATTATCTTTATTCTTCTTTAACTCTATATCTGTTGAATATCAAATATGAAATGCAATCAAATTGTATAGACAATAATATATTCTTTAAGTTATAATAACATTTAACTGAGTTTTTCAAGAATAACTGTTAAAATCTTCAAATGAGGATAATTCCGGTTGACCAATTATAACCAAAATCTAATCAAGTCTGCGTATGGTTGTAAGGAAAAGAAATACGCAAGAATTTTAATTTTTGGAATTCTAGTATTGGAAATATCGTCGCCGTCACATACATATATACACACACACACGCACACACGTCCACACACGTCCACACACACACACACACACACACACACACACACACACACACACACACACACATACAGACATCATCGTAAAAATTGTAAAATCGTATTGTAAAGACCCTAAAACGTGCTTATTCAATGAAAACTCACCACCGAAATTTTTGACCAAAGACAATACCTTCCTTACCTAGAGGTGACGGAAGGTAAAAATATTAATTTTTTAACAATAGTTCCTTGTTCGCGAAAACCCACTGATACTGCACTGTTGTTTTGTTGATATGAACTTGCATCAAGAAAAACAACAGTGAGGTTTTGTCAGAAAAATTAAAATTGATATTCTTCTCACAGATGGCGCGAGTTAAAAATACTTCGCTGCGGACAGGATTCGAACCTGTGCGGGCAGAACCCAATGGATTTCAAGTCCATCTCCTTAACCACTCGGACACCGCAGCTGATAGCATGAAGACTATTGAGCATTATTAAATTTAAAATAATGCAATAAACAAATATCATAACAATTAACTCTCCAGTAAAAAATATCGAACTATAAATAATTATTTAATACCAAACTGCAAAAATAAGTAAACCTCTATATTTAATTTTTATAGTAAAGCGTGAAGCATGGCAAAATATATACACCGGCTTGCAAAAAAATCGCATGCACATATTTTTTGCTGTATTGATCTTTAACTTGTGTCACTAGTGTCAATTAAATGTAAAATTAACAGAAATTCAAATCCATAATTGGTTGTTCTTTCATTTTTACCTCTCGCTAAGAGAGGTATTGGATTCATGCTAAAAATCACATATCTACATTTTATTGAATAAGCAAGTTTTAAGGTCCCTACAATACGATTTTAACATTTTTACGATGATGTCTGTGTGTATGTGCGTGTGGATGTATGTGGGTGTATGTGTGTGGGACGTTGGCAGGACGATTACTCAAAAACTATAAGACTTTATATTTGTTTAACTACGTATTTCCCAATCGGACATTCATGGGAAGAGCTGAAAAGGTTTTGGTAGCAATTGGACAACCGAAAGTAGCAGATTCTTGAAAAAAAATCTTCTAAATATTATTTTTTGAATCTTTTTCTTGGTAATATTAAAGAAAGTTAAATTCTCAAACTGACACATTTTTTTTTTTATTATATTTCGTATAGGTTTGTAGATATAGTATATAATAATATAGAATAATCTGTTGTAATAAAACTCGTTGCCCAAAAAACAGTTGAGATATTTAAATGTTTGTAATTGACAGATAAATGCAAAATGTCAGTGTCAAAAACCAGATTTAAAATTCGAAATATTTGGCGTCGGTCGGGATCGAACCCGGTATTTAAATGTAATTAAATTTTAAGTATTTATATGAATAAAAATTAAATTAAACGGGAGATATTGTGTTGGCCACATCAGATATTTTATATCAAGATTTTGAATAATTACTTAATTCTTGTTTATAAGATAGATAGCCAACATATGTGTAATTAATATTAATACAAGATTGCTTTTAAAAATGTTATGTGTTTTTGTTTACAAGAGTTTTTTCTTAAGCTCGTCATATTAGGAAATGTAGTTCTAGAAAGTTTTATTTACTGTTTCTTAAGCTGTAGTAATTTTTTAAATATTCTTTAACGTTCTCAAATAGTGTAGTTTGCTAGTAATTGGAGATATAAATCGAACTATAATACGCAAATTAATACAATAATTAGTTAGGAACAACGTACATTATAAATCCAAATTTTTATTACCACTGGAAAAGTAGGTGTTATCTAATATTATGTATCTAGGTATATGATTTTTTGAATATTTTTTATATATATCGGCTCAATGGTCTAGGGGTATGATTCTCGCTTTGGGTGCGAGAGGTCCCGGGTTCAAATCCCGGTTGAGCCCAATTTTAATTTACCGAATATTTAAATTTATGTTTTAAATACGACCTTAGTTAGATTCTAGATATGAAGCGATGGTGGTGTAATGGTCAGCATAGTTGCCTTCCAAGCAGTTGATCCGGGTTCGATTCCCGGCCATCGCACTTGTTTTACATTCTAGATAACATTATCTGAAGATGTTCTTGGATGAGATAGATATTTTACCATATATAGCGATGGTGGTGTAATGGTCAGCATAGTTGCCTTCCAAACAGTTGATCCGGGTTAGATTCCCGGCCATCGCACTTGTTTTACATTCTAGATAACATACACTGAAGATGCTCTTGGATGAGATAGATATTTTCCCATATATAGCGATGGTGGTGTAATGGTCAGCATAGTTGCCTTCCAAGCAGTTGATCCGGGTTCGATTCCCGGCCATCGCACTTGTTTTACATTCTAGATAACATTATCTGAAGATGTTCTTGGATGAGATAGATATTTTACCATATATAGCGATGGTGGTGTAATGGTCAGCATAGTTGCCTTCCAAGCAGTTGATCCGGGTTCGATTCCCGGCCATCGCACTTGTTTTACATTCTAGATAACATTATCTGAAGATGTTCTTGGATGAGATAGATATTTTACCATATATAGCGATGGTGGTGTAATGGTCAGCATAGTTGCCTTCCAAACAGTTGATCCGGGTTAGATTCCCGGCCATCGCACTTGTTTTACATTCTAGATAAAATTATCTGAAGATGCTCTTGGATGAGATAGATATTTTCCCATATATAGCGATGGTGGTGTAATGGTCAGCATAGTTGCCTTCCAAGCAGTTGATCCGGGTTCGATTCCCGGCCATCGCACTTGTTTTACATTCTAGATAAAATTATCTGAAGATGCTCTTGGATGAGATAGATATTTTCCCATATATAGCGATGGTGGTGTAATGGTCAGCATAGTTGCCTTCCAAGCAGTTGATCCGGGTTCGATTCCCGGCCATCGCACTTGTTTTACATTCTAGATAAAATTATCTGAAGATGCTCTTGGATGAGATAGATACTTTCCCATATGTAGTGATGGTGGTGTAATGGTCAGCATAGTTGCCTTCCAAGCAATTTTCCCGGCTATCGCACTCATTTTACACATGTATCAAGTTCTATACTTGCGTCAAATAAGTATGGACTGGAGATTTCTACACTGTTACCAATTCACTGATTATGTTGAAAATGCTAAGTTATGAAGAAGCGGGTACACTGCCGGGCAATAACGGAAAGGGTGCGAAGTTGGGCGAGTATAGCAATTGAGAAATTTAACTTCTAAAATAATTTTAAATCCTACTACTTTAAAAACAAAAAAATCTGATGTGGCCAGTCACATAACCTCTCGCCATTTCAATTTTATGTTATAAAAGTATGGAATTTGTCATTTCTTGTACACACAAATAATTCTGATTTTATCTATTCTTTATTTCTAAGAGGAATTTTGTCCTAATCTTCTGAAATGTTCAAGATTCCTTCAATTTATTATAATTTTAAATATTTAATTAAGAATATAATAAGAAATATTAAATGTACTCTCCAGAAACAACTTTACGTAATGTTAATAAACCACAAAACTGTTGATTTTTGACACTCACATTTTTCTGTCAATTACAAACATTTATATTTGTCAAATGGTTTCCTTGGAGTTGATTGGGCTGTGAGATTTTTATAACAGATTATATTATATATTATATTTATCTCTATATCTGTAGGAAATATAATACTCCAGGTATAGAATTTAATGTTTTTAATATTTGTAATAACAAATTTTAAAAAAACAATATTTAGAAGATTTTTTTTATAGAAACTATAACTTCCGGTTCTTCAATTGTTACTAAATCCTATTTAACTCTTTCCATTAATGTTAGATTGAGGAATCCGTAGATAACAGGTCTTTAGTTGTACAGAATTTTAGGTAAGGAAGGTATTGTCTTTGGTCAAAAAATTCAATGAGTTTTTAGTGAATAAGCTTGTTTTAGTGTCCATAACTTCAATACCGCGATTCCAAAAATTCTATTTTTTTCGTATTCCTCAAGTCTACAACCAGAAGAACAACTCATTAGATTTTGATTATAATTGGTGAACCGGAAGTAGCCTCATTTGAAGATTTAACAGTTAAATTTGATTTATTGACATTTAACGTTATTGTAAATTAAAGAATATATTATTCTCTATACGTTTTGATTGCATTTTATACTTCATATTCAATAGATATAGAGTTAAAGAATTTAAAAAAAAATTTTTTTATAAATTAGCCAGCTATGCAAACTACTAATATATTCATATAATTCAAATTGACAGACGTCAGTATCAATAAAAAATAAATTAATGTGGCAGAGATGAGGATGTTGAAGTAGATGTTGGGGAAAACATGGAAAGATTGGTAAGGAAATAATTCTAGTGTTACAAGTTTCTAGAAAGATACAAGAGAGATGATTACATTGGTTTGAAAATGTCATGAGGAGAAATGAAGATTGAATAGCTTAGTAATAGAAGGTTGAAGAAACAGAGGAAGACCAAAGATAAGATGGAAGGACTGGGTGGCGGAAGACTTGAGAGAAAAGGAACTGAATGAGAACGACACGTAAAACAGAAATGAATGGAAGAAGAAAATAAAAAATATCGACCCCTAACGAATGGGGAAAACTAAAGAAGAAGATGTTAGTGTCCAGTGCAATTTGCATAGTTTATTTATGGGATAATTTTACTGGAAATTTAGAATCCTTTGCAAGAAAGTTTATGTATGGGATTTATACATAATACACAGGATTGACGGAAGGTATTATGCTGGCCACAACAGATTTTTTTCCAATATCCACACACAGACATCATCATAAAATGTTAAATTCGTATTCTAGGGACCTTATTCACTAAAATCTGGATATGCGATTTTTAGCATGAATCCAATATCTCTCTTAGCTAGAGGTAAAATTTTAATTTAGTGATACAGTAAAACCCCGGTTAACCGAAATATAGGGGGCGCAGCCGTTTCGGATAACGATTTTTTCGGTTAACCCATTAATATCTAAAAATAGCCTACATATGTACTAAAATGGGTGTGTAGGGGAAATGAATTATTTAGAAACAATGTACATTACATAATATACATATGTAGTTACAGTTTTTAGATACAGTACAGTATGTACATAAGTTCTCAATTTCTTTGATATCAGCTAATTTATCCGCAATAGAAATCACAACACGCTTCCGCTTAGATGCCATCTCACATCAATACGTAAAGGACACACACAGAAAAACCTACATTCCACTCTACTATTCATTTGCGAGCCCCGTGCGAGCTCCCCGTCGCCACAGCCCGCCTGTGGAATGAAGGAGCCGGACAGTAAGTGGTGCTACATAATCATTCGTGGAACTGATAATTATACGTGGAATTGTTTCGGTTAACCCGGGTTTCGGTTGACCCGAGTTCGGTTAACCGGGGTTCTACTCTATAAATTGGCACTCATTTCTTAATCAGCAGCAAAACCGCTACGCTTACATTGCTGCTGTCTGCCGTGACTGTAACATAATTAGTGATATTAATTAGTGAATTGGAAGTGTATCACCTTGCATACGGAATGAGAACTCTGATGCAACTGTTGACATCTAGCACCTAGAATAGAGTACAGTTCCACATACGACTTGACACGTCGCGAGTGTGGCGTACAGGTATTCACGGCACATACGCTACAAACAGATTAGCACTACTGCCAACCTATTAGTTGATGTGATGATGTAATTATATACTAAGTACACGTCATACGAGTATTGGTAATTGGAGTGATTAGGGGAGAATTAATTATTCTGTTTGCCAAATTGTGTCAAATGGAGAAATTGTTGCGCTCCGAACCGATGAAATGTTACAATGGAATTAAATATTATTCATGTTTAATATTGATATCTATATAATATGTAATATGTGGTAAGGCCAAACCCAAATTATATGATTAGGTACTAGATATACCTACAGTGGCACCCAAAATATTTCGTATACTTTTATCAGTTAAATGTAAAAGAAAAAGGGTTTCAAAAAAAAAATTAGAAAAAATAATCAGTCTTCTTTCGATATTTCAGAATCAAATGATAGTTATCAAATTTAAAGAAATGTCTAGTACATACAAAAATTGACACAAAATTATTCGTACACCTGCACAGTTCTAAGATAGTACAAAAATTTTACCTCCCGCTACCCTTGGTAAGGGAGGTACAGGGATCGTGCTACAATCCGATTTTAACATTTTCACGATGATGTCTGTGGGTGTGTATGTATGTGTGTGTGTGTTTGTTTGTTTGTGAGTGTATGTGTGTGGATCTTCTGGGCGCTCCAACTCAAATACTATCATTCAGAAAATTATGAAACCATTCATTTCTACTTTATTCTAATATGGAAAGAAGTCATTAGATTTTAGTGTCAATCAGATAACCGGAAATGGCAGTTTAATTGAAGCTCAAAATAGTTTTTCTTCAAAAAATACCTTTAAATGTTATTTTCCGTCGACCGTTTATTAATATCTTAATGTATAGAAATCATTCATTAATGACCCCTATTAATGCATGATTTTTTGATTAATAAACGATTTATTGGGTGCGTTCACCACATGGAACACAGCATGTATTGCTAACACTAAGCTGTAGCAAAAAGGTAGACAGAATTAAAAGTCATGCTTTTGACACTTACTAGCTAGGTATATTCACGTAGCATACCTTTAAAATGAATTTGAAAGAATAAAATTCCTCAAATAACATAAAAAAACCGCTTGTGTTGTCTAGCAGTAAGTACACTGAACGCACCCACTGAACACAATTTATGACAAAACTTATTGATTTTCTGACATAAAATCTGACGTTCGGTCAACCATTACTAACCTAAAAAAAATTGTCATGGAATAAAATTAGATTTTCCATTTAAGTAAGATACGGTCAACGAAAAAATATTGTAACTAACACGTGTGTTAATTAGAGATTAATGATCTCAACAATTAACGTTAAAATGTCACGATCATTAATCGCCCTCATTAACACACTTGATAGTTAAATAACTATTTTTCGCAATTTGTTATTATAAAAATTAAAGATTATTCCATTTTCTACAGGTTTGTATGAATACTTTTTCTATATATTTTATGGATAAATTTATAAAGTAATATAAAAATTATATCTCCGAGCTTATGCTTTGAACACAACTCCATGGTTACACAGTTCAGCTCAAATGTATGTAACTGACAGATAAATGTCACTGTCAAAAAAATAATTATTTCAAATTAATAATAGTAACGTTTTAAAACGAAAATTGTAAATAGAACAATAGTTATACAGGGTGATCACGCGAGAATGACCCGGTAATTATCTCTGTTATTAAGCGCGATAGCGATTATCTTCAAATAAACAAATTTACTATACAATAATAGGAGGAGTCTAAGGTTAAATTATAAACAAAACTAAAACAATTACCCCTTAACCTTAAAATAAATAATAATAAATTTACTATAAACAATATGGACAATAAGATGTCGTATCAAGAAGCGTTGTGTTACTTCCGGTTCCGGAGTATGTGATACCAACTTTGAAATTTCAAATAGAACATACTATAGTTTTCTATATTTTTGAAAAGCACATAAAATTTGCTTTATAATGGTAGTAAATTCGTAGTATGTTGTATTATTAAAAAGTAAAATGGCGGACGTTTGAATTATCTTACAAAATATTTATCTCAAAAAATATCATCATCTATGAACAAAAAACAATTAAATCTCACACACTTGATTTTTTTTTCGTTCAATATATTCATATTTCAAACGTCCGCCATTTTATTTTTTAATAATACAACGTACTACCAAATTATTACCATTGTAAAGCAAATTTTTTATGTACTTTTCAAAAATATAGAAAAATGTAGTATGTTCCATTTGAAATTTCAAAGTTGGTATCATACTCCGGAACCGGAAGTAACAGAACGCTTCTTGATACGACATCTTATTGCCCATATTGTCTATAGTAAATTCGATTATTAGAAGATAATCGCTATCTTGCTTAATAACACAGATAATTGCTGGTTCATTCTTGCGTGATCATCTTTTATGGAAAGGAACTTAATATACATAGTTTTCAGCGTTAGTAAATATACAGGTATGTATTTAAATAAAAATAATAATACATATATCATCACGGTATATTATCCATTGCTGTGTGTGCTAATCTGCTTTGTACACAGATTTTGGTAATGATAATTACATATTTGTATCGTGCGGGCGTTTACCAAGCGTCGCCTCACGGGCACTCATTTCTGGAGAGGAGAGTGCATAACAGGGGTCAATTTTGTAGCATTTAAAATTCTAAATATTTGGCGTTGGTGGGGATTGAATCCGGTTCCCCAGATCCGCGACCAGACATTCAGGCACGCGGCCACGGGCCCCCTATAGGAATAAGTATTTAAATTAATAAAAATTAAATGGCGGGAGGTATTGTGTTGGTCACATCAGATTTTGATAAAAGTACAATGTATGAATAATTTTGTGAGCAACTGTATTTAGTAACCGAATTAATTCATAACCAAATAAAAGTTGCGTACAATTAATTTTTACCTCTCGCTAAGAGAGGTATTGGATTCATGCTAAAAATCGCATATCCAAATTTTATTGAATAAGCACGTTTTAAGGTCCCTACAATCCGATTTTAACATTTTTACGATGATGTCTGTGTGAGTGTGTATGTGTGTGTGTGGATGTATGTGTGTATGTATGTAGGATGTTGGAAGGACGATAACTCAAAAACTATAAGACTTAAAATTTGTTTAACAACGTATTTCCCAATCGGACATTCATGGGAAGATCTGAAAAGGTTTTGGTAATAATTGGACAACCGGAAGTAGAAGATTCTTGAAAAAAAATCTTCTAAATATTATTTTTTGAAAATTTTTCGTGGTAATATTAAAGAAAATTAAATTCTCTATCTGATACATTTAAATATTTTATTATATATTCCATAGATTTAGAGATAAAAGAAGTATAATATATAAAATAATCTGTTGTAATAAATTTGACAGCCGAAAGAATGCCATGAAAAATAGTTGATAATTTAAATTATTTGTAACTGACAGATAAATGTCAGTGTCAGAAATAATGAGTAATGAATTAAAAATGTACTTGGAGAATCCCTTAGTTCTTGATCTGTGACTATTATGGAGATGACAAGTCTAGGTTGAAGGACTTAAATTTGTTTCAAACATTATGGGACAATGTACACCAGTACTGTAGACTAGAGTAACTTTGAATTGCGAAAAAGCTATCAAATTCTTCTCAAGTAAGTTGTAAATATTGACAAAATCGGAGTGCAATCTATCCGTCACTTTATTAAAGGGAATTAAGGTTATTTAGATTTAACAAGTATGAAAAAATAAAATGTAAAAGAAGATATATAAGAATAGATGCACAATCCAGATATATACATTTTAGACCGCCCAAAATTAATGTTTTTACTAGAAGAATATGAAGAGAAAGTAAACAAAGTTGTTCGAATTGAAAATTGCTGTTACCAGCCTAATATTTATATATGGTAAACTACTTTGTAATTTATTGTAACATAATTTATGGTAAAATATCTTCATGTTGAGACATGCTATTATTGAATAATAAAGAAGTTTATACGTCATAGATTTATATGAATATATTATTTGTATTTATAAAAATAATCTTTGCTTTATGCATACAGCCAGGTAAAATATACGGCGAGAGGTTATGTGCTGGCCACATCAGATTTTTATATTTAAAGTTTTATATTCATACGTAATATAACAAGTGATATGATTATCATCGATGATATTCTCGAGTGAAACCGAGCTGCAGATTTCACGAGTCCGAAGGACGAGTTGAAATGTGCTGTTTCGGTTTCACGAGCAATATCTTCGATTATTAATCATATCACGAGCTTATATTTAATGAGAGAATATAATGAATTTTTGCAATCTAACCTAACTTTTGATATACATATTCATATTGTATTAAAACATGGTACTTACGAGTTTTATTTAATATTTCGGAGTTTGAATTATTGTTATTATTTATTTTTATACTCAAAATTAACTGTCAATGTCATAAATAAAGAAAACAAATCCCTTAGTAACGACTATAAATACGGTGATAATTTCCTTGTTTTTTTATCATCGCTGTGATAAACGCGTAGCTAGGGAGATTCTGAATGTTGATTGGCGGAAAACATGTCACGTGACTAAGGAATTATATTCTCTCTAAAATAATCTATAATCGATTGACAGAGTTATTGCACTGCTAGTCAACTCTTCGGTAATTTCCCTTAATCACTTGTTCATGCCATGAGTGCCCGTGAGGTAACGCCTGGTAAACGCCCGCATGGTTCAAATATGTCATCATCATTACCGAAATCTGGGTAATATGCCGTGATGATTTATTTATTTACTTGTTCATGCTACCACCCATTATGATTAATAAAATGAAAACAAAATGTCTCTTCAGTTTTTGACTTTCCTTCTTGGCATAATATTAATATTGTGTATGACTTCATGTGAAAGAATAAACATATTTACCTGGAATGCTTGAAATTGTTGAGCATACTAGTAAATTTTTATATCCCCTTGTTGGGAATTCAAATCTGAAGTACAATAAACCAAATTCCAAATATGAACCATACTCGGAGCATATTAGGCATTGAAGGAAACATAGAGAGCGTTTCATATACATGCGATAAGGCAATAGGAAGAAATAAAAGTGCGCGTTTTACAGTCTGAAGCCTCGTTCTCGTGTTCCGTGTTCCAGACGTGCAGGTATGCGGGAGCCGAAGAAAGCCGGAATATTGGAAAAGGTATCCACCAGAGATCGCACAGTATAAACCCGAAATCAAATATAGGAAAGTGAAACGTTTGCACACTTGTGATATGAGCAAAGCAATTCAGACTAAGCGGGATGGAGCAATAAAGGAGATGTGGATAGGAAAAGAAAAGGTTAAACTGATATACCAAACCAACGAAAGAAACAAGAACAACAATTTTAAAAATCTGATGTGGCCAGCACAATACATCACTCCATTTAATTTTTATTAATTTAATTTTAAATTATATGGGTATGTAGTATGCAGGCAACTATTCTACTATCAAATATTAAATGAGTTTCCGAAATATGTAATAGCTACAACGAATGTAGGTACGTCTTAACATCAGTGGCGGATTTCCCATTAGACTAAATAGGCTGAAGCCCACGGCAGCATATTTATGAGTGGTAAATTTTCGGCGTATATTTTTCGTCAACGAGAAATTTGCAACACGCCAATTGAATGAATAATTTCTCAGAAATGTTTATTATCTATCGAAATACGATTCTAATTTGTCAACCACCTAATTAAATAGGCAGCGAATAGGCCTTGTTTCTTGCGAAAACATCGTAAAAGATTTTCAACGAAATAAAATCGTCGCCGTCAAATTTTTAACGGCTGACAATTTTCTATAGTGAGAAATTTGCGAACGTATGGCGATGTGTCGGTGAATTAATAATTTCTCAGAATTGAATCGGATATATAGGAATGAATTTCATTAGACACTGAAAGGTTCTATATAAAAAAATCAGTTGTGGCCAGGACAATACCTCGCCACTTCCGTTTTTGGTTACATAGGGCGCGAGCAGTCATGTGACATTGTTGGCCGTGACAAGCAGATATGGGAGCCCGTGTCAGAATGATAATTAGTAATTATGTACATAGATATCAAATGTAAAATTTTTCATTAAAAAATCAAGATTTTCTAAATTCACGTAGTTAATTTGTAACAGGAGTGTGAACTTTACTTTTCGAGGAAAATAAATTACATGAAATTGGAAAGTTACTAAATTTAGAATGAAAAATCATGATATTTGACATCTATGTACATCATTACTGGCTATCATTCTGATACGCGCCCCCATATCTGCTTGTCAAGGCTGACAACTGTATACCTACATTCTACGCCAAAAATTCTACTTATAACTATTCTTTACATGTAGATTTGTTGAAATATAAATTCATTCTATGAAGAAATTTTGTCCTACTCTTCTAATTTTTTAAGATGTTTCCATATCATTGTCGGGATTAACAGTATTTCTGAAGAGTATGTGTAATATATCTATAATTTTAAATATTTAACTATTAATACAATAAGAAATAATATATGTACGTACTTCCCAGAAAAATTCTTCAGTAATGTATCCGGATATCTGTCAGTTACAAATATTTTAATTTTTTAGTTGGTTTCCATGGTTTTATTTCGGCTATAACATTTATTACAATGGATTATTTATATTATTATATTTCTTTTATCGCTAAATTTATAGCAGATATAATAAAATATTTAAATATATCGGATAGAGAATTTATTTTTCTTTAATATTAGCAAGAACAAAAATTTTCAAAAAAATATATTTAGAAGAATTTTTTCAAGAATTTGCTACTTTCAGATATTAAGTCTCATAGTTTTTGAGAAATTGTCGTTCCAACATCCACAGACACACACATACATCCACACACACACATACATCCACACACACACATACATCCACACACACACACACACACACACGCACACACACACACACACACACATCCACACACATACATACACACACACACACACCCACAGAAATCATCGTAAAAATGTTACAAATGAATTGTAAGGACCTTAAAACGTGCTTATTCATTAAAATGTTAATATGCGATTTTTAGCATGAATCTAGTATCTCTCTTAGTGTGAGGTAGATGGAAACATTTCCAAATATTTACAAGAGATTTTATCTAATCTATAGACTTTTTTACAGTTTTAAAAGGTATGTTAACATTTTTGTAACAAAAATAACCTATTTTTCTTATTTATTTAAGTACTAATTTAGCTTCCTTTTCTGTTATAATTTGAATAAATATTTAATCTGTTTGCTTAAATTTTATATCGAATTTTAGATTTGTTAGATGCGTAACTAATCTTTCGCAAAGGGAGGGTTAACAAAGGTGTCACTTCGAGAGAAGCTCAAAAATCACAAAAAAATAATTTAATTACCCCTGTTTGGGGTGTACTATGCAGAAATTCGTAGATCTGGTTATTGCTTAGTATTTCGAGGAAAATATTTATAAAACACGACCTATTAGTCCGCGAGCCAGGGTACAAATTTGGTCAATCATTTCCTCTCGGGCGATAACTTGTGAAATGCTTCAGAGAGTTGTATCATGAAGCTCCGTGAACGTCAGCTGCGGGTCGGTGGGTGGGTTAAGCAGCGGTAGCCTCCCACGCACGTTGAAAAAAAATGAATTTTAATCATTTCCTCCCGATTGAAAATTTATCAAACTATAGCTAATCCAATGTCTTAAAGAAAAAAAAAGTCAGCTGAAGTGGTGGATAATACGTAAGCTGGTCACACGAACATGATAAAAATATATATAAAAAAGATTATATCTTTCAGTTAGAGCATGAAGCATAATGTCGAATAACTTTAGATACGTCATTTCCTCCCGGATAAAAATTTGTAAGCTGATAGTTAATATGATCCTGTAAGTAATAAAAAAATCAGCTAGCAATATGCCGAGGGAAAACTCGTCAGCTGGTGCATTTAAATAGGCGATAGATGCTCCTGTCTGGCTCCTGCGTTACACCCTTCAGAGCATAAGCTGACAATCTTCCCACCGAGATATAGCCAGCTGACATGTTTATTTATTCACAATATCATATAAACTGTCATCTGATAAATTTTCAATTGAGAAGAAATGACTGAACATATATATTTTTTTATCATGTTCGTGTGACCAGCTGACGTATTATCCACCACTTTCCAGTCAGCTGACTTTTTTTTTTCTTTAAGATATTGGATTAGCTATAATTTGATAAATTTTCAATCGGGAGGAAATGATTAAAATTCATTTTTTTGTGCGTGGGAGGCTACCGCTGCTTAACCCACCCACCGAACCGCAGCTGACGTTCACGGAGCTTCATGATACAACTCTCTGAAGCATTTTACAAGTTATCGCCCGAGAGAAACTTGGTCATGAAAATCTGTTGCTGGCTCGCGGACTATATTGTTGTAATAGGCTGAGGTGGAAAGCCGAGTCACAGTACATCTCCAGGAAGATGTGTTGGTTATTATATATTTTGCGTGATCTGTGGCATAGATAACTCAAATTTTCTGAGAGTGTGGCATGTAGCCTTGTTGCCCCAAGCCCTTCAATTAAGGACACGCGGTATTTCTTCGTATAAGGATTAAAAAATATAGTCTGAATTATTATTAAAATATTAAATCAAACGTTACTACCTAAATGATATTATTCTTTCACAATTTTGACTTCTGTACGACAATACAATTCAAACAAAAACTAGAGGGTGAGAGTTGACAATTTAAAAATTTCATTCTGATTGCTTTGTGAATTGTGAAATCAAACCGTTATTCATCATCTGTCAACAGGGAATTAGGAAAAGGCGTTGTTTACATCAAGCCATTTACAATCCAATTTGAAAAATGCTACAATCTAAAAAACAGCATGGAAACAACTGTCAACATAACGACCGTTCACAATGACAATAGTTGAGTGTAGCATAGTTGTAGCAACCAATAAACAAGTATTTGTTCGCTAGCGATTTGCATTGACCACTGTTGTAACAACAGGGCGTATGTCAACCTTTTATCGCGGTGATAAAACAATATTTTACCACTCTGCGTATTGATAGATGGCAATACGGGAGATAACCGTCGGATAGTTTGGATCGGAGTTTGGTTTATAAAATAACACGGGAGCAATATTGCGTTTTATTGATTAAACACAGCATGCGACAGTATTATTTATAGTTGTGAGTTCCAATTACGCGATGCCTATCGGATATTTAATCGAATCTACGTGCCAGTTTATGATTTGATGGGATGGGATGGTGTACGAATAGTTGTTGCGGGTGAATGGCTGCCTGAGTTATAGACTTATTCAATCGAGACCGGGATGTGGTTTCATTATACCAATGATAATACCGACGATAACAATACCAATAGCAGAATATATCCATTAGTGTATGTTAAACACAGTAAGAACAAAAGTATAATAAAATAAAACTCTTCTTCCGTAATCTTTAGCACTGAATCGATGGACTAACAATAATATATTTTTCAATACTTGTTAATATTGTCTCCTTCAAAGTATTCCCCATTAGGTATGGGAAGTCCTATGGAGTGATGTCACAACTTTTTTAAAGTAGTGTTTGTAGTTTAATTATCTTAAATTTTCGTATCCATGTCATCTCTCTCGATTTTGGTGGTGAGATGACACTCTTTCAAATTTCGCAGCAGTGCATGCAAAGTACAGGGTTATTCTAAATGATGGACCCATTTTTAAAAATTCGTATTTATTAAAGTACAAATACAAAATTAACAATCTTTATACCAATGAAAAGAGGAAGTTTCAAAGTTTTTTTCCATACATTATAATTGTTCAATGTGGCCACCGTTAACTGCATCATTCTCAGACACACGCGGTCGGCCTGTGCTTTTTTCTTTACACACACTTCCAGTCTGTTTAAATTGCTTAAACCAACAGCTAATGCTTTTTCTAGTTGATGGTTCAATACCGAATTTGGCACGAAATGCCCGCTGCACTACAATTTGCGAGTCACTTTTTGCGAACTCAATAACGCAGGAAACCTTGTGCTCCACAGTAGCCATCTCACTCACAACTGAACAGTGACACAAAATGGCGGCTTATTGCCGCGAGAACTCTACCGGCCGCTTCTGGAACCATCACCACCCGCCGAAAACTTTAATAAATACGAATTTTTAAAAATGGGTCCATCATTTAGAATAACCCTGTACATAAATAGCTGATATTCCACAAATATAACGTTTACTCATGTAACAAAATAAAAATCTTATTTATTTATTTTATGTGGTTGGAGGACCAACAGCACAATAAAGGCCAAATAAAGGTTCTCGCTAATTACATTAAGATATAAACAAAAACATTACAGCAAACAGGGAGTACTTAACAACTCTAAAGATGGTAAGGTAGATTTTAAGCATTTTTTAAAGGATTTGAAAGATATATTGAACAGATCTAAGTGTATAAAATTAGTGTTGTATGTGAATATTACACGGTTAATACAGGAGTACTTAATATAATTATTTGTGTTACTATTAGGTAACTTAAATAAATTATAAGACCTAGTTACTTTTGGTGGAATATGAAAATTAAACACTGAAATAATATTAGTAGAATGAAGAAAATTATTGAAAACTTTATACAAAAAAATCTGATGTGGCCAGCACAATACCTTCCGTCAATCCTCTGTATTATGTATTCTTTTCTTGCAAAAGATTCTAAATTCCCAGTAAAATTATTCCATAAACAAATTGCTCTTGACACTGACATCTTCTTATTTAGCTTCTCCTATTCGTTAGGGGTCGATATTTTTATTTTCTTCTTCCACTCATTTTTGTTTTGCGTGTCGTTCTCATTCAGTTCCTTTTCCCTCAAGTCTTCCGCAATACATTCCTTCCATCTTATCTTTGGTCTTCCTCTGTTTCTTCAACCTCCTATTACTAAGCTACTCATTCTTCTTCAAATATATTCAACTCTCCTCATGACATGTTCAAACCAATGTAATCGTCTCTCTTGTATCTTTCTGGAATTTTGTAACACTAGACTTATTTCCTTACCGTATCTTTCCGTATCTTCCCCAACATCTACTTCAACATCTTCATCTATGCCACCTTCATGTGTTTTTCATTGATACTGACATCTGCCAATTTGAATTATCTGACTATATTAGCAGTTTCCATAGTTAGCACAGCTGGCTGATTTATGAAATTTAGTATGTTTATAATTCTTTAACTCTATATTTATTGAATATGAAGTATAAAATGCAACCAAATCGTATAGACAATAATATATTCTTTAAGTTATAATAACGTTGAATGTCAATAAATCATATTTAACTGTTAAAATCTTGAACTGAAGCTACTTCCGGTTGACCAATTACAACCAAAATCTAATCACTTGTTATTCTGGATGTAAACTTGAGGAATACGAAAAAAATATAATTCTTGGAATCGTAGTATTGAAGTTGTGAGATCCGAATCTTTCGTCACACACATTTACACACACACACACACACACACACACACACACACACACACACACACACACACACACACACACATACATAAAGACATCATCGTAAAAATGCTAAAGTCGTATTATAGGGACCCTAAAAATGCTTTTTCACTAAAAACTCATCATTGATTTTTTTGACCAAAAACAACACATTCCTTACCTAAAGGTGACGGAAGGTAAAAATCATATCAAAATAAGTTCGTCTATTTTCTGAACTGCTCATATTGAATTTTTCTAGTTTGCATATGTAAGTTGGACAGTTAATATTAAATTTATAACAAAGTAAATTTACAAACTTCTTTTGTACATTTTCAATAATATTAATATATTTTCTATACATTGAATTCCGTACTGTGGATGCGTATTCAAGTTTGGAGCGTACTAAAGAATTACATATACAAATCACAGTGTTTGGATTTTTAAAAACTTTACAGTGTTGAAATATGAAACCTATTCAAACCCATTCTTTATATGGGAAAGTATCTTATCCAAGAGTATATTCAGATAATGTTATCTACAATATAAAACGAGTGCGATGGCCGGGAATCCAACCCGGATCAACTGCTTGGAAGGCAACTATGCTGACCATTACACCACCATCGCTATATATGGGAAAGTATCTATCTCATCCAAGAGCATTTTCAGATAATGTTATCTAGAATGTAAAACAAATGCGACGGCCGAGAATCGAACCCGGATCAACTGCTTGGAAGGCAACTATGCTGACCATTACACCACCATCGCTACATATGGGAAAGTATCTATCTCATCCAAGAGCATCTTCAGATAATGTTATCTAGAATGTAAAACAAGTGCGATGGCCGGGAATCGAACCCGGATCAACTGCTTGGAAGGCAACTATGCTGACCATTACACCACCATCGCTTTATATCTGGTTTCTAACTGCATTTTAATTTATAACTTAATTTTAAATATTTATGAAATTAAAATTGGGCTCAACCGGGATTTGAACCCGGGACCTCTCGCACCCAAAGCGAGAATCATACCCCTAGACCATTGAGCCAACATACAAAGTAGTTCAAAAATCATAAAGAAAAACAATATGTATATTTTATTATTACCTACTTAATGAAATATGGTTTCTGTTTTCAAATTTGAAATCGAACAGATGTGTATTTGTTTTTAAGATTTTTTTTACAAAGACTGAATGTATAAACAAGTATATTCGTGTATAGTTACATTGTCCGATCAAGGTCATATGTATCATTAACGAATTAACAAAAATCTATTTCGATCATTTGCAAAGACTACAAGTGTGTGCGATAAGGACACGCTTGTCTTTCAAAAATTCATATTGTTTCGACTAAGTTAGGATATTCCATTTTAAAATAAGGCTCGTTGTTGATAATACTTTCGCTATAGCGTAAGTTTATTTATTAATTTAGATATGTTACATTGATTCATAGCCGTACGCATAACGTACGATAACGATACTACTGAATTTGACAGAATGGGTGGAGTTAAAATCTTAATTCAGACGAACCTAACCCGAAATGTATTCGTACCCTCTGAAAATAATATATTAACAGCAAGAAGAAATAAATATTTTTTGGTTACAATAGTTAAGTCTATATTTGGGCATTTTTTATTTTGTGTATTAATAAAGTGTACTGGATTTAAATATAATGTTATTACCTAAATTTATCATTTTAACAATAATCTACGGGCAAATATATGACAACAGACACGTGCTAATTTTTTTTTGTTCCTACAGTAAATAACACAATATTTATGTTAGTATTATTTATAAAACTGAAGGTAAAAGAAACTGACAATATATTCAATTAATTACTATATTAAATTTGCAAAGTGTTATTTATTTATTAACGTACTACCTACAATTATATTAAAAACAAGAATAAATAAACTTCTGGATGCTATGATTAGTACTTCAACAAATTTTGATATGGTGTATTAATAGAGTGTATAGAACTTGAATACACTGCTTATAATAAAATTTCTTACGTTTAATAATAATTAATTTGCAAATAAACCATTTTAGCTTTACCTTTACCCTCAGTTTTATAGATAATACTAACATAAATTGTATTATTTACTGTTGGAACGAAAAATTTTGGGACTTGTTTTTTGTCATATATTTGCCCGTAGATTATTGTTTATTAATACATAAAATAAAAAATCTGATGGCCAGCACAATACCTTCCGTCAATCTTGTGTATTATGTATAAATTCCATACATAAATTTTCTTGCAAAAGATTATAAATTTCCAGTAATAATATTATTTCATGGAAATGGCACTTGACACTGACATCTTATTTTTTAGCTTTTCCCATTCGTTAGGGGTCGCTATATTTTATTTTCTTCTTCCATTCATTTCTGTTTTGTGGGTCATCCTCACGTCAAAATTTTTCATTCAAAATTTCATTTTTTGGTATTTTATGATTCCTTTTCTCGGCAACTGAATTCCTTCCACACCCCTGATAATAAATAAACTACATGAAATAAGAAAATCATGAAATTTTGAATGAAAAATTATGACATTTGTCAGTTATGGACGTAATTAATAGCTGTCATTTTGACACGAGTCCACATTCGTATCTGCTTGCCAAAGTCAGTAAAGTCACGTCACTGCACGCGCCCTACACATAAAAGATCCTATATTTCCAGTTAAATTATTTAATAAAACTATGCGAATTGCACTTGACACTAACATCTTCTTCTTCTTTAGTTTTTCCCGTTTGTTAGGGGATCACTATTTTTATTTTCTTTTTCTACTAATTTTTGTTTTGCGTGTCGTCCTCATTCAGTTCCTTTTCACTTCTTTCATCTTATATTTGGTCTTTCTATGTTTCTTCCACCTTCTGTTATAAGCTATTTATTCTTCCAATATACTCATCTCTCCTCACGACATGTTCAAACCAATGTAATCTTCTCTCTTATATCTTTCTAGAAACGTTCAACACTACATTTATTTCCCTTACTCTTTCATACATTTACTATTTATTGATACTGACATCTGTCAATTTGAATTACCTGAATATATTAGCAGTTTCCATGGTTAAGTTAGAATAGCTGGCTGAATTATAAAATTTATTATCTTTATAATTCTTTAACTCTATATCTGTTGAATATGAAATATAAAATGCAATCAAATCGGATAGAGAATAATATATTCTTTAAGTTATAATAACATTTAACTGAGTTTTTCAAGAAAAACTGTTAAAATCTTCAAATGAGGGTACTTCCGGTTGACCAATTATAACCAAAATCTAAACATGTCTGCATATGGTTGTAAGGAAGAGGAATACGCAAGAATTGTAATTTTTGGAATTCTATTATTGGAGATATCGTGCATGAAACTGCGGTCACATACACACACACACACACATACACACACACACGCACATACGAACACACACACACACACACATACAGACATCATCGTAAAAATAGTAAAATCGTATTGTAAAGACCCTAAAACGTGCTTATTCAATGAAAACTCACCACCGAATTTTTTGACCAAAGACAATACCTTCCTTACCTATAGGTGACGGAAGGTAAAAAATGCCCAAATATCGTCTTAACTATTGTAATATAAAAAATATTTTTTATGGCTGTTAATATATTTATTTCAGAGGGTACGAATACATTTTGGGTTGGGCTCGTAGTATACCTTCAGGGTGCTCAAAATTTTGGCATGGACGGTATTTGGTGAACTACCATAAATTTACACTCAGGTTATTTTTATAGTTACCAACACAAATTTTGTTAGTTGCTATGAATATGTAGTTATTTTCAAGTCACTATAGTCGCCGTCAAATAAATATGGACCGATGCACAACTTTTTCCCTTTTCCACCGACGTATATATGGGTTATATTATATATTAGGTTATATTTTGCCACGTTTGATATTAAGCTGGATATAATTTTCTTACAAAATTGGGGGTTTATGTACCTACTTAAAATGAAAACCAAAAATGGGCCGCAATGCCGGTGGGAACACGATTGCCAGGCGTCCCGTATATACGGGATTGTCCCCTATTTCAGCTAACATTTGAGTGTCCCGTAAAGTACTGTTCGGGACGCCAAATTGTCCCGTATTTTGTGAGGAACGCAGTTTAATTAACATTTAATTATTATACATTTTATTTTGAGCAGTTCAATAGAATGATATTGCTACTACATCAGTAATATAATATTTTAATTTAATGCTACATTGTATTTTCTGGTTTTGTAGTTATTGCTTATGCTCCCATCTCGTATCATAAAGTCTAGTAAAAGGGGCAACTATACGCTTTTGGAGCGTACATACGCGTTTTCGTCATTAAATTTGGATTTAATGTTTAAGAATTTGTTAAATTTGCTTCATTGTAAAGAACTCTATATTATCTTACATTGCATTAAAACACGTTTGACCTTGAAAATTTTCAAATATATATATTTTTTTATTATACATTTTTCATCCAACCCTACCAGAACCCCCCCCCCCTTAAGAAACCTATAGTTACGTCAGTGCCTTTTCCCTTGCCCTGCGGTGTTGCCGCTTCTTCATAACTTAGTATTGCCGTACTGAATTGGCAACAGTGTAGAAATTTTCAGTCCAATGTTTATTTGACGGCAAGTAGAGTGATTATGTTAATTTATTCTAATCATTAAAGTATTACTTTAGGAACGAGATTTCAGTAGATAAAGTGTAGGATTAAATGATATTATATCATGAAAATACAATTACTTTAGAGTCGAATTTTGTAGAATATTCCTTCCTCATTAAAAATACGCCCAATTTGCGACAATTTCCAATACAGTAAATTCTCTTTAGTGCTCATAATGATCGCAGAATAAATCTTACAATGCATAAGATTTGGAGGAATGGTCGCATCATTTTGCCGGGAAGTGCAGGCTCATTAATCCCCAGTTAATCTCTCATAGTCAGATAGCTCGTTCATCCGAAAAATTAATAGCTCCGTAATCGATAAGTTCTCCATTCCTCGGTGACCCGTCGGCCGAGGATATTTATGTACTTGCACAAATATCCCTGAAATATAGCCCCAAAAACCAACTACTAGATTTATTTCTAATATGTCTACATGAGTGGTCACGAGAAATATGGCCTGCAAAAAAATTATTGTGGAAAAGAGGGCCAATTCTTCAAATTGTATACAGGGGGATATTGTTTCGTTTTAAAAGAAAAAGATGGAAATGGATGTTACAGTTTTAGTAAAAATTTGAAATATAGAAAAATAATTAAAAAATCTGATGTGGCCAGCACACCTTCCGTGTATCCTGTGTGTTTGTGTATAAATTCCATACATAAATTTTCTTGCAAAAGATTCTAAATTTCCAGTAAAATTATTTCATATACAAACTGTGCAAATTGCTGTTGATACTGGCATCTTCGTCTTCTTCTTTAGCTTTTCTCATTCGTTTGGGGTCGTTATTTTTTATTTTCTTCTTCCAATCATTTCTATTTTGTGAGTCGTTCTCATTGAATATAAAATGCAATCAAATCGTACAGAGAATAATATATTATATTTAACTGCGTTTTTTCAAGATAAACTGTTAAAATCTTCCGGTTGGCAATTATAACCAAATCTAATCACATCTTCTGCTGGATGTAAACTTGAGGAATACGAAAAAAATATAATTATTGGAATCGTGACTTCGCCTTTCGGTAATATACATAGTCCTCGGCTGTAATGAAAAATATCCCACCTTGGATGTAATATACTATTATTGGTACCGCCTACTACTTTTGAAAATTAATCTTTACTAGTTATTAACTTGTAAAATTGGTTAATAATAATGCTGTGAGGATCCGACAAAACTTGGATCCGAGAACCCGGATTTCAAAATATCCGGATCCTCGGATATCCGACGTTCGGATATTGAAGCGAATATCCGAAAATTTAATTCGAATTTGGATCCGGAACCTAATCCATATCAGGATCCGGATCTAAATCAGGATCCGGATCTAAATCAGGATCCGGATCCGAATTAGGATTCGAAATTTTGTTTACGGATCCGGACCCAACTTCTATGTTTTATCTGTGGATCCGAATCCAAATTTTAATTCTGGATTCTTCATTTTGAATGTGAAGTCTAACATCTGGAATTGTGTTCAAATTCAAACCGTTAAAGTGGGCCTGTTTATCTTTACAGCGGTCTGTAAACACCAGTACACAAACAGTAATACATTTTATAATACCCCTCTAAAATAACCAGGTAGTATGTGCAAATGTAAAGAAAAAAGAAATTTGAGAAACAATGGTCATTGGTTCGTTGCAGGTAGCGAAATACCTATCGTGCACGTGTTTCACATAAAAGGGGTTGTTTTTGTTACTTATAGTTCTGTGGAATCGAAAAAGTTCCTTCTTAGCGGATACTAAAAGTTGTCCAATAGAAATTTGTATCTGCCAACTATTAATTAACTACATCAAACAAAAATGTATTGTGGACTATCATCAGATTTATTTGGTTTTGGTTTTGATGAGACCCGATGCTAACATTAAAATGTAAGGTTCAATACTGAGAATATTCGAATCCGAGAGCCGATCCGGATCCTGGAATTCCATATCTCATACTCATATTCGAATATAAGATCCAATACTCAAATCCGTTTCCAAGATTCGATATTCGGATCCGGATTCAAGATCCGATACTCAGATTCGGATCCAAACTCCAATACTCAGATTCGGATCCAAAATCCGATACTGAGATCCGGATCCAAAATCCGATACTCAGATCCGGATCCAAAATCCGATACTTAGATCCGGATCCAAAATCCGAAATCCAAACGTGTTAAAATTTTACAATTTAGTTACCACGTTAGCAACATTGTTGACTGGTGAATTTTTTTTGTTATTGTCATACGTATTAAAAATAAGTGTCAATTGCAACTAACAGGTTTAGGTTTAGGCCTCAAGGAGGTGACTGGCGAGCCAAGTAGGCTCGCCAGTCGTTTCCTCCCTTTCAGCAGTAAAATCGTTTTATCTGGCTTGCAATGTAAAATACTATTTTGTAATACCATACTGTTATTATGATTTAACAAAACTAAACTAGTAATTGAAAAGGGATCTATAACGGACACCGGCCGTTAAGGATTATAACGGACCCACGAACGAAAAACAAGTGAAAGGGAGTCTATAATAGCCGGCGGCCGTTATTATAACGGACGCCAGGCGTTAATGTTTATAACAGGCACCTGAAATTAAGGATAAAATATTTCTAAAAAATCACAGTATCCTGAAGAACTTTATTGTATTACGAAAAAATTTGAACGCCACACGGCCGATAAAATAATAACGGACTCGGTCTAATGACGTTAATAACTAAATATAGAAATAAATATCGTTACAAAATAGATAGTTTCATTCAAAAATAAAAACAAACTAGGATCCGATGAATTTATGAATATTGTAAAGAGAACGAAATTGACATTGTGTAAATTGATAACACATTCTCATTTTTAACACTAAACTCACCGTAACTATGTAATGATAGAGACTTATTCTGCACGTTGTAGAAAAAGTATATCATTATATTTATGTAGTATCTTAATGAAAGTAACCACAATTTGCCTCAATACTGTATGTACCTAATTGTAAGTTACTTGATTACCTTCATTAGAATCAATGTAATTGTCGCAATTACAGCCAGCAACGCATCTAGCGTCAGATAAGAGCACTAGGAAGAGCTGTAGTTGTCCGGCTTTATCAGCTGTATACTTTTATTAGCGGCAACGAGAAAAGAATTGCTGAAAATTTCACCCCGACTTTATAGACACATCAACTTCGGCTGTTACTTTCGGGTGATAAGGTTTTTTATAGTGGCTTTAGGAAAATTCGCCTAAACCGTGCGTGCATACAATGTGTCAGATCTGGTTAATAAGTCAATAATAGTGGACAATGAGAATGTTGCAAACACAGGGCGTTTTATGTTTTACTAACCTCTAAAAGCAGATAGTGTATATCTATTATCTGACATGTATCTCTATAAAGATAAATATTCGAAAAGATATCATAATATTGGTCACAACTGTAAAAGTTTTATGCAGTTGACATAAACGAAGAGTTTAGTATTATGGAGCTAAGAAATATAAACACTTTTAGTATCATATGAATATGTGCGATCATATTTTCTATATTATATTCTTGTTGGTCATTCATATTTTGAAACATTTTAGTCACATCTTAGATCCGGATTAACTATAAAAGATTTATGAATGTATTCTGATTTTAAAAATAGAGAACCTTACATAATTTAGAACAAAAAATCTGATGAGGTCAACACAATACCTCCCGTTTAATTTAATTTTTATTCATGTAAATAGTTAAAATTAAATTAAATTTAAATACCGGGTTCGATCCCCACCGACGCCAAATATTTTGAATTTTAAATGGCACAAAAATGACCGCTGTGGTGCACTCTCCACGCCAGAAATGAGTGCTCGTGAGGTTACACCTGGTAAATGCCCGGACGGTACAAATATGTCATCATCGTTACCGAAATCTGTGTGCCAAGCAAATTGGCAGACCCAGCAATGGGTAATATGCCGTGATGATATATTTATTTTATTTATTTATATACATACTTACTTGTATTCATTACTGGCGTGCAGAGTGCACCACAGGGGTCAATTTTGTGCCATTTTAAATTCTAATCTGGCGTCGGTCGGAATCGAACCCGTTCCCAAGATTCGTGTGAATTGACGCCTGGTAAACGCCTGCACGGAACAAATATGTCATCATTATTACCGACATCTGCGTACAAAGCAGATTGACTCACACATCAATGAGTTATATGCCGTGATGGTATATGTTTTTATTATCTTACCTATATTTTTACATATTTACTTATGCTGGAAACTGTATTAAGTTCCTTTCCATGTAATTATTGTTCCATTTACTATTTTCTTTATAAAACGTTAATATTATTATTTGAAATGATTAGTTCGTTGACAGTGACATGTATCTGTCAGTTACAAACATTTGAGATCTGAATTGTGTAACCATGTGAATGAGTTGTGTTTAAAACGTAGGCTCCGGGATTAAAATTATAGATAGTTTTATAAATTTATTCATAAAATATGTAGAAAAAGTATTAATGCAAACCTGTAGAAAAATTAATAATCTTTAATTTTTATATAACAAATCATAAAATGCACGCGATCTGTTTTTTTTTTGGACAGCTATCATTGTTAGACAAATATCCAGTAGAGCGTAACTTTTAAAGAAGTTGCCGTTAAAGAATGACGATTAGTTCGATGTAACTATCACACTGCTTGATTAAAAATGAATTCAACAGATTCGAAGCAAAACCCAAGCAACTTTTCTCAGAAACTCTGTCTATAGACACTATCTTTTTATTTCTTGTTGTTATCAAATCAGGGATCCCATTTCACCCTTTTGTTCACAGCATGTTTTCCAATGTTAATCCCATCAACAGATCAAGTGTCGTGTTTATGTCCGTAGCACAATTACGTTGTAACTTTTCATGCAGGTGATAAATAGTAGGTATCTAGAAAAAGTAAGTTTTAATTACGAAGCTAATTGCTTTCTCGTCACGAACCAGTCGTTCCGGTCGATCCTAGCAGGAGTTCGATGTGTACTCGAGCAGGAATAGAAGCAGGAGACGGGAGCGAACACCTGTGTTTGAAGGAGCGGGAGAATTAGAAAGGGTAAAGAGAAATTTGGATTACTTACTCTACTAAAATATGGAGGCTGTATTTTTACATCTCGCTAAGAGAGGTATTGGCTTCATGCTAAAAATCGCATATCCAGATATTAGTGATTAAGCACTTTTAAGGTCGCTACAATCCGATTTTAATATTTGTACGATGTATGTGTGTGTATGTGTGTGGGGACGTTGGAAGGCCGATTTCTCAAAAACTATAATACTTAATATCTGTTTAACTACGTATTTCTCAATCGGACATTACTGGGAAGAGCTGAAAAGGTTTTGGTAATAATTGAACAACCAGAAGTAGAAGGTTCTTAAAAGAAATCTAAATATTAATTTTTGATAAATTTTGTTCTTGCTAGCAAAAGAACAGTAAATTCTCTATCTGATACGTATAAATATTTTATTATATCTTTTATAGATTTAGACGGTCATCGGTGGCCGTGCGGTTAAAAGTGCTCGCCTGGCATCACAAGTTTTGTGCATGTGGAACAGCGTTCGAATTTCACACGAGTCAGTTTTTAATTAAAAAAAAAAACGACACACCCAGATGAGTCCGAGTGGCAACAGAGGTAACTATAAGCTATTCTGCATGTAACGAGGGCGCCGACAGAGGGCACTAAAAATATCTCTGTATATATTGTAACGTTTATTTATTTGGGTGAAGTTTAAAAATAAGAGAAATAATATTAATTAAAAGAATATGTTTATTAAACGATGAATAATTAAGGATAAATATTAAAAAGAATAAAAATAACTAACACTATGATTAAATAATTATAAACACTAATTTAAGACTAAGAATATTCTTAAATGCTTAAACACTAATATTATTTATTTAAACAATATTTATATCACTATATTTATATAACTACATTTATTTATATTCACTACTCGTAGACTGTTTATTTATATCACCAACATCATTGCTCGTTGTTTCTATATATCAGACTGATTTCGCTGGCTTTGGCGACGGGTTCATATTGCGCGATGTCCTTCTCGAACTTTCTGACGCCACAATGACATTGAATACAAAGGATATAAGTCACCGGTGTAATTAAGCCGTCTAGTTGTATGGGTTATTCCGCCGCCGGGGATTACGTCATCGCTCGGGAATATTCTACCAGCAGTGGCGCTCGTATACTTTTGAGTCAGGGGCGCACGTTACAATATGTTAACTGTAAATTGTATGTGTATGTAAATTATTATAATTTGAATATGACAAATGACCTTATAACAAATAAATACATTATTATTTATAGATTTAGAGATAAAGAATTATAAGGTATATAATAATCTGTTGTAATAAACCTCACAGCACAAATAATATTATGGAAACTAATTAAAAAATGAAAATGTTTGTAACTGACAGATAAATGTCAGTGTCAAAAATACAGAGAGATTTTTTGTGGGTGGTACATACATTATATTATTTCTTATTGTATTAATAGTTAAATATTTAAAATTATGGGTATAATACATATATCTTTCAAAAATACTGTCAATCCCGACAATGAATTGGAAATATTTCGAAAAATTAGAAGAGTAGGACAAAATTTCTTCATAGAATGAATTTGAAAATAAAAAAATCTAAATATATAAAGAATAGACATAAGTAGAATTTTTGGTGTAGAGTATAGGTATCCAAGAAATGTTAAATACAATAGGGCGCGAGCAGTCATGTGACTTTAGCTAGTAAATATGTACATAGATGCCAAATATCATAATTTTTCGTTCTAAATTTAGTGATTTTCCAATTCCATGTGGTTTATTTTCCTCGACAAGTAAATTCCACACTCCTGGTGACAAATTAATTACGTGAATTTAGAAAATCTTGAAATTTTTAATGAAAAATTCTGACATTTGCCATTTATGTACATGATTACTAATTGTCATTCTAACACGGGCCCCATATGTACTTGTCAAGGCCAACAATATCACATGACTGCTCGCGCCCTATACTTATGTAACCAAAAACGGAAGTGGCGAGAGGTATTGTGCTAGACATAGCAATTTTTTTTTAATCATTGTCTGTTTGAAATCATAACCATCTATTTAATGGGAAATTTCACTGCTACGTATTGTCAGTTTCGAATTTCAGTTGATAATTACCGTTTTGAATTGTTTGGATAAATGATTTGGCTGGTTTTTAATTCCGCACATTGTGCATGTTAATGTGAGTCACATTGACATTCACCCCGGTGTAGCTAAACCTCCTAATCATCATACAAGGTAAAACAATTCCCCAATAATTCCAATGCAAATACCGCACCGCACGGCGAGCACAAACAGTTAGTGAATAAAACATTTCATTTCGCCGTTTATTCCGCCACTTAAACGACAGCGGGGAAGCGCTGTGAGCTACCAGGGTAGCTCTGAGCATGGAGATAAGCGTAGTATGAGGTCCAACTTGCTGGTCAGAGCGTAGGTGAATACAGGGTACAGTACTATAGCGAAAGTTAAAAGCTACATGGTGCTGACAAAAAAATGGAATATTTTTTGTTTATTTTTGAGGAAAAAGAGGAATTAGACGCGTATCAACAGAAATTGGAAATAAAAATAAATAATAGTATATTAAAGAACGAATGTCATAATTGTCATTTTATTTTGTGAGAAGGAAGTTGCCCAAACCTTCGAACAAAATAATCGACAATTATGACATGAGTTCTTTATACTATTTTTTTTCTATTTTGCGCTTTTTATGATCTTTTTAAATAAAAAAATCGTAAATTCAAAATTTAGGGAATTTTGTGTTAGTTGGTAATAATGTGACATTTGAAAATTCAATTGTTTGAATTTAAAATTGTCTCGTGTTGTTTACAATCAAATTCATAACAAATTAAAAATGAATACAGACGATTTTTTGTGTACTCCACCGGAAATACGTGAAATTACGGAAAATACATTTTATAATTCCAAAAACAAACAATGAAAAAAGTCAGGTTTCATAGTCATAATCAAATATAAAATTTTTACAAGTTACTTACATTTTATTGTATAAAATTAACTGAAAAGGATGTGGAAAGTGTAAAACTATATAATTATACACATCTTATATTTAAAACACTATTTTCTTATAAATAAACACTTAATTCTTGTTGACATTTCTTCTCCGCCGCCATGTTGCTCTTGTCTGAACTACTACACAACCTGCGTAACTTTGTCTATGACATCAGCGCCAAAAAGCTCGAACTAATTTACCGACAGAGTTCACAAATAAATTACATATTTTAAATATCAACAATTAATAGTGTTTTGAACTATTTATGCCCTAAATATATATAAACAAAAATAAAAACCTTAACAATCATTAGTATCGTTTATTCAGTGAGGTTTGACATTTGATATTTTTTGACATACTATTTCAGCTATGTTACCAACTATATAAAAATAAATTGTACTAGGCTGTTACAACACTCAAACGAGCTATAAACGAACTCCTTTAGGTGCTGTAATAGCTTTGTTACAGATGCAAAATAGAAAAATACATTTATTCAACACCTGTGATGAAAGAAGTAGCTAAAAAATGTTGGAAAGAATGACGACAACTTGTAGAGCAAATAGACCGGGGGTGGTGATTATTTTTATATTCGCGTGTCAATTTATTAAAATTTTCACATTTTAAATGCTGGCATGCCACGTAACTTGTACAATAATTAAATAATAAAACATTTCTGATTGAGAGGAGATGAAGAGTAAATAATAAAATATTTGTAATAAATGAATATTTTTTATTGATTTTAATTAAATTATTTGATATATATCGAAATGTTCATACACAAAGCTACGAGTATATGCCGCGATAACGATTGTTCAGCTTCAGGCCCGGATTGGGATCTATTTTCGGCCCTAAAGTTCAAATGCCTTATAATTCAAAGTTACAGTTTTTACTTCCTTGTACGTAAGTAAAGGAAGTATTGTAATCGCGAAAATTTCGGTTTTCAGATTTCAGCGGAAATATCCATTTTGATCATCCCTGAATCCATTTTGACTAATTCCGTCGTGACGTCTGTACGTACGTACGTACGTACGTATCTCGCATAACTCAAAAACGGTAAGCCGTAGAAAGTTGAAATTTTGTATTTAGGACTGCTATAACATCTAGTTGTGCACCTCCCTTTCTGGTTATTACACAATTTCCAGAAGTAGCACTTTACATGAAGCCTATAATAGATTTTAATGAAAAACTGTTTTAAAATATAATCCAAAACTTTTCAAATTTGGTATACAATACTTTTATGTCAATCGAAATAACATCATAGATTTTGGTTAAAATAGGCTAACCGGAAGTGGTACATTACTTGAAGTTGTTAACAGTTTTTCTTGAATAAAATGATTTTATTTTGATTTTAGAAATAAATGCTTCAAATAAAAGTTTTAGTTACTTTGTATCGGATTCCAGATCACCGAACAGTATTCTAAGTGAGGACGAACTAGAGCAACAAATAAGAGACGTAAAGAACTCAAACTGGCAAATATGTCGGAATTACGGATTACGAATCCTAAACACTTTAATGCGGACGATGTTTTATTTGCAATATAGAAAGACAGTTTTGGATCGAAATATACCCCTAGATCGCAAATGATTTCTGGTCTACGTAAGATGTTATTGTTTATAGTGTAATCATCATCATTGATGATGACATATTTATACCGTGCGGGCATTTACCAGACGTCACCCCACAGGCACTCATTGTTGGCGTGGAGAGTACACCACTGGGTTCACTTTTGTGCTATTTAAAATTCTAAATAATTTTTGTGTCGGTCGGGACCAAACCCGGATCACTAGATTCGCAACCAGATACTCAGGCACACAGCCACAAAACCCCTATATATATAACATCAAGATGTTTAATTTGTTTATGAGTTATTCTAAACCATACCGAAACGTCGTTTTATAATAAATATTGCATAATTGAAAATATAATTTTAACCAAAAATTTTTTTTATTGCTGGTATTGTAGATAGAATATGCTTTTAAATGTGTTTATATCAAATAAATATATTTTTGTAACTGATTAATATTCATAATAATTGATAAAAACAAAAATGAATTAAACCTGCTATTATTATCTATTAATTAAAATGCGATATATTAGTTTTATCAATGTATGTTGAATTATTAAAATTGTTAAATAAATATGGATTATTTATTACAGAAATTTTGTTTTTCATTACGTTTATTTTATAAACTATAATGAAACTAGCAAATATAAATTATTAATATTCTTTGCTATAGATCTAAAGAATGCTTATTTGTATTAATGTATATCTTCATATTTTGTTTATCAATCAGTACCTGTTTGAATGATAAGTAACCTTGTACTTTCTCCTTTAATTTTTTTTTCATTCTCAAACTAGTTTGCTTGCCAAGTATGACGTATCGCGATAATTATATTTAGCTACATATGTTAAGCAACAGGGGGCGTAGCTCAGATGGTAGAGCGCTCGCTTAGCATGCGAGAGGTACCGGGATCGATACCCGGCGCCTCCACACTTTGGTTTTTAAATATTTAAACAAAAATTAAATTATGTAAGTAGGTTCCATTGATGTGTGACGAATTGTAAGTCCTACGTAATATGTAACAGGGGGCGTAGCTCAGATGGTAGAGCGCTCGCTTAGCATGCGAGAGGTACCGGGATCGATACCCGGCGCCTCCACACTTTGGTTTTTTATATTAAATAAAAATTGATTAAGTAGATTCCATCGATGTGTGACAAATTGTAAGTTGTATATAATATGTAACAGGGGGCGTAGCTCAGATGGTAGAGCGCTCGCTTAGCATGCGAGAGGTACCGGGATCGATACCCGGCGCCTCCACATATTACTTTTTTATATTAAATAAAAATTGATTAAGTAGATTCCATCGATGTGTGACAAATTGTAAGTTGTATATAATATGTAACAGGGGGCGTAGCTCAGATGGTAGAGCGCTCGCTTAGCATGCGAGAGGTACCGGGATCGATACCCGGCGCCTCCAAAGATTGCTTTTGCAAATTTCTAATCTACGAGTACAATGGGGTATGTACTAGAATTATTTTTAAATCTATTTAATTAAAGATTTATTCTCATTTACCTCTTTTTTAATTTGTTAAATACTATTAATAGAATTGAAGCATTGACATGTAAAAAGAAAGGGTTCCGTTAATGGTAGTTTTCGAGAAATCAATAAAAACTGATTAAAGAGTAAAATAAGCATTTTACAAAAAAAAACAACAATTTGTAACTTCTTTACATAGTTTTAGTATTTTAATAGTTATTTAACTATCAAGTGTGTTAATCGCCAATTAACACCCGTGTTAGTTACAATATTTTTTCGTTGACCGTATCTTACTTAAATGGAAAATCTAATTTTATTCCATGACAAATTTATTTAGGTTAGTAATGGTTGACCGAACGTCAAATTTTACGTCAGAAAATCAATAAGTTTTGTCATCAATTGTTTTCAGTGGGTGCGTTCAGTTTACTTAATGCTAGACACCACAAGCGGTTCCTTATATTATTTGAGGAATTTTATTCTTTCAAATTCATTTTAAAGGTATGCTACGTGAATATACCTAGCTAGTAAGTGTCAAAAGCATGACTTTTAATTCTGTCTACCTTTTTGGTACAACTTTGCGTTAGCAATACATGCTGTGTTCCATGTGGTGAACGCACCCAATAAATCGTGTATTAATAAAAAATCATGCATTAATAGGGGTCATTAATGAATGATTTTCTATACATTAAGATAGCCTATTAAATAAACGGTCGACGGAAAAAGTACTATAAATATGTTACACTACACTCAAACAAAGTTGGCGGAATCTTTTCCTTTTACATCTCAACTAGGATGACTGAAAATAGTAAAAAATAAACATTTCTATAATACAACCTGTTTATTTTCTCAAAGCTACATCGTTAACAATAAGGAAGCTAGAAAGTTTTTTATTATTACAAATTCCATAGGCCGCGAGCAGTCACGTGGCAACCAGATATGGGGGCCCGTATTACAATGGCAGCTATTAATTATGTCCATAACTGACAAATGTCATAATCTTTCATTATATATTATTTCTTATTGTATTAATAGTTAAATATTTAAAATGATAGGTATATTATATATACCCTTCAGAAATACTGTTAATCCCGACAATGAATTGGAAACTTCTCGAAAAATTAGAAGAGTAGAACAAAATTCCTTCATGGAATGAATTTAAAATTAAAAAATCTAAATATATAGAACAGGTAGAGCTGGGCAAATTACTTTCAAAAAGTAAATGAATACAATTTAAATTACTTTAACCGAAGTATACTCAAATTACATTTAAAAATAATTACTGTTAGAGAAATGTAATTAAATTACCAATTACTTTTGCATTTTAATTGACATTTTAATTACTTTTTCAATTAGCCCCATTTGAAGATTTTAAGTTTTTCTTGAAAAAACTTAAAGAATATGTTATTCTCTATGCGATTTGATTGTATTTTATACTTCATATTCAACAGATATAGAGTTAAAGAATTATAAAGATATTAAATTTCATATATCAGCCAGCTATGCTAACAATGCAAACTGCTAATACCTTCAGATAATTCAAATTGACAGATGTCAGTATTAATGAAAAGTAAATGAATGTGGCAGAGATGAGGATGTTGAGATAGATGAATGAAATAATAAAGGAAATAACTCTAGTGTTAGAAGTTTCTAGAAAGATACAAGAGAGATGATTACATTGGTTTGAACATGTCATGAGGAGAGATGATGAATATATTGGAAGAAGAATGAATAGCTTAGTAATAGAAGGTTGAAGAAACAGAGGAAGACCAAAAATAAGATGGAAGGACTGTATTGCGGAAGACTTGAGAGAAAAGGAACTGAATGAGAACGACACGCAAAACAGAAATGAGTGGAAGAAGAAAATAAAAAATAGCAACTCCTAACGAATGGGAAAAGCTAAAGAAGAAGATAACAGTGTCAAGTGCAATTTGCATAATTTATGAAATAATTTTACTGGAAATTTAGAATCTTTTGCAAGAATATTTATGTATGGAATTTATACACAATATACAGGATTGACGGAAGGTATTGTGTTGGCCACATCAGATTTCTTTTATTAATTTTTGTCAGTACTATATGCCCTTAAAGATTTTATTGGAAGTAGAAAAACACTTTGTATACATACATTACTTTTAAACATGCCTAATTCTTCGTCATCGCCATATATTTATTCTCCACCTCCGTAACTCCAGCAGATAATGACCTGGGGGCAGATGTTATCTCTGCTACAGTGCCATTTGAATAAGTGTTGCCACAACACGACTACTAACTCCCTGTGTGGTAGCAACCTGGAATAGTTGTGGTCGGCTAGCACCTGACAGAAATGTGGCTAGCCACTGCGGCAATACTCTACCGTATATGAGTAGTATAACTTGGATTATATTCCTAGTGTTCTTGTGTAGTTAGGGAGTTGGTTATCTTTGCTTATAAGGGAGGTATTATTACAAAGATATGGATAATAAAGTGGTTAGCTAAGTGTTTGATGACGATATTATTATAAGTTACTATTGTACTTTGTATGTAGTAACAGTGCCATCCAAAAATATATGATCGTTATCCTTATATTCATATCTGACAAAATAAATTAAAACCATACATCACTTTTAAAAATACTAACAAATATTTTAAAAAAACAAAAAGGAAATCGTACTAATTACGATAAAAATGAAAACGAAATTCCAAAAAAATGAAAAGCACTTTTCGATATTGTTTTGTCTGCCATAAATCAAATGTTTAGTTGGACAAGTGCAAAAAAAATTGAAAAATACAATATTTCAAAACTCGTTAACAAACAACCACGCAAATTAGTCAGAAATAACAAACAAGCATTATTACAAGCCTACCTACTCGTAAAAACAATTTATAAAAAATCTGATGTGGCCAGCACAATACTTTCCGTCAATACTGTGTATTATGTATAAAATCTATATATAAATTTCCAGTAAAATTATTTCATAAACAAACTATGCAAATGGCACTTGACGCTGACATCTTCTTCTTCTTCTTCTTTAGCCATCCTCATTCATTAGGGGTCGCTATTTTTTATTTTCTTCTTCCATTCATTTCTGTTTTGCGGGTCGTCCTCATTCGCTTGCTTTTCTCTGAAGCCTTCCGCAATACAGTCCTTCCATCTTATCTTTGGTCTTCCTTTGCGTCTTCCACCTTCTACTAAGCTATTCACTCTTCTTCAAACATATTTTTCATTTCTCCTCATGACATGTTTAAACCAATATAATCGTCTCTCTTAATACTTAAGTTATTTCCCTTATTATTTTATTACTTACCGTATCTTTCCGTGCCTTCCCGAACATCCATCTCAACATCCTAAACTCTACCACATTAATTTTCTTTTCATTGACACTGTCAGAATTTTCTTAATATAGTAGCTGTTTAATTTAAGAAATTTAATTTCTTTAACTCTATATCCACTGAATATGAAAAATAAAATGCAATTAAATCGTATAGATAATAGAATAATCTATAATATTCACAATAACATTAAATGTGTAAATAATATTTGAGAGTTTTTTCAAGATAATCTGTTAAAATCTTCAAATGAGGGTACTTCCGGTTGACTAATTATAACCAAAATCTAATCAAGCCTGCATATGGATGTAAGGAAGAGGAATACGTAAGAATTGTAATTTTTGGAATTCTAGTATTGGAGATATTTCGGCCGAAACCGCGGTCCCACACACACGCACACACACATACACACAAAATAGTAAAATCGTATTTTAGAGACCATAAAACGTGCTTATTCATTAAAAACTCACCACCGATTTTTTTAAGGAAGAGGAATACGTAAAAATAAATAAATAAATAAATAAATAAATAAATAAATAAATAAATAAATAAATAAATAAATAAATAAATAAATAAATAAATAAATAAATAAATAAATAAATAAATAAATAAATAAATAAATAAATAAATAAATAAATAAATAAATAAATAAATAAATAAATAAATAAATAAATAAATAAATAAATAAATAAATAAATAAATAAATAAATAAATAAATAAATAAATAAATAAATAAATAAATAAATAAATAAATAAATAAATAAATAAATAAATAAATAAATAAATAAATAAATAAATAAATAAATAAATAAATAAATAAATAAATAAATAAATAAATAAATAAATAAATAAATAAATAAATAATAAATTACAATGTAGAAAGTAAATATCCCAGACAAATGAAATCCTTTTGGTAGCATGCGGTGCGTATTTCACCGTGAATGTTTTTCATTTTTCCGGGTAATGTTAGTGTTGGCGGGTCCGAGCTTGTTGAGAGTGCAGTCACGCCCACGCTGACGTATATTGAGCATTATTACTGGGTGCGTATGTTAGTTAATTAAAGTTTGCCGGACGTGTGTGCCTGATTTCCCGACGAGCCTTCTGTTTTCTAACTCTTCCACCACACCTTCTCATATCACCGAAAGCGGAAGCCCCTAACTCTCGGCCTAATCGAAATGGAAGAGGAAAGAAGGAAGACATGCTGGTGTTTGTCCTCGGGATGAAAGGGTATTAAGAATTTGCCCAAAAGCACGTACACTCAATTTATACAGGTAGATAAGGAGATAGAAACTTTATGAATGTACATAACTGGTTTGTTTGGTAGAAGGAGTTAATTCAAACATAAATTTTTTGATTTTATAAAGAATTTTACGTAAAATTTATATTTTTTTTGAAACTTCATCTAAATTCAATGCGAGCTGTTGCTGTTTTCTTAGAAAATTTTAATGGGATATGTGATTAACATTTGTTAAAAATTCATTTATCATGACTTACTAATAGAATTTGAAATAAGATTTATATTTACTTTTTATTTTAAATGAAGATTTTCAACATTATACTTATAATAGTTATTTATACAGCAAGTTAAAAATTAAGATAATGTTTATACAATATTTTATTCAATTTTGACGTTTTAAACATACATTATTAACCCAATAGGGCGCGAGCAGACACGTGACTCGAGTAACCTTGAAATGGGAATCAGCTGATTTGTATGCGCATGCCACTTACAACAATGTCATTATGACAACAGCATTGTTGTGGTCATAGATGAAGGAAAATATTTAGTAGAAGATTGGATATCTTCCTTATAAACCGTGATAACAAGTTTTAATGCCGTCTATAAAAAGGTCAGAGAACTAAATTTGACAGCCGAGAAGGTAGCGGGAAATATGAATTCATTTTGAATTATTCTAAACTTTAATTTTATTTCTTGATATGTAATTAATAAAAAATCTATCGAAAATAATAATAATTTATTTTGCTTAACACACTTGCAACATGTCAAGTGTCATGTTTAATCTGACATGTGTCGTTGTCTTCATATCATTAAAGTAATATCGCAAAACTGATTTTTATTGTAGTATTTGTACATAGTTTAATGTGGAAAGTATTGACAATATTTTTACAATAAAATTCCAGAAATTAATTCTCTAAAACTTTTATTTGAAGCATTTATTTCTAAAATGAAAATAAAATCATTTTTTTCAAGAAAAACTGTTAACAACTTCAAGTAATGTATCACTTTCGGTTAGCCTATTTTAACCAAAATCTATTATGTTATTTCGATTGGCATAAAAGTCTTGTATACCAAATTAGAAAAGTTTTGGACTATATTTAAAAACAGTTTTTCATTAAAATCTATTATAGGCTTCATGTAAAGTGCCAATTCTGGAAATTGTGTAATAACCAGAAAAGGAGGTGCATAACTAGATGTTATGGCAGTCCTAAATACAAAATTTCAACTTATGCGAGATGCGTACGGACGTACGTACAGACGTCACGACGAAATTAGTCAAAATGGATTCAGGGATGATCAAAATGGATATTTCCGTTGAAATCTGAAAACCGAAATTTTTCGCGATTACAATACTTCCTTTACTTACGTACAAGGAAGTAAAAATAGTATCAAATGACGGTACTTCCCGTTGACCATTTATAACCAAAATCTAATCACGTCTGCATATGGATGTAAGGAAATGGAATACGAAAAAATTGTAATTTTTCGAATTGTAATATTGGAGTTATCCGATCCGAAAGAATCGTCATACACACACACACACACACACACACACACACACACACACACACACACACACACACACACACACACACACACACAGAGAGAGAGAGAGAGAGAGAGAGAGAGAGATACGTACTTATTCATTAAACTTACACTAATTTTTTTGACCAAAGACAATACCTTCTTTTCTAAAAGTGACGGAAGGTAAAAATAGAATATCCGTGTTTTTCTAAATCGATTTAATATTTGTAGTTTACGAGAAATAAATAATTAAAATTTAAAATAACACTAAATAAAATACAGTGTCTCCTGAATTGTCGTATTGCCGCAAAACACCTGCCGATCTAGAAATGTCTGCAGTATTTTCGATTATTTTCGAAGCTCTTAATAACTGTCTATCCTGAATATAAGTGACGCTTTCTGAAATTACTATCACCTCTTCTGAAATACAGTTGTAAGAGGTGTAGGTAATAGTCTCTCACCACAAATTGTGGAAAACACTCAAGGCAAATGTAAAATAAAATTACGTATAGGTATGTTATTAAACCATCGTTTCCATATGACACTGGTATAATAAAATATTTTCTGATTTTACGGGTTTCAGGTAATTAATTTTTAATTGAGTTGTCAATTTTATGTGACATAAATTATTTAACGAGCACGTATTATTTTATAGGTTAATAATATTTTGATTCGACAATAATTTCGATAGGAATCAGAAGCATTAAACCTGGATAGTAGTCTATAATAATTGAATTCGGAATTAGATTCGAACAATTAAGTGGTAATAACCGTTATTGTACCAAAACTTTGGTTTATTACATCATTTCCAGTAAGAAATTCTTCTTCGGGATGATTATTTTCCACGTAATAAATTAACCAGTCAAATGAATCAAAATTTTGAAACTACGGTCATTTATTTTTTATTAATTTAAATACAAATCTACATATATACTAATGATGGAAACTGGATTAAGTTCCTTTTCATATAACTATTGTTCTATTCACAATATTCTTTTTAAAATGTTACTATTATTAATTTAAACGCCAGCAGTAAGTGCCCGTGAGGTGACGTTTGGTGAACGCCCGCACAATACAAATATGTCATCATCATTACCGAAATCTGTATACAAAGCAGCTTAGCACACCCAGCAATGGGTAATATGCCGAGATAATATTTTTTTTTTTGTTAGAAATTATGTATATTATGGTCCTTTCCCTATAACTATTGTTCTATTTACAATTTTCGTTTTAAAACGTTACTATTATTAATTTGAAATGATTATTTTTTGACAGTTACATTTATCTGTCAGTTACATACATTTTGAGATGTGAACTATGTTACCAGGAGTTGTGTTTAAAGCGTAAGCTTCAGGATTTAAATTATAGATTATTTTATAAATTTATCCATAAAATATATAGAAAAAGTATTAATGCAAACCTGTAGAAAATTTAATAATCTTTAAGTTTTATAATAACATAAATTAATAAAAAAATTACATTTAAAGGAATTTTTTGAAGAACTATTTTAACCTTCAAGTAAAGTGCCATTTCCGGTTATCCGAATTATAACAAAATCTAATGACTTCTTTTTATATTAGAATTAGGTAGAAATACAACCTGTGTAACAAAATTTAAGGGTGTATAATATTGGACACACTGAGCATGAATTAAAAAGAATTTTGTTGAAATTCATAAAATTAACAGTAGTTTGCAAAACAATATAATTTTGGATACCACTAGTTGTCACATTTAAATACAAAAAAGTTGAAAAATAGTTATGCAGTATTTATTAGCGTAATTAATCATAATTACATTAATGTAATAATAATTTTACAAACAGGAAAAAATGAAATTTGTAGGTACTTACAGAATGTCACATAATTTACAAAAAAGGAAAAAACTGCGAAATTTTTAACTTAAAAATTGTTCAAAGTTGTCACCACTCAAAACAATACACAATGCAGCACTGCCAAAAACTTACTGATAGAAAAAAATATTTGATTAATTTGTGTATTACATAATACCTATTCAATCTTCTATTAGGTACTTATTAATTATCTAATGTTTCTATCAAATATTGTAATATTAAAAGTTGCTATCAACCCAGTGGCCCAAAACTATTCATTTGCTTGGACCCATTTTTAATTTGCGAATTTCACCAAAATTCTTTTTGATTCATGATCAGTGCGACCAATACTATACACTAAACCCTTAAATTTTGTTACACAGTTGGGTTACACCTTGTATATGGTTTTAAAATTTTCTGAATGATAGTATACATACACACACACATACGTACACACACACATACACACGCACAGACACATACCGACAGACACCATCGTGAAAATGTTAAAAACGGATTCTAGGGCCCTTAAAACGTGTTATTTACCAAAATCTTGATATGCGATTTTTAGCACGATCTCTATATCTCCCTTACCAAGGGTAGAGGGAGATGAAAAATTGTTCGAGATTTGTAATTTAATGAGATCTCTTTTAAACAATCTTCCACATTTAAGTACAATAGGGTTGTTGCAAGAATTTTTATGTCTTCTACGTAATAAATTTAAAAAAAAAGTTTTGTAAATAGCTTCAAATTTGAAAATATCACGGAATATCCATTAGATATTTTACAATTAATTATTGAAATTTGTGTAATATTTAGAAAAAATCACGTGATCTTGAACTGAGTGTGATGTCAAAGTGCAGACAGCTTAACATGTGACAAACTATCGTCTACTTTCATTTATATAAATAACCTAAGTGATGGACAAACTGTGTTTCTATATTGGTTATGGATGACGTGCTGTACGTAATTTTTCCATACCGGTACTCCGAAGTAACAGAACTAAACACGTAAGTGAAAAAGGATCTATAACGGACGCCGGCCGTTAAAGATTATAACGGACGCACGAACGAAAAACAAAAGTGAGAAGGTGTCCGGCCGTTAAGGTTTATAACAGGCGCTTGCTATTAAGCATTTCTAAAAAAAATCACAGTATCGCGAAGAGCTTTATGGTATTACGAAAAAATTTGAACACACGGCCGATATGCAAATAACGAACTCGGCTGATTATACGAGCCCATCCCCAAATGTATTCGTACCCTCTGAAATAAATATATTAACAACAATAAAAAATAAAATTTTAGGTTACAATAGTTAAGACTATATTTGAGCATTTTTATTTTATTTTATGTATTAATAAAGTGTACTGGATTTAAATATAATGTTATTACCTAAATTTGTAATTTAAACAATAATCTACGGGCAAATATATGACAAAAGACAAGTCTCAAAATTTTTCGTTTCAACAATAAATAATACAATATTTATGTTTAGTATTATATGTGTATAAAACTGAGGGTAAAGGTAACTGACAATATACTCAAGTAGGTAATTGCCATCTTAAATTTTATTACTTTAATAAAAATTATTTGCGAATTATTAAAGACGAAAACATTTGTCACATGCAGACAATGGTTTATTTGCAAATAAAATATTATTAAACCTAAGAAATATTATTATAAGCAATGTATTCAAGTTCTATACACTCTATTAATACACCATATCAAAATTTGTTGAATTGGAGTACTAATCATAGCATCCAGAAGTTTATTTATTCTTGTTTTTAATATAATTGTGGGTGGTACTTTAATAAATAAATATCACTTTGCAAATAATTTTACTAAAAAAATAAAATTTAATATAGTAATTAATTGAATATATTGTCAGTTTCCTTTACCTTCAGTTATAAATATTGTATTATTTACTGTTGAAACTAAAAAAAAATGGCACATGTTTGTTGTCATATATTTGCCGGTAGATTAATGTTAAAATGATAAATTTAGGTAATAACATTATATTTAAATCCAGTACACTTTATTAATACACAAAATAAAAAAAATCCCAAATATAGTCTTAACTATTGTAATCTAAAAAAATATTTATTGTTAATATATCTTTTTCAGAGGGTACGAATATATTTGGGGTTGGGCTTGTACAAACTTCAGCTGCGTCCATTATTTGCTTTATATCGGCCTTATGACGTTAATAACTATAACGTTACAGGAGTGGAGGGTTGTACGAAAATAACATTATTTTTTTATTATTATCAAAAAATATTGCATAAACTTTAATTTAAAATACTTTTTAAAAAATACGAAACCGGCTCATTGGAATGACATTTGTTTTTATTAATATTGTAACTTATAATACAATTAAATGAAACATTGTTTCTATTCCCAGCAATGACGAATGAAGAAAGAAATTTGTGTCTCCAAATTAAAACAGAAAGAAATCAAAATTTTATGTGAAACACATATGTGGCCATAAATAAAATACCCTCGTGCCAATACATCCATTCCATCGTTCGCTAAGGTGAAATTTATATTGAAAAAGATATCGGGGCGGCGTGCTACATAAAATCAAATATACGAGAGTGGTCACCTGTGAACTGTTTTGCGTCTATTTTATTTAGATATTTCCATGACGCTGAGAGAGAAAGATAAATATATCACACCCCGGCGTAGCAGAGGTCAGGGGTGAATATTTTAATATTTATACAGTCAGAGTCATTTGGATATTTAATGTCTATGCGTTTTTTATCAACTAGATTTAATTTTTATATTTAGAATCGTATTAGATATTCATCATAAGAATTAACCCTTTCGCGACTAATGCGTGATATATGTCCCATGAAAACTTGATACCCAAAAAGACGACTTTTTTATATTTCACTTTTTATTATTATTTTTATATAATTTAATGTTACTAAATGTACGGAATAGTTTGGCATAAATATAATTATTATCCACGTATATAATTTACCATGGGACATATATGTCCCTGTAGTACAATGATGTCACAGGAATCAAAATGGGAAAAAAAATATGGCTTCGGTTTTATTATAATGACTAGATATTACAAAAATATCAAAGTATCTTATACTTCATATTCTGATCCACTATCTTCGTAGGGTAAATGTACAGACTCTACATCTGATAAATTGTTCGCTTATTGATTCTTTTTTGTCAAAGCGCGTTTACTGCAATAAAAGGTCATCATTAGACATGGGACAAAATTATATAATCATTATAAAATTAACCGACTTCAAATACTATTGGCACACTGGTGTCCCGAAATCACAAAACTGCGCATTTCCATGAAATTTGGTATACAAATATAATAAAAATATGTTATATCACTTAACGATCCATATTACATTAATTTATAAAATAAAATGGCGAATTTCAATCAACTCACACATAGAAACACATCTGAATACTTGCATTGCACATGTAGGTACGCAGACAAACACCGTATTATTCTACTAACCTGAAGAATTTTTTTGACTCAAACACCGTAAATATCAAAACAAGAGCTACATTTTCGATTGGGAGAGCTCGCAATGTAATTTAAATGCCATTTGTAGCCTAAATAAATTTTTCAATTTTCAATGGGACATATATGACCCAATAGTCTTTTCAGAGCAATTTTTTTGAAAAATAAAGTCGTCGCGAATGGGTTAAAAAAATCTGATGAGGCCAGCACAATACCTTCCGTCAATCCTGTGTATTATGTATAAATTCCATACATAAATTTTTTTGCAAAAGATTCTAAATTTCCAGTAAAATTATTTCATAAATAAACTATGCAAATTGCACTAGACACTGACATCTTCTTTAGCTTTTCCCATTCGTTACGGGCCACTATTTTTTATTTTCTTCTTCCACTCATTTCTGTTTTGCCTGTCGTTCTTATTCAGTTCCTTTTCTCTCAAGTCTTCCGCGATACAGTCCTTCCAACTTATCTTTGGTCTTCCTCTGTTTCTTCAACTTTCTATTTGTAAGCTATTCATTTTTTACCTCTCGCTAAGAGAGGTATTGGATTCATGCTAAAAATCGCATATCCAGATTTTATTGAATAAGTACGTTTTAAGGTCCCTACAATCCGATTTTAATATTTTTACGATGATGTCTGTGTGTGTGTGTGTGTGTGTGTGGATGTATGTGTGTGTGTGTGTGTATGTATGTAGGATGTTGGAAGGACGATTACTCAAAAAGTATAAGACTTTAAATTTGTTTAACTACGTATTTCCCAATCGGACATTCATGGGAAGATCTGAAAAGGTTTTGGTAACAATTGAACAACCGGAAGTAGAAGATTCTTGAAAAAAAATCTTCTAAATAATATTTTTTGAAATTTTTTAATTTAATATTAAAGAAAAATAAATTTTCTTTCTGATACATTTAAATATTTTATAATATATTCTATAGATTTAGAGATAAAAGAAATATAATATGTAACACAATCTAAATATATATGGAATAGATATATGCGTAAGTAGAATTTTTGGTGTAGAGTATACACGAAATGTTAAATACAATAGGGAGCGTGCAGTCATATGATTTTGTTGGCCTTGACAAGCAGATATGGAGGCCCATGTCAGAATGATAGCTAGTAATTATGTATAAATTTCTCATTCTAAATTTAGTGATTTTCCAATTCCATGTGGAGCAGAATTAAATGTTAAATATCTAAGGCATACAAGTAAATTTTAAACTCCTGGTGATAAATTGACGTAAATTTAGAAAATCTTAAAAATTTTAATGAAAAATTCTAACATTTGACATCTATGTACATAATTACTAATTATCATTGTGAAACGGGCCAACACATCTGCTTGTGAAGCCCAAAAATGTAACATTACTGTTCGCGCCCTATACTTATGTAACCAAAAAAAGGAAGTGGCGAGAGGTATTGTGCTGGCCACAACAGATTTTTTTCCAATATATTCTCCATCTCTCCTCATGACATGTTCAAACCAATGTAATCGTTTCTCTTATATCTTTCTAGAAACTTGTAACACTAGAGTTATTTCCCTTTATTTCTTTCATTTCTTACCGTATCTTCCCGTGTCTTCCCCAACATCTATCTCAACATCCTAATCTCTGCCACATTCATTTACTTTTCATTAGGTGCGTCCAATAAGCCCCAGGAAAACAAGCAATCGGAAGCAAAATTTGTTGAACGACTTTGCTAGCCTAGCATTTGCTTGATTTGCTCGCAAGCAATCCAAACGCTTGTCTTGCTAACTTATGAAATATAATGGCGGGAAATGCAAATTATACATAAATGAATTTAACTTGTACTGTTTATATCTCATTTTATGGTGTGTTTATATTGAAAAAAAAAATGAATAGCTTAGAAATAGAAGGTTGAAGAAACAGAGGAAGACCAAAGATAAGTTGGAAGGTCTGTATTGCGGAAGACTTGAGAGAAAAGGAACTGAATAGAACGACACGAAAAACAGAAATGAGTGGAAGAAGAAAATAAAAAATAGCGGCCCGTAACGAATGGGAAAAGCTAAAGAAGAAGATGTCAGTGTCAAGTGCAATTTGCATAGTTTGTTTATGAAATAATTTTACTGGAAATTTAGAATCTTTTGCAAGAAAATTTATGCATGGAATTTATACATAATACACAGGATTGACAGAAGGTATTGTGCTGGCCACATCAGATTTTTTCTACGACTTTCATTCCTATCTCCGTATATATAAACCATTTAAAATTTTCAGATTCATCAAAGAAAAATAAAATCTACAGGAAATTTTTGGTCACAATAAAAAATCTTCCTCTGAAATTCCTCCTTTCGTAGCAATGTTGGATATGTCGGACAGCGAACAATAAAAAGCGAATAAAGCTCGAGCTATACGACCTGAGGCAGCGATACAAAGCTCTGAGGGCCGGTACAAGCATTAGCGTTTACAGTTTAAAATGCTGCAGGAATAACAGATTCATAACGACAGGGAACACTACACTTTTATTTCTTTATGAACCACGCTACCAGAATTGAATGCATCAATCATAGATGTGGGGTTCATGTCAATACATAATTAAGTGTATTGCATTTTGATAGTATTATAATTAGTTGATTACAATGGTAATTAGAAGCCGACACACAGAGGAATAGTCTGTTCTCAACCGAATGAATCAATACTGGAACGAGTATCTATTCAATACCTGTGAATTGCTGTTCTCTCTCGTATATTTATATCGGTCTCGTTTTTGTATCTCGTCATCGAAAGAAAAAGTGGTACCTACAGGAATCGTGCCAAAAATCAAAAAAATGCTAATATATACGTTTTAAGACCTTTAGAATTCAATTTTATTATTTTTATGATAAAACGAGTTCAGATTAATAATAGTCCGACCGGTTTATATTCTTAAATAAATAAATATATCATCACGGCATATTACTCATTGCTGGGTGTGCCAATCTGCTTTATACACAGATATCGTTAAATGCAAAATGTCAGTGTCAGATTTTTCTGGGAGTTATGAGTACATTTTTATATATTATTGTATTATTAATTAAATATGTATTTAAATTATAGGTATGTTAATATTACATATATTCTTAAGAAATACCGCTAATACCGTCAGTGAATTTGAACAATTTTGAATATATTAGAATAATAGGACAAAATTTCTCATAGAATGAAAGAAGAGAAACAATTTCAATTATTTGTGTGTACAAGAAATGTTAAATTCGTTACTTATATTGCGCGAGCAGTCATGGGACTTTGTTGGCCTTGGAAAGCAGATATGAGGATCCGTGTCAGAATGACGGCTAGTAGTTATTTACATAGATGTCACAATTGTTATATGTCATAATTTTTCATTCAAAATTTTAAAATATTCTGATGTTTATTTGTCATCCATAGTATGGAATATACTTGTCGAGGAAATAATCCACATGGATTTGGAAAATCATGTTTTGAATGAAAACTTATGATACGTGACACCTATGTATATTACTAGCTGTCATTCTGACAGGGGCAACATATCTGCATGCCAAGGTCAACAAAGTCACATTACTGCTTGTGCCCTATGCAACATAAAATGAAAATGACGAGAGAGTCCGCAAAATGTTACTTTTATCGCCTATGGATTAAAAATATTTTTATTGCCTATTACATAGCAACCGCTGTACAAACGCATAGCAATCGTCCGACAAACGCTTAGCAGCATAATTTGATGACGATAACTTTCAAAATGGGTATTAAAAACAATGACTAAATTAATATTCATTCTAAAATCGACAAAAAATAATAACACGGCACTAAACACAGATTTACAGCTTCGACATCACTCATTCTGCTGTAAATCTGGTATTTTAGTGCTAAGTTAAATAAATAACGCTACTGTAGTTGGAATGTTGAATGTATAGAAAAAAAAATCTGTTGTGGCCAGCACAATACCTCTCGCCATTTTCATTTTATGTTGCATAGGGCGCGAGCAGTTATATGACTTTGTTGGCCTTGGCGAGCAGTATGGGGACCCGTGTTAATAATGCACAGTAGTAGCTAGTAATAGTGCACATAGGTGTCAAGTATCATAAGTTTTCATTCAAAACATTATGATTTTCCAAATCCATGTGGATTATTTTCCTCGACAAGCATACTCCATAATATGGAGGACAAATAAAAATCAGAATATTATGCAATTTTGAATGAAAAATTATGACATATGACAATTGTGATATCTATATAACTAACTATTACCCGTCTTTCTGACACTCATATCTGCTTGCCAAGCCCAACAAAGTCACATGACTGCTCGCGCCCTATACGTAATGAATTTAACATTTATTGTATGTAGGCACAAATAATTGAAATTGTTTCTCTTCTTTCGTTCTATGAGAAATTTTGCCCTACTATTCTAATATGTTCAAAATTCTTCAAATTCATTGACGATATTAGCGGTATTTCTTATCTGTAATATTAACATACCTAAAATTTAAATACATATTTAATTAATAATACAATAATATATATTAAATGTATGTACTCATACTTCCCAGAAAAATCTGATACTGACTTGTATTTATTTGTCAATTACAAAAATTTAACTATCTGTTTTTTGGGCTACGAGATTTATTACAACAGATTATTCTATTTATCTTTATTATTTGTAGAAACAAATTTTCAAAAAATAATATTTAGAATTTTTTTTAGAAACTAGCACTTCCGGTTATCCAATTATTACCAGAACCTATTCAACTCTTCCCATTACTGTTAGATTGAGGAATCCGTAGTTCCGCAGGTCTTTAGTCTTATAGAATTTGAGAAATCGTACCTCCAACAACACATACACAGACATCATCGTAAAAATGTTATAATCGGATTCTATGGACGTTTTAAGGTCCTTAAAACGTGCTTAATAATTGAAATCTGGATGAGATTTTTGCATGAATCCAATATACCTCTCTTAGCGAGAGGTAAAAATAAATAAATTTAAAAAAATCCATGCCAAAATAGAAATTAGTAAAAAGTTTTTTATTATTCCCAATTTATTTAATTCCTGCTACACTTTTGTTTTTCATTTTGCTTATGGAACAACCTTCGTCCTTACCCTTGACCCACTATCCTTTATTATTACAAAAGACAAAGAAAACTCCTTAATCACTTTTTCAAGTGTAATTTGAGTAGAAAACAAACAAAGAGATGTATTAGAGAAGATTTATCATAGTTTAATAAAATGATGGCCTGTTCCTGTTCTGTTGTTGCTTGGGCGGAAGTAATTTCCCCTTGCATTTGGAGGTTGTCACATAGCGAAATGGAGGCGTTTTTATTACTGTCGTCGAGCAACAGGCCGGCGCGGCGCCAAAACAGAGACAAGAGAATAATACCAGCCAACTACGGCAACACGTTTCATATTTTGTATCAAAATTTATGCAGGAAATAATAATTTTTCTTGTCTGAATATACATCTTCATACACGCGAAAGTGTACTATATTAAAAATAAAACAAGCGAGGTATTACCAAGTATTCAATATGACATTATGAAATATTTTATTAAAAATGCACACTTGCTGTCTTTTATCATAATACCACGCAGAGTGAAGTTAATAATAATAGTGTTATAAACTATAATTCATACTATGAGTAATACCAGACTTTAATATTGAGCGTGTATTCAGTTTATTATAAATTTCATACAAACTCGTATTTTATCCTGACGTCTAAAATATACCTACCATAATCTAAACTAATTTTGTGACAAATAACAAATTACTGTTGATATTTTATACCGTGTATGGTTAAGAATTACAAACAAATATAGTCCTCAACTCTCAACATAGTAAAAGTAAAGCCATATATGACAACAAAAGTGTGTCTGTATTTCTGTTACCTAATTTGCAGTTGTAGAAAAAGTATAGTATATGATAAATGCCATCTTTAATATCAATTAAAAATACTTTTAAGGTAAGCGTATATCATGCGAGAGTAATAGTATATTATTCAATGAGCATGTAATGTGTGCTATTACTCATGAGAATTAAGCAAGTAATGTAAATCATTCGAATGAGTAATAGCCATCACATGCGAATAGAATACTATACTTTATCCACAATTGTCAAATAACAACATTAGTGACAAATTTGTATTGAAAAATAAAAAAAAATGTGACTGACAACTGCAATTTTTCCTCCCGCTATCCTTCGTAAGGGAGGTATAGGGATCGTGCTAAAAATCGCATGTCGAAAAAAAAATCGGTTTTCAGATTTCAGCGGAAATATACATTTTGATGATCCCTGAATCCATTTTGACTAATTTCATCGTGAAGTCTGTACGTACGTATCCCGCATAACTCAAAAATGGTAAGCCGTAGAAAGTTGATCAGTACATGAATTCCAGAAGTAGTACTTTACTTGAAGTCTATAATTGATTTTAATGAAAACCTATTTTAAAATAGAATCCAAAACTTTTCAAATTCGGTATATAAAACTTTTATGTCAATGGGAATAACACAATAGATTTTAGTTTAAAAAGACTAACCGGAAGTGATACATTACCTGAAGTTGTTATGTTGTTAACAGTTCTTCTTGAATAAAATAATTTTATTTTGATTTTATAAATAAATGCTTCAAATAAAAGTTTTAGAGAATTCTGCGTCTAGCCCTTTGTATAAGCAAGATATTAAAAATTGTATACTTTTTGATTTTATTTTTACCTCCCGCTACCCTTGGTAAGGGAGGTATAGGGATCGTACTAAAAATCGCATATCAAGATTTTGGTAAATGACCACGTTTTAAGGACCCTAGAATCCATTTTTAACATTTTCACGATGTCTCTCTCTCTCTCTCTGTGTGCGTGTGTATGTGTGTGTGTGTGTGTGTGTGCATGTGTATGTGTATGTGTATGTGTGTGTGTATGTGTGTGTGTATGTGTGTGTGCGTATGTGTGTGTATGTGTGTGCGTGTGTGTGTGTGTGTGTGTGTGTGTGTGTGTGTGTGTGTGTGTGTGTGTGTGTGTGTGGATCCTCTTTACGCTCTAACTCAAATACTATCATTCAGAAAGTTTTGAAACCTTGTATTTCTACCTTATTCTAATATGGAAAGAAACCGTTCAATTTTGGTGGCAATCGGATAATCGGAAATGGCAGTTTACTTGAAGCTCAAGATAGTTTTTATTCAAAAAATACCTTTAAATGTAATTTTCTCGCAATTTGTTATTATAAAAATTAAAGACTATTCCATTTTCTACAGTTTTGCTTTAATAATATATGTAACTGACAGATAAATGTCACTGTCAAAAAAATAATCATTTCAAATTAATAACAGTAACGTTTTAAAAGGAAAATTGTAACAATAGTTTTATGGAAAGGAACTTAAGATACATAATTTCTAGCATTGGTAAATATACAGGTATGTATTTAAATAAAGAAGCAAATAAATATATTATATCGGCATATTATCCATTGCTGGATGTGCTAATCTGATTTATACACACATTTCGGTAATGATGATGACATATTTGTATTATGCGGGCGTTTACCACAAGGGTTAATTTTATGCCATTTAAAATTCGAATTATTTGGCGTTGATCGGCATCGAATCTGATTCCCCAGATTCACGACTAGACATCAGGCACGCGGCAAGGAGACCCCATAGGTAAATGGCGGGAGGTATTGTGTTGGTCACATCAGATTTTTTTCCATGAAATCCTTTATAGTGAATAATTAACCGGACATCGAAGTTCCATAATTGACAGTTTGGTAATTTGGGTATTATTAGAAGTGTTGTATGTAGTTACAAATTATCGAAATGTCGGTCGCGGTCTAATTAAACTACATTCAGTGTTGATTGGTTCATACTCATTCCATTTGGAGCGCTTATCAGTCTACAAAAATTAAATCGCCAATAACTCATAAACCGTATAAATTAGTTCGCATACAAACATTACATTTTCATCGCACGACAGTTCATATAAAAAAATAATTAAACCACATACCTACCCGAAAATTCCGAGCAGGCTTCATAAAATATCAAATATCCAGTTTAACCCGCATTTGGCATTTAATATTTAGTTCAGTGAAATCTGAGGGCATTAAAAGTGAATAAAGTTGGGAATAAATACGAGGAATAGCGTTACATGATACAAAGAACTCGTGTCAATGAATACAAATCAAGTTGACGTCGATATCGCTTCGCACGAACACCAGCAGCCGTAATTATTTAAACAACTGAATGCCGAATGCAGCCACCAGTGGCGGAGAATTTAAATTCGTAGGGGAGATTTAATAATGTGTAATGTAGTTTATACATTCGGATTTATAATTTAGAGAGTGTTTGAATATGGCTGAAGCGTGCTGCTCCATACGATTTTGATATGTGCCCCTAACTTAGTATGACGTCATTACTATTTTCATAGGCGTACGTTTCGAGTTTTGCTAGCTTCTTTACGTTCACCCGAACGGAATATATGTTTCAAGAAGAAATTTGTCACACTTTTTATTAAAAATCATAATGATATGAATTAAGATTTTTCACGAAGTTATGCGAAACAAATATCAAATGAGTCAACGTGCAGCAATGGTATTATAGTTACATGTCACACCTGTTATCATCATACGTAATAATTATAACAAGTGATATGATTATCATCGATGATATTCTCGAGTGAAATGACTAGTCCCTGGATGGTCCAGACTCTCTCTTGCGAGCGCCAATAGCCTGGAATAGATAAAAATAGATGAGTATACTCATTCAGTGAGTGTTTAGGATCCATGTAAAACGCAAGGTCACGGCCTTGCTTTGCGATTAAGATAAGATTAGGTACCAGTCCTAGCCGCACTGTAGACTCTTCCTCAGGCCGCAAGCGAGGGTACAGCTAAACCGCAGAATAGCTCTTTCTCAACACCGCAGCGTGAGAGCAACCAGTCCCAGCCGCACTGTAGACTCTTCCTCAGTTCGCAAGCGACTACAGCGAAACCACAGAACAGCTCTTTCTCACTACCGCAGCGTGCGAGCAACAACATATAGTAACAACACAACCGTAGCACTCACCGTTACACAAAAAAATGCACCAACTATACCCTGAAGTTGCCGCTTCAGCCACTCTAGCACAACCGACCGATACCTAAATAAACAATCATTTAATATATACATGGGGTCTCGTGGCCGTGTGCCTAAGTGTCTGGTCGCGAATCTGGGGACCCGGGTTCGATCCCGACCGACGCCAAAAATTACATCGCATTTTAATAGCACAAAATTGACCCCTGTGGCGCACTCTCCACGCCAGCAATGAGTGCCCGTGAGGTGACGCCTGGTAAACGCCCACACGGTACAAATATTCCATCATTACCGAAATCTGTGTACGAAGCAGATTGGCACACCCAGCAATGGGTAATATGCCGTGATGAAATATTTATTTATTTTATTTAATATATACGATCATGTAGATCAATTTAAAGCTGAAATTGAAAGATTAAAGTGGGAAGTAAATAAACAATACTTGCATAACTCAAAATGGCATTAACATAATTATATTTATTTTAATTTCAAAGCGCTGATTCTAAATTTTCAAACTGAGAGTTGATATCTCTATTCGTTTTTGAGATATTTACAATTAAAATATTACCCATCTCCACTCTTATGTATAATTTTACATTAATCAACAAGAATTGACATGTTTTTGTAATTTTTTACAGATCGGTAAAACTTATATTTGTGAACAGAATCGACCCACAAGTGTGGTAGTGACTGGTTTGAAGTAATTATGGTAAAGATAGAGTCAGTAGAAAAAAATCAGAGAAAGGAATTACTATCTGAATGTTGTGTATTTATAATAAAAGAATACCTCTCACCATTTCCATTTTATTTATAATTAACGAACTTAACATTTCTTGTAATTCAAATTGTATCTATTCTTTTGTTCTATGTTATAATAGGATTCTATGGATCTTAAAACGTGCTTATTCTCTAAAATCTGGATAAGAGATTTTTAGCGAGATGGTAAAAATTAAATATAGCTCAAAAATAGTCTAGTATTTTTGAAGACAACTTTTTCAAGAAATTATTTAGTCCTGCGCCACTGAATTCAGATTTGAAATATAGCGTGATAAAACCTCAACCGCCTCCATGACACTTTCTGACTTCTGACTTCTGTCCTTGCAGATAATAATTTAATGCGCATTGTCACGATGTGTCAAATTTTGAAACGCGCCTACTTCGATGTTAATGGAGTCGAGACACACCATCATGTTGGCATTGGTGCGGCCTGGTTGTTTTGTTCGTCTACGGAATTAATTTTTCAGGACGGTGATTCAGAAGGAAATATTTTCAGAACTTATTAATTATTACATAAACAGTGAATATGAAGGAGATGTCATTTGCGGGCATATAAGTACATATGGGCATACATTCTTTATTAGACATTAATCCGTTATGTAGTATTTTGATAAGCGAGTATGTGTTCCGTGAACCCAACTAAAAAAAAAGATGTGATGAGCACATGACCCCTCCCAATTTAATGTTTAAAATAGCAATGCGCTCTAAGTAAAGTATCACTTCCGATTGATGGTTTGTAAAGAAAATTTAATTTGTTGTAATAATAAATAGAAAAGTCTGTAATACAAAATTTTGGATTATATTTTATTGTTTCGATAAATTTAATGTCCGAGATTAGCAACAATGAATGTTAGACTGGCAGTTATGTAAAAATAACCTATAAAATTAATATTTCTTTAATTTTCACAATTTTTCGAATTCAAGTAAAATTTAATATGCACTTCGGCACTGAAGTTCCTTTTTATCAATCATATGGTTTATTTTCCTCATCCATAGGGGCCTCGGCAAATAAATTCCACATTCGTAATGGTAATAAAAAATAGAACTTCAGTCCTTTGATACACAAATAACTATTGTAATGTAAATGTAAATTTGCGAACCCTATACCAAGTAACGTGAATCTTCCAAGGAGTCAACATCAATGATAGATTATTATTATTATTATTATTATTATTATTATTATTATTATTATTATTATTATTATTATTATTATTATTATTATTATTATTATTATTATTATTATTATTATTATTATTATTATTATTATTATTATTATTATTATTATTATTATTATTATTATTATTATTATTATTATTATTATTATTATTATTATTATTATTATTATTATTATTATTATTATTATTTTATTGATATTTTACTAGTAAATGTGTTCATAATAGTGTATCATAAAATAAATTTAAATTAATATGTATGAAGGCACGAAATATTGACAAAACAATAAAAATGGTTATAGCAAAAAAAATAATAATAATTAGATTACGTCACATCAGATTTGTATTGGAACTAGGAAATATATCATATACTCTTGAAAAATCACTGTAAAAAGTGATATAAATACATACTGTGACGTGCGCCCCTGAGAGAAAAGTATGCTTGCGCCGCTACTGATAGCATATTCGCGAACAATGACGTAATCCCTTCGAAAGAACGTACCAGAGCAATGATGCAATCTCCGACGCGCTGCTGAGACAGGTTAACTACGCCGTGACCCACTTCTTTTGTATACAGGTCATTGTCGCTTCAGAAGAGTTCTAGAATGATACGGGCTGTATAAATACCGTCGGGAGAACAGCGGGAGGACAGCCTCATATATACAAGCAACCAGAAATGAACTCAGTGATATAAATAAACAGTTTACAAGTTGTTAACATAAATAAATGTAGTTATATAAATAAGTGTAGTGATATAAATGTTAGTTAGATAAATAATCGTAGTGTTTAAGCATTTAATAATATTCTTAGTGTTTATAATTATTTAATCATAGTGTTAGTTGTTTTTATTATCTTTTAATATTTAGTCTTAATTATTTACCGTTTAAAAATCTGATGTGGCCAGCACATAACCTCTCGCCGTATATTTTACCTGGCTGTATGCATAAAGCAAAGAATATTTTTATAAATACAAATAATATATTCATATAAATCTATGACGTATAAACTTCTTTATTATTCAATAATAGCATGTCTCAACATGAAGATATTTTACCATAAATTATGTTACAATAAATTACAAAGTAGAGTTTACCATATATAAATATTAGGCTGGTAACTGCAATTTTCAATTCGAACAAAGTTATTTACTTTCTCTTCATATTCTTCTAGTAAAAACATTAATTTTGGGCGGTCTAAAATGTATATATGGATTGTGCATCTATTCTTACATATCTTCTTTTACATTTTATTTTTTCATACATGTTATATCTAAATAACACTAATTCCCTTTAATAAAGTGACGGATAGATTGCACTCCGATTATTCTTATATCGATGTGTAATTTTGTCAATATTTACAACTTACTTGAGAAGAATTTGATAGCTTTTTCGCAATTCAAAGTTACTCTAGTCTATAGTACTGGTGTACATTGTCCCATAATGTTTGAAACAAATTTAAGTCCTTCAACCTAGACTTGTCATCTCCATAATAGTCACAGATCAAGAACTAAGGGATTCTCCAAGTACATTTTTCTTTCATTACTCATTATTTCTGACACTGACATTTATCTGTCAGTTACAAATAATTTAAATTATCAACTATTTTTCATGGCATTCTTTCGGCTGTCAAATTTATTACAACAGATTATTTTATATATTATACTTCTTTAATCTCTAAATCTATGGAATATATAATAAAATATTTAAATGTATCAGATAGAGAATTTAATTTTCTTTAATATTACCACGAAAAATTTTCAAAAAATAATATTTAGAAGATTTTTTTTCAAGAATCTTCTACTTCCGGTTGTCCAATTATTACCAAAACCTTTTCAGATCTTCCCATGAATGTCCGATTGGGAAATACGTTGTTAAACAAATTTTAAGTCTTATAGTTTTTGAGTAACCGTCCTTCCAACATCCCACACACACACATCCACACACACACACATACACACACACACACACACACACACACAGACATCATCGTAAAAATGTTAAAATCGGATTGTAGGGACCTTAAAACTTGCTTATTCAATAAAATCTGGATATGCGATTTTTAGCATGAATCCATTACCTCTCTTAGCGAGAGGTAAAAAACGTATTCTTTAGTTAACAATATTTGTCTGTGTTTTACACTTCACTCATATAAATAAAAACGTTACAATACTTTGAAATTATCATGTTAGGTGAATTCAGCTATAATACTGAGGATTTTGTGAATTTATTTCCTGTTTCTTTTAAGCGGTCTAGTTAATTTATTCTATGAAAATCCTCATAATTTGGTTTTATTTTTACGAAACCTAAGCAATGAATGTTTTTCATTCAGCGTTTTCCATTAAGTTTAAAAGGTCTTGTTCTTAAAGATAATTACGGAATTTATATTTATACACCCTACACCTGATTTTATCCTTTTTATTGCTAACCACCGTTATAACCGTCTTTGAAAATATTTTTATTATCTAATATTTCTTACGCAGGCCCGTAAGCGAGAAGTTTAAACTCTGAAGTGGATAGGTACTTTCTGACATAGTTGGTGCAAACTTTTGCAAAGACAAAAATTAGTTGTCTTAAAACTGGCTAACGCATTCAAAATTCTTATAAGATTTACAGAATATTTTATTTTACAAATAATTCAGTTTTTTAGCGTAATACTGGCAAATTTCTCTTTATAACAATTGAATATGTTCGAAAACTGCATTATTTCTATGGCCGTATCTCTACTAATTATGGAGTTAAAGATATTTCCACTCAAGTTTTGACAAACAGTTTATGATTATCAAAAATTCAATTTTTATATTGTTACCTCCCGCTACCCTTGGTAAGAGAGGTATAGGGATCATGCTAAAAATCGCATATCGAGATTTTGTTAAATGACCACGTTTTAAGGACCTAGAATCCAATTTTAACATTTTCATGTGACCAGCACAATACCTCCCGCCATTTAATTTTTATTAATTTAAATACATACATATGGGGTCTCTTTGCCGCGTGTCTGATATCTGGTTGCGAATCTGGGGAATGTATATTAAGTTCCTTTCCATATAACTATTGTTCTATTTACAATTTTTTTATAAAACGTTACTGTTATTAATTTGAAATTATTTTTTTCGCAGTGACATTTATCTGTCAGTTACATACATTTGAGCTGAACTGTGTAACCATGGAGTTTAGTTTAAAACATAAGTTCCGCGATATAATTTTTATATTACTTTATAAATTTATCCATAAAATATATTTAAAAAAGTATTAATGCATGGAATAAACTTGGAATTGACACCAAAATCTAATGGCTTCTTTCCATATTAGAATAAGGTAGAAATACATGGTTTCAAAATTTTCTGAATGATAGTATTTGAGTGCTCAGAAGATCCACTTGCGGTTAGTCTTTTTTAACCAAAATCTATTATATCATTCCCATTGACAAAAGTCTTATATACCTAATTTTGAAAAGTTTTGGATTATATTTTAAAATTGGTTTTCATTAAAATCTATTATAGGCTTCAAGTAAAGTAACACTTCTGGAAATTATGTACTGATCTATACGGCTTCCCATTTGTAAGTTATGCGGGATACGTACATACAAACGTTACGACGAAATCAGTCAAAATGGATTCAGGGATGATCAAAATGGATATTTTCGCTGAAATCTGAAAACCGATTTTTTTGCGATTATAACTTTACTATGTACAAGGAAGTAAAAATGAGATTGTCACTCCTCGTAACGGGTAACAAATTGCATTATTTTTCTATTTTTGTTAATTAATTAACAAAAACTCTTCCCTTATATCCTTACTTTCCCGGAATTTAAATTTCCATCACGGTTTGTGTTTTAAAATTCAATATCGCGTGTTCATGTTCGAGTCATTTAACCGGGCCGTTATAAGTGTTTTCCTGGGCAGGAACGATACGGACTACAGGAGCAGGACTACGGCAAGCAAAAGCAAGCCAAGGTACAAACATGGCCTTCCCTGACTATGAATCACGGCTAACAACCGCCGCGGGTTGTTGTGCGATAATAACACAAGACAAAATGAACTTCGACGCCGGGAAGGGAGAATAAGCGACCTTGATAACGGAAGGAAGGGTTTGGAGTTGGCGTTGTTTCTAATTTTACTAATTATATTTTAGAAACATTTTTTAAAAAGAAAATAAAATTACAATATAAAAACAATTAACCATGGATTACTACTTTGAAATATTTAAAAATTGTGTATAATATATGCGTTATCGTATTTACATTGCTCCTATGAACATACATATTTCGGAACTAAAAATCTGTTGTGGCCAGCACAATACCTCTCGCCATTTTCATTTTATCTTGCATAGGGCGCGAGCAGTTATGTGACTTAGCAATCAGATATGGGGGCCCATTTCAGAATGACAGCTAGTAATATACATAGGTGTCAAGTATCATAAGTTTTCATTCGAAATATTAGGATTTTCCAAATCCATGTGGATTATTTTCCTCGACAAGTATATTCCATACTAATGGATGACAAATAAACAGAATATTGTGAAATTTTGAATGAAAAATTATGACATATGATAATTGTGACATCTATGTAAATAACTACTAGCCGTCATTCTGACACGGATCCTCATATCTACTTGCCAAGGCCAACAAAATCACATGGCTGCAATTACAAAAATTTAAATATCGCAATTGTTTTCGGGCAACGAAATTTATTACAACAGATTATTCTATTTTATATACTATATCTCCAAACCTATACGAGATATAATAAAAAAATTAAATGTGTCAGCTTGAAAATTTAATTATCTTTATATTTGTAATAACAAATTTTCAAAAAATAATATTTAGAATTTTTTTTTAGAAACTACCACTTCTGGTTTTCCAATTGTTACCAAAACCTATTCAACTCTTCCCATTACTGTTACATTGAGGAATCCGTAGTCAAACAGGTCTTTAGTCTTATAGAATTTGAGAAATCGTGTCTCCAACAACCTCACACACACACACACACATACACACACACAGACATCATTGTAAAAATGTTAAAATCGGGTTCTATGGACCTTAAATCGTGCTTATTCAATAAAATCTGGATATGCGATTTTTAGCATGAATCCAAAGTAAAAGGTAGGGCATCGAACCCGCCAAGAACTGGGTTCGGTTCAGGTTCAGGTTAATTTATTTTTTGTGAGATGGGTTCGGGTGCGGTTCTGGTTCAAACATTAATCAAATATCAGTTTTGTTCAGGTTCAGGTATTGGATTCAGGTTCGGTTCGACCTATTGACAATCGTATTAATGTTTTTTGAATAACAATCTTTATATAGGAATAATTGAAAATGCGAGCCGAAATTTACGCAAGACAGGAACACGAAAACAATTTTCACAAACAGATAATTGGCTGTATTACGATTACGGTTACGTTTCGAACTCAAAATGAACCTGAACCGGAGCTTAACCATGAAGCCGAATTTTAATACCCGGTTCCAATTGAAAACTATTTTTGAGGTTCGGTTCCGGGTTTAGATTCGCCAAAATGTTACAGTTTGGTACCGGTTTTGGTTCGGTTCAGGTTCGGGTTCGAAGCATTAGAAAAGGTGATCAAGATCAACTCCAAGACAATAAATGGGCAAATGATTCGTGATGTTTATCGAGTCAACATTTTTTATCATTCGTTTATATTCTGCAAAAGCTTTGTCAATTTATACATGGTGGTGGCGGTTAGGGGTTAATATATGGATTTAATATGGGATTTTTGTTTTATGAAATTTCCTGCTCTCCTGTTCATTTTACGGCAAAAAATGTAGGGTGCAAATTTGTTCACAACAGTTGTATACAAAATTGTTCGTATATTTTTACCTTCCGTCACCTGGCAAGGAAGGTATTGTCTTTGGTTAAAAAATTCGATGGTGAGTTTTTGATGAATAAGCACGTTTTAGAGTCCCTACTGTTTTTACGATGATGTATGTATATGTGTTTGTATGTGCCACAAATTTCTCCTTCGATAACTCAAATATTACAATTCCAAAACTTTCGTACGTCCATATGAACAGTTGATTAGATTTTGGTTATGACTGGTTAACCGAAAGTTCCCTAATTTAATGATTTTAACAGTATTTCTTGCTGTTAGACATCATTTTTTGACCTTTTATATTATAAATAAAAGAATATGTTATTCTCTATTCGATTTAATTATGTTCTTTTCTTCATATTCAAAGAATTTAGATATAAAGAATTATAAATAAATAACTTGCAACCTATTTCTGCTAAAAGCTGCACCATGTAAACAGAATATTCAAATATTACTAATTGTCATATAAAATTTATATGATATCTTTGTGAAATGATTTTACTGGAAATATAAAATAATTTAAGGTGGCAAAAACAAATCACATAAGGTAATACATCAGATTATAGCTCTTTTTTACCAAATTTATACAAATTTAGCTAGCTTATTAAAAGTACTAAAAACTTTATACAAATTTTCGGTATCTATAATAACTTCCGAGAAGAAAAGTGTTTCCAATTTCGCATTCCAGCCTGTATATTGGAATTCACTGGCAAGAACATCTGCTGAATTCTGTATCCTATATCCTGAAAGCTGAAGCCCTTGCTGAAAGCTGAATGCAGTTCTTGAATATGTAATCCAGAATACAAAATTCAGCTTGAAGGCAAATGCCTGCTTATGATATACATTGTCGGTCACTAGACAGATAGGTCTAATCGCACATGTTGTTTTAGGTATTGGAAAGAGGATTAGAGAAATCTATAATTGAAAATTATGTATTGTAATTCAGCTATCCTTCTACCAAATGCAGGATATAGCAAGAGACACGGGTGTTGGCGCTCAAACACAGTGGCGGAGGGTTATATCGAAGACAATGAAAATACCATAATGGGATAGTTTTACCTTTTTTGATTTTTTTATTATAAGCAAGTATTTTTAATTTTAAATTTTCCATATTTTTTTATTTTACACAATTTTTTTTTTTAAATGAGAAAATTTTTTTTACTGAAAATAATGAAGTGGTTGAAGATTGAACAAAGAAATTAAAGACAGAAATAATATTCAAGATAAACGAGCATTATCAATATTAAATAGATCAGACAATATCAAAAGAAAGTAAAACGCGATGTTTTAACTCTATAGTAAAAGTATAACTGCATATGGAGCTGAAGTTTGGCAGCTCAGCGAAATATGGAAACGGAATCTAAGCAACAGAAATGGATTTTTGGAGACGAGCCATAGGAAGATTCAGAAGGGAAAAAGTAATAAATATAAGAATCCGAGAAATTATGAATATTGATCACACAATAATAAATAATATTGAAACATAACTGAGATGGTTTAGACATGAGCAAAGAATGGGAGAATAAAGATTACCAAAAAGGATATTAAAAATGCATCCACCTGCAAGAAGAAAACGCAGAAGTCCGCAGGGAAGTCGGATTAAAGGAATAGACCTAAAGATGGAAGAAAGAGTTTTGATGCAAGATCAAGGGACGACAGAAACCAATAAATATATGTAATTTACATGTTGTTTAATTATTATTATTATTATTATTATTATTATTCTTCTTCTTCTTCTTATTATTATTATTATTATTATTATTATTATTATTATGTTTCTTCATAAATATTTTCTCATTTAATAATCTTCTGAAAACTATTCGTCTTTACCTATTTCTTTTTATTACAGAAATCTGAAGATTGCAAGATTAGTAAGCAAGCAGGTATATTATTTATTCCATTTTAACTTTATAATCTATCTAACAACTTTAAGTAACTGTATATTTACTAAAGAATTAAAAATTATCAAATTTTGACATTTCTGGCTGTCAAGTCTGCCTTGCACGAAACAAAACTAATTCATCAATTTTATGTATGTAAAACAGGCTGGCTCCGCAACGCCCCCAAGTCTATTCTTATCTGAAATACAGTATAGATTTGTCTATGTAAACAAAAAAAATGCATTTATCACTGAAAAAATTCTACTTATTTTTTAATACAAATATGCTACTGATATGTTATTATTTGACAATAGGGTCATTTAAAAAAAATGTTTTTTTTTTATAAAATCGTGAAATCCGTCTCATTTAATAAATTTAGTAATATAAAATAACAAGAAATATGCGACTTTTCATTCATAAATTTGCTAATAAACTTTCGCGGCTGTAAAATTCGTGACGTCACGGCTTGTTACTCACACAAAGACATTCCTCTCACACACATTTACGGTCCACGTGATTTCCGTTTACTGATGTAAATAACCTAACCTAAAATTGTGACAGGTGACAGCAAAGTTAAGAGTAAAGGTATGTAAATAAAACATTTATTAATATAAATACCAAAAGTTATATGAAATATGTTTTTCGTTAACAATATGTTGGTGTCACAAAATCAAACTGATAAGTGATAACCCAAACAATCATAGTTCCAAACACAACCGGCCGCATCTGTCAAATCGTGACGTATAGCCGTGACGTCACGTCCAAATATTTGAAATTAAAGACAACATTTAAAAAATCATATCTCTGATTCTAAAGACTTGTAAGGTGTAAAACATACACCTACATATTTAATTTGACCTATTCTTTTAAAAAAAAAAAAAATTAGAAAATGTGAAATGACCCCATTGTGGGTTAAGTATAGTATTCTATTCGCATGTAATGGCTATTACTCATTCTCATGAGTAATAGCATACATTACAGCTCATATACTATTCCAGTCCATATTATTTCTCATAAATGCAGATGATATTTGCCTTGAACAACTTTACAAATAAATTTCATGAAACAATATATGAGTTCAGCATATTTACTAGTTTATATCTCATTTTTCTCGTACACAGCAATTTCCTTCACATAGAAGAACATAAAGCAGCAATTAAATTCATTGTTTATAATAAGCCGCAACGAAATCATTGGCGGGGTGTATGAGCGAGAAATATTAGCGATAGTGGCGTGAGAAATAAAACGTGCAGTAAAATAAGTAATAAAAGTTTACGGCGTGTCTGCAGGTTTATTTTAATTCTATGTAAAAGTAGTTGTAAACTGCTGCGAGCCGTTGAGGTGTGCGACTTTATCTGGTTTTTATCAGCGGCGCTGCAAGCATACCGGTGTTTAGCATACGAATTGTATGAATAATGATATTGTTTTATGGTAATAGAATTAAATTACAGGTGCAAGATATATTAAGGTGTACTTGTGTAGGCACTATACTGAAACCAGCAAATTACAAGAAGACGACAGTCAGGGAAGGGTTAAGGCCTCAATCAGGGTTTCACGGCCGGCGGAGCAATATATTTACGTTTTACCTTCTCTCACCTTTAGGTTAGGAAAGTATTGTTTTTGGTCAAAAAATTCGATAGTGAGTTTCTAATGAAAAAGCAAGTTTTGGGGTTTCTTGAAAACGAATTTATTATTTTCACGATGATCTCTGCATGTATGTGTGTGCGTGTGTGTGTGAGTGTGTGTGTGTGTGTGTATGTGACGATTTGGATCGCATAACTCCAATAGCAAGATTCCAAAAATTATAATTTTTTCGTATTCCTCGACTTTAGATCCATATGCAGACGTGGTTAGATTTTGGTTATAATGAGTCCACCGGAAGTTCTTGCAACTTTTAACAGTTTTCTTAAAAAAAACGCAGCTAAATATTTTAAAGAATATATTATTCTCTGTACGATTTGACTGTATTTTATACTTCATATTCAATAGATATAGAATTAATGAATTATAAAAATGTTAAATTTCATAAACTGATAGATGTCAGTATCAATAAAAAGACAATGAATATGGTGGCAGACTAGGATATTGAGATAGATGTTGGGGGCAGACACGGAAAGATGGAGTAAGGAATGAAAGATAAGGGAAATGGCTCGAGTGATAAAGTTTCTAGAAAGATGCAAGAGAGACAATTACATTGGTTTGAATATGTCATGAGGAAAGATGACGAATATATTGAAAGAAGAATGAATAGCTTTGTAATAGAAAGTAGAAAAAACTAAGGAAGACCAAGGACTGTATTGTGGAAGACTGAAAGGAACTGAATGAGGACGACACGCAAAACAGAAATGAGTGGAAGAAGCAAATAAAAAATAGCGACTCTTAACGAATGAGAAAAGCTAAAGAAGATGTTAGTGTTAAGTGCAATGTGCATAGTATGTTTATGAAATAATTTTACTGGAAATATAGGATCTTTTGCAAGAAAATTTATGTATGGAATTTGTACATAATACATAGGATAGACGGAAGGTAGTGTGCTGATTGCTGACCACATTAGATTTTTTGACAGAGTGACAGTGAAATATTAATTCATCAAATTTTGACATTTGGATTTTTCTTGCAAGAGGAACAATAGAAGTTGCGTTCTAATATTTAAAAAGCTATTTTAACATAACCTAACCTAACGCACAATTTTGTAATTTTACACCGTATCCTTATTAACACATTTGTTAGTTAAATAACTAAAATTTGAAAGGAATCTATAATACAATATATTATGCATTTCTATTTGTGTTTCTCCCTACGTTTGTATCTAAACTCCCGTATTTCTTTCCACAATGCAATGCTCACCCACACCACAATTCGTGTGCAGATCTAGTATCCTGTGGCGATTGCATCATCTGGGCACGTTTACATACGTGATGTACGGCCCGGTGGAGACTCATTGAATAGTGCAGAGTTCCCTGAAGATTCCTAGCCCGTAGCCTGTAGCCCGTTTCAAGTTCCATGCTACATGCAACGTTTGCTTTGTGCTTGCTTGTGTGCGCTGCTTCTGCTCTGCTCTCCGGCTGAACTGAAACTGCAACAGCCGGCTGAAATATGAATACCCAGACGGGAATTGTTTTCTTCAGGAATACTGACAGAGGAGTGTTTTATGGGGAATTAAATATTAAACTGAACCGGAATTTGAGGAAGATGGAGAAAAAGAATCATTAAAAATGAAATTGAAGTGTTTTTGTTTGAATTATCAGTCGACTAGGGAGGGTGTACTTAAGTAGCAAAATTGTTAAAATATATAAAGCATTTTGTTATATTTGAGTAAATTAAATGAGTTCCTAGTTGTTAAATTTAAAATAGACGTTGAAAATGCAACACCAAAATATATGAGGGTTGCCTTTTTTATTGCCATCTGGCAACTGACGTCTCTATCTTAAAGTTTGACATTTTCGACGTTTCGATCAGGGGGGTGAAATTCTTTGACGTGTAAAACTATTATTTGTGAATTGGTATCTTTATAGCAATACAGTACTTTATCATACAATATATTTTCGGTAAGTACAGTAAAATTTTTGAAAGATGTCCGATCAAGGTTGTCTACGAATTGTATGAATTCTGATTTTTGCTCCGCCCATCATGACAAATTCAGTAGTGTCGTTTGCTTAGTTTTTATGAGGGTACGTAAGATACTACCGTTATTTTATTATTATAAAAATATATATTACAGGAAATACATTCAAAAATAAGTCAACTAGTAAGTTTATAAGCAAATGTAAAACCAAATATGTTAAAAATAAGATACTGACACAATGTCAGTGTCAGTGACTCTCACAGAATATAACGTTATACGTACGGCTATGAATCCAGGTAATGTATCTGTATTAATAAATAAACTTACGTTACAGCGAAAGTATTATCAACAACGAGCATCGTTTATAAATGGAATGTCCTAACTTAGTCGAAACAATATGAATTTTTGAAAGACAAGCGTGTTATATCCATCCTTATCACACACTCTTACAGCCTTTGCAAAAGAAAGAGATAAATGTATGCCTATTTGTTAATTCGTTCGTGATACATGTGCCCTTGATCGGACATCTTTCAAAATTTTTACTGTATATTATCTTTCATATTAGCATTATTATACGGGGGGTGATATAAAAACTTAACGACAAATTAATAATATTTCAGAAAAAGATCACATAAAATATTTCTAACTTCTGTGTAGTGAAGAGACATTCCTGCAGAAGAAGTTAATAGTGCCGACTAGAAGAAATGGTGCGTATAAGTGGACTAGGAGAATGTACATCATGGCGGTGCTCTTAGAAGTTTGGTTGTAGGAGAGCAGCAAGATATCAGGATTCTTTGACGAAATGACATAAAGCTTCATCAGATTCATCAGAAAATGTTGGAATAGTATGGTGTTGCCATTTTTAATAAAAAGAGTGTAAAATAGGATAATTAGTTAAAAAGACATTGAAATTAACATCCCTTTTTTGAAATAAAAATATCTCTTGTAATAATATTTCAAATTTTTGGTTCCTTGAGTAGTACGAGCTTAAATTTTAGTAGTTGTTGCCGCGTAGTTTGAGATTTGTAATTATTTATTTGATTTAAATAGTGTAATGTATACATTTTTAAATAAAGACATTAACATATTAATTATTTTTTATAGTGCAAGATATATTTAACATTTCTTCGATAGATTTTTATTAATTACATTATGAAGAAATAAAATTTAAAGTTTAGAACAATTCGAAATGAATTTATATTCCCCGCCATCTTGTCGGCTGTCAAATTTAGTTCTCTGACTTTTTCATAGACGGCACTAAACTTGTTATCACGGTTTATAAGGGAGATACCCAATCTTCTACTATATATTTTCCTTAATCTATGGTTTCGATGTACGAGCGCTATTTGTGTTGTTTACAGTAATTTGAAAAATTCATATTGGCCAAAAAATGGAATTAAATCGTAAACATTTTCTTGTGATTATTTTTTACAAATTTCGACGTGGATTAACGCAACCACAGTGCATCGACGAACTTAATTCGATTTTTGGCGATGATGATAGTAGTATGAATTAATGTAGTATTCTTCACTTAAAAATGGCATTGCACAATAATGCTTCGTTTATAGGTAGTTCAATTTCCTTTATAATCTGTGTTGAACACCAACTTTTTCGATAGTTATTCTTTGATATATCACATATCATTACGAAACTATATTAACAATTCCAAATTATTTCCTGAAAAGAAGTATGACATATGTCGCCTTATGTACAGATAAAATAACCTGCGTGTGACAAAAAGAAACTACTAAATTACGTATCTTTAATTAATTTTCTATCTATAATTGTATATATTCAGATTTTTGTTCCGCCTAGTATGACAAATTCAGTAGTGTCGTTTGCTTAGTTTTTATGGGTACATAAGATACTACTGTTATTTTATTATTCAGTTTGTCAAGTATAAAAACTTTACCTCTAATGAAATTAAAGTCTTATCAGGTGTACCTCAGGGTTCCCATTTGGGACCATTACTTTTTAATATTTTTATCAATGATATTACTTTGGTTATGAATAATGTGGAATTCCTATTATTTGCAGATGATCTAAAAATTTTCAAAAGTATAAAATCAATTTCAGATATTAATGATTTACAAAATTGTCTGAACAGTATATATGAATGGTGCCTTAATATTGATATTTATCTTAATCCTATTAAATGTAAGTCTATTGGTTTTTCTAGACAAAAACAACCTATGATTAATACTTATTCATTAAATGGAGTAAATCTTGAAATAGTAAAATCAATTAGAGACTTGGGGTGATTTTTGATTCTAAGTTGAATTTTGTTGAGCATACGGACAAAACTATTAATAAATCAATTCAACTACTGGGTTTTATCAGAAGAACATGCCAAGATTTCCGTTCAGTTTCAACCATTAAAGTTTTATATTAATTCTTAGTTCGTCCCATTTCGTTATTTGCGTCTATTATCTGGTCGCCATATTTTCAATTGCATATAAAAAGATTTGAGACGGTTCAACACAAATTTTTCAGAATAGCGGCAACAAGAATGAATCTTCCTGACCCCTTCATTGCACATAATTACTCCAATATATCTTCTATGCTAAACATCCCATCTTTAGAATCATTGCGTGAATCAAGCGACGTTAAATTCATTTATAAACTTTGTAATAGTATCATAGATAGCCCTGCATTGCTAAATGAATTGAGATTTAAGGTTCCTCTAAGAAATTCAAGGCAAAAGCCTATATTCGTGCTAAATTGCTATAAGTCTCTATATACTGGAAATAACCCCTTAACGAGAATGTGTAAGACAATTAATGATCTGGATATTGATATATTTAATATGAAAATGTGTGATCTACTTAAAGTTATAAATAACAAAGTCCTGTCTTACGAGTGATATTATTATGTTGTTTTGTTATGTGGTAAAATGTATTACTCAGATTTATATATATTTCCTTTTTTTTGTTATTTAATTTTGTAAAATTGGACATTATGTCCGTGTATTAGAAATAAATAAATAAATAAATAAATAAATAAAAATCTGATATGGCCAGCACATAACCTCTCGCCGTATATTTTACCTGGCTGTATGCATAAAGCAAAGAATATTTTTATAAATACAAATAATATATTCATATAAATCTATGACGTATAAACTTCTTTATTATTCAATAATAGCATGTCTCAACATAAAGATATTTTACCATAAATTATGTTACAATAAATTACAAAGTAGAGTTTACCATATATAAATATTAGGCTGGTAACAGCAATTTTCAATTCGAACAACCTTGTTTACTTTCTCTTCATATTCTTCTAGTAAAAACATTAATTTTGGGCGGTCTAAAATGTATATATCTGGATTGTGCATCTATTCTTACATATCTTCCTTTACATTTTATTTTTTCATACTTGTTATATCTAAATAACCTTAATTCCCTTTAATAAAGTGACGGATAGATTGCACTCCGATTATTCTTATATCGATGTGTAATTTTGTCAATATTTACAACTTACTTGAGAAGAATTTGATAGCTTTTTCGCAATTCAAAGTTACTCTAGTCTACAGTGCTGGTGTACATTGTCCCATAATGTTTGAAACAAATTTAAGTCCTTCAACCTAGACTTGTCATGTCCATAATAGTCACAGATCAAGAATTAAGGGATTCTCCAAGTACATTTTTCTTTCATTACTCATTATTTCTGACACTGACATTTATCTGTCAGTTACAAATAATTTAAATTTGCAACTATTTTTCATGGCATCCTTTCGGTTGTAAAATTAATTACAACATTATTTTATATATTATATTCCTTTTATCTCTAAATCTATAGAATATAAATAAAAATATTTAAATGTATCAGAAAGAGAATTTATTTTTCTTTAATATTATCAAGAAAAATTTTCAAAAAATAATATTTAGAAGATTTTTTTTCAAGAATCTTCTACTTCCGGTTGTCCAATTGTTACCAAAACCTTTTCAGATCTTCCCATGAATGTCCGATTGGGAAATACGTTGTTAAACAAATTTTAAGTCTTATAGTTTTTGAGTAACCGTCCTTCCAACATCCCACACACACACATCCACACACACACACACACACACACACACACACACACACACACAGACATCATCGTAAAAATGTTAAAATCGGATTGTAGGGACCTTAAAACGTGCTTATTCAATAAAATCTGGATATGCGATTTTTAGCATGAATCCAATACCTCTCTTAGCGAGAGGTAAAAATATATGTTACAATAAAAGCATTCAAAATTCAAAAATAAGTCAACTGGTAAGTTTATTAGTAAATGTAAAACCAAATAAGTGAAAAATAAGATACTGACACAATGTCAGTGTCAGCAACTGACAAAAGAACCTTATTCGCACGGCTGTGAATCAAGGTAATATATCTGAATTAATAAATAAATTTACGTTACAGCGAAAATATTATCAACAACGAGCATTGTTTTAAAGTGGAATGTCCTAACTTAGTCAAAACAATATGAATGCCTATAGCCTTTGCAGAGGAAAAAGATAAATGTATGCCAATATGTTAATTCTGTCATGATACAGATGACCTTGATCGGACGTCTTTAAAAAAAATACTGTATGTAGTCAAGAATCATACACTTCTTATTGCGCAATGCTATACTTACGCGAAAAATAAGAATTATATAGATTGTGGATTCTTTATAGAGAAATACATGTTTTGTTTTCAGAAGAATGGAGGCCATTTATGCTTAAGTAATATGTGTTTCATTATTTCATTTTTAATAAATAAAAATTGCAGTATTTGTAGACAGTGATATAGATAAAAACTTCATTTTGTATTAAAACATTTATGGAATCCATATTTGTGTTGTAGCAAATGAAATGGAAAATGTAATTAAATTTTGATAAATTTTATTTATTATCAAAGTTTGTGTTTTTACATCCATGGATAAAAAACCGTTCCCAAAAAATAATTGCATAAAATTATATATAACTACATTTTATTTTATAGCTAGAATATAATTTCGTTATAATTTACTTTTTGTAATTAAAGCAAAAATAATAACACGCCATTCAAACAAGGCTATTAATATTGTTCTATATTTTTGCCTATCTTTTAATTATTTTATATTTTATATTAAATTTCATTTGATAAAAACCTTCAGTTAAAATGTAATCGAATTTAATCGAGAAAACATCATCATCATCACGTCACGTCATATTACTCACTGCTGGGTGTGCCAATCTGTTTTATATGCAGAAATTGGAAAAGTGGACATATTTGTACCATCTGGACGTTTACCAGGCGTTACCCCACGGGCACTCCACGGGGGAAAAAAATTTTGCAAAATAAGTTTATACAATTTTTTTTTAAAAAAATCTGATGTGGACACCACACGATTTCCTTGTACGATTATTAAACTATACATATTTTTTTAATAATTAAATTACAAAATATTGACAGGCTTAAGCCAAGCCCGAGAAATATTTTGATATAGAACAAAAAATAATTCATTTACATCATTCTTAAATTAACATTAATCTAACCCAGTTCTTTTTAAAGAGAGTTTTGATTACAACAATAAATATGACTAATTTCACAATAAAAATATAATATTTGTTATTGTATGAATAATAAAATTGCACGTATTTAACGTAATTTGACATGAACATTTTATTTTTTTGTCCTAATCCATAGCAAGCTTTATTACAAAAACAAAAAAGTATATAATTTTTAAATTTACATATCTCGCTTATACAAAGGGCTAATTTAATAATACTTGATGTGCTAGACGCAGAAATTAATTCTCTGAAACTTTTATTTGAAGCATTTATTTCTAAAATCAGAATAAAATCATTCTATTCAAGAAAAACTGTTAACAACTTCAAGTAATGTACCACTTCCGGTTAGCCTATTTTAACCAAAATCTATTATGTTATTTTGATTAACATAAAAGTCTTGTATACCAAATTTGAAATGTTTTGGATTATATTTTAAAACAGTTTTTCATTAAAATCTATTATAAGCTTCATGTAAAGTGCCACTTCTGGAAATTGTGTAACAGCCAGAAAGGCAGGTGCACAACTAGATGTTATAGCAGTCCTAAATACAAAATTTCAACTTTCTACGGCTTACCGTTTTTGAGTTATGCGAGATACGTACGAACGTACAGACGTCACGACGAAATTAGTCAAAATGGATTTAGGGATGATCAAAATGGATATTTCCGCTGAAATCTGAAAACCGAATTTTTTTGGGATTACAATACTTCCTTTACTTACGTACAAGGAAGTAAAAACGGTACATTCATGAACGTACAGACATCATCGTGAAAATAGTAAAAGCAGATATTATAAATTCAAAAATGTAATTTTTCTTTGAAAATTCACTATACATTTTTTAAGAAAGAAAATATTTCCCTTAGGTACCTATAGCTAGACGGTCGGTAAAAACCAGAGGCGGACTGGGATCAAAATTTCAACGCCAAAAAATCAGAATACGTATAAATTTCTAATTAAAGAAATCTGATATGGCCAGCACATTACCTTCCGTCATTCCTATGTATTATGTACAAATTCCGTACATAAATTTTCTTGCAAAAGATCCTAATCTCCAGTAAAATTATTTCATAAACAAAATTGACACTGACATCTTATGCTTTCTCTATTCGGTAGGGGTGCTGTTTTTTATTTTCTTCTTCCACTCATTTCTGTTTTGCGTGTCGTGCCCATTCAATGGCCTTTCTCTCAAGTTTTCCGCAATACAGTCCTTTCATCTTATCTTTGGTCTTCCTCTGTTTCTTCTACCTTCTACCTAATACTAAGTTGTTCATTCTTCTTCCAATATATTCTTCATCTCATGATATGTTTAAACCAATGTAATCATATCTATTTTATCTTTCTAGAAACTTGTAACACTAGAGTTATTTTATTACCCTATCTTTCCGTGTCTTCCCCAACATATATCTCAACATAATCATCTCTGCCACATTCATTTTTGTTTCATGTTGTTAACATAGCTGTCTGATTTAAGAAATTTAATATCTTTATAATTCTTTAACTCTATATCTTTTGAATATGAAGAATAAAATGCAATCCAATCGTATAGAGAATAATATATTCTTTAAGTTATAATAATATTAAATATCAATAAATTATATTTAACTGCATTTTTTCAAGAAAAACTATTAAAAGTTGCAAATTAGGATACTTCCGGTGGACCAATTATAACCAAGATCTAATCATGTCTGCATATAGATCCAAAATTGAGGAATACGAAAAAATTATAATTTTTGGAATCGTGTTTTAGAGTTATGCGGTTCGAAGCGATCGTCACATACACAAACACACGGACACACACACACACACACACACACACACACACACATACAGACATCGTAAAAATAGTAAAATCGTATTCTATGGACCCCAAAACGTTCTTATTCATTAGAAACTCACTATAGAATTTTTTGATCCAAAGACAATACCTTGGAGTTATCTAAATTTTATTTGTAACATATGAAATTATAATGGCATGTAAGTATACTGGTGTCTACTTTTTTCCGAACATAGGAAATTCAATGTTATTCTTAATTTTAGAACAAAAGTGTAATGAAGAATGATACCAAGTTTGTTGTTCAATTGTTTCTTATCTACGTGTTAGAAGCAAAAGAAAATACACGATCAGAGTGCCATGAAAAATAAAACAATAATTTTTTTTTTTTGAACATATCTGATATAGATTTGACAAATCGATGTAAATGTCGTCCAAAACCCAATGCTAAGTATCTGGAGACAGTTGCGCCTTGTGGAAGAACAGACCATCTTTATTTAATTTAAATTCATAATTTTGTTGCTAATAACAGTTAATTATTGAGTATTACAAAATTTTAAGTAAATGCAATTTATATTACAAAACAAAATTGTAGAAATTTGTGCCAAAACTTACAACTTAAACATTATCAATATGAAGTTTCTCGAACTTTCTCGAGATATAATAGTTAAGTGCTAGTAAAATAATAATAACCATAAAAATTATCATGGGACCGGCCCACATACAAAGCGGCCCATGTGGAATTTTCCACATTTTCCACACAGCCAGTCCGGCTCTGGTAAAAAGTCTAGAAAATTTAGATGTATTCTTGTATATATCCAGTGTATTATCCTAAACTGTAATACCATGGAAGATCGTTTCAAAATAATCCTTGTATGGAAGAATCCTTGGAGACTGTATTGTTATTCTCTTTACCATTATGTATATCTGCCTGCAAGCCGTATTTTTTCTCCAATCATTTATTCATTCTCAAACAGTGTACCTGAATATTTCTGGAGAATAAAAACAGTATACATATTTCATAAGCACCTTTATTCATACTGCTTGAAAAACCAAATTCGATATTCAAAGAACAAAACCTCTTGTCCTTAGCTAAACAATACAAGTCTACGAAGTCTACGAAGTCTAAAAGTTTGTTTATAGTAGATGTAAACTTATGCTGTTGAGTTATAATGTAAACTTAACTTGTGGAAGTAAGTCGGATATGTGCGTTTATATTCTTTAGGTCCTTTATTTTTCTGCGTATCAATATGGTGAATTCATAGAACACTCCTTTAACATGTTTCAACTACTTATACATAGATGGCATCGCTCAGCACCATCTAGAGTGAGTACTCACATCACATCCAATACGACGATAAATAAACACATGGTGTAAGTTTGCCGACTTTTGCTTGATGCTTAATTATATGCATATATTTACGAGGGTGGTTTGAAAAGGCCGTGCAAAAATGAAAACTACTTAATTTTTCGGGATATTTTTTTATTATTTTACAATGTAGTCTTCTTTTAGACTTATACAATTCGTCCAACGCTGCTCCAGTTTGTTGATCCCTTCGAGATAATAAGATTGGTCCAACTCTGCAAAATAGGCTTTCGTTTCTGCATTCACCTCCTCGGTTGAATAATATCTTCTTGCCGCCAACCATTTCTTCATATTGGGTAAGTAGTAGTCCGAAGGAGTCAAATCTGGAGAATATGGAGGATGTGGAACGAGTTGGAAATTTAATTCCATCAATTTTGCGGCTACAATCACAGATGAGTGAGCTGGTGCGTTGTCGTGATATAAAAGGACTTTTTTGTGGACCAATCGTGGACGTTTTTCTTGCAGCTCGGTGTTCAAACGGTCCAATAATGATAAATAGTATGCACCTGTTATAGTTTTACCCTTTTCCAAAAAGTCGATGAGGATTATTCCTTGCGAATCACGAAAGACAGTCGCCATAACTTTCCCGGCCGAAGAAACGGTCTTCGCCTTCTTTGGTGCAGGCTCCCAGCTGGCAACCAATTGTTTGGATTGTTTCTTGGTCTCAGATGTATAGTGGTGTATCCATGTTTCATCCACAGTGATGAAACGACGCTTAAAATCCTGGGGATTCCGTTGAAACAGTTGCAAACCGTCCTTGGAACACCTCACACGATTTCGTTTTTGGTCAACTGTGAGCAATCTTGGCACCCATCTTGCGGATAGCTTTTTCATGCCCAAGTGTTGATGCAAAATATTATGTACTTGTTCACTCCATTATCATATCATGGATTTTATCAATTATTTCTGGAGTAGTGACCTCGATAGGGCGTTCAGGACGTTCAGCGTCACTTGTGCTCATATGCCTACTCCGAAAATTTTGAAACCTTTTATAAACTGTTCTAATCGAAGGTGCAGATTCACCATAATGTTTATCAAGCTTCTCCTTTGTCTTCTAAGGCGAATTGCCTTTCATAAAATAATGTTTGATCAACACACGAAATTATTTTTCTTCCATTTTTACCTCTCGCTAAGAGAGGTATTGCATTCATGCTAAAAATCGCATATCCAGATTTTATTGAATAAGCACGTTTTAAGGTCCTTACAATCCGATTTTAACATTTTTACGATGATGTCTGTGTGTGTGTGTGTGTGTGTGTGTGTGGATGTGTGTGTGTGTGTGTGTGTGTGTGTGGGATGTTGGAAGGACGGTTACTCAAAAACTATAAGACTTAAAATTTGTTTAACAACGTATTTCCCAATCGGACATTCCCGGGAAGATCTGAAAAGGTTTTGGTAACAATTGGACAACCGGAAGTAGAAGATTCTTGAAAAAAAATCTTAACTATAAGACTTAAAATTTGTTTAACAACGTATTTCCCAATCGGACATTCATGGGAAGATCTGAAAAGGTTTTGGTAATAATTGGACAACCGGAAGTAGAAGATTCTTGAAAAAAAATCTTCTAAATATTATTTTTTGAAAATTTTTCGTGGTAATATTAAAGAAAATTAAATTCTCTATCTGATACATTTAAATATTTTATTATATATTCCATAGATTTAGAGATAAAAGAAGTATAATATATAAAATAATCTATTGTAATAAATTTGACAGCCGAAAGAATGCCATGAAAAATAGTTGATAATTTAAATTATTTGTAACTGACAGATAAATGTCAGTGTCAGAAATAATGAGTAATGAATTAAAAATGTACTTGGAGAATCCCTTAGTTCTTGATCTGTGACTATTATGGAGATGACAAGTCTAGGTTGAAGGACTTAAATTTGTTTCAAACATTATGGGACAATGTACACCAGTACTGTAGACTAGAGTAACTTTGAATTGCGAAAAAGCTATCAAATTCTTCTCAAGTAAGTTGTAAATATTGACAAAATCGGAGTGCAATCTATCCGTCACTTTATTAAAGGGAATTAAGGTTATTTAGATATAACAAGTATGAAAAAATAAAATGTAAAAGAAGATATATAAGAATAGATGCACAATCCAGATATATACATTTTAGACCGCCCAAAATTAATGTTTTTACTAGAAGAATATGAAGAGAAAGTAAACAAAGTTGTTCGAATTGAAAATTGCTGTTACCAGCCTAATATTTATATATGGTAAACTCTACTTTGTAATTTATTGTAACATAATTTATGGTAAAATATCTTCATGTTGAGACATGCTATTATTGAATAATAAAGAAGTTTATACGTCATAGATTTATATGAATATATTATTTGTATTTATAAAAATAATCTTTGCTTTATGCATACAGCCAGGTAAAATATACGGCGAGAGGTTATGTGCTGGCCACATCAGATTTTTTATATAATACTCTTTTTCATAAGCAGTCTCGTTATTTAATAGCCAGACCTCGTATATAGAAATTATTATAATTTTTTTCCAATATGCCTAAATAAGCAAAATTACAAGGATATAATGTTATTTTATAAATACAAAAATCTTGCAACCACCCTACTTAGACAAGATAAAAACCTTCAATGCCAGACTTACAAAAAAACAGACCCATTCTCCAGACATGAATTTAGAATGATCTCTAGATTGTTTGAAAAACCAAATTTGATATTCAAAGAACAAAAATGGCTTGTCCTTAGCTTCACAATACAGGTCTACAAAGTCTAAACGTACAAACGGCGCGTTGTTAATCCTAGCCTAGCCTAACCCAGCTACAGAGTTTGTAATCTCTGTATTCGCAAACTACTAAATACATGTGTGGCTTTTATGTTTTCATGCATAAATAACTGGGCGCTTTAAAGCTCAGATTCACCTACGATGACGAAAGCTGTTTTTGCACAGCTTGGATGCGGGATTAATGAAACAAGGATTGTTTATTCATTAACTCGTGTGATGATTATAAGCTGGGATCGGGTTTCTATTAATATTTAAATTTTCGAAATGTGGGATTTCGAAAACATCGTTTTCATTAAATCATTTATGAAAATTCTACAAACAAATATTTCCATTAAAATAAACTTAAAATTATGAATGCTCGTTTTATATTTATTTATCTGTCATTTGAATTTAAGTTACTAAAATAAGTTCGATAGAATTTAGGTAGGTAATTATTTTTTAAAAATAACGTTATGATGAAAATATGGAATTAACTAATAAGCATTTTTTTTATTTTTGGCAAAAAAATTAAAGTAATAAAATATCTGCATACTGTAATTTATTTTAAAGATGTCCGATCAAGGTCATCTGTATCATAAACGAATTAACAAATCGGCATACATTTATCTGTTTCCTTTACATAGGCTATAAGCGTGTGCGATAAGGATGGATGTAACACGCTTGTCTTTCAAAATTGTTTCGACTAAGTTAGGACATTCCACTTTAAAACGATGCTCGTTCTTGATAATAATTTCGCTGTAACGTAAGTTTATTTATTAATTTAGATACATTACCTTGATTCATAGCCGTACGAATAACGTTATTTTCTGTCAGAGTCACTGACACTGACATTGTGTCATTATCTTATTTTTCACATATTTGGTTTAACATTTGCTAATAAACTTATCAGTTGACTTATTTTTGAATTTTGAATGCTTTTATTGTAACATATATTTTTATAATAATAATATAACAGTAGTATCTTATGTACCCTCATAAAAACTAAGTAAACGACACTACTGAATTTGTCATAATGGGCTGAGTAAAAATCTGAATTCATACAATTCGTAGATGACCTTGATCGGACATCTTTCAAAATTTTTACTATACATACTTACATAATTTTGAAATGCGTGAGTTTTGGCCATTTTCTGACCTAAAAAATTACGGGCTAGAAGGTTTTCGTCTGAAGAAGAAGAAACGATTAACGTTGCAATTCATGATTATCTTGAAAGCATTCCAAAAGATGAATGGTTGAGAACTTTTAAATGATAGAAGAAAAAAATCTGTTGTGGCCAGCACAATACCTATCGTCACTTTCATTTTTGATTACATAAGAATAGGGCGCGAGCAGTTATGTGACATAGTTTGCCTTGACAAGCAAATATGGGGGCCCGTGACAGAATGACAATTAGTAATTATGTATATAGATGTCAAATGTCAGGATTTTTTATTAAACATTTCAAGATTTTCTAAATTCACGTAGTTAATTTGTCACCAGGAGTGTGGAATTTAATTGTCGAGGGAAAATAAACCACATGGAATTGGAAAATCACGAAATTTAGAATGAAAAATGATGATATTTGACATCTATGTACATAATTAATTCTGACACGGGCCCTCATATTTGCTTGTCAAAGCCAACAATGTGACATGACTGCTCGCGGCCTATTGTATTTAACATTTCTTGTATACCTACACTCTACACCTAAAATTCTACTTATATTAATTTTTTATATTTAGATTTAAAAAAATTAAAATCATTTTATGAAGAAATTTTGTCCTACTCTTCTAATTTTTCGAAATGTTTCCAACTCATTGTCGGGATTAACAGTATTTTTTAAGGGTATATGCAATATACCTATAATCTTAAATATTTAACTATTAATACAATAAGAAATAATATAATGTATGTACTTTCCAGAAAAAATCTTCAGTAATGTCTCTGGATTTTTACACTGACTTTTATCTGTCAGTTGCGAACATTTTAATTTTTCAATTGGTTTCCATGATATTATTTGGGCTGTGATATTTATTACAACATATTATTATATACCTTATATTTCATTATCTCTAAATCTATAAAACATATAATATTTATATGTATTTACTCTTCTTTAATCTGGTACTTCCGGTTGTCCAATTATTACCAAAACCTTTTCAGCTCTTCCCAGTAATGTCCGATTGAATACGTAGTTAAACAGATATTAAGTATTATAGTTTTTGAGAAATCGTATTTCCAATGTCCATACATACACATACACACATACATCCACACACACACACACAGACATAACATTATCGTAAAAATATCGGATTGCAGGAACCTTAAAACGTGCTTAGTCATTAAAATCTGGAAATGTGATTTTTAGCATGAATCCAATATCTCTCTTAACGAGAGGTAAAAAGGGAAATCAATATTATCAATGAATCGGGTGACCGGAGACAAACTTATAATTTGCCTCCACCTATCTCCCTTTAAAGCGGACAGATATCTAATTTTGACCTTGACACAGTAAGAAGAAGTAAGAAGCAACTGAGTTAAACAGAGAGAAAATATAACATAGGAGGCAAGAATAGCATCATTTGGTAACTTCGTACACAACGAGACGAGATTGTTTGTTTGGGTATAGATGGGGATAGTCAGTGTCTCAGTGTAGAATTCAGTCTGCAGTTTCCAAGCGAACAGCGACGATGCAAATTGGGCGATCTTCGATCTTCATTCACGGTATTGTTATTTAGGGTAGCAGGTTTTTTTTTAAATTTAGCATTTTTCCTAATTTTTTGACTAAGTATAGTTTATAGTTTTGAGTACAAAATTTTCTTCCGTAAAGGCAAGAAAATAATGCAACTGTTGATCAGCAATAGGATAATAAAACATTATTCATAAGAACTATTACATTAGAAATTTGTAAGCATTTAGAAAATGGCCCCAATTTGGTTGATATTAAATCTTTCGGGATATTTATATTCATAGTCGCGGAGCTATAATTTAAGAGTATATGTATGCTGTAGATCAAAACGTGTCGTAAATATTAATAACGTGTTCTGAATGAAACTATCTAAACGCTTGTGACTGTTTCGCGTGATTTGCCCCTGTTTCTGCTTATCTGTCGGGTGCACGCCATGTCACGGTTCAAATTATAAACAATAAAATATCTGATTAAGGGAGAAAAAGTGTTTAATTAGCGCTGCTGCATGTAATTACCGCCATTGAAGCGAGAATTTCAATCTGGCGACACGTTTATAACTATCGCACTTTTTCAACTAGGGCTAATCATGAGAATGAAGTCTTTATAATCATTTATTTTCTCGGGACAATTTTCTGGTGTTTATACTTAATGATAGGGACCTTTAAGGACAAAGGAAATTACAGCAATAATGACAAGCTATTATAACGATAACTTAAATCATCACGCGTTTTTCATTGTTGTGGTATTTTATTAAAACGCGCGTCTACTAGTAGGCTACTTAAAGTAAAACATATACAGGCAGATTCATAAAACGGATTAGTCACTAACTTTGAATTCATGAAAAGGAAAGACCAATTTAAATCCTATTTTTAATCTCTTGAAATGTGAAATTACCTTCGTTGCAAATTTATAAAAAGGATTAAGTAAAGGGTTTTCCAATAAGAGGTGTTATTTTGATATTCAAAGAAAAATGCCATTTTTTAATATAAATGATCGGATGTTTATTTCATTATAAAGAGGAAGGTATGCCGTTAATAGTGGAAAATAACATCAGGCAAATGACCACCACGACCACGCTGACAGGACAATATCCTTTTCATGAAATTTTCCATAACCAAATCGCAAAGTGGCTGTCCTATGTCCTCGATAGCCTCACGAATTCCATCTTTGAGGTCTTGAGTCGACGCTGGGCAGTTGGCGTAGACCTTCTCTTTCACGTGGCCCCAAAGAAAGAAGTCGCAAGGTGTTAAATCACAAGATCTCGGTGGCCAATTGTGATCACCTCTTCGAGAGATAACACGGTCCGGAAACTTTTCCCGTAAAAGATCAATGGTTTCGTTGCTTGTGTGGCACGTAGCGCCGTATTGTTGAAAGTAAACGTTGTCCAGATCAATACCATCCAATTCCGGCCATAAAAAATCGTTAATCATCTCTCGATAGCGCAATCCATTCACCGTAACTGTTGCTCCAGCCTCATTTTCGAAAAAGTAAGGTCCAATGACTCCGCCGGACCATAAACCGCACCAAACAGTCACACGTTGAGGATAGAGAGGCTTTTCAACAATAACTCTTGGGTTTTCTGAGCCCCAGATGCGACAATTTTGTTTATTGACGAAGCCACCGAGGTAGAAATGGGCCTCATCACTCAAGATGATTTTTCGATGGAATTCCGGATCATTTTCATGCATTTCAACGACCCAATCAGCAAAGACACGACGTTGTTGATGATCGGCCGGCTTGAGTTCTTGTGTTAACTGGACTTTATAAGCCTTAAGACCCAAATCTTTATGCAAAATACGGTGTAATGACGTTTGTGGAATGCCTAATTCCAAAGAACGACGAGGAATGGACAAACCTGGGTTTTCTTCAACACTTTCGGCTACAGCAGCAATATTCTCGGCTGTTCTTGAGCGACGTGCACGGGTTTTATTCTTCACATCACTAACTTGTCCCAACAGCTCGAATTTTTCCACCAATTTCTGTATTGCGGTCCGACAAGGGGCTTCACGACGACCCAAAAATTGTCGAGTTTTACGAACCGTCTCTGCCAAATTTTCACCATTTTTATAGTGAATTTTAATAATTTCAATGCGTTGTTGAAGCGTGTATCGTTCCATTTTTATTAATGGCGTAGTTTCTACTTGTCAAATGTCAAAAAATAACAGCTTCAAAAGCGACATCTACCGAAATAGCGGGCTATTCAAAATAACACCTCTTATTGGAAAACCCTTTATATTATTTAATTCCAAAGTTAACTCTACTAGTTGCATAGAATTAGTAGATAATCAAACGTATAAAGCACGCTTCTAATACGTAAATTTCACACATAGTTCAAATATTGTGCATGCGTCCGCGAAGTAGATACAGATTAAAGTACTTAGTGGGTAAAAAGGGTATATGGTACGATATTTATAATATAAAAATCTAATGTTGCTGCAGCACATTACCTTCCGTCAATCCTGTGGATTCTATATTTCCAGGAAAATTATTTCAAGCTGATCTTGACAGGTTAAATAACTATCTAATAACTAATGATTTGTCTGTTAACCATAGTAAGTGCTCTTGCATTTCTTTTTCTCGAAATAGAAACAATTTTGAATTTCAATACAAAATTAGTGGAAATGTTATCAGTCGTGTATCTCAAGTAAAAGATCTTGGAATCATATTAGATAAAAAAACTCATATACGATATTCACATTGACATTGTTGTAAAGAAAGCATATAAAATGCTTGGATTTATACTACGGGTTGGAGCACATTTCAAGAACTACAACACTCTCGTTCATCTCTATTACTCACTTGTTCGCTCGCAATTAGAATTTGCTGTTGTATGTTGGTCCCCTCATTACCAAATATATATTAACAGAATTGAAGGTATTCAACGTAAATTTATTTCAGCTTTAAATTGGAAATTCCCAAAATAATGCTGTCTCTCTAGCAGAGCTGTGACCAGTACTCAAAAAAAGTATTTAAGTACTAAATACTAAATACTCACAAGAAAAGTATTTAAATACTAAGTAAAGTAATACTTTAAGTACATTTTTTTACCTACTTACAGTACCAGTACTAAGTATTTTTTAATGAAATCAGTTAAAATAATATGACAAAAATGATAGAGTTTAGGTACATGTTTGTATATCACTCTCATTCAATAAGATAGTTAAAAATATATACCTATTAAAAAAATCTGTTGTGGCCAGCACATAACCTCTCGCCGTATATTTTACCTGGCTGTATGCATAAAGCAAAGATTATTTTTATAAATACAAATAATATATTCATATAAATCTATGACGTATAAACTACTTTATTATTCAATAATAGCATGTCTCAACATGAAGATATTTTACCATAAATTATGTTACAATAAATTACAAAGTAGTGTTTACCATATATAAATATTAGGCTGGTAACAGCAATTTTCAATTCGAACAACTTTGTTTACTTTCTCTTCATATTCTTCTTGTAAAAACATTAATTTTGGGCGGTCTAAAATGTATATATCTGGATTGTGCATCTATTCTTATATATCTTCTTTTACATTTTATTTTTTCATACTTGTTATATCTAAATAACCTTAATTCCCTTTAATAAAGTGACGGATAGATTGCACTCCGATTTTGTCAATATTTACAACTTACTTGAGAAGAATTTGATAGCTTTTTCGCAATTCAAAGTTACTCTAGTCTACAGTACTGGTGTACATTGTCCCATAATGTTTGAAACAAATTTAAGTCCTTCAACCTAGACTTGTCATCTCCATAATAGTCACAGATCAAGAACTAAGGGATTCTCCAAGTACATTTTTAATTCATTACTCATTATTTCTGACACTGACATTTATCTGTCAGTTACAAATAATTTAAATTATCAACTATTTTTCATGGCATTCTTTCGGCTGTCAAATTTATTACAACAGATTATTTTATATATTATACTTCTTTTATCTCTAAATCTAAATATTTAAATGTATCAGATAGAGAATTTAATTTTCTTTAATATTACCACGAAAAATTTTCAAAAAATAATATTTAGAAGATTTTTTTTCAAGAATCTTCTACTTCCGGTTGTCCAATTATTACCAAAACCTTTTCAGATCTTCCCATGAATGTCCGATTGGGAAATACGTTGTTAAACAAATTTTAAGTCTTATAGTTTTTGAGTAACCGTCCTTCCAACATCCCACACACATACACACATACACACACACACACACATACACACATACACACACACACACACACACATCCACACACACACAGACATCATCGTAAAAATGTTAAAATCGGATTGTAGGGACCTTAAAACGTGCTTATTCAATAAAATCTGGATATGCGATTTTTAGCATGAATCCAATACCTCTCTTAGCGAGAGGTAAAAAGCATATAAAATGTTTTAAAATAAACTCCATATAAGAAATACATTGCATTTTACGCATCTCTATTAAAAGTCACACTTCACGAACTGTGATTAATGTCTGTAGCTACTACTTCACGCCTTGGAGTAGCAAAATTGTTTACTTATTTAGTTCTATAATATTGATGAGCATGTAAATAAGTTGTTCAAAATTACTTCTTCGTTTATGTTTATTTGCGTCTCCAACTATTCGATTAAAACTGTATATAGCGAAAATTGTAATAACTACCAATACTTCAAACCTGTGTTGATAGTAGTACACAAAACACACCGCAATCTGTTCTTGCGCATGCGTGAAGTATTTAGTATTTAAAATACTTGGGTTACGTTAAATACTTTTCGATACTTTGAGTACCAAAAAGTATTTGAAGTACTTTTTATGAAAAAAAAGTATTTTAAGTACAGTACTAAGTACTAATTTTCAAAAGTATTTTAAGTAAAGTATTGTAAATACTGGATGTATTTAAAGTAATACTTCCAGTACTTTTACTTTAAGTAGTTCCCAGCTCTGCTCTCTAGTTACTTTACAAAAACGTAGAGAAGTACTAGATATGACATTTTTATACAAAATTGTAAATAATTATATAGACAGTCCCATTCTTTTAAATAAAATGTCTTTGCGTGTACCTTCCTATTCCACTCGTTGTCTTGAAACGTTCTCTACCAAAAAATATAAAACCAACGCAGCTATGTTTTCTACTGTGAATCGATTAATGTGTACTTTTAATAATATGAGTGCTATTTATAATGTACCTGATATTTTTAACTGTTCGCTTTTTACGTTTAAATCTTTTCTAAAATATGTTTTTTCACGTTCCTTTTCTAATCGTTAGATTGTATTTTTTGAATTCTCCTTATGTTGTTATATACTCTGTCTAGCTAGAAATTTCTATATGTCGTGTATATTGTTAATGTACTGTACTATTATTGGGCCTTGGCCTGTGGTACAGCCTACTTTCAAAATAAATAAATAAATAAATAAAATAAATAAATACACAACAAATTGCTCTTGACACTGACATCTTCTTCTTCTTTAGCTTTTCCTATTCATTAGGGGTCGCTATGTTTTATTTTCTTCTTCCACTCATTTCTGTTTTGCATGTCGTCCTCACTCAGTTCCTTTTCTCGATCCATTTCCATTACCCTTTAATTTCGTACCCTATCTTTCCGTGTCTTCTCCTATATCTTTCTCAACATCCTCATCTCTGACATCTATCAATTTGAATTATCTGAATATATTAGCAGTTTTGAAATTTAAATTTTTTATAATTCTTTAACTCTATATCTATTGAATATGAAGTATAAAATACAATCCAATCGCATAGAGAATTAGAGAATAATACATTCTTTGAGTAATAATAACACTAAATGTCAATAAATGATATTTAACAGTTTTTTTTTCAAGAAAAACTGTCAACAGATGCAATTGAGTGTACTTGAGGAATACGCAAAACTTTTTTTTTTGGAATCGTGGTAATGGAGTTATGCAATCCGAAACAATCGCCACATACACACACACACACACACACACACACACATATATATATATATATATATATATATATATATATATATATATATATATATATATATATATATATATATATATATAGATGTCATCGTAAAAATAGTAAATTAGTATTCTAAGGGCCCTAAAACGTACTTATTCATTAGAAAGTCACTACCAAATTGTTTTATCAAAGACAGCAGCTTCCTTACCTAAAGGTGACGGATGGTAAAAATCATAATTGAGACGAATAAAGTTAAAAAAATTGTTGTCTATACTTCTACGACACATTATTTCTATCTTTCTCGCGCAGCCTACTAGAGGTATTAGTGAGAGAAAGATTGCTATAATGGCCGGTTATACCACCGTAATTTAAATAATAAACTTGGCTTAAATTGACAATATTGCATCGAAATGAAATGTCAAATAAATTATTGAGCATTGCTGTCAAAATTTTGATTTGCATTTTTTTTGTGTAAGCTTAGTTTGAAATTTAAGCCTTGTTGGTGCATACGGGCATTAGTTTAATTAAAAATCAAATTCAGTTAAACTAAAAGCAATTATGACTTTTTAATACTAGGGATTGCTTCAAAATTAAACAAACCTTTATTTAAAATAATAAAAAAAAATCTGTTGTGGACTTCTTTTTTTTAGTTACATAAGTATAGGGCGCGAACAGTAATGTTACATTGTTGGCCTTGACAAGCAGATGTGGGGACCCGTTTCAGAATGATAATTAGTAATTATGTACATAGATGTCAAATGTCAGAATTTTTCATTAAAAATTTCAAGTTTTTCTAAATTTACGTAATTAATTTGTCACCAGGAATGTTGGAATTTACTTGTCGAGGAAAATAAACCACATGAAATTGGAAAATCACTAAATTTAGAATGAGAAATTATGATATTTGACATCTATATACATAATTACTAGCTATTATTCTGACATGGGCCCCCATATCTGCTTGTCAAGGCCAACAAAGTCACATGACTGCTCGCGCCTAATATATTTAACATTTCTTGTATACCTACACTCTACACCAAAAATTCTACTTATATATGAAGAAATTTTGTCCTACTCTTCTAATTTTTCGAGATGTTTTCAATTAATTGTCGGAAGTAACAGTATTTCTGAAGGGTATGTGTAATATACCTATAATATTAAATATTTAACTATTAATACATTAAGAAATAATATAATAATATAACTTCCCAGAAAAAGTCTTCAATAATGTCTCCGGAATTCTGACACTGACATTTATCTGTCAGTTACAAACAATTTAAATTTTCAACTATTTTCCATGGCATTCTTTCGGATGTAAAATATATTACAACAGATTATTTTATATATTATATTTCTATTATCCCTAAATCTATAGAATATATAATAAAATATTTAAATGTATCAGATAGAGTATTAAATTTTCTTCAATATTACCAAGAAATATTTTCAAAAAATAATATTGTGAAGATTTTTTTTCAAGAATCTTCTACTTCCGGTTGTCCAATTGTTACCAAAACTGTTTCAGATCTTCCCATGAATGTCCGATTGGGAAATACGTAGTTAAACAAATTTAAAGTCTTATAGTTTTTCAGTAATCGTCCCTCCAACATCCCACATACACACATACACACACATACACACACACACGTCCACACACACACACACACATACACACACACACACACACACACACACACACACACACACACACACAGACATCGTAAAAATGTTAAAATCGGATTGTAGGGACCTTAAAACGTGCTTATGCAATAAAATCTGGATATGCGATTTTTAGCATGAATCCAATACCTCTCTTAGCGAGAGGTAAAAATAGAATGGAGGACCCCACTATATTAGACCTTAAATTAGTAATAATTTTTTAAGCGTAATTTTTTTCTCAAAACTTTCGTTACATACGTTACGATATATTCTCATTACGTCAATAGTAATTTATTTGAAATCAATAAGTAATGAAGTTTACATATTCAATTAAATGTTAATAAAAGTCACATAGAGTCCCCACAGCTTGAATTGTCCCCATTCATTCCCTATTTATCTGCAAAATTATTGCTCACTACACAGGGTATACAATCAAACTGGCTGCTTTAGTTTCGCATATTAACCGTTTAATTTCAATTTAATTTCCATCCACTGCAAGTAAATTACTTTTGCGAGGCGTAATAACATATTTACAGTGTAATACAAACTTAACAAACCAATCAATAGCCGAGGATGGGATCGGGCATCAGGGTATTGGGCGGCAGAAGTGCAACGAGGGATACGGCAAGACTTTCATTGGCGCAGTCGGTAGGATCACAGCTTACGGCTTAATTAAACTATAGCAATGCACCTAAGGAACGGAGTAGGTGACTTTACTGCTGATTAAAGGTATTGATGTTCAGTAAATACCGACCGTTGGATAGAATTTTGTTGTTATTAAAACTGGAAAGTATATGGGATGTACGTGAAACTAGCTACTCGCATTTTGTATCTTTATGAAAACTTGGTTACTTACGGCATGGTTACCCAATAAGTTTACTAACCTCGTTTAAATAAAATATGGCATTTTACTAATGTAGTTTCGGTCATGTTAATTTTTTGCCATTATATTGTTACATTTAACAATACCCTAATGTTAATATTTAACTAATTTATTTGTTAGCTATAATTCATAATAAAAGATTGCAAATAAAAATAGCAAGTATATAAATTTTACATAATTTTTTTTTATAAAGAACAAAAACACAAATTATCAATCACAAAATGACACATATAGCAAAAATACATTTCAATCGATAATATATCTGAATTTGGACCTTATTTTCCGTATTCTGGGAATAATTACAGCTCCTGGAATGCAGTAAAAAAATGTCGTTTTGAATATAATTATGAAAAGAAAAAAAAATTGCTATATTGCTCCTTTGTTATTTGTCCAATAGCTAATAATAACGGGTGCGTTGTTTTACGTATGTTTAATATATTTTCCAATTCATTAAATTAAATATGATCCACAAATTGTTTTAAAAAATCTGTTGTGGCCATCACTATACCTCTCGCGCCCTTTCCATTGTGGGATATTGTATATAACATTTCTTGTACACACAAAAAATTCTAATTACACTTAATCTTCATATTTACGTATTTTCTATAAATTAAAATTTATTCTATGAGCAAGTTTTCTCCATTTCTTTTAAATGTTCGAGGTTTTTCTAATTCATTAACGGGATTAGCGGTATTTCTGAAGGGTTCATGTAATATACCTATAATTTTAAATATGTATTTAATAATACAATAACTAATATTAAATATCGTTCCCAGAAAAAGCCTTCAGTACTATCTCTGAATTTTTGACACTGACATTCGTGACATTTATCTGTCAATTACAGATATTTTAATTTCTCAAGTAGTTACCATGGAGATGTTTGGGCTGTGAGCAGGCTGTGAGATTTACTACAACAAATTATTTTATCAATTATATATCTATTTTTTTACATACCTATAGAAGGTATAATAAAAATTTTGATAGAGAATTTTGTTTTTTAATATTTGTAATAACATAAATATTCAAAAAATAATATTTAGATTTTTATTAAAGTACTACTACCTCCGGTTGTCCAATTATTACCAGAATCTATTCAACTCTTCCCATTACTGTTAGATTGAGGAATCCGTAGTTTCACAGATCTTTAGTCGTATAGAGTTTGAGAAATCGTACCTCCAACAACCTAACATACACACACACACACACACACACACACACATACACACATACACACACACACACACACACACACACACACACACACACACACAGAGACATCATCGTAAAAGTGTTATTATCGGATTATAGGGACCTTAAAATATGCTTATTCACTACAATCTGGATATGCGATTTTTACTTCTCTTAGCGAGAGGTACAAAATATACCTTTTGGTAGTTCCCGGTCTACCTCACGGCGCCCCTGGCTACTTGTATAACACTGTTATATTCATACAAGTCCATATTCGTTTTGTCACATACACACACATACAGACATCATCGTAAAAATCGTAAATTCGTATTCTAGTGACTCCAAAACGTGTTTATGCATTAGAAACTCACTATCGAATTTTTTGACCAAAGACAATATCTTCTTTACCTGAAGGTGACGGAAGTTAAAAACAGTCAAATTTGTTTATTTTACTGTAATTTAACCTCAAAGTAACAACTACTAATGCTATGTCAACTACCGGTGCTTTTATCTTATTTTAGCATTAAAATGAATTTGGAATTTATAAAATCAAATGTGAATATTATTAACACGACCACTAATAATATACATAATTGATTAAAATAAATTTCAACATAAAGCAGCACCTGATGGAAAAAACTCTTGCGCTAGTTGCACTGGGACAGGTTTTGATATATCCTGGTCAGGACTAGGATTCGGAGTAGGCTAAGCCGGTGCACTAAATCCTCGGGTAAAGCCCGCAGGACTGTTCGCTCTGTTGGACGGCTCTCCACACAGGGTCGGATGAGCTCACACAACATACATTGCTTCCAGCCTGCGTATTGTTGGCGTAGGAGGTATGAGGTACGTATACGTAGCTGGATGACATGCTGGTCATGTTGATTGAAATGAATGAGAAGATATGGGATTGCTGGTGTGGAATATATTTGCATTTATGTGGAGGACATGGAAAACAGATTTCAACGATGATTACTAAAATTAAAATTGTTTTTATATGAATTCAATAACGAATATTAAGAATACGTACACAATCAAAAACGTAGTAAATTATTAGCTATAATTGTTGATTTTATTTGTCAATGAAATTTGACAATTATTTTTCACTAATGTGAATAGCTACTTGCTGCGCATGTTTTTACTTTTGACAATTTTTTTATTAATTATCCAGAATAGTTATTTACGATAAATGGGATATAAAATCTGATGAGACCAAACACAAAACCTCCCGCCATTTAATTTTTATTAATTTAAATACATATATCTATGGGGTCTCATGGCCGCGTGCCTGAGTGTCTGGCCGCGAATCTAGGGATCCGGATTCATTTCCTACTGTCAAATAGTTCGAATTTTAAATGGCTCAAAATTGACCCCTGTGGTGCACTCTTCACGCCAGCAATGAGTGCCCGTGAGGTGATGCTTCGTAAACGCCCGCACGATACAAATATATCATCATTACCGAAATCTGTGTACAAAGCAGATTAGCAATGGGTAATATGCTGTGATAATATATTTATTATTTAAATGCATACCTGTATATTCCTTTCCATATAACTATTGTTCTATTTACAATTTTCGTTTTAAAACATTACTATTAATTTGAAATTATGTATATTAAGTTCTTTTGCATGTAACTATTGTTCTTTTTACAATTTTATTTTTAAAACGTTACTGTAATTAATTTGAAATGATTATTTTTTTGACAGAGACATTTATCTGTCAGTCTACATACATTTGAGCTGAACTGAGTAACCATGGAGTTGTGTTTAAGCATAAGCTCCGAGATATAATTTTTATATTACTTTATAAATTTATCCATAAAATATATAGAAAAAGTATTAATGCGAACCTGTAGAAAATGGAATAATCTTTAATTTTTATAATAACAAATTGCGAAAAGAGAACATTTAAAGGTGTTTTTTGAAAAGAAAAACTATTTTGAGCTTCAAGTAAACTGCCATTTCCGGTTATCCGATTAACACCAAAATCTAATGGCTTGTTTCCATATTAGAATAAGGTAAAAATACAAAGTTTCAGATTTTCTGGACGATAGTATTTGAGTTAGAGCGTAAAGAGAATCCACACACACACATACACACACACACACACACACACACGCACACACACACACACACACACACACACACACACACACATACGCACACGGACATCATCGTGAAAATGTTAAAAATGGATTCTAGGGACCTTACAACGTGGTCATTTACCAAAATCTTGATATCCGATTTTTAGCACGATACCTATACCTACCTTACCGAGGGTAGCGGGAGGCAAAAAAAAGTTAAAGGAGGGGGCGTTTGTCCAGACTCACCATGTATAATATGTGTAGAAAACATGATTATGAAACTTTGTAAATTCCGAAATGATCTTAGTATTACATTCGTTTCAAAATCACTCATTTCCCGAACTTATTACAAAAACTATTATAGCAAAAACATTACACCAATTTAAAAGAAACATAATGTCTAATTATTCCCCGCAAAATCAAATTGAAATACAGTTAAAACCACTAACACATTCCCCCTCTCCCTCAGCCCGGCAAAGCTCTAGTGGAATGCATCGCTGATGAAGAAGTAATTTAATTTTCATCGTTGAATTGTTTGGGCAGCTATTCATCTCACTTTTATCCGCGCCAGTGAGCCGGCGTCCGGCGAGCAAACGACTATCGGACTACTCAACTGATCCAGGCCTAGATGTGGGTCACTTCAGATGCACCGATGTTCGAGTGATCACCAGAAGGATCATTGATCCCGAATGATGACGATGACGATGATGATGTGGGAGTGGATTGTGTATTGATTGCGTGGGTTGTCTAGGAGATGATCTAGGGAATAGTGTAGGTTGTAAGAGATGAGTGGAATATGGAAAATTGTGAGAATACGGAGACTTGGAACTTGATGTAAATTTTCTATAAATAATTTCCAGAAAATTGAAAAGACGTTTCAATTTGCGCTTGGATTTATTTCTGACGAGTCACGTAGTGTAATTTTTTTACGGTTGAGAACCTTTATTAAAAACAACCTTACAGGCCTATTCTGTAAAACATTCGCTTAACGAATCGTTATCATGAAAATAGTTATATCTACTTAACGATAATCGTTATCTTCGTATCTGTGTTCTGTAACACATTTTAAAAAATAATAACCTTAAAATCAAATTATAATTTTAAATGAAGTATCTAACATAATTCAATATCACTCAAAAAATTTCTAGGTTAGATTAGTTCTGGTGGGAGTCTGCTGTCAACCTGTCAATTGTCAGACTCTTTTTCTTGTTGTGGACTATGCTAGAGCTACTACTACCATCTGTAGACAAATTGCGAAACTTGCGCTAAAAACGTATTAAATTATTTTAATATTACCTTGCAAAAAACAATAATATGAAGGGTTTTTGAGATTACTATTTTGTTGAGTGACAAGTCACAGGTGTCACAAATAAACAAATAATCAAGTAGTTCAGTTGTGTATGTTTTGTTAATATATATATATATATAATTTAATGTCAAATATATTTTTATGATGTTTGTCAATCTCAATCTTTTCTATATGAATAAATGTTTATAAAAGTATAGTTTTATTCTACAGGTTATGGGCCCAGGCTCGCATGCAGGAGTACTATATTGGTAAACTTCTTAGTGATCAGCAATAAAATTTTGGAGTTGTCATTTTCTGGAGTAAAATTTTAAAATGGCTGAAACTCGGGCTGATTTCAATTATAAAGCACAAGTGGAGCATTTAAAAGGGCAAGAGAATTGGGCGAGATGGAAAAGGCAAATTACGTTAGTCCTAAAACATCATAAGGTTCTAGAAGTAGTAAATGGAGAGCTTGTTTTGAGTGACAAAAATAAGGATACTTTTGATTCTAAAGATTCACTTGCGCAGTTAATTTTGATCAGTTCGCTGAACTCAACAAATGAGGAACTGACTTCGTCATGTGAATCAGCAAAAGACATTTGGGAAAAATTAGTATCAGTATATGAACAAAGCTCAAGTCAAAGATTGGATCGTTTGTTAGAAAAGTTCTTCTCGTCTGAGAAAATGGGACCAGAAGAGGATATAGTTACCCATATTGCTCGACTGCAGCATGATTTTAATGCTTTAAATACTGAATTAAAGAATGTTGTAGGTTCTCAGTTACATGAGCTGATTTTGATGGGTCGCATTTTGTCTACTCTACCCACCGAATTTTTTGAATTCAAGAGTGTTTGGGAGAGCGTTCCTATTAAAGAAAGAACTTTGAATAATTTGACTGAAAGACTACGTCTTATAGAAATGATACTTCCAGGGAAAAATGAAAGGAAAGATGAGTTTGCACTGATTGCCAAAAATAAGAATAAGGAACCTATTCAGAATAATAAATCTGATGAAACTAAAAGAAAGTTTGTTCCGAAATGTTTCAAATGTCACAAATTTGGTCACATTGCAAGAAATTGCTACAGTAATAAATCACAAAAGGGTCAAACGAAAGGTGATGCGTATGTTTGTGACAAGGTAAAAACGCTTGATGTCAAAGGTTATGATTGGGTGGCTGACACTGCTGCTACAGAACACATGACAAGCCATAAGGAATATTTTCATGAATATGAAAGTTTTAAGGTTCCAAAATATGTGCAAGTCGGTAGCGGTGAGTATATTTCAGCATTTGGACAGGGCGTTATTATTGTTAAAATGAATGATGGCAATAAATGGAATATTAACCACCTTCAAAATGTTTGGTATGTTCCAGAAATCAGTCGAAATTTATTCTCTGTTAGTCGAGCGATGGATAAAGGATGTGAGTTTCACGCGAATCAACATAAGTGTACTATTTTAAGAGGACAAAAGACCTGTTTAATTGGGAGAAGGGTATGCAAAGGATTGTATGTTTTAGATATGAAAGTTCAAATTCCATCCGAGGCAACTGAAGTGCCTGAGACTCACATTTCTGAGACACTCCAGTTATGGCATGAAAGATTATGTCATCAGAATAAGCGGTATGTGAGAAAGGTACTTAATAGGAATGGTATTAATATTGATTTGGATGATGAACTTTGCGAGGGATGCGTCTATGGGAAGCATCATCGAGAACCTTTCCATACCAGAACAGATCGTCCTTCTGAGTGTGGTCAGTGGATACATGCTGACGTTTGTGGACCGTTTCAAGAAAAATCTATTGGAGGTTCCCGTTATTTTTTATGTCTCAAGGATGATTATTCCAAATTCAGAAGAGTTTTCTTTTTAAAACAAAAATCCGAAGTATCAAACTGCATAGAAACATTTATCATCGAAGCTAAAGCTTTGAAGCACACTGTTCGAGAGCTGTTTTGTGATGGTGGAGGTGAGTTTATAAATTATGAGATGAGCAAAGTTTTGCGTAAGTATGGTGTGTCCATGAGACAAACAGTTGCATATACTCCACAACAAAATGGAGCTTCCGAACGAGAAAATAGAACCATTGTAGAGGCAGCTAGGTCCATGATACATGCAAAGGAACTGCCAATTAAGTTATGGGCTGAAGCAATTAGCACAGTGGTGTTCGTCATGAATAAGACTGCACCGAGTTCCGAAGAAGAAAAATCCCCTATTGAATTATGGACAAACTGCGAGAAACCAAAAATCCACTACTTTAGAGTATTTGGAAGCAAATGTTTTGCTCATGTTCCAAAGCCTACAAGAAAGAAGATGGACAAGAAAAGTAAACCTTGTTACTTTGTAGGATACAATGGGCACAATGGTTATCGTTTATGGGATGAAATGAACAATAAAATAATTCTGTCCCGTGATGTGATTTTCGAAAAAGAAGTGGCTATGCAAAAATTGAAGTTAGAGAATGAGACTTCAAAACAAGATGATAAATCAAAAGATGATATTTTAAAGGAAGATACTATTTCAAAAGAGGATGACGAATCAAAAGAGAAATCTGATTTTATAGTACAAGTTCCTGTTTTTGAAGAGAGTATGAAAGAAAACCATGAGGAAGATAATAACCATGAAGAAGGTGATGTAAGAAGGAGTCAACGCATTAAACAATTGTCTTCTAATTTAAATAATTATGTATTAATGGCTGACGGTTGTATTTCACTAAATGAAGCTTTAAAGTCAAATGAGGTACATTTATGGCGAAATGCAATGCGTAGTGAACTTGATTCGCTAGCCGAGAATAATACGTGGACTTTAGTGGACCCTCCTGAAAATAAGAAAATAATAACAAACCGATGGATTTTAAGAATTAAACGAAAGCCTAATGGAGATGTTGACCGTTATAAAGCTCGTCTGGTGGCGAGAGGATTTACACAAGAAAAAGGTATAGACTTTGAACAAACTTTCAGTCCAGTTGCGAGGTTTGATACTGTGCGTGCTCTTTTAAGTGTGGCTGCTGCTGAATCTTATCACTTAGCACAGTTTGATGTTCAAACAGCATTCCTTTACGGCGAACTTAGTGAAGAAGTGTATATGTATCAGCCTGAAGGATGTGATGATGGAACTGGACGTGTTTGTAAATTGAATAAAAGTCTATATGGACTTAAACAATCTCCACGATGCTGGAATCAAAGATTTGTCAAATTTATGAGTCGGTTGGGTTTGAAGGTAAGTCAAGCTGACCCTTGCTTATTTATTAAAGATTGTAATAGTCGAAAACTAATGGTGGCTGTTTATGTTGATGATGGCATTGTTGCTGGCGATGAGAGCGAAGTTGAAGCTTTTTTAAGAAAATTAAAATCAGAATTTAAAATTACTATTGGCACTTTAGAAAGTTTTCTTGGGATGCAGATCAAGAAATGTAAGAATGGAATTTTTCTACACCAGGAGTCTTACATTAACAGTATTTTGGCAAAATTTAATATGAACTATGCTAATTCTGTGTCTACACCTACTGAAAAGAAGAATATAGTAGAAGAAGATTCAATGCTTGATAAAAGTGTGCCATTCAGAGAAGCTGTAGGAAGTTTGTTGTTTTTAGCTATGGCAACCCGTCCCGATTTGTCTTATGGAGTAAGCGTTGCTTCAGAAGTACTGGATTGTCCAAAACGATCAGACTGGATTGCAGTAAAACGAATTATGAAGTATTTAACTGGTACTCGTAATTATGGATTATTTTATCAGAGAAATGTTAAGTTGGAATTAAAATGTTTTTGCGATTCTGACTTTGCCAATGACGAAAAGATGAGGCGATCGAGAACTGGTGTTGTGACTACATTAGGAGGAGGAATGATAACCTGGTTTAGCCGCAAACAGCTCACAACAGCTTTGAGTACGACAGAAGCCGAATATATAGCAGCGAGTGAAGCCGCAAAAGAAATAGTTTGGGTAAATCGACTTTTGAGTGAGATTACTAATATTTCTTGTGTTCCAAAGCTATTTATCGACAATGCGAGCACGATTCGTCTGATCAAGAATCCAGAGTTTCACAGAAAAACGAAGCATATAGAAGTCAGATACCACTACGTGAGAGAGAAATATTATGACGGGATCTTCTCTCTAGAACATGTATGCAGTGCAGAGCAACTGGCAGACATTTTCACAAAATGTTTGACTGCTGGACCATTTCAGAAAAACAGACAGTCTCTTGGAGTTATTTGTTTAAGGGGGAGTGTTGAGTGACAGGTCACAGGTGTCACAAATAAACAAATAATCAAGTAGTTCAGTTGTGTATGTTTTGTTAATATATATATATATAATTTAATGTCAAATATATTTTTATGATGTTTGTCAATCTCAATCTTTTCTATATGAATAAATGTTTATAAAAGTATAGTTTTATTCTACATATTTAACATAGCAATTTTATTTTGACACGAATAAAAATACTGAATTATTGACAAAACGTTTATGTAACGAATGATATTTCCAGTCGTTAAAAATAACGTTATCGCTATCTTTTTTACCTCTCGCTAAGAGAGGTATTGGATCGCATATCCAGATTTTAATGATTAAGCACGTTTTAAGGACCCTACAATCCGAATTTAATATTTTTACGATGATGTCTGTGTGTGGATGTATGTGTGTGTGTATGTGTGTGGGGACGTTGGAAGGCTGATTTCTCAAAAACTATAATACTTAATATTTGTTTAACTACGTATTTCTCAATCGGACATAACTGGGAATAGCTTAAAAGGTTTTGGTAATAATTAGAAAACCGGAAGTAGCAGATGAGATGTTAAATACAATAAAGCGCGAGCAGTCACGTGACGTAGTTGGCCTTGACCAGCAGATATGGGGAACTGTGACAGAATATGATAAACCACATGGAAATTTAGAATGAAAAAATCTGACATTTGACATCTATGTACATAATTACTAATTGTCATTCTGACACAGGCTTCCACATCTGCTTGTCATCGTCAACAAAGTCACATAACTGCTCGCGCCCTATACTTATGTAACCAAAAGCGGAAGTGGCGAGAGGTATCGTGCTGGCCACAACAGATATTTCTCTTTTGATGTACGCTACTGGTATACGAGTATATTTACTTCTTAAGTGAAATTAATAATTCATACCAGTAATGGTATCAAAATGTATGCTTTATTATAAAATCAAAGCTAATTGAAATTAAATTTCATGGTCTATTGGCTATTGGCATTTTAATACATACAAATATTTGACTATCTGTTATTATTAGTGACTTTTGGGCTATTTATTATTATCAGTAATCGACAAATTTACATTTTTGATAACAAATAATGCAATGATCATATCATTAGTAAATTATCAACTGCATGAAACTAGTAACAGCGTAAAGGATGAATTTGATTATTTCATTACATTAACAGGCATTTAAATCAGATTTAGTGTAATTGACGATTTGTGGCAGATGATTATATTAATTAAATTCATTACACAATAACCATTGTGACGTAATATTGACACGCAATTTGTACTATAATATACAAACCTAGGAAACCAGACACACGATGGATATCATTTTCAATGTATGTAAACATGGCCAACGACGACAACTTAATACTACAAAGTGATTTGCAAAAGTTACAGAAATTTTGTAATGATAAATGTAAGCATTTACATACCTCAAAATGTTATACCGCTTCACTCGGAATTTTAACGTAATTCAGTATAACTATTCCATTCATAACACAATCATGCAACGTAAAACTCTTATTAAGGATCTGGGAGTACTTTAGACTCTAAATCATATTGAATTTTATGGCCTTCCCTGTTTGAATAACGTCTACCTACTTCATGGAAGTCCAAGGATTTTGGATCAATTGGGTCTAATCCGTTAGGAGTGCATTTTTAAATATAAATCAGTCTTTTTCAAAAAGTTTTAAAGGTATTTATACAATTAGTACTTTTTTACCTTCCGTCACCTTTAGGTAAGGAAGGTATTGTCTTTGGTCAAAAAATTCAATTATGAGTTTTTAGTGAATAAACATGTTTTAGGGCCCCTATAATACAATTTTACCATTTTTACGATGATGTCTGTATGTATGCATGTATGTGTGCGTGTGTGTGTATATGTGTGTGTGTGTGCCTGTGTGTATGTGACAAAAGTTTCGGATCGCATAACTTCAATACTATGGTTCCAAAAATTATATTTTTTTCGTATTCTTCAAGTTTACATCCCGAAGAACAACTGATTAGATTTTGGTTATAATTGGTGAACCGGAAGTAGCCTTATTTGAAGATTTAACGGTTAAATTTGATTTATTGACAATTAACGTTATTATAACTTAAAGAATATATTATTCTCTATACGATTTGATTGCATTTTATACTTCATATTCAATAGAAATAGAGTTAAAGAATTATAAAGATATTACATTTCATAAATCAGCCAGGTATGCTAACCATGAAAACTGCTAATATATTCAGATAATTCAAATTGACAGATGTCAGTATCAATGAAAAGTAAATGAATGTGAAGTAGATGTTGGGGAAGACACGAAAAGATACGGTAAGGAAATAACTCTAGTATTATAAGTTTCTAGAAGAGAGACGATTACATTAGTTTGAACATGTCATGCAGAGAGATGATGAATATATTGGAAGAAGAATGAATAGCTTAGTAATAGAAGTTTGAAGAAACAGAGGAAGACCAAAGATAAGATGGAAGGGCTGTATTGTGGAAGACTTAAGAGAAAAGAAACTGAATGAGAACGACACGCAAGAAATGAGTGGAAGAAGAAAATAACAAATAGCGACCCCTAACGAATGGGAAAAGCTGGAGATGTCAGTGTCAATTTGCATAGTTTGTTTATGAAATAATTTTACTGGAAATTTAGAATTTTTTTGCAAGAAAATTTATGTATGGAATTTATACATAATACACAGGATTGACGGAAGGTATTGTGCTTGCCACATCAGATTTATTTAGAAAAATTTGCGCTTTTCTTAAATAAAATATTGGCAATTACCACGGTAAGAGTCCACAAATTACATCAGCCACACGTCCGCAAGATTAATCGAAAGACAAAGCATTAGTTCCGTCAGAAGAGTTTGCAGTAAAAGAATAAATTGAAAATCAACGGGAAAGATTAGGAAGTAAAGTTAATTAGGGTTATCCTGTGGAGCGGAAACTTGTATGAAATATGTTGTGGTCGCACGAACAAATTACATTTACAGATACACAACACAGCGAAGAACAATTGCAACGCCGCGCCGCAGCGCATCGGCCTGCCTGCCTGCAGCGGCAACGTTGCAAATCGTTCTCTTCAGTCCTTTTCATTTCAGATAAGTGGCCGAACTGACCGAGAATTTTTATACTGAAATGGATTTAGAAAAAGATATAAAAACGAAAGAAATTGCAATCTTATTTCTTGTTGGATATAAATGCAAGTAAAATGAAATAAAATAAAAAGTTTTGATTTCAAAGCTTGCAGTTACAACTACATTTCCTGAAAAGTTATTTGTCACTAACAGAAATATTTAATACCTAGTAACAAAACAACCAAGACCAACATTGTTGATCTCTGAATATTCTAAAAGTTTTCTATTAACTTTTCAGAATACCACATTAAGTTTAGTCATGATGATGTCTGAAGTCTAAAAGACGAAACAATCTTATCATATTATAAAAACTGATGTGACCAGCACAATGCAATCCGTCAATCCTGTGTATTATGTATAAATCCCATATATAAATTTTCTTGCAAAAGATTCTAAATTTCCAGTTAAATTACTTCATATACAAACTATGCAAATTGTACTTGACACTGACATTTTCTTCTCTAGCTTTTCGCATTCGTTGGGGTCGCTATTTTTTATTTTCTTCTTCCACTCGTTTCTGTTCTGCGTGTCGTTCTCATTCAGTTCCTTTTCTCTCAAGTTTTCCTCAATTCAATACTTCCACTGTTTCTTCAACCTTCTATTACTAAGCTATTCATTCTTCTTCCAATATATTCTTCATGTCTCCTCATGACATGTTCAAACCAATGTAATCATCTCTTTCGTATTTTTTTAGAAACTTGTAACACTGGAGTTATTTCCGTACCCTATCTTTCTGTGTCTTCCCCAACATCTACTTAAACATCTTCATCTTTACCACATTCATTTACTTTTCATTGTTACTGACATCTGCCAATTTGAATTATCTGAATATATTAGTAGTTTCCATGGTTAGCATAGCTGGTTGATTTATGAAATTAAATATCTTTATAATTCTTTAACTCTATATCTGTTGAATATGAAGTATAGAGAATAATGTATTCTTTAAGTTATAATAACGTTAAATGCCAATAAACGATATTTAACTGAGTTTTTTCAAGAAAAACCGTTACAATCTTCAAATGAGGGTACTTTCAGTTGACCAATTATAAATATAATCGAATAATCTCTTCTTTTGGATGTAAAATTGAGGAATACGAAAAATTATAATTTTTGGAATTGTAGTATTGAAGTTACGCGATCCGAAACTTTCGTCACACACACACACACACACACACACACACACACACACACACACACACACACACACAGACACACATACACACACAGGCATACAGACACACACATAAATACATACAAACATCATCGTAAAAATAGTAAAATCATACTATAGGGACCCTAAAACATGTCTATTCACTAAAAACTCATCATTGAATTTTTTGACCAAAGACAATATCTTCCACCTAAAGGTGACGGAAGGTAAAAAGCTAATGTGGCCAGCACAATACCTACTTAAAATTAACATAGAGGCCAAACTTCAGCTTCATATGCAGTTATACTTTTACTATAGAGTTAAAACATCTCGTATTATTTTCTTTTGATATTGCCTGATCTCACAAAATACTATTTAATATCGATATTGCTCGTTTATTTTACATATTTCTGTCTTTAATTTATTCGTTCAATCTTCAATCGCTTTTTATCTTGACTCTTAAATACGAGGGTCATTCAATAAGTAAAGAGACAAATTCTATAATTTTAAAACTATTCAATGAATCTGTACAATCTTTTCAGGGGTGTTAGTTGGCAACCTTGGGATATGCTCTGATCAGCTGTTTCATCATTTTATGTCAACATAACCTCAAAATTTTCAGTTCACCATGGCAAGTCCACTAGAAGATTGCACCTTAGAAGAGCAGCGCTCAGTCATTAGATTTTTAGTCGCAGAAGGTGTAAAACCAAGTGAAATTTTTTCTAGAATGTTAATACAGTACGGTAAAAGTTGTATGAACCGTGCGAATTTTTACAAGTGGGTTGATCGGTTTAAAAGTAGCCGAACAAAAATTCAAGGTTCAACCTTCCGCCGGTAAAGTGATGCTGACCATCTTTTGGGACTCACAGGGTCCAGTCTATTACGATTTCCTTGAAAATCAGCGGACTATCAATAGCCAATACTACTCTGAGATGCTAGAACACAAAGTTAGACCAGCTATCAGGAGCAAACGCCGTGGACTCTTGTCAAAAGGAGTCATTCTTCAGCACGATAACGCCCGCCCTCATACAGCCCAGCTGACCCGTGATAAGCTTCAAGAATTGGGTTGGAAGGTCTTACCTCATTCTGCCTACAGTCCCGACCTCGCCCCATCTGATTTTTATCTGTTTGGACCACTCAAAGACGCCCTACGTGGAAAAAGATTTGCTAACAATGAGGAAGTTAAGGAAGCGGTGCAAAAGTGGCTTCGGGGTAAATCGAAAGAATTCTTCGCCAAGGGAATTAGGAAGCTGCAAGAAAGATGGGACAAGTGAATAACTGTGGGGGGTGATGTTGAAAAATAGCCTTAATTTTGAAAGATTGAAATAAACCGTTTTTGAGCTATAGCCATTTGTCTCTTTACTTATTGAATGACCCTCGTATTATAGTATACTATATAATAATAGATAATGACAAATTACAATTTTGCTACAATGTTCGCACTGACTACAACTCACTCCAGTTGACAGCTGACAGTTGACTGCAACGTTTTGTTTCTAAGTTTTTCTTTATTGTAAATTTGGTTTGCGTTTAGCCAATCAGAAAGCTGGAATTGTAGGCCCTATTTTACTCCTAAGTCTATTCTTATCTGAAATACAGTATAGCTCCACATCCTCTCATTTCAGTGAATGTACTATAGCTATTTCGATGTTTTTATACCTTTTCAAATTAAACTGTTATTTATTAAAATCGTTTCGTTGGAATGGTGTTTATGGAAGAAAATGACAAGTTTATTTTGGAAGCATGTATGAGAGGAATGATGGAAATGAATGGAAATATATACGACAATGCAATCTATCAATCGTATTTCACTATCACAGCGATGCGACAAACAAAAAATCATAACGAGGTGAAACCTTCAGTCATTCTGGATCACTCTGTATTAATTTCGTGTTTAACCAAAAATATTTCTACAGTACCAAAGCATTTTAAAAATATAAAGTATGGGCTTGTCAAAACAAGAATATCTATTCCATATCCTTGAATATTCTTCTTACAATTGTGAATACATCAAAATAAATTACGATGTTTTATTCTTATAAAGATGTCACTCCAAGAAATGTTTTGACTTCCTAAACACGTCAAGGCATATCTACAAAAGGACAATGAAAATTCCAACTGCAACGTGTTATTTTAAAACTTCATTTCCGTGTTTTAGAAACGAAATGTTATGTCAAGATATTTTTCTTTGATAGGCACTAAGCGGACGTAAAAAGAATCATATCTATATTTTAAATCTTTTAATTCATATTGGGATTGATAATACAAATACAGAATACAGTGGCTGACACTGAAAAACGGACCACTCAAAATAACTTTGTAATTATTTATTAAATTCTCTTTACATATTTGTAAACTAGACATACGGGCTCACAAATAATGATATTTGATATGATGGTAGCGCTTCCGGTTTAACCGGAAATAATTTACAAAAACGTATGACAAAATTATGAATAATAAACCGGGTAAGCCTGTGATAACAAATTGATCATTTTGATATTACTTCATGTGACTTCATATTATCTCAATTGTTTTCATAGCTTGCCTTGATATCAAGGCTCAGCAGGTTAATTATTTATAATATTCTCTTTTGTTTTTGTAATTTATTTCTTCAATAAAAATGCACTTCAAGCATATTGTTGATTTCGTAATATTACGAAGATTTCAAATATATAAAAATATATTGGGTTTCCTATTTGAGATATGGAAGTTTATGTCACTTCCGGTCAAACCGGAAGTGCTACGATCATGCCAAATACCATTATTTGTGAGCACCTAAGCCTAGTTTACAAATATTTAAAGAGAATTAAAAAAATATTATAAATAAAAAATCTGATGTGGCCAGCACATTATCTTCCGTCAATTCCATACATCAATTGTTTTTAAAGATGTTCGATCAAGGTCATCTGTATCATGAACGAATTAACAAATTGGCATAAATTTATCGCTATCATTTGCAATAACACGAAGCGTGTGCGATAAGGATGGATACAACATCCTTGTCTTTCAAAAATTCATATTGTTTCGACCAAGTTAGGACATTCTATTTTAAAACGATACTCGTTGTTGAGAATACTTTCGCTATAACGGAAGTTTATTTATTAATTCAGATATATTTCCTTGATTCATAGCCGTACGAATAACGTTATTTTCTGTCTGTCACTGACACTGACGAAGTGTCAGTATCTTATTTTTCACATATTAGGTTTTACATTTATCAGTTGATTTCCGTTTTGAATTTTTAATGCTTTTGCTTTAACATATATTGTTATAATAATAAAATAACAGTAGTAACTTATGGACATCTTTGAAGAAATTTACTGTACATAATTTTTTTTGCGAAAGATCCTATATTTCCAGTAAAATTACTTCATAAGCAAACTATGAAAATTGCACCTGATACTATCTTCTTCTTCTTTAGCTTTTCCCATTCGTTAGGGGTCGCTAATTTTTATTTTCTTCTTCCACTCATTTCTATTTTGCATGTCGTCCTCATTCAGTTACTTTTCTCTCAAGTTTTCCGCAATACAGTCATTCCATCTTATCTTTGGTCTTTCTCTGTTTCTTCAACCTTCTATTACTAAGCTATTCATTCTTCTTCCAATATATTCTTCATCTCTGGCATGTTCAAACCAATGTAGTCATCTCTCTTGTATCTTCCGAGAAACTTCTATTACTTGAGCCATTTTCTTTATCTTTTAATTCCTTACCCTGTCTTCCCCAACATCTATCTTAACATTCTCATCTCTGCCACATTTATTTTCGTTTCATTGATACTGACATCTGTCAATTTGAATTATCTGAATATATTAGCACGTTCCATGTTTAGCATAGCTGGCTTATGAAATTTATTTTTTTTATAATTCTTTAACTCTATAATCTATAAAATGCAATGCAATCGTATAGAGAAAATATATTCTTTAAAATTTATAATAACATTAGATGTCAATATTTAACTGCTTTTTTATAAGAAAAACTGCTAAAAGTTGCAAATTAGGGTACTTCCGGTGGACCATTTATAACCAAAATCTCATCATGTTTACATATGGATCTAAACTTGGGGAATACGAAAAAAATGACAATTTTTGGAATCATGGTATCGGAGTTATGCAAAACAATCGTCACATACGCACACACACACACACACACACACACACACACACACACATACACACACACACACAGTCTCACACATATAAGAGTTTCACGTCTTGACTTGATATTCAAGTTACTTGACTTGAAATCAAGCCAAGCTCAAGTCAAGTAATAGTAGCCGAAAGTCAAGTCAAGTATAGTAGTTAAAATGTCAAGTACTTGAAAAGTCAAGTAGTTATTTTTCAATTATTTGAAAAAATCAAGTAGTTATTTTAATTACCAGAAAAATCAAGAAGTTCTTCAAGCCTACATTTCATTTTCATATACTTCCTTATGTTTTATAACAATATCAATAATACGAGTATACCTTGAAATATAGACTTTTGTGCATAAAAATAAATCATACTTTCCGCCCCCTAAAGTGATTCCAAATAATAAAAAAATATACTGGCAATTATTCCGCTTAATTTTAATATTTGACTGTGCCTAAATGCACTTGATTTTTCCCCATTTAAATAACATTCGGTTTTGGCACATTTTGGAACTTTATTTTTCTCCGAGATATTAAGAGGTTTCAAAAATCCATTCATTATTGGAATATATACTAGAATGACCCGAGAATATGTGGACAAAATCTGAAGTCCCAATTATTATTCTTAATTCGAATGGAGTATAGCTTTTTGGGCTTTTGTGCGATAATTTAACCATCTACAGTTATCTTAATAATAATGATTAGGACTTCAAATTTTGTCGACATATTCTCGAGTCATTCTAGTATATATTTCAATATTGAGTGAATTTTTTAAACCTCTGCAGAAATTTTGACATGCAGTAGTGAATCAGCACAGCATATAGCGCGCCACGCCGTACCACACACAGCTAGATTACGATTCTACTGATTCGTGCGTTTTCGTACATAATCGGTTCGTTATCAAGTAGCTTGAATTTGCTTGAAATTGCTTGATCAAGTCAAGTAGTAACGATAGAAAATCAAGTCGTCAAGTAATGAATTTTTGAAAAGCTTGATTTTCAAGTCAAGTCAAGTAATTTACAAAAATATCAAGCTACTTGACTTGATGAAACCCTACACATACACACACATACAGACATCATCGTAAAAATAGTAAATTCGTATTTTAGGGACCCCATAACGTGCTAATTCATTAGAAACTCACTATCGATTTTTTTTACCAAAGACAATACCTTCCTTACCTAAAGGTGACGGAAGGTTAAAAAGTTATTTTGAGTGGCCCGTTTTTCAGTGTTTATGTGTGTTTCAGTCAAGTCTCTGTTACTCCTCCAAACATAATCTCTCTATAGGTATATGGTTCATAGCATATTAATCTATCACTCTTGTATTTGAATCAGCACTTCCATTATTATAATTCGGATATTAAGGAGTGAACATGTTCGAATGCAATCCGTGCTGTAAGTGGATAGAATGACTCGACTTGTCTGAATATAATGAGATAAGGAGCACTTCATCTTCCTGACAGACACTGACAGATGGAGTTGTAGGTATGGCTGGACGCGAAAGGACTGACTTTATATCAAATCATTGTTGCTGCATCGCTGCAAGGTGGTAAAGTTATTTGGCTACAATAACAGCAACAAAATGTATGTAATAAAATATATTATCACGATTTATTACCTATGTCTGAGTGTGCAAATTCAAAAGTTTCCCCATTTGGAGACTATTTTAGTGGTGTAGTTGTATTTCATGTTTATCATCCGAAAAATATGCGTAGGTCACGAGATAAGGCAAAAATGTAATTAATAAAATGTTGTCGTAACCATTGTTTTTATCCGATAATAGTTCTTTAACTATCAAGTGTGTTAATGAGGGCGATTAATGATCGAGACATTGTTGTTGATCATTAATCGCCAATTAACACACACGTGTTAGTTACAATATTTTGTCGTTGACCGTATCTTACTTAAAAGAAGAATCTAATTTTATTCCATGACAAATTTTTTTAGGTTAGTAATGGTTGACCGAACGTCAGATTTTACGTCAGAAAATCAATAAGTTTTGTCATCAATTGTTTTCAGTGGGTGCGTTCAGTTTACTTAATGATAGACAACACAAGCAGTTTTTTATGTTATTTGAGGAATTTTATTCTTTCAAATTCATTTTAAAGGTATGCTACGAATATACCTAGCTAGTAAGTGTCAAAAGCATAACTTTTAATTCTGTCTACCTTTTTGCTACAACTTAGCGTCAGCAATACATGCTGTGTTCCATGTGGTGAACGCACCCAATAAATCGTTTATTAATAAAAATCATGCATTAATAGGGGTCATTAATGAATGATTTTCTATACATTAAGATAGCCTATTAATAAACGGTCGACGGAAAATTTAATAAATGCTGCAATTTGGCCGTTGTAAACAAATGAATATGGACATATTAATAACGCTGGAATACAAAGAAAACATTTCCTTTTTAAGGGTGCAATTATCTAATTTGACGTCTATATAAACTAACATAATAACTCGAAATAACACAGATAAAAAAAAATTGATGTGGCCAGCACATTACCTTCCGTCAATCCTGTGTATTATGTATAAATTCCATAGGACCAGAGCAGTTACGTGACTTTGCTGACCTTGGCAATCAGATATGGTGGCACGTATCAGAATTACAGCTATTAATTATGTCCATAAATGACAATAAATGTCATAATTTTTCATTAAAAATTTTTTTTTTTTGGTATTTTATGATTCATTTTCTCAGGAACTGAATTCCATATTCCTGATAACAAATAAACCACATGAAATGAGAAAATCATGAAATATTGAATGAAAAAAATATGACATTTGTCAGTTATGGACGTAATTATTAGCTGTCATTTTGACACGGGCGCCCATATCTGCTTGTCAATGTGAGCAAAGTCACGTGATTGCTCGCGCCCTGTACATAAATTTTCTTGAAAGATCCTATATTTTCAGTAAAATTATTTCTTAAACAAACTATGCCAATTGCACTTGACACTGACATCTTCTTCTTTAGCTTTTCCCATTCGTTAGGGATCGCTATTTTTTATTTCCTTCTTCCTCTCATTTTTGTTTTGCGTGTCGTTCTCATTCAGTTCCTTTTCTCTCAAATCTTACGCAATATAATCTTTCCATCTTATATTTGGTCTTCCTCTGTTTCTTCAACCTTCTATTACTAAGCTATTCATTCGTCTTCGAATATATTCTTCATCTCTCCTTATGACATGTTCAAATCAATGTATTCTTCCCTCTTGTATTTTTCTAGAAACTTCTAACACTATAGTTATTTCCCTTATTCTTTCACTCGTTTACTCTTTATTGATACTGACATCTGTCAATTTGAATTACCTAAATATACTAGCAGTTTTCATGGTTAAGTTAGCATAATTGGCTGATTTATGAAATTTAATATCTTTATAATTCTTTAACTCTATTTCTGTTGAATATGAAATATAAAATGCAATCAAATCATACAGAGAATGATATATTCTTTAAGTTATAATAATATTTAACTAAGTTTTTCAAGAAAAACTGCTAAAATCTTCAAATGAGAATACTTCAGGTTGACCAATTATAACCAAAATCTATGAAGTCTGCATATGGTTGTAAGGAAAAGGAATACGCAAGAATTGTAATTTTTGGAATTCTAGTATTGTAGATATCGCAGCCAAATCCGCGGTCATACACACACGCACACACACACGCACACACACATGCAGACATTATCGTATTGTAAAGCCCTAAAACGTGCTTATTCAATGAAAATGAATGACGGAAGGTAAAAACAGTAATACAATGAAAAATTTTTACAAAGATTTGTTTTTTTTTTAATTGTTAAGTTTGGTAACTTAAACTTAGTCAAATAAATATTTTTCATTTTAGTTTTCATTACTCATGAAAAATTACTGAAATTAGATTTTTTATAATAAAATATTTAAGTATATCAAACAATAAAGCACTCCTTTAAATTAAAATTCAAAGAATTTATTTGTAAATCCATAACATAATAAATATAAATGATAACTCTAACCCAACTTGTAAGTAACTATCAAAATGTCAAAGTATTTTTTTTCAAATGTTTACTGAAATAGTGTTAGGTACCAACCTTGATATATTAATACTTCTTTCAACAATAATTTAAAATAAGTAAATGAATGCGAAATAGAAAAAATAGTTTGAAAAACACGTTACAATGGCTCATTTGTAATATTCGTACTTTGCGTAACTCGCCTACGGCTCGATTACATAAACTGTACTCGTATTACAATAAGGATCATTGTAATACTAGTCTTTCAATATACTATTAATACACCTAATGAATTGACAAAACATTTCAAAAACTATTGAATGTTTCAAAAAAGAAAAGATAATTGATCCGGTTTGATTCGATTTGAGTTTTTATCCTAGCAAAATCGAAATATTCGTAAACCCTAGTGGTTTATGTTGAAAATAGAATTTTCAATGGAAGCGCTAAAAATAGGAAAATCTGTTTAATGTGTCTGTTCGCGAAAAACAATTTAGGTCTAACATATCTGTCACATTTTCAAACATTACCTATGTATCCGTACAAAAACTGTATTACCATACGTTGTACGTTGAATTCAGTGAATCCATTCAAAAACTGAAAATTAAAAACACACCAAAAATCCCTTTTTTGCTGACATCATAAATTGCAATATAAAACTGCAGCATCGCCGGCATTAATTCAGTGTTAAGCCAGGATTGTCGCTGCGTCCGTTCGTCTGGAAAATTAATAGTCATGCAGTCGATATTTCTATCCACTCTCCTCTGATATTGGCGTTCCACGCTGTCGGTCCAAAATATTTATGTACTCGCGCAAATATCTGAAAAATTCTGCAACGAAAACGGTTCGCAAATATATGTTCGCACGTTGCGAGCTATAAATATTCCCGCTTCATGTTTGGGAAGGAGTGATGCCCGTGTACGACAATCTCGCTCAAATGTGCGGGAGAATATTTCATGTTGATGTTGAGGAGAGGTACTTTTGCACAAGATTCATTAATTATTAAATCACTGTCTTTTCTACCCAACACTTTCTTTGATCTAAATTGTACCAAGCTTTTATTATTTATGCCAAACGGAAAAGATAAACAGATTTCTTTATTTAAATTTTGACGTGGGTTTATTTTTATTTAATAGGTGTTTCAATTCTTGCTACATATTTAGTTAGTTTAACGGAAATTTACATAGGCACCCGTAGGAATAATTGAAAGGTGATGCATTGCAATAAGGCCTACTTTATCCCTCCAGTGGACGGATGGTTTTAAAATAATACGAGCGAACGGGTGAGGCCTGTCAGGCATACTGGGAATACGAAAAATAAAATCTGTGTAGTTTTTACCTTCCGTCACCTTTAGGTAAGGAAGGTATTGTCTTTGGTCAAAAAATTCAATGATGAGTTTTTAGTGTATAAGCATGTTTTAGGGTCCCTATAATACGATTTTACCATTTTTACGATGATGTCTGTATGTATGTCTGTGTGTGTATGACGAAAGTTTCGGATCGCATAACTTCAATACCACGATTCCAAAAATTACAATTTTTTCGTATACGTCACGTTTACATCCAGAAGAACAAGTGATTTGATTTTGGTTATAATTGGTCAACCGGAAGTACTCTCATTTGAAGATTTAACAGTTAAATATATTATTATATAAAGAATATATTATTCTCTATACAATTTGATTACATTTTATACTTTATATTCAATAGATACAGAGTTAAAGAATTTTAAAGAAATTAAATTTTATAATTCAGCCAGCTATGCTAAACATGGAAACTATATATATATTCATATAATTCAAATTGACAGATGTTAGTATCAATAAAAAGTAAATTAATGTGGCAGAGATGAGGATGTTGAAGTAGATGTTGGGGAAAACACGGAAAGATACGGTAAGAAAATAACTCTAGTATTACAAGTTTCTATAAAGATACAAGAAATATGATTACATTGGTTTGAACATGTCATGAGGAGAAATGAAGAATTATATTGGAACAAGAATGAATAGTTTAGTAATAGGATGTTGAAGAAACAGAGGAAGACCAAAGATAAGATGGAAGGAGTGTATTGCGGAAGACTTGAGAGAAAAGAAACTGAATGATAACGACACGCAAAAATAGCGACCCCTAACGAATGGGAAAAGTTAAAGAAGAAGAAGATGTGAGTGTCAAGTGCAATTTGAATAGTTTTTTATGAAATAATTTTACTGGAAATTTAGAATCTTTTGCAAGAAAAATTATGTATGGAATTTATACATTATACACAGGATTGACGGAAGGTATTGTGCTAGCCACAACAGATTTTTTAACTGTTTTTATGTTTAATGTAAACTATGGAATCCGTTACAAAATAACGAATTAGAATCATTATTGCTTCTATATATCAGACCATCTTTCCGCTGTCCTACGGACGGTATTTATACAGCCCAGTGTCCTTCTGGAACTTTCTGACGCGACCATCATCGAACACAAAGGGTCACACCACCGGACATAATTAACACATCTCAACGTGGGTTATTCCGCCGCCGGGGATTACGTCATCGCTCGAGAACATTCTACCAGTAGAGTAGCGGCGCTTGTATATTCTTAAATCACGAGCGCACGTCACAATATGGTTAAATAGTACAATTTCATTCAAGGCGAGATTGATATTTTCCAAACATCAGCCCATGAAATACCGAAATATATTAACTTTTTACCTCTCGCTAAGAGAGGTATTGGATTCATGCTAAAAATCGCATATCCAGATTTTATTGAATAAGCACGTTTTAAGGTCCCTACAATCCGATTTTAACATTTTTACGATGATGTCTGTGTATGTGTGTGTGTGTGTGTGTGTGTGTGTGTGTGTGTGTGTGTGTGTGTGTGTGTGTGTGTGTGTGTGTGTGTGTGTGTGGATGTGTGTGTGTGTGTGTTTGTGGATGTGTGTGTGTGTGTGTGGGATGTTGGAAGGACAGTTACTCAAAAACTATAAGACTTAAAATTTGTTTAACAACGTATTTCCCAATCGGACATTCATGGGAAGATCTGAAAAGGTTTTGGTAACAATTGGACAACCGGAAGTAGAAGATTCTTGAAAAAAAATCTTCTAAATATTATTTTTTGAAAATTTTTCTTGATAATATTAAAGAAAAATAAATTCTCTTTCTGATACATTTAAATATTTTTATACATATTTTATAGATTTAGAGATAAAAGGAATATAATATATAAAATAATGTTGTAATTAAGTTTACAACCGAAAGGATGCCATGAAAAATAGTTGCAAATTTAAATTATTTGTAACTGACAGATAAATGTCAGTGTCAGAAATAATGAGTAATGAAAGAAAAATGTATTTGGAGAATCCCTTAAGTCTTGATCTGTGACTATTATGGAGATGACAAGTCTAGGTTGAAGGACTTAAATTTGTTTCAAACATTATGGGACAATGTACACCAGTACTGTAGACTAGAGTAACTTTGAATTACGAAAAAGCTATCAAATTCTTCTCAAGTAAGTTGTAAATATTGACAAAATTACACATCGATATAAGAATAATCGGAGTGCAATCTATCCGTCACTTTATTAAAGGGAATTAAGGTTATTTAGATATAACAAGTATGAAAAAATAAAATGTAAAAGAAGATATATAAGAATAGATGCACAATCCAGATATATACATTTTAGACCGCCCAAAATTAATGTTTTTACTAGAAGAATATGAAGAGAAAGTAAACAAAGTTGTTCGAATTGAAAATTGCTGTTACCAGCCTAATATTTATATATGGTAAACTCTACTTTGTAATTTATTGTAACATAATTTATGGTAAAATATCTTTATGTTGAGACATGCTATTATTGAATAATAAAGAAGTTTATACGTCATAGATTTATATGAATATATTATTTGTATTTATAAAAATATTCTTTGCTTTATGCATACAGCCAGGTAAAATATACGGCGAGAGGTTATGTGCTGGCCACATCAGATTTTTTTAAATGTTTTTCTTCTCCTTACCCTAGAATTGGGCATGTGTCTGTTGGGTATTGTATTTTCAATAATAATAATAATAACAATAATAATAATCTCTAAATACTTTCAAATCATAAACCGCTCTAGTTTTATAATAATTGCCACATAGTAATATGTGAGTGAAACAGAAATAATCCTTAACAAATTGTATTGATATTGAATTAGAATGGAACATCGCGTACCACACATGCAATGTGTAATAAAATGTTGTACTACAAAGCAGTATTATCATTATCATAAAGCCATTATGGTTGGGCGTGGGAAGTAGATGAATTCCATTTCTGTAATATGTCACCGCAAGTTGAAACAGTGTGGCATGGCATGGCCTAACCTAATTGATTTCAATTTACGTTCGCGTGGAAGCAAATCTATACAATGGAGAAATACGAGCGATGATGCAGTAAAACTCCATATTCACATCTGACGTTTATGGAAAGTGGCCCTGAATAACTAAACGTTGGGATGTGGACTCTGTGGTCATTGCATTAACACATTCACTCAACTTGGGGAATTTAACAGTGGCCATGGACTATCAATGTTTGTTGCATTTTCTCGTTATGCTATTGCCAGCATTGAAATTGGATATTATCTGTAAGCCAATGATAGATAGATATTTTCCACGTATTTTTTAAATGAGATGTTAATAAGTAGTTCCTTGCATTTTACGCTCCAAATTTTATTATTAAATAAAGTCTAATTTAGTTGTCACTGGACATATACTGTATTTCAGATAAGAATAGACTTTGGAGTAAGATAGGTTCTACGATTCCAGCTTTCTGATTGGCCTAAACGAAAAACCAAGTTTACAATAATGAAAAACTTGAAAAAAAAAACTTTTCAGTCAGCTGTCAGCTGTCAACTGGAGTTGTAGTCGGTGTGAACGTTGCAGAAGAATTGTAATCTGTGATTATCTAGTATTACATAGTATACTGTAATATTTAAGAGTCAAGATAAAAAGCGATTGAAGATTGAACGAAGAAATTAAAGACAGAAATATGTAAGGTAGACGAGCAATATCGATATTAAATAGTATTTTGTGAGATCAGACAATATCAAAAGTAAAACGAGATGTTCTAACTCTATAGTAAAAGTATAACTGCATATGAAGCTAAAGTTTGACAGCTCAGCGAAAGATGGAAACGGATTCTAAGCAACCGAAATGGATTTTTGGAGACACCATTCTTTCTTGCCACAAGTCTCCAACCAATCTAATTTAGGATTGCTTTCAAAATAATTATAAATTTTACTATTTCAGTATCAATGTCTTTGTCAGAAAAAAATAACTGTTTAAAATAACAATGCAAATTTTGTTTTTCACGGCACGTATGATTTACTTATTCTCAACAATTCTAACGTTTTATGCTGATCTTACAATTTTTGGTGAAATGTGCCATAAAACAATTGATATAATATCATCAACTCCTCCACCCTTGTCATTTCGCGAAACAGATTTCATTTCTTTTGCGTCCGTTTAAAAAATCTTTCTTTTCCACGTGACGTTTTCCGGCACTTAGGTGTCTCATGTTGCTATATGTCTGGAGTCATCAGCGACGCTCTCGCTCGTTTGTTAGCGACATGACGCCGTGCGTCGCGACATCGCGTGTCGCGTGACAAATCACGCGCGGCACGTGATCGAGGGTTGTGCTTCCACAGCGAAAAACAGAAATGAATTTGATTGTGGAAATTTAGGAAAAATATAGGCGCTATGAATGTTGCTGAAAAATCTTAGATATACATTTTTATTTTCCGCCTTATGTAAATAACTTCTGATCCATACATGAATGTACCCGTATCCATGACGATTAGTTATTTATTTATTTATTTATTTCCTCGCAATAGAAAATAAAATAATGCATATGTGTAGATTTTTATTTGTTCTTTTTTCAGGACCGCGAAAAAAATATGCCCAACATGACCTGAACGTATCTTTACTGGGCTCACAAGCTTCCAAGACGTGCTTACTCAGTAAAGTATCACTTTACTGTCTTGTTACGTAAATTACTATTGTACCCAACAACTCAACATGCTCTCACAAGCTTCCAAAGTTTGCCTACGGCTTGCTCTAGAATATGCTATCTCACCCAGTAAAGCACCACTTTTAGGTCTTGTTACGTAAATTACTATTAAACATACCTTAACGTAACCTAACCTAATGCACAAAACAAACACTTATAAAAGTCGGATCCAGTTTTGTACGTTAAGTTAGATTATATTAAAGTACATATAGAGATATCTAAAATTCAAGTAAATTAGGTCTAAAACTCATTTTACATTTGCCTGGTCATTTTGAAAAAATCTATATGTATTATAAAAGAACTGATTTTATAATCTGTCTACAACATATATGCAATTTTTTTCACCATCAGGAGTAGCAACATCGCAAAAATTTAAATTTCTAAAAATTAGAAGCTTGTGACAAATTAGGAGTTTTTGAGAATCAGACTGTGACAGTACAAACTTTTGTTATAAACAAAGAATTTCATTGTAAGAATTTTGAGTATTACCTTTGAATATATAATACATATAAGAATGGCAACGCATATGGCCTAGCAACATACTATATCTGTCTCTTTTTATTCACAAAATTATTATAGATACCTAGTGACTCCTACCACAAAACTATGAACTACGGTAAATCGTGCTGACAGCATTGCCAGATACTATTTGTTAGAGGTATTCAATAATCAATAATTCAAAAATATTGTTTCATAATAACCAGATAATATATTTTGAATCTTCAATGTACATGTATACTTGTTTTACAGTAGCAAACTTAAAAACCTTTATAAAATCTTAACTTGCTGTTCTAGCTACGTGGCAACACTGTGCAACATCCACCTATTATGTATTTTTTGAACTAACTCAGAAATAATTCGTATATGGAGGGATAGATGGCATCTTCTCTCGAAATATTTAATCTAAATACATTACGTTGCCATTATTATATGTATTATATATTCAAATGTATTACTTCGTTTTTTACCTTCCGTCACCTATAGATAAAGAAGGTATTGTCTTTGGTCAAAAAAATGGATGGTGAGTTTTTAATGAATGAGAACGTTTTAGAGTCCCTACAATACGATTTACTGTTTTCACGATGATGTCTGAATGTGTGTGTATTGTGTGTGTGTGTGTGTGTGACAAAAAATTATCCTTCGATAACTCCAATATTACAATTCCAAATATTATAATTCTTTCTAATTTCTCTTTCGTACGTTCATATGAAGAGTTGATTAGATTTTGGTTATGATTGGTACCCTAATTTGAAGGTTTTAACAGTTTTTCTTGAAAAAACGCTGTTAAATATAATTTTTTGACCTTTTATGTTATTAATAAAAGAATGTATTATCCTCTATTCGATTTAATTATATTTTTTCTTCATATTCAAAGAATTTAGAGATAAAGAATTATAAAGAAATATCTTGCAATCTAATGCTGCTAAAAGCTGCACCATGGAAATAGTTAGAATATTTAAATATTACTAATTGACGGAAGTCAGTGTCAAAATTTACATATTATCTTTGTGAAATGATTTTACTGGAAATATAAAAATGTAACATAATTTAAGGTGGCAAAAACAAATCACATAAGGTAGTACAAGAGATTATAGCCATAAGCCAATTCAGCAGATTATTATGTTATAAATATAATGCTATATTTATATGTTTTTATTTTCTACTTCTTATTTTAAGAAACATACTGTACTTTTTAGGAGTAGTTCAGTTCAGTTCAGTACGAGATAAGATCAGTTCATTTCTTCTCTAAAAAGAAAACGTCCATAGAATAGTTTGCAAAAAAATTACTGTGTGAAATTTGTTCAAAATACATAGAATTGACGGAAGGTATTGTGCTGGCCGCATCAGATTTTTTTTCTTGTAATGATTACCAAGAATACAATGAACAACCGCAAGAAATTGTCTAATACAGCATCTGCAACTCTTACAAATAAACTATAATAATAATGTAAACTCAATTATTCAACAAAACTTTATTGGTATTCGGAAATAATTGCATTATTCAAAAGATATCCTATATTTTTGGCCAAAGCTATAGGTATCTGATTCGAATTTCTAGACAACAATAACACCCTCTATAGCTTTGAAAAATATTATTGAAAATATTTTTGCGTACACGTGTGCTTTGATACAACACAATTGAGTATTAAATTTCTATGCACTTGAAGAACGTGTGTAGTGCATGAGTGAATTCCACTCCAGTCCTGGAAGAAGCGTATTTTTATGTGGCAGGAGAATGTTGGCCGTGACTTCCGGGTAATGTACGTACATCGAGCCACAATAAATCCACAGCTCGACTTGAATAGTTTCCAACGATTGTTGCAATCGGTGTGAATTGCAGACGGGATTTATTGTATTGGAGTAGAATTCGCAGGTTTTAAAATTTACACGTACTTGCTTTAATAGATTTGCCGAGCCAAAATTGCCAAGCTCTATTATCTTGTGTAGAGAATAGGACTTTTTCTGCAAAAGGTATGGAATAAAAATTGGTGAAAATAAAATGGCTGTCATCCAAATTTTTTGTCACGTATTTTCATACGTAATATAACAAATGATATAATTATCATCGATGATATTCTCGAGTGAAACCGAGCTGCAGATTTCACGAGTCCGAAGGACGAGTTGAAATGTGCTGCTTCAGTTCCACGAGCAATATCTTCGATTATTAATCATATCACGAGCTTATTTTAATGAGAGAATATATTGTATTAAAACATGGTACTTACGAGTTTTATTTAATATTTCGGAGTTTAAATTATTGTTATTATTTATTTTTATACTCAAAACTAACTGTCAATGTCATAAATAAAGAAAACAAATCCCTTAGTAACGACTATAAATACGGTGATAATTTCCTTGTTTTTTTATCATCGCTGTGATAGGCATGTAACTAGGAAGATTCTGAATGTTGATTGGCGGAAAATATGTCACGTGACTAAGGAATTATATTCTCAAAATAATATAAAAAACATAAGATTCGAATAGGTACTTAAACAAAATTTAATTTTTCTGTAATTATTTTATTAATAAGATAATATGTTTCATGAAATATATAAATTTTATTTTTATTAAAAAAAAAATTTGCCCCCCTGGGTTGGCGCCTATGAGCACATTCCTTACCGATTATATTGCAGGCTTTAGGATGAAGTTACGGACGTGTTACGCACTTACCCTCCATCAAGTGGAAGTGCATTCTAGTGACCGACATTTTAAAAATTACACACAAAAAAATAGTTGAATCCAATTAAGAATAATTAAATTTATACAGAACTAAACCCAAATATTTCACAACCGATAAGGTTAAAAAAATAATACATAAAACGTGTAATTAATTATTTTAGAATTTGAAAAAAGAAACACTTCGGCGAGTTCAGCTTACTTATATTTTCATAAATAATTGGAAACTTTCTTACTACCGGACACCATTTTGTTGGTCTTTTTATAAGTATATGAAGAGTTAATTCAAAAGAAATATCTTCATAAAGTTATTCGCTCGTAACTTTTGCGAGTAAATTTGAAATAAATATCCACCTAATTAGCCCCGAAATTCACGGTCGAAAAACTTGTAAAATAGTAAGACATTAGATGGGAAATCTGAAGTTAAGTAACAAGCGTTTAAATCAGAAACTTTTGACAGCAGAGCCAACGACATATTTCACGAGATAAAACTCCCGACTTTGCAATTGTATCAATTAGCCTGTTATCAAGTGCTGAGGATCCAACGCGGACTCTTGACAGAAGCAACAGAGAATAGGTAGCGAGTCTTACAGAATAACTCGGCGTCTTCCACTTTGTTCGAGATAACGTGCCGGAACGTTTCATTTATCATGGATAAAAACCATTCATAAGCTCCGCAAAAAACATGCTACAGAGGGAATGTTATCAAATGCGACATATTTTTTCAGACAGCCACTAGATTATATCCCTAATGGAATAAATTGTCGTTTTTATCTTCTCTGCTTTTAACTCATGTGGAGAGGAAGTATTACAAGACTTAATGAACTTTATTGAATTAAATGTTTTTGGAAATTACTGCGTATGATCCTAATTTATAACTTGTTAGGTAATAAATTAATCCTTTCATTACGCAATTTATATTTCAATAAATATATATTTTTCATCTTGATAGTATTCCATTATAATGCCAGGTTTTTGCTTATTTGATGTGAATTTAAATCGGTAAAAGCAAGTGAGGAGCTTCTGGCAAAAATAACGTAAGGTAAAATTTTTGAAAGATGTCCGATCAAGGGCACCTGTATCACGAACGAATTAACAAATAGGCATACATTTATCTCTTTCTTTTGCAAAGGCTGTAAGAGTGTGTGATAAGGATGGATATAACACGCTTGTCTTTAAAAAATTCATATTGTTTCGACTAAGTTAGGACATTCCATTTATAAACGATGCTCGTTGTTAATAATACTTTCGCTGTAACGTAAGTTTATTTATTAATACAGATACATTACCTGGATTCATAGCCGTACGTATAACGTTATATTCTGTCAGAGTCACTGACACTGAGATTGTGTCAGTAACTTATTTTTAACATATTTGGTTTTACATTTGCTTATAAACTTACTAGTTGACTTATTTTTGAATTTTGAATGCTTTTCCTGTAATAAATATTTTTATAATAATAAAATAACAGTAGTATCTTACGTACCCTCATAAAAACTAAGCAAACGACACTACTGAATTTGTCATGATGGGCGGAGCAAAAATCTGAATTCATACAATTCGTAGACAACCTTGATCGGACATCTTTCAAAAATTTTACTGTACACTGTATATCTCTAAGTTGATCCCAAATGGCAGAATCTTTAAAGGGAAAGTAAAAGGTTTTTATCACACATAAACTATGCAAATTGCACTTGACACTATCTTCTTCTTCTTTAGCATTTCCCGTTCGTTAGGGATCGCTATTTTTTATTTTCTTCCTCCACTTATTTCTATTTTGCGTGTCGTCCTCATTCAGTTCCTTTTTTCTCAAGTCTTCCGCAATACAGTCCTTCCATCTTATCTTTAGTCTTTTTCTGTTTCTTCAACCTTTTATTACTAAGCTATTCATTCTTCTTCCAATATATTATTCATCTCTCCTCATGACATGTTAAAACCAATGTAATCGTCGCTCTTATATCTTTCTGGAAACTTCTAACACTAGAGTTGTTTTCCTTATTCTTTTATTCCTTACCCTATCGTTCCGTGTCTTCCCCAACATTTATCTCAACATCCTCATCTCTACTACATTCATTTACTTTTCATTGATACTGACATCTGTCAATTTGAATTATCTGAATATAATAACAGTTTCCATGGTTAGCATAGCTGGCTGATTTATGAAATTTAATATCTTTATAATTTTTTAACTCTATATCTATTGAATATGAAATATAAAATGCAATCAAATCGTATATAGAGAATAATATATTCTTTAACATTAAATGTCAATAAATGATATTTAACTGCGTTTGTTCAAGGAAAACTGTTAAAATCTTCAAATGAAGGTACTTTCGGTTACCAATAACCAAAATCTAATCACCTCTTTTTCTGGGTGTAAATTTGAGGAATACGAAAAATTATAAATTTTGGAATCGTGGTATTGTATTTAATCGATCCGAAACTTTCGTCACACACATACATACAGACATCATCGGAAAAAATCTGATGTGGCCAGCACAATACCTTCCGTCAATCCTGTGTATTATGTACAAATTCCATACATAAATTTTCTTGCAAAAGATTATAAATTTTTGGTATTATGTGATTCCCTTTCTCGGCAACTGAATTCCATACTCCAGATAACAAACAAACCACATGAAATAAGAAAATTATGAAATTTTGATTGAAAAATTATAACACTTGTCAGTTATGGACATAATTAATTGCTGTCATGTTGACACGGGTCACAGTCTTGTTACTGCACGCGCCCCATACATAAATTTTCTTGCAAAAGATCCTATATTTCATTATTTCATTAACAAACTATGCAAATTGCACTTGACACTGACATCTTCTTCTTCTTCTTTAGTTTTTCCCATTCGTTAGGGGGTCGCTATTTTTTATTTTCTTCTTCCACTCATTTTTGTTTTGCGTGTCGTCCTCATTCAGTTTCTTTTCTCTCGTCTTCTACAATACAGTCTTTTCATCTTATATTTAGTCTTCCTATGTTTCTTCCACCTTCTATTAATATATTCATCTCTCCTCATGACATGTTCAAACCAATGTAATCATCTCTCTTATATCTAGAAACTTCTAACACTAGAGTTACTTACCTGAATATATTAGCAGTTTCCATGGTTAAGTTAGCATAGCTGGCTGAATTATGAAATTTATATAAAATTTATTATCGTTATTCTTCTTTAACTCTATATCTGTTGAATATCAAATATAAAATGCAATCAAATCGTATAGACAATAATATATTCTTTAAGTTATAATAACATTTAACTGATTTTTTCAAGAAAAACTGTTAAAATCTTCAAATGAGTGTACTTCCGGTTGACCAATTATAACCAAAATCTAATCAAGTCTGCATATGGTTTTAAGGATGACGAATACGCAAGAATTGTAATTTTTGGAATTCTAGTATCGGAGATATCGTGCCCGAAAAAGCGTCCACACACACACACACATACATACACAATTACAAATAGTAAAATCGTATTGTAAAGACCCTAAAACGTGCTTATTCAATTAAAACTCACCACCGAATTTTTTGACCTTACCTAGAGGTGACGGAAGGTAAAAATGATAAAACTGTATTATATGGACCCTAAAACGTGTTTATTCACTAAAAACTCATTATTGAATTTTTTGACCAAAGACAATACCTTCCTTATCTAAAGGTGACGGAAGGTAAAAATGAATTAAAAACTATATATTTTATTATTATTTATTTATTGTTGATGCTCTTAACACGAAATAAATAAATAAATATTCCTATAATATAAATTAGTAGCAAAACGGCTTGAACAAAATTGAAATAGATGAAATTACTCTGCCAGCCTCGTTGTTTCCTTACCATCACTCACGACCGTCGCACACAAACTTATCTATGCGGCATCTAGTTGGCGTAGTGTTAATTACCGTTCGCTGTATGGGGCTTCCTGAAAACGCTACGCTTCACACTACATCGGATAACGAATGGAGAGTGTTGCATTGCTTTGCTTTGCTACTCCTACCTACGGCTCTGGCTCTGATTAAATTAATTTATTACAATAGACCGAGGTAATATGTGGAGTCTGCACTCTACTATGTAGATGAAATGCGTTCCACGGAATGCCTGACAGATGTGGAAATGGTAGGACTCTTACGGAATTTATTGGGGAGACATGAGAAGGAAATTTATACGAGGAAAGACAACGATACCTGAATATATTTCAAAGTACGACTGTGTGTTATTCCAATTATTTAAAACTTAATAGCTTAAACACAAAAATAGCCAATATTATCTATGACAGTTAATGTAAATTAAACAGAAAGAAATCTGGTATCCTGGTTATGACGTCACGCCTATCACAGCGCGCTCTGTAATATTAATATTATTTTTACAAAAATGGCGGAATTTAATGTTTTTATTTATTGAGATCGTATAGTGTTTGTTCAAATAATAATTTTCTCCAACACTATTTTGGAAACTACACATTCCACAACTAAAAATTATATTGGAATTAATATTATTCCAACAAACTGTGTGGAATAATTCCGTACGCCGTTTGGAATAATTCCGCACGGCTTTCGACGAATGACAATCTTTTAATGTAATGTTCTTGCCTATGCTGATGACATCAAATTATATTTAAATATTGATACCCCAGCTGCTACAATACAATTGCAAACCAACATAAATTTAATGATTAATTGGTGTATCGAAAATAAATTAAAATTAAATATTGATAAATGCTGCATAGTTACGTATACACGTAAAAAGAACCTTTTGATAGTTGAATACCATATGCAGAATAATATTTTATCAAGACAAAATTCAATAAATGATCTTGGAGTTACATTCTGTAGTAATTTTATGTTCATAGATCATATAAATAATACTTGCAAATCGGCAAGCAAGACACTAGGTTTTATTATGAGAATTTCTGTTATGTTTACGGATATCAATGTTTTAAAATCGTTATATTTGGCATTTACAATGAGTAAATTTGAGTATGCTTGCTTAATTTGGTATCCATTTTATCGTTATCAAAGTCTAGCTCTTGATCAAATCCATCGTAGATTTTTAAAATTTCTTTCATTTAAACTAGATAGGTTCTATCCAATGAGAGGTATAGACCAGGATTCCCTATTACAACGTCATTCCATGCAGCCCCTGGCTGAGAGGAGAGAACAATCTTGTGCTCGATTTCTTAATCGTTTGCTTACCAACAAAGTTGATGCCTCATATCTCCTGTCCCGGGTGTCAATTCACGTACCACGACTGCAGTCAAGATATCCCAGGTCCTTACATCTACCAACGACACGCACAGATATACTGAAACGATCACCAATTTATGTAGCTTCCCATGCAGATAATCATCTGTACCCAGATATTTTTATTTAAAATATTATTTAAAATATTATTTTTGTATTTTCTCAATACATGTATTGTTTTTGATTATTTTTTATACTTTGTCCTGTAATCGGTTTACTGTTGGGCAATAAATTATTATTATTATTATTATTATTATTATTATTATTATTTAGCCGCATATTAGCGCGGTATATCAAATATCTTGGTTCGGTTGCTATGGTTATGATTCTTTGTTTTATATTTATTTATTTTTGTATTCGCGTTTGACGTTAAAGTTTTGAACATTTTTAGAGTTTTTTGTTAACTTTTACAGGTTTTTGGAATTGTCCACAGTAATAAGTTTATCTAAATAATAATATATTAGAAAATTAACTGAAGACATTTTGTAGGAAAACATATCAAATGGAAATGAAGATATTGATATGGAATGTACGTCACCAGAAATAAGGGAACTTGCTAATGATACAGGGAGTCAGTTATTACCAAATAAATCAAAAGAAAAGTATGAATGGAGTTATTATAAGCAATTTATGGACTGGCGTAAAAAAATATTTAATGGTATATGATAATATACTGTTATTATCAAGCAACATTTTATGTATAATTTCTAAAATCTTGTTAGAGAAAGTGTAGTCTACAACACGTTTGGAATGGCATAATCCACACTCGCAAACCGTAGTCCTCGCCTTCGGCTCAGGCCACAAACTTTTTGCTCGTGTGGAATATGGGCCATTCTATTACTTGTAGAATATACTATTATGTACTTTTAGAGGAAATTACAATTTATGATGTAAACCAAAATCACCACACAATTGAGGCCATAATAGTTTTGCATGATTATTTCCAAATATTGCAGGATAACCAATAGTAATATTATCGTTTCATAATTAGTTTATGTCAGAAATTGAATATGCATGTTTATACAAAATTGAGTTATACATCATTTCATTATATTTCGATAGAACAGTGCAGAAACTGAATGTCATGCGCCTAGAAAAAATGTATATACAGAGTGTAATCACGGAAAGTGCGCATTGTTCCCCTAATTATTTTAGACAAAAAGTTTCAAATGGATATGTTGTAAAGCAAAAATTTCTACATCGGAAAACCATTTTGGCTACTTCATAACTGCAGAAATAATATTTAAAAATTCACGGAATTACAAATTAATAGTATTACACATGGAATTAGAAACAAGAGACAAAGAAAAGCGTAGTATTATTATTAAATTTCTATTCAGAAAATTAATATTTACTAAGTATAATATTTATTTTAACAATCATTATTCTGACACTGACGTAATAAAACGTTACCCTTATGTTTGTCCAGGACATATTAAATCGTTTTTTGTTTACAGAAAACTTTGTTAATCTGTTTATTTAAAAAAAAAACAGATTAACAAAGTTCTCTCCCTTGTTTTTTCAGAGTTGTTAGACCTCTGGCATGGTTTACATGTTGAGTAATCTTAACTATTCTGAATTATTAAAAAATCTTTCAGAACTCATATTTTATTAAGAATAATACAACCTTTTTTAGTTTAGACTCTGTTATATTTATTAAATTAACGACGTTTCGGCAATATACACTATTGCCTTCTTCAGGAATGTACATGAATAACAAATCAACAAATACAAATAAATAAAATAAAAAAAATAGCAACAGATTACTAAGGTGACAATTACAACATATTTAAAATAGGAAGCCATGCACGACTAAGATCTAGACCGTCACAATGATTGAGATTAATACTCTTGGTTTTGTAATTGTTACCTTAGTTACCTGTTGCTAATGTTTTGTTATTTATTTATTTGTATTTGTTGATTTGTTTTTCATGTACATTCCTTCTTCAGGAAAACCAAGAGTATTAATCTCAATCATTGTGACGGTCTAGATCTTAGTCGTGCATGGCTTCCTACTTTAAATATGTTGTAATTGTCACCTTAGTTATCTGTTGCTATTTTTTTTTTTTATTTGTATTTGTTGATTTGTTATTCATGTACATTCCTGAAGAAGGCAATAGTTTATATTGCCGAAACGTCGTTAATTTAATAAATATAACAGAATCTAAACTAAAAAAGGTTGTATTATTCTTAACTATTCTGCTTAAATTTGTACTACTGATGATGAGAACTTATAGTCCTCGAAACACGTATATAGCTTATTTTATAATTTTAAGGTTAAAGGGTAATTGTTTTAGTTTTAGTTTTAATTTCAAATGACAAAAAATAACTGTTTACAGTGCAAATTTTGTTTTCCACGGCCTACGTGATTTTCTTATCCTCAATCATTTTAGTGTGACCCTTTTAAGAACAAATTTATGTATAAATAAATTTAGTACTATATTTCATTAGAATCTACCTCAATGATCTATTGTAGAATATGACTTTGAATGTAAAAATACCTCTCAACAATTATCCTAGCAACTTGAACAAGAAATTTTCTTCCTGAGCGTAGTAAAAAGTTGAAGATCCATTAAGGGAAAAAAGTTTGGTTTGTTTCCTTTCCTTTGAAAGGAAACAAAACAAGTTAGGCTGACGGGTTTTTGCCTGGAGCGATTAATAGAATTGCTGGCTGTCTTTATCATCGCCTGTTCGAATAGCACGAGCATGTCTACCAGTCCAGGACAGGAATGCAATACGGCTGTCGCCGATCTGATATATTGGAGCAGAACATTTAAGACATTCAGGAATGGGGTACCTCACAAGGGAACAATGACAGTATGGAGAAAAATTTAGTTTGCAATTCTAATGAAATTTATAAAAATGAATTTTCAGGTTTCCTGAACTAATTTTTTTTTAAATAAATGCTTAATGAAATTTTTATATCATACTTTTACTCATAAGAAACATTTACTATTTATTTTTGGTTAATAATATCTGCTTTGAAACACTTAAAATAAATAATAAAATTACCACAATTATTTTAAGATACCTACATATTTCTTTCAAGAAATTTATGTTTTTATAGTTAGCCTGAATAATCCAAAGTTGAAGAGCTCCTAAAATATTCTAAATAAAAAATCTGATGTGACCAACACAATACCTTCCGCCATTTACCTATGGGGTCACGTTGCCGCGTGCCTGATGTCTGGTCGCGAATCTGGGGAACCTGATTCGATCCCGATCAACGACAAATAATTCGAATTTTAAATGGCATAAAATTAACCCTTGTGATAAACGCCCGCACAATACATAAATCAGATTATAACACCCAGCAATGGATAATATGCCGTGATAATATTATATTTATTTGTTTCTTTATTTAAATACATACCTGCATATTTACTAATGCTAGAAATTATGTATACTAAGTTCCTTTCCATAAAACTATTGTTCTATTTACAATTTTCCTTTTAAAACGTTACTATTATTAACTTGAAAAAAATACAATTAAAGGTATTTTTTGAAGAAAAACTATCTTGAGCTTCAAGTAAACTGCCATTTTCGGTTATCCGATTGCCACCAAAATCTAATGGCTTATTACCATATTATAATAGGGTAGAAATAAGATGGAAGGACTGTATTGGGGAAGACTTGAGAACTGAATGAGGACGATACGCAAAACACAAATAAATGGAAGAAGAAAAAAAATTGTGACCCCTAACGAACGGGAAAAACTAAAAAAGAAGATGTCAGTGTTAAGTGCAATTTGCATAGTTTACCGGATTTTTGCAAGAAAATTTATGTATGGAATTTGTACATAATACAGTAACAGGATTGACGGAAGTTAATATGCTGGCTACATCAGATTTTTTTGTCAATAAGTTCATGTATGTGTATATGTGTGATAAGTAAACTTTTACTTTCTCTTTTAAGATTCTTTAATTCGCTAACTAGTTATGTTTGTAAAGTAGGACGTATTTCGCGACAATTATATTTAGCCACACAAGATTAGTAACAGGGGGCGTAGCTCAGATGGTAGAGCGCTCGCTTAGCATGCGAGAGGTACCGGGATCGATACCCGGCGCCTCCAAACATTTGTTTTTACATTAATTGCATCAAATTGTATACGTATATAAGCTCATATTTAAGTTGTATGTATAATGTGTAACGTTCGATATTTCTAGATACTATCTACTGAAAGAGCTTAGTCCATATTTGAACAAATCAATTTAAAAAATCCTTTTCCTTCAGTAATGGAATTTAAATGAGGTGTCAATGTTTATATCAGTTAATACCCCCAAATTTTTACTTATAAAACTGACTCCGATAACCCAATATTTTATTCTATAGGGATGTAAAACTTTGACAGGTTGTGATGAATGGCTTTTTCACTTTTTTTTATGAAAGCTGGTACAAAAGATGTATACTTTATCCATTAAAATATGTTTTTTTTTACCTCTCGCCAAGAGAGGTATTGGATTCATGCTAAAAATCGCATATCCAGATTTTATTGAATAAGTACAATTTAAGGGCCATAGAATCCGATTTTAACATTTTTACAATGATGTCTGTGTGTGTGTGTGTGTGTGTGTGTGGATGTGTGTGTGTGAGAGAGGTTGTTGGAGACACGATTTCTCAAATTCTATAGGACTAAAGACCTGTTTGACTTCGGATTCCTCAATCTAATAGTAATGGGAAGAGTTGAATAGGTTCTGGTAACAAATGGACAACCGGTAGTGGTAGTTTCTAAAAAAAATATTTCTAAATATTATTTTTTGAAAATTTGTTACTACAAATATTAAAGATAATTAAATTCTCAATCTGACACATTTAAATTTTTTGTTATATCTCGTATAGGTTTGGAGATATTGTATATAATAATATAGAATAATCTGTTGTAATTGTGGTTGTAATAAATCTCGTTGCCAGAAAAACAGTTGTGATATTAAAAATTTTGTAATTGACAAATAAATGCAAAATGTCAGTGTCAGTTCTGGGAGGTATGAGTACATTTAATATATATTATTGTATTATTAATTAAATATTTATTTAAATTGCAGGTATGTCAATATTACATATATCCTTAAGAAATACCGTTAATACCGTCAATTAATTTGAAGTATTTTGAACATATTAGAATAGTAGGATAAAATTTCTCATAGAACGAAAGAAGAGAAACAATTTCAATTATTTGTGTGTACAAGAAGTGTTAAATTCGTTACTTATAGGGCGCGAGCAGTTATGTGACTTTGTTGGCCTTGGCAAGCAGATATGAGGATCCGTGTCAGAATGACGGCTAGTAGTTATGTGCATAGATATCACAATTGTTATGTCATAATTTTTCATTCAAAATTTCATAATATTCTGTTTATTTGTTATCCATTAGTATGGAATATACTTGTCGAGGAAAATAATCCACATGGATTTGGAAAATCATAATGTTTCGAATGAAAACTTATGATACTTGACACCTATGTATATTACCAGCTGTCATTCTGACACGGGCCCCCATATCTGCTTGCAACATGAAATGAAAATGGCGAGAGGTATTGTCCTGGCCACAACAGATTTTTAAATATATGTACCTTCATTCTTCTTCAGTGTTGGCAAAATTATCAAGAGAAAGGCTTAGCAGATCTTTGCAGTACTTTCTACTTTCTACCAACCTCCAACATAAAGTACACCTACCCAACATTTTCTTTTACAGAATACATAAATACAAGTACATACATAAAATCACGCATGTATCGCTAGCACAAATCCGTAAACAATAATAATAACAACAATAATCACTCATTTTTACCTTCCGTCACCTATAGGTAAGGAAAGTATTGTCTTTGGTCAAAAAATTCGGTGGTGAGTTTTCATTGAATAAGCAAGTTTTGGGGTGTTTACAATACGATTTTACTATTTTTATGATGATGTCTTTGTGTGTGTGTGTGTTCGTGTGTGCGTGTGTCATTCTAGAACCCTCTGAAGCGACAATGACCTGTATACAAAAGAATTGGGTCACGGTGTAGTTAACCTCTAGCCGGCCTGTCGCGGGGATTTCAACATCTGGGAAATTCCGGGATTACGTCATCGCTCTGGTTTATTCTTTCAGCGGCGCACGTATACTCTTCTCTCAGGGGCGCACGTCACAATATTAAAAAGACCAATTTAAGGTAGCGAAATACGGCATCTGGATCACGATAATATTATAAACGTAAAGTTTAATTTGTTAAAGATGTCCGCTAAAGGTTATCTGTATTAATGAATTAACAAACACATTTCTTCTTAATCATGATTACTTTGATCATTTAGATATTTGTATAAACGCTTGTCTTTTAAAGATTTATAATGTTTCGACTAAGTTATCACAAAGCACGTTGTTGACAATACTGTCGTTGTAACGTTAGTTCATTTATTAGGAACTAAAATATTTACTCAAACAATTTTAAGATGACCTTGGGCAAACACCTTTAAGCAAATTGTATATTCATTTTCTTGAGAAGACAACAAAACGACTAAATTAAAAACAATTTTTTTTTAAGTCCCACATTCTACTGAGCAAACACGACCACTGTTCCTAGTGTAAAGTTAGTATTCCTGTAGTCTCCGTAATGTAACCGAGCAGCAGGATGAGAAGAAAGAGAAATACACGAACACGAGAGTGAAGTGTGTTGCTTGCTCTTGTGTCTCGTGTCTAACAGAAAACAGAAACAAGCCTAGCGTGAGCTACCAAACAAGTAACAAACGCAATTATACATGGAATACTGCAGGAATGTTCAGCCTTTAGCACGAAGTATAATATCTAAGAAGTGGAAAAGACACAAGAGATTAGAAAAAACGTCACGCTTTTGCTCGTCTCTTGTTTCTAATTCAATGACTAATACTATTAAATTGTAATTCCGTGAATTTTCAAATTTTATTTCTGCAGTTATAAAGTAGCCAAAATTATTTTTTTTATTAATTCGGATGTAGAATTTTTTGCTTTACAACATCAATTTGAAATTTTTTGTCCAAAATAATTACGGGAGCAATGCGCACGGAAAAACTGACTTCCCATGTTGGACGCCTATGTTTCACTTTCCGTGATACACCCTGTATGAATGTGTGTGTGTATGTGTGTGGGGTAATGGAAGGACGATTTCTCAAAAACTATAATACTTAATATCTGTTTAATTACGTATTTATCAATCGGACATTACTGGGAAGACCTGAAAAGGTTTTGCTAATACTTGGAGAACCAGAAGTAGCAGATTCTTAGAAAATTTTTCTAAATATAATTTTTTGAAAATTTTGTTCTTGCTAGTATTAAATAATAAATTATCTACCTGATACATATAAATATTCATTTAATTTTCAGTGATATTGACATCTGTCAATTTGAATTATCTAAATATATTAGCAGTTTCCATGGATAGTATAACTGGCTGATATATGAAATTTAATATCTTTATATTTTTTTAACTCTAAATTTATTAAATATGACGTATAAAATGCAATCATATCGTATAGAGAATAACATATTCTTTAAAATTTATAAACATTATATGTCAATAAATGATATTTAACTGCGTTATTTTCAATAAAAACTGCTAAAAGTTGTAAATATTTTTGGAATCGTGGTATTGGAGTTATGCGATCCAAAACGATTGTCACACATACACACACATACATACATACATACATACATACATACATACATACAGACATAATCGAAAAATAGTAAATGTAATCTCTCTTGTATCTTTCTAGAAACTTATATCGAGCCATTTCCCTTATTATTTCATGCTTTATACTATCTTTTCGTGTCTTCCCAAACATCTATTTCTATATTCTCATCTCTGCCACATTTATTTTCTTTGGCACTGGCATCTTTCAGTTCCAAGGTTATAGCATAGCTGGTTGATTTATAAAATTGAATTTCTTTGTAATTATTCAACTACATATCCATTGAATATGAAATATAAAATTCAATAAATTCGTAAGAATATTCTTTAACATTTATAATAACATTAAATGTCAAAAAATAATATTTAACAGCGTTTTTTCAAGAAAAACTTTTAAAATCTGCAAATGAGGGTACTTCCGGTTGACCAATTATAACCAAAATCTAAACAAGTCTGTATATGGTTTAAGGAAGAGGAATACGTAAAAATTGTAATTTTTAGAATTCTGGTACTGGAGATATCGCGCACACACACACACACACACACACACACACACACACACACACACACACACACACACACACACACACACACACACACACACACACACACACACACACACACACACACACACACACACACACATACAGACATCATCGTAATAATAGTAAAATTGTAGGTCCTTAAAACGTGCTTATTCATTGAAAACTCACCACCGAATTTTTTGACCAAACTAGAGGTGACGGAAGATAAAACATCTCATCCTTTAAATTGTATATTTGATTATTATCGAACGTCTTTCGAATTATGCACTCGGTGCAAAAAAGTCCGTACTAAATATATAAATGGAAAACGCTAGAAATAAACGACACTACTGAATTTGACACAATTAGCGCAGCTAAAATCTTGTCATGCAATTTGAAGATGACCTTCATCTTAAAAAAATAAACTGTACTTATGTGGAATTGATTGGAGATATTGTGCTAGCTGAATCAATTTTTTTGTCTAATTAAATCGCAGAATCAACACTGGCTAATAATTAATTATTCTTCTTCCTGTTGGACATGCACTGGTGTAATGAAGCAGACAAGATGATTCATTATCCACTGACCAACTCCATCATTATACGTTGTCATAGTTTCTCCCAAAACACAGTCCCGAGTCCCGATTCAGCCAATCTGACGTTCTAATAAACAACTTATTTGGGTAATGGATTATTGGAAAATAATAAATTATTATTAATTCAAGAGGTTATATTTTCCAAAGTACACACGCACACGCACTGCTTTTGTTTACATAATATTAACTACCTGTCGACGAGAAAAGAGAAAACTCTATTCCGGAGTTACGGATGCTGGGGAATGATCAATGTGAAAGTGATGCATCATCGATGAGAACTGTGTTAAAAATATATTTTACCTTTAATATACAGGGTGACACTGAAAACCGGGCCACTCAAAATAACTAAATATAGAATACTTTTTATTTGGATAGTATTCCTTTTTACCTCTCGCTTAGAGAGGTATTGGATTCATGCTAAAAATCGCATATCCAGATTTTAATGAATAAGCACGTTTTAAGGTCCCTACAATACGATTTTAACATTTTTACGATGATGTCTGTGTAGTGTGTATGTGTGTTGGAAGGATGAAAGGACGTTTACTCAAAAACTGTAAGACTTAATATTTGTTTAATTACGTATTTCCCAATCGGACATCCATGGAAAGAGCTGTTTTGGTAACAATTAGACAACCGGAAGTAGCAGATTCTTAAAAAAAATCTAAAAATTATTTTTTGAAATTTATTTTTGGTAATATTAAAGAAAATTAAATTCTCTAGCTGACACATTTATTTTTTTTATTATATCTCGTATGGGTTTAGAGATATGGTATATAATAATAAAGAATAATCTGTTGGAATAAATCTCCCTGCTCAAAAAACAGTTGAGATATTTAAATGTTTGTAATTGACAGGCAAAAAATCAGATTTTTCTGGGAAGTACGAGTATATTTAATATATATTATTGTATTATTAATTAAATATTGAGAAAAAGAATTCTACCTATTTTAATTTATTTAAATTTACTCTTAATTGAATCTTAGACAGTTCTAATTGTTCCAAATAATCAAAAAGTAATACATCAGGTAAACGTCAACATATTTCCTAAAACCATGAAGGTTCGTATATGATAATGCAACTACATTCGTGATTAAAAAAAACGGACACTTAAAAAAATCGTCTTGAAATAAACAAAATATGGGTTTATTTGTTATTTTTTTGTTAAATTATGAATAACTGACCTGTAAAGTAAAATTAGAAAATAAAAAAACATTTAGTAAACACTTTATTTATTAAGAAAAGTTACTGAAACAGAAAAATGAACAAAATAGGAAAATTATTTTTCTTTATTAATTAGATTTTATAGCTAAGGTAAGATTTATTATATATATATATATAAATTCAGAGAAGTCAGGGATTATTCGTACCAAAAATGGCATATAAATTCGCCCCAACTTTGTAATTTAAATTATAGGGCAAAAATAATAATATGGAAAATAGCGCTTTATTCCTATATTTACCATCACCAGCAGTGTTTCTACAAAAATGAAATATTTAAAATAACGAATTTTTGCTTAGTGTAATCTCTGATACTGTACTAATAATTGCGCCACCTCTGTTTATCTTTATTCATTGAAATTCTCTCTCACGACCATCCTAAATTAATAGTTTCTCCTCATGAAACGGAGTGAATTCCTGTTGTATCCTGCGTGCTGAAGACGCAATCAAGCGTAATATCACGTTAGGTGGTCAGGAATCAGGAAGTACTGGAAGCAGGAGTCCTAGAAACGCATTCTGGAGTGACTAAGGACAAGCACTGTCTCACTACCAAAGCATTCCATACACCGGCTTGACTAATGTCATACAGGAGGAGCATTCCTAATGTAGAGTAATTGTTGATGAGTGTGTGAGGTAGCACAGTGCAAAGATATGTGGAATATTACATTATTACATCGATCATCTGCTCTAGTAGATTTTATAGTTACTCGAGGTATATTGTGTCTTTGTACATTGAAGTATACACAAATAAATAAATCTAACATTGTAGTAAAAAAAAAAATTTTCATTTTATTTTGGAATCATAAAATTGTTTGTTCGCCCTTAACAGCGGGCGCAATTTGGCTTTTATCCCCAAGGGCCTATAAAGTTATTTATTGTTATGACGACAAAATATTTTTATAATTTTATGCCGAATTTATACCTTTCGTGGCTCACAAATATATTCTATATATACTCCTTACTTTTTCTTTCAATATAGAAGTGAATGTTTGGAGGCGCCGGGTATCGATCCCGGTACCTCTCGCATGCTAAGCGAGCGCTCTACCATCTGAGCTAAGCCCCCTGTCACATTTTACGTACAATATATAATTCGTCACATTTCAATGTAACCTTGTTAAACAATTTATTCTCTCTTTAAATATAAAAGTGATTGTTTGGAGGCGCCGGGTATCGATCCCGGTACCTCTCGCATGCTAAGCGAGCGCCCTACCATCTGAGCTACGCCCCCTGTTACATTTTACGTACAATATATAATTCGTCACATTTCAATGTAACCTTGTTAAACAATTTATTCTCTCTTTAAATATAAAAGTGATTGTTTGGAGGCGCCGGGTATCGATCCCGGTACCTCTCGCATGCTAAGCGAGCGCCCTACCATCTGAGCTACGCCCCCTGTTACATTTTACGTACAATATATAATTCGTCACACTTAAATGTAACCTACTTAAACAATTTATTCTCTCCTTAAATATAAAAGTGATTGTTTGGAGGCACCGGGTATCGATCCCGGTACCTCTCGCATGCTAAGCGAGCGCTCTACCATCTGAGCTAAGCCCCCTGTCACATTTTACGTACAATATATAATTCGTCACACTTCAATGTAACCTTGTTAAACAATTTATTCTCTCTTTAAATATAAAAGTGATTGTTTGGAGGCGCCGGGTATCGATCCCGGTACCTCTCGCATGCTAAGCGAGCGCTCTACCATCTGAGCTACGCCCCCTGTTACATTTTACGTACAATATATAATTCGTCACACTTAAATGTAACCTACTTAAACAATTTATTCTCTCTTTAAATATAAAAGTGATTGTTTGGAGGCGCCGGGTATCGATCCCGGTACCTCTCGCATGCTAAGCGAGCGCTCTACCATCTGAGCTACGCCCCCTGTTACATATTACATACATCTTATAATTTGTCACACATCGATGGAACCTATTTAAACAATTTAATTTTTTTTTAAATATAAAAGTAAATATTTGGCGGCGCCGGGCATCGAACCCGTTACTTCTCGCATCCATCATTTATTGAAAAATAGAAAACTTACGAACCTGTTTGGTTTTTGTAAGAATTTTTTAGTCTCCCTATGAAAATTATAAAAACAAAAACAGGAATGTTTAAAAAATTAATTTACCTACAGTAATATTTTTTAAAGATGTCTGATCAAGTTTATCTATATCATGAACGAAGTAACAAGTTGGCATACATTTATCTCTTTCCTTTGCAAAGGCTATAAGCGTGTACAATAAGGATGGTTATAACACGCTTGTTTTTCAAATATTCATATTGCTTCGACTAAGTTAAGACATTCCACTGTAAAACGATGCTTGTTATTGATAATACTTTCGCTGTAACGTAAGTTTATTTATTAATTCAGATACATTACCTTGATTCATAGCCGTACGAATAACGTTATTGTCTGTCAGAGTCACTGACACTGACATTGTGTCATTATGTTATTTTTAACATATTTGGTTTTACATTTGCTTATAAAGTTACCAGTTGACTTATTTTCCAATTTTCAATGCTTTTATTGTAACATATAAAGGGTCCGCCAAATAACTTTTTTTTTTTAAAAAAATGCTATAAAAAAAAACTACTGAATATTTTCTCAAATTTCTTTTTTTATTTGAAAGTACAATCCTTCCGGTTAATAATGGAAAATAATTTCATTCAAATGGCTGCCTCGGCTGGCCATGCAGTAGCGTACACGTTCGGTCCAATTTTTAAGCACATTATCGATTGTGTGCAGCTGTATTTCACCAATGGCTTCACGAATATTGTCCTTTAAAGCGTCAATTGTCTCTGGCTTGTCGGCGTAACACTTATCTTTGATGGCACCCCACAAAAAATAGTCCAACGGTGTCAAATCGCAGCTCCGAGGTGGCCAAACGACATCAGCTCTGCGGCTGATAATGCGATCTTCAAAAACAGGGCGCAAAACATCGAGTGTAGCTTCGGCTGTGTGGCACGTAGCGCCGTCCTGTTGAAACCAAATGTTGCCAATATCCTCCTCTTCAATTTTTGTGAACAAAAATTCGTTCAACATGGCCCGATAACGATCGCCATTGACTGTAACGGCCACTCCTTGCTCATTTTCGAAGAAAAATGGCCCAATTATGCCTCTGGACCAAAATCCACACCAAACAGTGACTCGTTTTGGGTGCGTCGGCTTTTCAATGTATTCGTGCGGGTTTTCTGTGCCCCAAATGCGACAATTTTGCTTGTTTACATACCCGCCAAGATGAAAATGAGCTTCATCTGAAAAGATGATTTTTTTGGCAAAATCGGAATCTTCTGTAAGTCGATCACAGGCCCACTCAGCGAAGCGAAAACGCATTGGATGGTCAGTTGGCTTCAACTCCTGAACCAATTGGACTTTGTATGCCGTCATACCAAGGTCTTTATGCAAAACTCGTCTCAATGATGTCTCCGAAATGTTCAATTGTTGAGAACGACGGTGAATTGATGTTGATGGCGCTTCACGCACACTTTCTGCCACAGCAGCAATATTCTCGGGTGTACGCACTGTTTTTGGCTTTTCACGCTTTGGTTTATCGATGAGGATGCCAGTTTCTTTCACTTTTTTCACAAGATAACGAACATACGGAGCTGACGGTGCATCTCCTTCCAAAATCCGTACGCAATTTTCGCACACATTCTGCAACATTACCATGATTTTCAAAGTAATGTCGCAATATTTCCCAGCGTTGTTCAAGCGTATACACAACCATATTCGTTCAGCGGAAGGATAAAACTAATTATCTGTCAAATCAAACATGAGCTAAGTGTTACCATTCACGAAATAAGCACTAGTTGAAAAAAAAAACGTTAGATGGCGGACCCTGTATTTATAATAATAAAATAACAGTAGTATTTTATGTACCCTCATGAAAACTAAGCAAACGACACTACTGAATTTTTCAGAATAGGCGGAGCAAAAATTTGAATTCATACAATTCGTAGATAACCTTGATCAGACATCTTTCAAAAAAATTACTGTAGGTACTTAATACTGTTGAAAAATCTCAAATTTGATACAAAAATATTTTCATACGTACAGAGGGGGACTAAGTTGGTTCTTGTAGAATTACAAATGTACGGACGTAATTTTCGTGGTTTGCTTGGTTTTTGACAAAGAGAGGTGTCCAGTCGCTTTTTGTATTTTTATTGCCCTTATTCTTTCATTCCTTACCGTATCTTTTCCTGCCGTCCCCAACATCTATCTCAACATCCTCATCTCTGCCACATTCATTTAATTTTCATTGACATTGACATGTCAATTTGAATTATATAAATATATTTTGTAAGTAAGATTGCAATGGTACGAACTTCATTACCGTTGGGCAGGACATACCTACAATAATTTATTAGGAACTTATTTAAATTTTCACTGAAATTCCTTGTTTATAATGATTGCAGTCTCTTGCCAATAGCACCTTCAGCGTAAACAATCGCCATGTGGTATGATAGTAAAGTAAACAAACATGACACAATGCCCTACATTTGTCGTCACGTCTCCCAGCAAACATAACATTCCGCAAACAGATCTCTAGGCAACGTTCTAGTTCGCAAACCTTCAATTACACAAACATCGCAAAAAATAACAACACTACTTCATAATTCACCAGAAATATAACAAAAGCACTTTAAGTATAAAATATTCACACGTCTGCAATCCGACAAGGAAGAATGCTTTCCGTCCAGGAAGGAAGCGCACACCAGGACCGGCCTCCACAAATTCAGACAAACGGAAGAGACTTACAATTTTGTATTCTGAATGTTACTTATAAAAGATATAGTTTATATTTTTACCTCTCGCTAAGAGAGGTATTGGATTCATGCTAAAAATCGCATATCGAGATTTTATTGAATAAGCACGTTTTAAGGTCCCTACAATCCGATTTTAACATTTTTACGATGATGTCTGTGTGTGTGTGTGTGTGTGTGTGTGTGTGGATGTGTGTGTGTGGGATGTTGGAAGGACGGTTACTCAAAAACTATAAGACTTAAAATTTGTTTAACAACGTATTTCCCAATCGGACATTCATGGGAAGATCTGAAAAGGTTTTGGTAACAATTGGACAACCGGAAGTAGAAGATTCTTGAAAAAAAATCTTCTAAATATTATTTTTTGAAAATTTTTCTTGATAATATTAAAGAAAAATAAATTCTCTTTCTGATACATTTAAATATTTTTATACATATTTTATAGATATAGAGATAAAAGGAATAAATATATAAAATAATGTTGTAATTAATTTTACAACCGAAAGGATGCCATGAAAAATAGTTGCAAATTTAAATTATTTGTAACTGACAGATAAATGTCAGTGTCAGAAATAATGAGTAATGAAAGAAAAATGTATTTGGAGAATCCCTTAATTCTTGATCTGTGACTATTATGGAGATGACAAGTCTAGGTTGAAGGAATTAAATTTGTTTCAAACATTATGGGACAATGTACACCAGTACTGTAGACTAGAGTAACTTTGAATTGCGAAAAAGCTATCAAATTCTTCTCAAGTAAGTTGTAAATATAGCCAAAATTACACATCGATATAAGAATAATCAGAGTACAATCTATCCGTCACTTTATTAAAGGGAATTAAGGTTATTTAGATATAACAAGTATGAAAAAATAAAATGTAAAAGAAGATATATAAGAATAGATGCACAATCCAGATATATACATTTTAGACCGCCCAAAATTAATGTTTTTACTAGAAGAATATGAAGAGAAAGTAAACAAGGTTGTTCCAATTGAAAATTGCTGTTACCAGCCTAATATTTATATATGGTAAACTCTACTTTGTAATTTATTGTAACATAATTTATGGTAAAATATCTTCATGTTGAGACATGCTATTATTGAATAATAATAAAGAAGTTTATACTTCATAGATTTATATGAATATATTATTTGTATTTATAAAAATATTCTTTGCTTTATGCATACAGCCAGGTAAAATATACGGCGAGAGGTTATGTGCTGGCCACATCAGATTTTTTTTCTACAGTCTACATAGAAAGTAGCCATTTGTTAACGCAAAATGTCACTTTGCCGCTCTAGCGCGACTACAGCGCGACAAAGTAGAAAAAACGCTCGCTGTCCAAATTTCTAACTATACAATGTTGAGAAATGTCACTTGTCTACATGCTTAAGGGAAACGTTTAGTCAGGAACTAATGTCACTGTAGTGACACATTTACCACCTTTACAAATCAATCTGACATATAACTGCTCTGTCGGTATATTACATAACCAAAAAAAAAAAATGCCTCGCTATTGTGAAAATAAAATAGGGCATTCATTTACAAAAACGAAAGTACAAAGTGTTTAGATTAGATTGAAGCAATAGGTCAAGAAGAATGGGAAATAACGATAAATTAAATGTAAAAGACGTTTTTACCTTCCGTCACCTATAGGTAAGGAAGGTATTGTCTTTGGTCAAAAAATTCGGTGGTGAGTTTTCATTGAATAAGCACGTTTTAGGGTCTTTACAATACGATTTTACTATTTTTACGATGATATCTGTATGTGTGTGTGTGTTCGTGTGTGCGTGTGTGTGTGTGTGTGTGTGTATGTGTGTATGCGTGGTCCGCCTTTCGTGCACGATATCTCCAATACTAGAATTCCAAAAATTACAATTCTTGCGTATTCCTCTTCCTTACAACCATATGCAGACTTGATTAGATTTTGGTTATAATTGGTCAACCGGAAGTACCCTCTTTTGAAGATTTTAACAGTTTTTCTTGAAAAACTCAGTTAAATGTTATTATAACTTAAAGAATATATTATTCTCTATACGATTTGATTGCATTTTATATTTCATATTCAACAGATATAGAGTTAAAGAATTATAAAGATAATAAATTCTATAATTCAGCCAGCTATTCTAACTTAACCATGGAAACTGCTAATATATTCAGGTAATTCAAATTGACAGATGCCAGTATCAATAAATAGTAAATGTATGAAGTAAGGTAAGTAAGGAAAATAACTGTAGTGCTGAACGTTTCTAGAAAGATATAAGAGAAGATTACATTGGTTTGAACATGTCATAAGGAGAGATGAGTATATTGGAAGAATGAATAGCTTATAACAGAAGGTGGAAGAAACATAGAAAGACCAAATATAAGATGAAAGAAGAGAAAAGGAACTGAATGAGGACGACACGCAAAACAAAAATTAGTGGAAAAAGAAAATAAAAAATAGCGATCCCCTAACGAATGGGAAAAACTAAAGAAGAAGAAGATGTTAGTGACAAGTGCAATTCGCATAGTTTTATTAAATAATTTAACTGGAAATATAGGATCTTTTATGTGTAGGGCGCGTGCAGTGACGTGACTTTACTGACTTTGGCAAGCAGATACGAATGTGGACTCGTGTCAAAATGACAGCTATTAATTACGTCCATATCTGACAAATGTCATAATTTTTCAATCAACATTTCATGATTTTCTTATTTCATGTGGTTTATTTATTATCAGGGGTGTGAAATTCAGTTACCGAGAAAAGGAATCATAAAATACCAAAAAATGAAATTTTGAATGAAAAATTTTGACATGAGGATGACCCGCAAAACAAATGAATGGAAGAAAAAAATAAAAATTAGCGACCCGTAACGAATGGGAAAAGATAAAGAAGAAGAAAATGTCAGTGTCAAGTGCCATTTGCATGAAATAATATTACTGGAAATTTAGAATCTTTTGCAAGAAAATTTATGTATGGAATTTGTACATAATACACAGGATTGACAGAAGGTATTGTGCTGGACACATCAGATTTTTTTTTAATGCTATTATTTAAACATGCCCATATAAGACATATTATTTATTTAAGAAATTAAGGTGCATTTCGAAGAAAGCAAATAATTATCGCTCTGTATTGTATATAAGAGTGAATATTTTCAATCTGAGTGATGATGTAGTTGTTCATGCATGCTGGAATATTTCTCGTGTGCGATGGCATTGTTAGCGATTCGTCACAATGAGTTACGGGGGCGTTGACGCGTACAAATAGTGCATTTTCATCACAGCGACGAGTAAAGGTGGCGTAATGAAATGATGCCTCGATTCCGTCAGCCTGCTTCATTGTGATTTGTTGCCAAATGGTATAAACACAACGTTGACACCAGCTCTACATTCTCAATGCATATGTACATACGTTTTTGAAATGTAACAAAAAGTAGAAAAGTGTTAAATAAATAAATATAAGGGATAAAATGCAGCAAAATATGAAATATTGAGAACATGTTGAATAGAGTTTTTAAAAAAGTTAAATAAAAATACATCACCATGGATTTATTACATATTTCTAGACGTATCCAGATGATTTTTACTCAAATATTTAGGTAGTAACGATAAACAAGTGTCATAAAAATTAAACATATCGAAGCGAAATTACATTAAATATATTTTTCAATGAAAACAAAAAAAATCTGTTGTGGCCAGCACAATACCTTTCGTCAATCCTGTGTATTATGTATAAATTCCATACATAAATTTTCTTGCAAAAGATTCTAAATTTCCAGTAAAATTATTTCATAAACAAACTATGCAAATTGCACTTTACACTAACATCTTCTTTAGCTTTCCTCATTCGTTAGGGGTAGCTACTTTTTATTTTCATTTTCCACTCATTTATGTTTTACGTGTCGTTCTCATTCAGTTCCTTTTCTCTCAAGTCTTCCGCAATACAGTCCTTCCATCTTATCTCTGGTCTTGCACTATTTCTTCAGCCTTCTATTACTATGCTATTCCTTCTTCAATTCTCCTCATGATATTTTCAAACCAATGTAATCATCTCGCTTGTAACTTCCTTACCTATCTTTCCGTGTCTTCCCCAATATCTACTTCAACATCCTCATCTCTGCCACATTAATTTATTTTTTATTTATACTGACATCTGTCAATTTGAATTATATGAATATATTAGTAGTTTCCATGTTTAGTATAGCTAGCTGATTTATAAAATTTAATTTCTTTAAAAATCTTTAACACACCCAGACACACAGACACACACACACACACACACACACACACACACACACACACACACACAAACACTCAGACGTAAAATCGTGTTTAGGGACCCTAAAACATGCTTATTCACTAAAAACTCATCATTGAATTTTATGACCAGACAATACCTTCCTTACCTAAAGGTGACGGAAGGTAAAAATAAGTAATTTACATGATATATTAAAGTATTTAATAAAATTGCAAGATATAATAGATAAAAATGGAAGAAAATTATCATTTAATACTGTTTAATTTCCTTTCATTTAATAAACCATTCGTTACATTCGACGCACCTACGAGTACGGAGTACCTAAACAGGGTAATATAAAACACTAATACCCTAGAACACTATCGATCAAGTGTTTCAGTAGGAATGCAGATTAATACTACCATACGAGATTCTTTCTAATTAACGAATATATAAAATATAGCACTACACATCTCGAAACTATAGTTTGAGACTCCTAACGTTTCAAAGTGAGAATAATATAGGATTATTTATTTTACCTGGGATTGTATCACATATTTTGCCTCTTTTCTAAACATTTGGTTTCTTTGGTTCTCAGGATTTGTTCAAATGAAATAATAGAATCCTTGTAATTATTTTAAAGGTTGAAAGGTTAAATAATAATACTTTTAACCAGAAGATAAAAGGTGTATTTTAAATCTAATAAACATTTTTATCTTATACTTACAGTTTATTTCTTGTTATAACATATGATCAAATATTTTTGTAACAAGTTACTTCGTAACTACCACGTTTCATCAGTTGCTACGAATAGGAACTTTTAGGAAATTACTATTTTTATAAAGACTTTCGAATTACGGAATACCAAATAGTGAAAAGTAACCTGTTTATAGCAACAGTAATTCAAATGGTTACTATTTGCATAGTAACTCGATTACAGAATGTTCATTTGAAATTTAAAAGTTACTACCGTTTATTCCGGAACCTGAAGCAATAGCACGCTTAATATATATATATTTTTTTGCCCATATCATCTGTAGTAAATTTGGTTACGTGCGAAAAATTAACATCACCCTTAATAATGGAGATTTTTGTAGCTTTAATCTGTACATCGTTATGAATTTATACTTTTGATCTCTTTAACAATATGTTCAATGTTGAAAATTTAATCAAATTCACAAAGTAATTAAAAAATTTAGAGAATCAATACATTTTTACCTTTTCATTTAATTTGAAATCAACAGTATTAAAAATATAGCAACATTCAATTTGAATTAATTATTCGTTTAGAAATAAATGTATAAAAAAAATAATTTAAATTCCATAACTGTTTAAATATACAAAAGTGGATTATTTTTAATTTCGAATCATTGGATTTGAATGAAAATTGAGTACGGTTGATTTCTGAATGAAAATATTGTTTTTGCATCAATATATTATCAATGGGCGAATTGCCTGGATAGATAAATAAAATAAATTTAGCAGCTGATGATGGAGCGTATTCAATATCACATACGAGCGATATTTCAGGTTTCGGGCTAGGGTTCAGGTGTATTTTTGGGAGAAGAACAATTTATTTCATTCGAAGGACAAAATAAGTCCTCACGTAGACGTATCGGCATTTTATCAACTTTTCTATTAGTGAAAGACGTATATTCATAATTTAAAATGAAAATGTGATGTACATATACTACGCGACCCACTTTCAGTTGTATGCCATCAATCTATTTTCTGTCTATATTTCTGGATATGTCAAATTTAATTTAGAATATAAAATATTTTGATATCTCTCTTCGTTGGACTAAATAAAAAATCTGATGTGGCCAGCACATAACCTCTCGCCGTATATTTTACCTGGCTGTATGCATAAAGCAAAGAATATTTTTATAAATACAAATAATATATTCATATAAATCTATGACGTATAAACTTCTTTATTATTCAATAATAGCATGTCTCAACATGAAGATATTTTACCATAAATTATGTTACAATAAATTACAAAGTAGAGTTTACCATATATAAATATTAGGCTGGTAACTGCAATTTTCAATTTGAACAACGTTGTTTACTTTCTCTTCATATTCTTCTAGTAAAAACATTAATTTTGGGCGGTCTAAAATGTATATATGGATTGTGCATCTATTCTTACATTTTATTTTTTCATACATGTTATATCTAAATAACACTAATTCCCTTTAATAAAGTGACGGATAGATTGCACTCCGATTATTCTTATATCGATGTGTAATTTTGTCAATATTTACAACTTACTTGAGAAGAATTTGATAGCTTTTTCGCAATTCAAAGTTACTCTAGTCTATAGTACTGGTGTACATTGTCCCATAATGTTTGAAACAAATTTAAGTCCTTCAACCTAGACTTGTCATCTCCATAATAGTCACAGATCAAGAACTAAGGGATTCTCCAAGTACATTTTTCTTTCATTACTCATTATTTCTGACACTGACATTTATCTGTCAGTTACAAATAATTTAAATTATCAACTATTTTTCATGGCATTCTTTCGGCTGTCAAATTTATTACAACAGATTATTTTATATATTATACTTCTTTTATCTCTAAATCTATGGAATATATAATAAAATATTTAAATGTATCAGATAGAGAATTTAATTTTCTTTAATATTACCACGAAAATTTTTCAAAAAATAATATTTAGAAGATTTTTTTTCAAGAATCTTCTACTTCCGGTTGTCCAATTATTACCAAAACCTTTTCAGATCTTCCCATGAATGTCCGATTGGGAAATACGTTGTTAAACAAATTTTAAGTCTTATAGTTTTTGAGTAACCGTCCTTCCAACATCCCACACACACACATCCGCACACACACACACACACACACAGACATCATCGTAAAAATGTTAAAATCGGATTGTAGGGACCTTAAAACGTGCTTATTCAATAAAATCTGGATTTGCGATTTTTAGCATGAATGCAATACCTCTCTTAGCGAGAGGTAAAAAGAGAATAATTTAAATGTTTTGTATAAAAAATCGATTTGCTAAATGGATGTAGGTAGGATTATTGTTTAAAACAAAGTGTCTGCTTGAAATAATTTATTTACATGAGATTATCATTCATTAGTCAAGTGATATGCTTTTCGCTAATCAACATTCAGAATCTCCCTAGTTACATGTCTATCTAGGAAATGCAATACCAGAATCCCAAAAACCGGGATATCGTACAAAATTTGACTAGTATTTAATACCGGTATTAAACATGAAATACCGGTTTTTCGATATATTTTTTAATGAACAACAAGATATTGGCCTAGTTTACACCGTAGACCTATATTCGACCTATACCCCAAATTCGACCTAAATGTATTTGGGCCGCCCGGTCTAAACACCTAAAATATGGAGCGGCCACTTTTTCATGTGACCTGACCTATACTAGGCCTCAGCCTAAATATATTTATTGCGGTGTAAACAGCTCACACCTAAAGTAGTTCGAAATTTGTACGGTAGAGTACATGTCGATAATGTTGAGTACTGTGATACTGTGTACACATATTATGACAGTTTTGTTTAACAGTAAGAGTAAGTACCTAAATAAGTATTGAAATTTTGTATAAAAAAATAAAAGGGAGAATTGTTTTTTACCTCTCGCTAAGAGAGGTATTGCATTCATGCTAAAAATCGCATATCCAGATTTTATTGAATAAGCACGTTTTAAGGTCCCTACAATCCGATTTTATCATTTTTACGATGATGTCTGTGTGTGTGTGTGTGTGTGTGTGTGTGGATGTGTGTGTGTATGTGTGTGTGTGTGTGGGATGTTGGAAGGACGGTTACTCGAAAACTATAAGACTTTAAATTTTTTTAACTACGTATTTCCCAATCGGACATTCATGGGAAGATCTGAAAAGGTTTTGGTAACAATTGGACAACCGGAAGTAGAAGATTCTTGAAAAAAAATCTTTTAAATAATATTTTTTGAAATTTTTTCTTGATAATATTAAAGAAAAATAAATTCTCTTTCTGATACATTTAAATATTTTACAATATATTCTATAGATTTAGAGATAGAAGAAATATAGTATGTAAAATAATCTGTTATAATAAATTTTACAGCCGAAAGAAAGGCCATGGAAAATAGTTGAAAATTTAATTTGTTTGTAACTGACAGATAATGTCAGTGTCAGAAATCCGAAGACATTACTGAAGACTTTTTCTGGGAAGTACATACATTATATTATTTCTTAATGTATTAATAGAATTGGAAACATTTCGAAAAATTAGAAGAGGACAAAATTTCTTCATCAAAAATGAATTTAAAATTAAACAATCTAAATATATATGGAATAGATATATGCGTAAGTAGAATTTTTGGTGTAGAGTGTAGGTATACAAGAAATGTTAAATACAATAGGGAGCGAGCAGTCATATGATTTTGTTGGCCTTGACAAGCAGATATGGGGGCCCATGTCAGAATGATAGCTAGTAATTATGTATATAGATGTCAAATATCATAATTTCTCATTCTAAATTTAGTGATTTTCCAATTCCATGTGGAGCAGAATTAAATGTTAAATATCTAAGGCATACAAGTAAACTTTAAACTCCTGGTGATAAATTAACTACGTAAATTTAGAAAATCTTGAAATTTTTAATGAAAAATTCTAACATTTGACATCTATGTAGATAATTACTAATTATCATTCTGAAACGGGCCCACACATTTGCTTGTCAAGCCCAAAAATGTAACATTACCGTTCGCGCCCTATACTTATGTAACCAAAAAAAGGAAGTGGCGAGAGGTATTGTGCTGGCCACAACAAATTTTTTAACTTAAAATTAAACCGGTAGATGGTACAAACTAGTACCTATATTCTGCCTATATCCCACCTATCCTACGCTCTAAAGTATGCGGTGTAAACAACACGATATTTTTTACCTTCCGTCACCTTTAGGTAAGGAAGGTATTGTCTTTGGTCAAAAAATTCAATGATGAGTTTTTACTAAATAACCAGGTTTTAGGGTCCCTATAATACGATTTTACCATTTTTACGACGATGTCTGTATGTATGTATGTGTGTGTGTCTGTGTGTGTGTTTGTGCCTGTGTGTGTGTGTGTGTGTGTCTGTGTGTGTGTGACAAAAGTTCCGGATCCCATAACTTCAATACCACGATTCCAAAAATTATAATTTTTTCGTATTCTTCAAGTTTACATCCAGAAGAACAAGTGATTAGATTTTGGTTATAATTGGTGAACCGGAAGTAGCCTCATTTGAAGATTTAACAGTTAAATTTGATTTAACTTAAAGAATATATTATTCTCTATAGATTTGATTACATTTTATACTTCATATTCAATAGATACAGAGTTAAAGAATTTTAAAGAAATTAGATTTTATAATTCAGCCAACTATGCTAAACATGGAAACTGCTTATATATTCATATAATTCAAATTGACAGATGTCAGTATCAATAAAAAGTAAATTAATGTGGCAGAGATGAGGATGTTAAAGTAGATGTTGGGGAACACACGGAAAGATACGGTAATAAAATAACTCTAGTGTTACAATTTTCTAGAAAGATACAAGAAAGACGATTACATTAGTATGAACATGTCATGAGAAGAAATAAAGAATTATATTTGAGTAGTTTAGTAATGGGAGGTTGAAGAAGCAGAGAAAGACCAAAGATAAGATGGAAGGACTGTATTGCGGAAGACTTGAGAGAAAAAGAACCGAATGAGAACAACACGCAAAAATATCGACTCCTAATGAATGGGAAAAGCTAAAGAGGAAGAAGATGTCAGTGTCAAATGCAATTTGAATAGTTTGTTTATGAAATAATTTTACTGGAAATTTAGAATCTTTTCCAAGAAAAATTATGTATGGAATTTATACACAGGATTGATGGAAGGTATTGTGCTGGCCACAACAGATTTTTTGACTTTGTCTTATATAGGTCAGAGGACTGGCCTACCTCAGAATCATACGGTGTAAACTAGGCCAGTATTTAATGAATTATATTTATGTGTTATTAGTTATTAGGTATTTAAAATCATTAAAATTATTTTACTGAAGAGTTAGCAATGAAGCGTAAATGACAATTATCAGCCACAGTGAAAATGATTAGGCAGAATACACACGTCATTAACCTAAAAAAACCTTATAAAATGAAAATGTGTAAAATATATTGAGTGTTATTTATTTCTAAAAGAAGAAGAAAAAAAGTACTAGTATTAAGTAATGTAAATTATATAATGATATTTACAATTATTTCTAAGTCAATCGTTATTGATTTTACGGAATATAAAATTATTTGAAATAATTGTAGTTTGTTTTCGTACCATACGTTGGCACTACTGAGAATGACCATGTGTCAAATAATTTTATGTTCCATAAAAGGAATAAGGATTGACTTAGATATAATTGTAAATTTATTAATATATACGTTTCTTTAATACTAGTATATTTTCTTCTTTTTTAAAAAAATAAATAACTAATTATTTCTACAAGTTGTATATTTTTTTATAAAATTTTATCATGGTAATGACGTGAGTCTTCTGCCTAATCATTTTCACCATAACAAACAACAAAGACATTACAATGAGCCCATAAATCATAATCGAAATTAACAAATTTATATAAAATATTTCGTGATCGAGTGCATCCCTAATGAATGGCACGAGTGTATGTGAACGTATTCGCCACAAGAGTATTGTTTCTCTTATAAAACGATATAGTTTGTAGATTTTGTAATGAATAATTACATAATAAGTAGGGAAGTTGTGAAATAGGTAGCTAAACTATTAATTTATTATTTATTATTATTATGAAATGTACGACTAAACTGTGCCCATAAATTATTCAGTGATTAACACTCAAATACATTGTGTTATCCATATAAATATATACATAAGTATACCTGGTATGTGTACATACATACATTATAGTCAAAAAAAAAAAATTAATAAATGATCAACAGAAAAACATAAATAATAATTATTAACTATATCGTATTTCAATTTAATAAAAGTTACCTACGCGCAATGGGCTGACCAAATATGTATATATTTTTTAATTAATTTAATTATAGAGTTAAAAATAAAAAAAATCTGATGTGGCCAGCACAATACCTTCCGTCAATCCTGTGTATTATGTACAAATTCCATACATAAATTTTCTTGCAAAAGATTATAAATTTTTGGTATTATGTGATTCCTTTTCTCGACAACTGAATTCCATACTCCTGATAACAAGCAAACCACATGAAATAAGAAAATTATGAAATTTTGATTGAAAAATTGTAACACTTGCCAGTTATGGACATAATTAATTGCTGTCATTTTGACACGGTAAAAGTCATGTTACTGCACGCGCCCCATACATAAATTTTCTTGCAACAGATCCTATATTTCCAGTAAAGTTATTTCATTAACAAACTATGCAAATTGCACATGACACTGATATCTTCTTCTTCTTCTTTAGTTTTTCCCATTCGTTAGGGGGTCGCTATTTTTTATTTTCTTCTTCCACTTATTTTTGTTTTGCGTGTCGTCCTCATTCAGTTTCTTTTCTCTCAAGTCTTCTACAACACAGCCTTTTCATCTTATATTTGGTCTTCCTATGTTTCTTCCACCTTCTATTAATATATTCATCTCTCCTCATAACATGTTCAAACCAATGTAATCATCGTTTCTCTTATATCTAGAAACTTCTAACACTAGAGTTACTTCCCTTTTTCTTTCATTGATTTACATTTTATTGATACTGACATCTGTCAATTTGAATTAGCAGTTTCCATGGTTAAGTTAGCATAGCTGGCTGAATTATGAAATTTATATCAAATTTATTATCTTTATTCTTCTTTAACTCTATATCTGTTGAATATCAAATATAAAATGCAATCAAATCGTATAGACAATAATATATTCTTTAAGTTATAATAACATTTAACTGATTTTTTCAAGAAAAACTGTTAAAATCTTCAAATGAGGATACTTCCGGTTGACCAATGATAACCAAAATCTAATCAACTCTGCATATGGTTGTAAGGAAGAGAAATACGCAAGAATTGTAATTTTTGGAATTCTAGTACTGGAGATATCGTGCAGGAAAAAACAGTCACATACACACACACACACATACACACATACACACACACACACACGCACGCACATACGAACACACACACACACATACAGACATCATCGTAAAAATAGTAAAATCGTATTGTAAAGACCCTAAAACGTGCTTATTCAATGAAAACTCACCACCGAATTTTTTGACCAAAGACAATACCTTCCTTACTATAGGTGACGGAAGGTAAAAACAAGAATGATATACAAAAATACTAAATAATGGTCAAGTATGCTAAACAAGAAGTAAAATTAAACAAACTCTTAAAAAATTGAATCCAAAGTACTATTTTACTAACAAAAATATTTATTCGTAGTCGTTAATTTCATATACATATTGTGAACGCTGTTTTCCAATCTTTAACTAGTAATAATTATAACACTAACTACTATTTTCGTATTGTGAATGAGGCGCTAGAGTTTTTAGTATAATTTAAAGAATTATATTTCTTAAATGTTTACATTTCTAAACTAAAACTGTCTTTTCATTTAAGATTACTAGTCGTAATTTTTCTACTTCATGTGCAGTCGCTGAATGTGTTGATGAAATATGTACTGGCGTCGAAAGTTTCATAATTCAGTTGCAGTTTGTTAAGCGTACGAAAAGAAAATTGCGTTAGGAAAACAAGATGGAAATTAAAATGCTATATTTTCATATTTTGAGACTAACTTAACAATATTTTCATCACTCAGGTAGATATTTAATTTATGAAAACAATTCTAACTTTTGCCAATAAAAATGAAGCATTTAAGGAATTTTTATTTGTAAGTTTGAAATTAAAAAAGTTAAATTATAAAAGTTAAAGGCAGCTTGACTGAGAAGGAGTAAAAAATGTTGCCTTTCTTTTATATATTTGAAATTTAAATTAAATACTTAAAACAGTATTTTTCTCTATGCAGCGAAATATAAAAATAATTAGGTCCACACAGTGCTTTAATAATACTTTTTCAAACTTTGCATTTGTCTCATCTTTTCGCAATTTCAGAGTTGTAAGTTTCTGTATTATTATTCTTTCTGTTAGTCTTGTTATTTTCAATTTACAAAAGAATTTTAATTCTTTATTTGCTTGAGAGAAACTACGAATTGAATTATTTTCTTCGGAACACTCAGCAACAGAATATGATTACATTAGTCAGCTGTACAAGTCATTCCAAATTAAATTTTAAACAATAAGGCTCCCTGCAATTATATAAATGAAAGGTAAACTTTCAAGAGATGGTATAAATTACTTGATCTGTTTAGTATAAATTAAAATTAAATCATTCACAAGTATTTTTTCTCAGAGTTAATTATATTAAAAATATTGAAAAAATACGTCAATCGAAATTTTGTTACTAACATACCAATTTAAGAATGAGGATAAAACAAATTACAAAGTTTTGATCATAACGCAGTTAAATATTATATCACATATTATGTTAGATAGTATTCGACTAGAATATTTTAGTCCCTGTTTGATTGCGTATTTTACTGTATTTAGAGACAAATTTTAAACTTTATTAAAATCGATCTTTTTATAAAATCAATTTTTACTTCTAGCTAAGAGAGGTATAGGATTCATACAAAAAATCGCATATCTAGATTTTAGTGAATAAGCACGTTCTAAGGTCCCTAGAATCCGATTATAATTTTTTTGATGGTGTGTGTGTGTGGGGGGAGGGGTTGTTGGAGGTATCTATAAGACTAAAGACCTATGTAGCTACGGATTCCTCAATCTAACAGTAATGGGAAGAGTTGAATAGGTTCTGGTAACAATTGGACAACCGGAAGTAGTAGTATTTTAACAAAAAATCTTCTAAATATTATTTTTTGAAAATTTATGTTATTACATATATTAAAAAACAAAATTCTCTATCCGACACATTATTTTTTTATATATATCTTCTATAGATTTAAAGATGTAGAAATATAATCTATAAAATTATCTGTTGTAATAAATCTCACAGCCTGCTCACAGCCCAAACATCTCCATGGTAACTAGTTGAGAAATTTAAATGTGTGTAATTGACAGATAAATGTCACTAATGTGTCAAAAATTCAGAGACAGTACCGCAGGTTTTTTCTGGGAACGATAGTTAGTATTTCTTATTGTATTATTCATTATATATATATATATATATATATATATATATATATATATATATATATATATATATATATATATATTACATGAACTCTTCAGAAATACCGCCAATCCAGTTAATGAATAGTAAAAAATCTTATGTGACCAACACATTGTCTTCCGCAATTATTTGTATGTATAATGTATAACCATCTCTTAAATAAAATTAATTTAAAACTTACTGAAAAATTTAGCTTTCATACGGGACTATCTGATAGAATTACATTTGAATATCAAATCTCCATCAAGAATCAAGTGTCTCCCTTATAGAAATGTCTGGTTGTGAACAGATTTACATCTATGGATCTATCCTGAACATATCAGTGCTTGGTGCTTGCAACACTATCTAAGTGTGAAGGGCTGATGAGAGGCTTTAGTAAATCCCAGCTCGGGTTGCTGGTAATTTACCACCCCTGTCTTCTCACTGCCGGAAACCCCCTCCCCAACTGCCTTACGTCTACTCTCTATAGCCAACACCAGAACTACCTCAATGCAAAATTAAGGCAAGCAGAATGATATTGTATATAAATTATTAAAAATCTTTCAGAACTCATTATTCAAATAAAATGATACAACCTTTTTAGTTTTAGTTCTGTTTATTGATTTAAAAACCGATGTTTTGGCAGCATGAACTGCTGCCTTCTTCGTGGAATATATTTGTATATTTGTTGTGTATTCCCTGAAGAAGGCAGCAGTTCATGCTGCCGAAATGTTGGCTTTTTAAAACAATAAACAAAACTAAAAAGGTTGTATCATGATATTATATATACAGGGTGTAACCCAACCTGTGCAACAAAATTTAAGGGTGTATAGTATTGAATATGCACTGATCATGAATAAAAATAAAATTGTTGAAATTCGCAAATTAAAAAATGGGTTCAAGCAAATGAACAGTTTTGGGCCACTGGGTTGATAGCAACTTTTAATATTACAATATTTGATAGAAACATTATACAGGGTGTATCAGGACTAGTGTAAAAAAATTAATAGCATATTCCTGACATCATTTTGAGTAAAAAATATTATATGAAGATAGGTCCTATTCCTTTTGGTTACTAAAATATAAGAGATCAATGTTTTACAACTAGCAGCAATTTTATTAAAAAAATTAATCAAGATACATTTAAAACATAGTAACAAACAATGGAAACATTCAATATAGTCATTTTGTCTTATAGTAAGTGTTCAAAATGTGCCCCTCGAGCTCGAATGCAAGCTTGACATCGACGAATCATGGAAACAAACTAAATTAATTGTATTTGAGGGCACTACCATCACAGATTCCATACACAAATATTATATCTGCGTATTCTGCAACACTAAACCCAGCCATTTCACAATAACAATAACTCAGGTAAAAAATATCAATTTTAGATTAATTTTGCATTGTTTTCCATTGTTTATTACTCTGGATTGAAGGTATCTTGATTAGAAAAATTTAAAAATTGCTGCTATTTATAAAATTTTGAACTCTTGTATTTTGGTAACCAAAAGGAATAAGACCTATGTTCATATAATATTTTTTACTCAAAATGATGTCAGGAATATGCTATTATTTTTTTTACACTAGTCCTGATACACCCTGTATAATTATACATGTATTGAAAAAAGTCTCAAAAAGCAGATGCAAACATACATACATAAATAAAAATAAATAAATAAATATTTATATCATCACGGCATATTACCCATTGCTGGGTGTGCCAATCTGCTTTGTACACAGATATCGGTAGATGAAATATTTGTACTGTACGGGCGCTTAAAATTCGAAGTAATTTTTGGCGTCGGTCGGGATCGAACCCGTGTCCCCAGATTCGCGACCAGACACTCAGGGACACAGCCATGAGACCCCATATTACAAAATACAAATATATTAATTAGAAATTACGATTTCAAAAATTATATTTCTCAAGTTTAGATCCAGAAGAACAAGTGATTAGATTTTGGTTATAATTGGTCAACCGGAAGTACCCTCATTTGAAGATTTTAACAGTTAAATATGATTTATTGACATTTAACATTATATTTTAAAGAATATATTATTCTCTATACGTTTTGATTGTATTTTATACTTCATGTTCAATAGAAATAGAATAATAAGGATATTAAATTTCATAAATCAGCCAGCTATGCTAACCATGAAAACTGCTAATATATTCAAATAATTCAAATTGACAGATGTCAGTATCAATGAAAATAAATGAATATGGCAGAGATGAAGACGTTGAAGTAGATGTTGGGGGTAAGACACGAAAAGATATGGTCAGGAAATAACTCTAGTGTTACAAGTTTCCAGAAAGATACAAGAGAGACGATCACATTTGTTTGAACATGTCATAAGGTGAGATGATGAATATATTGGAAGAAGAATGAATAGCTTAATAATAGAAAGTTGAATAAACAGAGGAATATCAAAGATAAGATGGAAGGACTGTATTGCGGAGGACTTGAGAGAAAAGTAACTGAATGAGAACGACACGCAAAACAGAAATGAGTGGAAGAAGAAAATAAAAAATTGCGACTCCTAACGAATGGGAAAAGCTAGAGAAGAATATGTCAGTGTCAAGTACAATTAGCATAGTTTGTTTATGAAATAATTTTACTGGAAATTTAGAATCTTTTGTAAGAAAATTTATGTATGAAATTTATACATAATACACAGGATTGACGGAAGGTATTGTGCTGGCCACATCAGATTTTTTTTGTTGATATAGCTTTTATTATAAATATTATAAAGAGACACTTCAGTCGAAATAAATTTTCACTTTTTCTGAATTAAATATTTGTGTGTTTAGCACTAAATACAGGTGATTAAAATATTTGACCGAACCAGGATTACAACCCTGGACCTGCAGTACAGTACGATAATAGTATCACTTATTTTCAATACTTTCTAACAAAATATAGTATATAAATAAAAGTAGTAATATACAATAATTATTACGTAAATAATTTAACCTAAAACTTAAACTATTTCACTATCGTTTTTAAATTGTAAATATACAATAACATTATTTGTACATAATCATCTTACATTTTAATATTAAATGAAATATTTAATATTTACATACATACATAAATTATATACATATTTCACTTACCTTTACCTCTTGTTTGCGACAACCGGCACTTACAAAGTAATTTTATTTTAATGTCAAATGTTTAAACACTGTAAAATACATATAGTTCAATGTTCACTAGTTTTATTTCACACAACTAGTCATTTGTAAACAATGTACACACATTATAATTGTTTATTAAACAAAATAAAAATTGCTTCAAACAAATTTTACTGCATTTCACTTAACATCAGCACACCCGGCAAACAACTGATGATCGATAATTCACGACGAAAGACGAAGGTCTTTGTTCAAACAGGATTACTCGTATCTACATAAATTTTATTTTCAGTTGATGGATGCTTTCTTTTAGTGAAGTTTGTGATTTATTTACAGTGTCGTGTTATTTAGTGTAATTTTTTTGTGGAACATTATGATGTGAGTATATTATATTTAAATAAATATAATACCCACAGTCCAACCTTTTTTATTTGGTTATTTTTAAGATTAAATAAAGAAAAAAATTAAAGATTTAAAATACAACTTATAATGAAAAACGTAAATAAAATAGATCACGGTATATTACCCATTGCTGGGTATGCCAATCTGCTTTATACACAGATGTCACCTCACGGGCACTCATTGCTATGATCAAATAAAAAACTATTTAGAATTTAGATATGTAGCGATGGTGGTGTATTATATGTATATTCGTACCGTGTGGCCGTTTACCAGGTTACAGTGAAATTGTGATGATTTTTTTGTATGTATAGTTTACGTCGGTAAGTTACTCTTAGTAATAATAACATCTATTATAATATTATTGTACCTTATACTGTTATTTTATAGTGGGTAAGGTAAATTTTAACATTCGTTTAGTTATATTAAAGTCAATGGAATATTGTATTGTTCACAACATTATTTAAAAATTTATAAATGTTAATAAATTATATAACCTACACAAATGGTTAGAAATTTCTACAAAATTCTTTGGAGTGCTTCAAATATAAACTTAAAACTTAAAAAAAAATCTGTTGCGGCCAGCATAATACCTCTCGCTACTTTCGTTTTTTGTTACATAAGTATTGTATTTATTTATTTATTTCTTGTATACCTACACTCTATACCAAAAATTCTACTTATATCTATTCTTTATGTTTAGATTTTTAAATTTTAAATTCATTCTATGAAGAAATTTTGTCCTACTCTTCTAATTTTTCGAAATGTTTCCAATTTATTGTCGGGATTGACAGAATTTCTGAAGGGTATATGTAATATACTTATAATTTTAAATATTTTCTTTTACATTTTATTTTCTCATACATGTTGTATCTAAATAACACTAATTCCCTTTAATAAAGTGATGGATAGATTGCACTCCGATTATTTTCTTATATCGACGTGTAATTTTGTCAATATTTACAACTTACTTGAGAAGAATTTGATAGCTTTTTCGCAGTTCAATGTTACTCTAGCTACAGTGCTGGTGTACATTGTCCCATAATGTTTGAAACAAATTTAAGTCCTTCAACCTAGACTTGTCACCTCCATAATAGTCACAGATCAAGAATTAAGAGATTCTCCAAGTACATTTTTCTTTCATTACTCATTATTTCGATGAGATACAATTTTTCTGTATTTTACGTTGCAGATTGGAGACCATCTTCACTTTCACCTTGTATTTATAACATTTCAATATCGTCTTCCTTCGAGCTGTAGTCTCGCTTATATCTATTCTTTCTATTTAGATTTTTTATATATAAATTCATTCTATGAAGAAAATTTGTCTTACTCTTTTAATTTTTCGAGATGATTCCAATTCATTGTTGGCATTAACAATATTTCTGAAGGGTATGTGTAATATACCTATAATTTTAAATATTTAACTATAAATACAATAAGAAATAATATATGTATATACTTCCCATAAAAATTCTTCGGTAATGTCTCTGTATTTCTGACATTGACATTTATCTGTCACTTACAAACATTTTAATTTTTAAATTGGTTTCTATGGCATTATTTGGGCTGTGAGATTTATGACAACAGATTATTTTATATTTATATTCTATTATCTCTAAATCAATAAAAGATATAATATATTTTTTAAATGTATCGGAGAATTTAATTTTTAATATTTGCGAGAACAAAAATTTAAAAAAATACTATTTAGATTTTTTTAAGAATCTACTACTTCCGGTTGTCCAATCGCTAACAAAACCTTTTCAACTCTTCCCATTAATGTCCGATTGAGAAATTCGTAGTTAAACAGGTTATAGTTTTTGAGAAATCATCCTTCAACATCCACACACATACACACACACACACACACACACACACACACACACATACATACACACATTCACAGACATTATCGTAAAAATGTTAAAATAGGATTGTAGGGACATTAAAGCTTATTTATTAAAATCTGGATATGCGATTTTGAGCATAACTCCAATATCTCTGTTAGCGAGAGGTAACAAAAATTTTGGGCCAAAAAACGGGTCATAATAGTTCAACCGGCATTTTAAGACCCATGTTCTAGTTCGTACTTAGTTTCTAATCTACCGAGACCCTTTACTTTTGGTACAATGGAAAACAACTTGGTAAAAATCCACTGCATACAGTTAAACCTACCTTGCATTACATATGGAACAATACTCACAGAAAAATGTGCATGGCTCAGGGATACAATGCCTAATAGAATTAAAGATGGCATTACTAATAAAGGAGATGTAACCCTATATTAAATGGCGAAATATTTGAATATCATATTCAGTTTTTGTAAGTTTAAAATTTATATTTTAAATTAGTCAAACGAAATTTGTAGAAATTTCTCACTATTTGCGAAGGTTTTATAATTTATTTGTTAAAATTGTGAACCGGTTTAGGTTAGAGCTTGTATATTTTTCAAAAATTTAATTTTCAAAAAAATAAGGCCGTGATTCATATAAACTTAATCAGGGTTGATTTTAGGTATTGATAATTAGGTCAACTAATATTGACATTGTCAGAAATATCATAAATAATTACATATGATTTTCACTGTAATAATTCTGTAGGAAATAAACTGCTAATAATTACTAATTAATAATTATTTCATACACATTAGCCAAACAATACAATAACGAATATAATTATTGACCTAGACTGTCAAATTACATAATTTAATGCTAGTACATAATTTATACATGGAAAATAAATGGTCATATTTGATGGCATACTATTCTATTAGCGATATAATCACACAAAAATTCAATATTATTATTTATATTCAATTTGTGAAATTAACGTTGGTGTTACAGCTGCAACGCTAAATTCAATTTTGTTATAATTTCGTGGTTTATTTAAAACTGTCACACATGTAAATATCACATAGATATACGTATATTTGTCTGTGTTTATACAATTATAACACTCACTCATTAATATATTTCATCAGGGCCACCGCGTGGAAAATATTCTAGTTAGGCATACGTCAGTTTTTCTGCCTCCCTTCCTCCCATTGTTGCCCCATTTATATTTTTATAATTAATTTCTAAGTATGAAATGATATGTACTTTTGGTTTATACTTCTTTATGTTTATTATTCAATGATGAGTTTTTAGTGAATAAGCATGTTTTAGGGTCTCTATAATACGATTTTACCATTTTTACGATGATGTCTGTCTGTATGTGTGTTTGTCTGTGTGTGTGTGACGAAAGTTTCGGATCGCATAACTTCAAAACCACCATTCCAAAAATTATATTTTTTTCGCATTCTTCAAGTTTACATTCAGAAGAACAACTGATTAGATTTTGGTTATAATTGGTGAACCGGAAGTAGCCCCATTTGAACATTTAACAGTTAAATTTAATTTATTGTCATTTAACGTTATTATAACTTAAAGAATATATTATTCTCTATACGATTTGATTGCATATTATACTTCATACTCAATAAATATAGAGTTAAAGAATTATAAAGAAATTAAATTTTAGAATTCAGCCAGCTATGCTAACCATGAAAATTGTTAATATATTCAAATTGACAGATGTCAGTATCAATAAATGTAAATTAATGTGACAGAGATGAGGATGTTGAAGTAGATGTTGGGGAAGACACGGAAAGATAGGTAAGGAAATAACTCTAGTGTTTCAAGTTTCTAGAAAGATACAAGAGAGATGATTACATTGGTTTGAAAATGTTATGAGGAGAAAAGAAGAATATATATGGGATGAAGAATGAATAGCTTAGTAATAGAAGGTTGAAGAAACAGAGTAAGACCAAAAATAAGATGGAAGGACTGTATTGCGGAAGACTTGAGAGAAAAGGAAATGAATGAGAACGATACGTAAAACAGAAATGAGTGGAAGAAGAAAATAAAAAATAGCGACCCCTAACGAATGGGAAAAGCTAAAGAAGAAGAAGAAGATGTCAGTGTCAAGTGCAATTTGTATAGTTTGTTAATGAAATTATTTTAGAATTTAGAATCTTTTGCAAGAAAATTTATGTATGGAATTTATACATATGACATGAAATTTATTTCGAATGGCGGTACTCAAATTTTTATATCACTGTTAGATTTCGAGTCATCGAGTCAAAGTTAAAGTTTTTATATGGACGCTAAAGTGAAAAAGTAATTATTATTTAAACTTGCCACGATGTATAACTTCTTTATATCAATATATGGGACATTTATTTCTATTGTATATATAAAATTTAAACATTATTTTGGCGTTATTATAGCTATTATTTATGTTTTGTATCGAAAAATAAATAACAGCTGAGCAGCTGAACATTTGAGTAAATGTGTTGACAAAATGGCAGAATGCAAATGTAAAATTCAATAAAAAATTAATTAAAGTTTTACATAAAAAAATAACAAAGGAGCTTCAATTGTATTAATAACAATTTTAAGCAGCAAAAATACAAATGTAGTAAAAACATTTAAAAAAAATCTGATGTGACCAACACAGTACCACCCGCCATTTACCTATATATATAATTTTTATATTACTTTATAAATTTATCCATAAAATATATAGAAAAAGTATTAAAGCAAACTTGTAGAAAATGGAATAATCTTTAATTTTTATAATAACAAATTGAGAAAAAAATACATTTAAAGGTATTTTTCAAGTAAACTGCCATATCCGGTTATCCGTTTGCCACCAAAATCTAATCAGATATTTTCATATTAGAATAAGGTAGAAATACATGGTTTCAAAACACACACGCACGCACGCACGCACGCTCGCACACACACACACACACACACACACACACACACATCATCGTGAAAATGTTAAAAATGGATTCTAGGCACCTTAAAACGTGGTCATTTACCAAAATCTCAACATACCCTATATACCTCCCTTACCAAGGGTAGCGGGAGGTAAAAATCTGATGTGGCCAAAGCACATTACCTTCGTCAATTAAGTGTATTATGTACAAATTTTATATTTCAGTAAAATTATTTCATAAACAATGTAAATTGCACTTGACACTGACATCTTTTTTAGCTTTTCCCACTCGTTAGTGGTCTCTATTCTTGAATTTCTTCATTCACTTATTTTTATTTTGCTTGTTGTCCACATTGAATTCCTTTTCTCTCAAGTTCTTTGCAATACAGCCTTTCCATCTTATCTTTGGTATTCCTCTGTTTCATATACCGTCTACTACTAAGCTGTTCATTCTTCTTCCAATATATTCTTCATCTCTCCTTATGGCATATTCAAAGCAATATAATCGTTTCTCTGGGATCTTTCTAGAAACCTTTATCACTCGAGCCATTTCCCTTATCCTCTCATTCTGTGTTCTATCTTTTTATGTCTTCCCGAACATTCTCTTCTCTCTGCCACATTAATTTTCTTTTCATTAATACTGACATCTGTTAATTAGAATTCACTTAATGTAGTGTAATTTCCGGACCACTCATTTTAAAGGGAAAGTGTCCCGCTACACGACAGTGATGCCAACTTTCCAAAACAAAATTTCCCCATGGCACCAGTGCTTTTGTATCTTTAACATTTCAACCTAATCTTGAGTTAAATTTAATTACAGAAATCAGATAGATTTAGTAGTAAACAAGCTAAAAAAATTTTATTCTTGATTAGGTATCGCAAAAAATGGACTGAGGTTGTTTTTGTCAAAAGCTCCTCACTTCATTCCAAAAGATGATTTTTTGGAAGCTTTTAAGAAGTAGAAGGAAAGGATGGTGAAGTATATTATTGTTGAGGAATTAATTTGAACTTATGCAAAATAAAATTCTAGCGGGATCTTCGCATATATAAGAATTTTTCATTCAAAACAGTTACCTAAAAGTTACTTATGATTGCATAGAAACCGCATTTTATTGTTGATTCTACAATTAAAACAAATGAATATTACTGAAATTTGTGTGAAGCAATTTATCACAGACAAATGAGACATAAAATGTGGAGTGACATATTTATTTATTTTAATTTAAAATGTTATTAATTGAATAATATTGAATTGAATTGTTACATTTTAGATTAAATTTATAATAATTTCAGTGATTTAATTACATGATTATTTAATTAATACACGAATTATAATATTATTTATGTTATTACAATGTAATATTAAAATTTTATTAACAGTGTTAATATTATCATTATCACTGATTTGAAAGCGCATATAAACACAATGCTTTATTGATATTTTTTTTGTTTAAATATGTTTTTATTAATATTCAATTAGTACTTTAGAAATTTTTTGGAAGATCGGTTCGTAGAAAACAGTCATATGTAAATACTTAAAAATTGTTTATGTTTATAATGAGGTTGAAAAAATTGACCTGAAAATTTAAGATTCCTTAGGGATCTTTCTTAGTAGGTACGTATGTTATAAGAGCCGTGTTTATTTATCTACAACTAATAAGGAAACGAAAAATATTTTGCAGTATTTCTATTATATGTTCACAAGATTAATATTTAATTGTTACTGAAATGTGCCTCTCTATGGAGTATAATAATGGCTCATAGTGTGAGAAATGCTCACTGCACATAACTGTCACTTGAATTTAAATATACCTTGTCACTTTAATAGCTATCTGTTTCTTTCACTACACATAGTAAATGAAATGGCGCCTGCAACTGCTAGCTGGACTGTCAAACGAAACGTCAAAAATATTGCAGTCACTAAAATATCGATATTCTTGGTGAAAATTTGCATCGTTAGACATTTTAGCTTCAATAAAAGCTTTTGTAACTTCTTTCGAGAAGTTTCATAAAGTTGTCAAAGACTTCTCTCACATTTTACGTTTAAATTTAGAAAAGAAAACTCTTGGATCTCAGTAGGGAAGCACGTAACCATAACTCCCGTCATTTATTGGCTTACTATTGGAATATTGTAGGTTATTATTCAATTTTACTTATTTTACCTTTTTACGAATTTGTTTTTCATTTTCCTTCTTATAAACAAATAAACTAAATCCAACAATGTAAATATCAACAAAGTACATATACATTTGTTTGTTACTTATTATTATTACTTATTTATTTATTATTTATTTTCACATAGCCACCTAGATTATTTGAATAAAAAGTATTTCTCATATATCTCAATTATCTTTTTTTTCTCCAATTTTTTCAAATGCATTAATAAAAACTAATACGGTTTATATTTAGTGACGTAATTATGGGTTGCTATTTAAAAAAAAAAGTTGATAGTTGTATCTTGTAAACCTGAGTTTATAATAAAATATCTATATCTGCCATCAAATATTATGTTTAAAATAAAAAAAAAATTATATAAGCAATTTCTTTCTTTTACTTATAATAAATAAAGTTAAGGGAGGGGGCATCTTTCCAGACTCATCCTGTATTAATATCCTTGAAAAATACACAATTTATGCCATGGAAAATAAAACAATAATTTATGTTTGTTGTTTGTGACATATTTGACATCTCTTAAATTTATTATTGTTTCTATAATAATAGTAAGACTAGAATAAAAATATTACAAATTCTAATAATAATAATAATAAATTAAAAAAAATGTCAAATTATTGTTTTATTTTCCATAGCACTCTGATAATTGCCTTAAATTGTGTATTTTCTTTTGCTTATAACTCGTACATAAGAAACAGTTGAGCAATCATTTTGTACTTTTTCACATACTACGATTAACTTCACGCATTGGAGTAGAAAAATTATTTATTTAGTTCTATAATATTGATTAGTGAGTTGAAATATTCTTTAATAAATAAGTTGTTCAAAATGTTCATCATAATCTACTGCATTACGTCTTGATTTATCTTTATTTACGTCTTCAACTATTTGATTAAAACTGTAGATAGCGAAAACTTTAGTACTGTCCTATACTTGCTCAAATCCGTGTTGACAGTAGTGTACAAAACAGCAATATGTTTTTTGTGCATGCGTGAAGTATTTAGTATTTAAAGTATTTTAGTTACTTTAAAAACTTTTGGATACTTTAAGTATCAAAAGGTATTTGAAGTACTTTTTTAGAAAAAATAAGTTTTTTAAGTACATTACTTAATTTTGAGAAGTATTTTAAGTAAAGTATTGTAAATACTGAATGTATTTAAAGTAATACTCCCAGTAATTTTACTTTAAGTAGTCCTCAACTCTGTACTAGGATTAGAGTAAAATCACCCTCTACGCGTAATATGGGTACTGCAACTAATCAAAACAAATTATGTTGCAACTTTAGTACCATTTGAATATTTGTGTAAATATGCTGAAGTGCAACATTCATCCGAATATGAAAATTTAATTTGCTGTAGTATGAAAATACCTTCCGACGGTATGAATGTGTAGTATATAATTTATTGCTAGTGAAATCGGGCAGGAGTTGTAACGGATTTCTGTATTAAATGGAGATTCATTTCGCTTTATAACAAAGCGTTGAAATTTTAATCAAATCGCTACTCTTTATGAAAAGTAGGTTCATAGTTTTTCTGCCTGTAATCAGTTCTTTAAAAAGATATATGAATTCTATAGCACGTTTTTAATTAATTTTTCAGTTCATAGCTGGTTTGCATGTTAAATATTTAGTGAAATATTAAAGTTTGTGTAAATAAAAATTAAATATATGAAAAGACTTTACTCGTATATTCGAAATAAATTAAGAAAGTGTGAAAAGATAATGTCAGCCACATGGATTTGAACCATGGACCAATACTTTGCCGGAGTACCGCTCTACCAACTGAGCTATGGCCAACCTATCCAATGGCTAGCATTATCTTCCACTTTAGCCGCTAATGTATCTCTCTATGGAGAATACAGTTTGTGTCACGTTGTATGATGTGGGGTTGGATAACCACTACATTTAAACATCATTGTGGACATGTCAGAAATTACTCATGGCCCTATCGGTCCAGTTTTTGAAATTAACGTAGAGTTAACAGTCTATATTTTCGAAATAAATTAAGAAAGTGTGAAAAGATAATGTCAGCCACATGGATACTCGTATACTTACGCACAGAAATTTAATTTTCTTTAATCCTTTGTACAGCAGTGGAATGCTGTCTTTTCATTATTAATTTTAGTTGTATTTTTCAATGGACGAAAATATAAAGCAACGTAAAATTAATTAAAAATATCTGATGTGGCCAGCACAATACCTTCCGTCAATCCTGTGTATTATGTATAAATTCCATACATAAATTTTCTTGCAAAAGATTCCAAATTTCCAGTAAAATTATTTCATAAACAAACTAAGCAAACTGCACTTTACATTGACATCTTCTTCTTCTTTAGCTTTTCCCATTCGTTAGGGGTCGCTATTTTTTATTTTCTTCTTCCACTCATTTCTGTTTTGCGTGTCATTCTCATTCAGTTCCTTTTCTGTCAAGTCTTCTGCAAAAGAGTCCTTCCATCTTATCATTGGTCTTCCTCTGTTTCTTCAACCTTCTATTACTAAGCTATTCATTCTTCTTCCAATATATTCTTCATCTTTCCTCATGACATATTCAAACTAATGTAATCGTCTCTCTTGTATCTTAGAAACTTGTAATATTAAAGTTATTTCCTTACCTATCTTTCCGTGTCTTCCCCAACATCTACTTCCACATCTTCATCTCTGCCAAATTCATTTACTTTTCATTGTCAATTGAATTATCTGAATATATTAGCAGTTTCCATGGTTAGCATAGCTGGCTGATTTATGAAATTTAATATCTTTATAATTCTTTAACTCTATATCTATTGAATATGAAGTTATCAAATGCAATCAATTTGTATAGAGAATAATAATATATTCTTTAAGTTATAATAACGTTAAATGTTAATAAATCATATTTAACTGTTAAAATCTTCAAATGAGGCTAATTCCGGTTGACCAATTATAACCAAAATCTAATCACTTGTTCTTCTGGATGTAAACTTGAGGAATACGAAAAAAATATAATTTTTAGAATCGTGGTATTGAAGTTATGCGATCCGAAATTTTCGTCACACACACACCGACACACACACATACATATATACATCGTAAAAATGGTAAAATCGTATTATAGGGACCCTAAATCATGCTTATTCACTAAAAATTCATCATTGAATTTTTTGATCAAAGACAACACACCTTCCTTACCTAAAGGTGACGAAGGGTAAAAATCTGTCATTTATGTGTATTATGTACAAATTCCATACATAAATTTTCCAGTAAAATTATTTCATAAACAAACTACGTAAATTTCACTTGACACTGACGTTTTCTTCTTCTTCTTCTTTTTTAACTTTTTCGTTTAGAGGTCGCTATTCTTGATTTTTTTCATCCACTCATTTCTATTTTGCTTGTCGTCCTCATTCAGTTCCTTTACTCTCAAGTCTTCCGCAATACACTCCTTCCGTCTTCTCTTTGGTCTTCCACTGTTTCTTCTACCTTCTACTACTAAGTTGTTCATTATTCTTCCAGTCTCCTCATGACAAGTCCAAACCAATGTAATCGTCTCTCTTGTTTCTACCTTCTATCACTCGAGCCATTTCCCGTATTCTCTCATTACTTATCCTATCTTTCCATGTCTTCCCCAACATCCATCTTAACATCTTCATCTCACTGCCACATTCATTTTCTTTTCATTGACACTGACATCTGTCAATTAGAATTTTCTTAATATAGTAGCTGTTTCAATGGTTATAGCATAGCTGGCTGATTTATGAAATGTAATTGATTTATAATATTTAAACTCTATATCCATTGAATGTGATGTATTAAATGCAATTCAAATATTCTTTAATATTTATAATATTATTATATGTCAAAAATGATATTTAATTTGATATATGTACTGTTCAAAAGAGACAAAGTACAACTTATAAAACTCTGATGAAAATCCATTTATCATTTATAGGTACGTTTGTACATTTTTAAATAAACGCTATCATAATGGAATTGTAAACTGTTATAGACGTTTTTTCTTCATTTATCTGTGATTCTTTTATGACTTATAGACTACTTTTATTTTTTAATAATCGAGTTGCGATTGCGAATCTTTTCTATGCGGAATTTTAGTTAGAAAGTGTCGGTTTGAATTGAATATGATCGGGGGTAGTTGGTATTTGAAAATGAAATCGACGTTCGATTCCAATGAACTTTATTAAACTGTCGGTGGATGATTTCCATTAACCCCCTTCCTCTCTGCCGTGATTATTGTTTGATCGGACAATGGTGGATCTTTCATTTAGTGTTATTCCAATTCATCCTCTTCCAATTAGTGCTAATATTTTCCTTTACGTTTGATGATATATACTTTTAATTTGAAATCTGTTTGCGTAAATACGAGGTTGATTTATGTTCTTATCTACGTAGCCAAAAGGGAAAATAAAGCAATATTTTAAATAATTGATGATTAACTTAGGTCTTTAGAATTATTCAAGAAAAAAAAATAGTATTGTAACGTTTATTTATTTGAGTGAAGTGTAAAGGTCAGAGAATTATTAATAATTAAAATAAATGTTAATTAAACGATAAATAAATATTAAAAATCTGTTGTGGCCAGCACAATACCTTTCGCCACTTCCGTTTTTGGTTACATAGGTGTAGGGCGCGAGCAGTAATGTGACATTCTTGGCCTTGACAAGCAGATATGGGGACCCGTGTCAGAATGACAAGTAGTAATTATATACATAGATGTCAAATGTCAGAATTTTTCTAAATTCACATAGTTAATTTGTCACCAGGAGTGTGGAATTTACTTGTTGAGGAAAATAAGCCCCATGGAATTAAAAAATCACTAAATTTAGAATGAAAAATTATGATATTAGACATCTATGTACATAATTACTAGCTATCATTCTGACATGGGCCCCATATCTGCTTGTCAAGACCAACAAAGTGACATGACTGCTCGTGCCCTATTGTACTTAACATTTCTTGTATACCTACACTCTACACTAAAATTATACATACATCTATTCTTTATATTTAGATTTTTTAATTTTTAATTGTCTATGAAGAAATTTTGTCCTCTTCTAACTTTTCGAAATATTTCTAATTCATTGTCGGGATTGACAGTATTTTTAAAGGGTATGTGTAATATACCTATAATTTTAAATATTTAACTATTAATACAATAAGAGATATAATAATGTATGTACTTCCAGAAAAAATCTTCAGTACATCTCTGAATTTTTGACACTTTGACATTTATCTGACAGTTATAAACATTAAATTTTTCAATAAGTTTCCTTGACATTATTTGGGCTGTGAGATTTATTACAACAGATTATTATATAACTTATATTTCTTTTTTTCCAAATCTATAAAAGATATAATAAACTATTTATATGTATCAGATAGAATTTACTCTTCTTTAATAAGCAAGAACAAAAAATTTCAAAAACTAATATTTAGAAGATTTTTTTTAAGAATCTGCTACTTCCGGTTGTCCAATTATTACCATAACCTTTTCAGCTCTTCTCAGTAATGTCTGATTGAGAAATACGTAATTATACAAATATTAAGTATTATAGTTTTTGAGAAATTGTCCTTCCAACCGACTCACACACATACACACACACACACACACACACACACACATACACACACACACACACACAGAGGCATCATCGTAAAAATATTAAAATCTAGGGACCTTAAAACATGCTTAATCATTAAAATCTGGATATGCCATTTTTAGCATGAATCCAATACCTCTCTTAGCGAGAGGTAAAAATATATTAATAAATATCACAATGATTAAATAAATAATATAAACACTAATTTAAGACTAAAAATCTGTTGTGGCCAGCACAATACCTCTCGCCACTCCTTTTTTTGGTTACATAAGTATAGGGCGCGAACAGTCATGTTACATTGTTGGTCTTGACAAGCAGATGTGGGGGCCCGTTTCAGAATGATAATTAGTCATTATGTTTCATTCAGAATTTCAAGATTTTCTAAATACACGTAGTTAATTTGTCACCAGGAGTGTGGAATTTACTTGTCGAGGAAAATAAACCATATGGAATTGGAAAATCACTAAATTTAGAATGAGAAATTATGATACTTACATCTATATACATAATTACTAGCTATCATTCTGACATGAGTCCCCATATCTGCTTGTCAAGGCGCCCTATTGTATTTAACATTTCTTGTATACCTACATTCTACACCAAAAATTCTACTTACATATATCTATTCCTTATATTTAGATTGTTTAATTTTAAATTAATTTTCTGAACAAATTTTGTCCTCTTCTAATTTTTCGAAATGTTTCCAATTCATTGTCAGGATTGACAGTATTTTTGAAGGATATATGTAATAGATCTAAAATTTTAAATATTTAAGTATTAATACATTAAGAAATAATATAATGTGTGTACTTCCCAGAAAAACTCTTTAGTAATATCTACGAATTTCTGACACTGACATTTATCTGTCAGTTACAAAAAAAAAAAAATTTCAACTATTTTCCATGGCATCCTTTCGGCTGTAAAATTTATTATAGGTAACATTATATTATATATTATATTTCTTTTATCTCTAAATCTATAGAATATATAATAAAATATTTAAATGTATCAGATAGAGAATTTAATTTTCTTTAATATTACCAAGAAAAATTTTCAAAAAATATTATTTAGAAGATTTTTTTTCAAGAATCTTCTACTTCCGGTTGTCCAATTGTTACCAAAACCTTTTCAGATCTTCCCATGAATGTCCGATCGGAAAATACGTAGTTAAACAATTTTTAAGTCTTATAGTTTTGGAGTAATCGTCCTTCCAACATCCTACATACATACACACATACATCCACACACACACACACAGACATCATCGTAAAAATGTTAAAATCGGATTGTAGGGACCTTAAAACGTGCTTATTCAATAAAATCTGGATATGCGATTTTTAGCATGAATGCAATACCTCTCTTAGCGAGAGGTAAAAATATTATTTATATCACTAATTATTTATTTTGACTCGACTTGCTAGACTTCACTAATTGAACTGAACTGCATTCTATACTGGACTCTACGAACTCCTCGCGCAGAGTTGCATAGCTTTTATAACTCTCTTTCATTCTAGAACATTCCAATATATTTGCCGTAACTTTGCAGAACATTAGAACAAAATGTCAGGCAAGGGAAATTAAGCCCCTATCTATTTATTCATGTGCACGCTCACGTCAACCAACCGAGGCGAGCGGCAACTACGTTATCGCCTTCCGAGAATTTTACGACTACGTGTTCGGCCAGTGGCGTCGGTCGCGTGTTCGTTAGACTCAGTGGCATCGACTGCGCATGCAACATTATTTTTAAAATAGTTCATCAAATAATTATTTAGTCCACGGTATTGTAAGATTGTTTAACATAAATAAAATGTAAGGTTTTTTAAATTATGCCACGAGTTTGCAGTGGCTAAATTATTCCGTTCGCCGTCTTTCATATTCCTACGTAAAATGCCTTTGCTGACCACAGTGTTTTTATTTTGCCGGTAATTGGAAATTGAACCAGTAATTCTAAGCTGCCAGCGTTTTCCTGCCTGTATTTATTATTTATTATTTTTGAATTGCATGTCAGATTCGTTATAATTTTTCGTGGAAATTTTCAGGCTAATATTTTTTGATGTGGTTGACTGTTTTTATTTTGGCGGGAGGAGTGTTTTTGATTTCTCTATTAATTTTTTAAATTCAATTAGCGTATTCGAGTTCCAGGATGTAATTGACTTTTGACATTTTGGTGCAGTGATGGAAATAGAATAAATATGTGCATTCGACAGGTTAGTGGGAAAATTTTCCTGACAGTTATGGACGACAATTGTCATTGATTTCTTTTCAAACACGTGCGGCTGCATATATTGACTTCATTTGCAGCGCTTTCTTCTTTTTTCAAATTTGGTTTAATTGAATTCCGATATTTACGTATATAACTATATTATTCATAAGTTGTTATAAATCAATAAGAATGCGTGATTTTCCTTAGTTACGAGTACCATGTAACATTTGTCACAAAAGTTTTCAGATTTTTTTTTTTTCGATTTATGATACTGTGGTTTAAGGAAAGTATTTACTGGTTTAATACTACAATAATTAACGTAGTTTTAAGCTTTACCATTCATACTTAATATAGAGCTAGTGCCCATATTCTTCTATACGACGAAGTTTAGTTCCGACTTTGCCTCATGAGTCTTTGACAAGATTCAAAGTTTATTTCACATACCTTTTGAAAAATCCTCCTTAAATGTTTTTATTTTAAGGCTTCTACACATAGTTGCACATATCGCCGTGCTAGAACAATACTACGACAACTTAAAAAATCTGATGTGGCCAGCACATAACCTCTCGCCGTATATTTTACCTGGCTCTATTCATAAAGCAAAGAATATTTTCTTTAGCATTTTATTTTTTCATACATGTTGTATCTAAATAACACTAATTCCCTTTAATAAAGTGATGGATAGATTGCACTCCGATTATTTTCTTATATCGACGTGTAATTTTGTCAATATTTACAACTTACTTGAGAAGAATTTGATAGCTTTTTCGCAGTTCAATGTTACTCTAGCTACAGTGCTGGTGTACATTGTCCCATAATGTTTGAAATAAATTTAAGTCCTTCAACCTAGACTTGTCACCTACATAATAGTCACAGATCAAGAAATAAAAGATTCTCCAAGTACATTTTTCTTTCATTACTCATTATTTCGATGAGATACAATTTTTCTGTATTTTACTGTAATGTTTTTATTTATATGGGTGAAGTGTAAAACATAGACAAATATTATTAACTAAAAGAATACGTTTATTAAACGGTAAATGATTAAGGATTAAATATTAAAAGATAATAAAAACAACTAACACTATGATTAAATAATTATAAACACTAAGAATATTATTAAATGCTTAAACACTACGATTATTTATCTAACTAACATTTATATCACTGCACTTATTTATATAACTACATTTATTTATGTTAACAACTGTTAAACTATTTATTTATATCACTGAGTTCATTTCTGGTTGCTTGTATAAATGAGACTCTCTCCCGCTGTTCTCCCGACGGTATTTATACAGCCCCTATCATTCTAGAACTCTTCTAAAGCGACAATGACCCGTATACAAAGGAATGAGGTCACGGCGCAATTAACCTGTCTCAGCGCGTCGGGGATTGTATTATCGATCTGGTACGTTCTTTCGAAGGGATTACGTCATTGTTCGCGAACATGCTATCAGTAGCGGCGCATGCATACTTTTCTCTCAGGGGCGCACGTCACACTGCCCCCTCCTTAAGACTGTTTCGTCCCGGAACAGTTCTCGATGGCAATATCTGCACGTATTACCCTTGGTACATTTGGAAGTCGACGTGGTACACCAAACCCGCATACACACTCTTTGACTAAGGTTTCAGCGACCGCGATGGCAACCTAATTGGTGAAGTAGTCCATGACAACCACGATGTATTTATTTCCGTCTTCTCTTTCTGGAAATGGTCCGGCCACGTCAATCGCAATGCGCTCAAATGGACTGCCAACGTTGTTTTGACGCATTGGACTTTTCGTCGTCTATGAGGGCCGTTGCTTCCAGCGCAAACCACACATTTCTTCCACCAGTCTTTAACGTCTTTCTTACACTTAACCCAGTAAAATCGCTGACGCAATCTTTCTAATGTTTTGTTGACTCCCAAATGGCCACCTCCAGATCCGTCATGGATCTCTTTTAACACGTCTGGTACTCTACTCTTAGGAATGACCAACTGAGTTCTCTTCTCAGTTCCATGGCATTCTCAACCACACGCTTTAACAGGCCATCAATCACCATGGAGTCACATTGCGCCCAGTACGATTTTACAATCTGTGACTGTGGTGCAACATCTTCCCATATGGGTTTGCTCTCGTCTCTTTCCATTCCAGTAATATTTTCAAAGTCGGGTCCTTGCGTAGTCCATCGGGCTGCCAACTATCGTCGACTACTGTTATCCTGGAAATGGTGGAATGTTTTCCTTCCAGTCGACTACCATGTTTGCCTCCATCTTGGCATGGCCTTCTGAACAATGCGTCGACGTTACTTCCCTTTCTTTTAAGTTCCTTTCTCTGTCTTGGCTTTCTTCTTCCTTGTGGTGAGAGGTATGTCATCGTCGTCATCGTTATCTGACTCGAGTTTTCGTTTCCCACTCGAGCTGTCCATACGAATCGCCAAGGGCACGTCTTCCCCGCTGTCTTCAGGCCCCATTCCAAAGTCCTTAGATTGCAATCGCAGCTGCTCGTCGGAGAACTATTCATTTCCGGTTGGCTTTCCTCTACATCTGGAATTTCTTCCTAGATTTCTTCTTTAATTCCTTGCTGAGCACGCTCTCTTTCCTCTCATGCGTTCTCTTTCTTTTTTTTTTCGCTTCCGTCTTCTTTCTTCATATCCATCCTTGACATCAACGGATTCGTCCTTTACCTCTAGTATTTCTGCCTACATTTCTTTTTTTTAATTTCTTACTGAGCACGCACATTTTCTCTCTCGTGGTCTCTTTCTTTTTCGCTTCCGTCTTCTTTTGTAACAGCGGAATCTCTTCCTTCTAGCAAACACTTCATTTATAATTCGTCGCACTTTTTCATCCATGCCTTCGGTGTTTACATTTCTCTTAGCATAAATATTACGCACCCGCAATTGGTTACGTGAAACTTGTTTGGCAGCTTCACGATCTGATACATATGAGAGTGCGTCAACCATAGTTTTTGGGCGGCCGAATTGCAGTACTTGTTGAGTATTGCTATCTCGTACTCCAGAGATGAGTGCCTGAATGGCCAGGTACTCCAAATCGCTGTCAGGAGTTATACGATGTGTGAGATGAACCAAACGAGTTACATCGGCTCCAAATTCTTGAAGGCTTTCTTCAGTTTTTCTAGAAGTCTTCTCCCATCCTTGTTTCAATGTTTGTTCCAGGAATCCAGAGTTCTCCAATTTCCGCTCCAACATATGCTTTATGATTCCAGAAGTCTCCTCTACTCTTCCAGGATTCACCACCAATTCCAGTTCCAATTTCTGCTCCAGAATTTCATAATTCTCCTCTACTCTTCCAGAATTCGCCTCCAATTCCTCTTCCAATTTCTGCTCAAAAATTCCAAAACCTTCTTTGGCTTTTCTAAAACTCTCATTCAATTCACGTTCCATTGTTCTAGAATGTTCCATTAATTCTTCTTCCAGTGCTCCGGAATTTTCCTCCGCTTTTCCAGAACTTTCCTCCAATTCCCTCTCTAATATTCTAGAAAGTTCCATTAATTCTTCTTCCAGTGCTCCGGAATTTTCCTTAACTTTTCCAGAACTTTCATGCAATTCTCTTTCCAATTTTCTAGAATATTCCTTTATTTCTTCTTCCAGTACTCGGGAACTTTCCTCCGCTTTTGTAGAACTTTCCGTCATTCTTCGCTCCGCACTTCTAGAGCTTTCTTGTAATTTTTCAGCGAATAATTTGCAATCATCGAATAAGCCACACGAAACTTCGAATAAGTAATCGTCAGGATTTTCACCAGCTTCGATTAAAGCTTGCCGCAGTCTTTCTTGAAGCTCTATTTTCCCTCCTGTTGCATCCAAATCCAGTTCTTCCACTTCCGTCCTGAGATCACGTACTTTCAAATCACTTAATTTTAATAGTTTAGGCATTTTATTTATTTTTATTTACACTTCACAGTTATGAACAATCCCATTTCTGACACCAATTGTAATGTTTTTATTTATATGGGTGAAGTGTAAAACATAGGCAAATATTATTAACTAAAAGAATACGTTTATTAAACGGTAAATGATTAAGGATTAAATATTAAAAGATAATAAAAACAACTAACACTATGATTAAATAATTATAAACACTAAGAATATTATTAAATGCTTAAACACTACGATTATTTATCTAACTAACATTTATATCACTGCACTTATTTATATAACTACATTTATTTATGTTAACAACTGTTAAACTATTTATTTATATCACTGAGTTCATTTCTGGTTGCTTGTATAAATGAGACTCTCTCCCGCTGTTCTCCCGACGGTATTTATACAGCCCCTATCATTCTAGAACTCTTCTAAAGCGACAATGACCCGTATACAAAGGAATGAGGTCACGGCGCAATTAACCTGTCTCAGCGCGTCGGGGATTGTATTATCGCTCTGGTACGTTCTTTCGAAGGGATTACGTCATTGTTCGCGAACATGCTATCAGTAGCGGCGCATGCATACTTTTCTCTCAGGGGCGCACGTCACATTACGTTGCAGATTGGAGACCATCTTCACTTTCACCTTGTATTTATAACATTTCAATATCGTCTTTCTTCGAGCTGTAGTCTCGCTTATATCTATTCTTTCTATTTAGATTTTTTATATATAAATTCATTCTATGAAGAAAATTTGTCTTACTCTTCTAATTTTTCGAGATGATTCCAATTCATTGTTGGCATTAACAATATTTCTGAAGGGTATGTGTAATATGCCTATAATTTTAAATATTTAACTATAAATACAATAAGAAATAATATAATGTATGTACTTCCCGGAAAAAAACTTCAATAATGTCTCCGGATTTCTGACACTGACATTTATCAGTCAGTTACAAACATTCAAATTTTCAACTATTTTCCATGGCATTCTTTCGGCTGTAAAATTTATTAAAACAGATTATTTTATATATTATATTTCTTTTATCTCTAAATCTATAGAATATATAATAAAATAATTAAAAGTATCAGATAGAGAATTTAATTTTATTTAATATTACCAAAAAAAAAATTCAAACAATATTATTTAGAAGATTTTGTTTCAAGAATCTTCTACTTCCGGTTGTCCAATTGTTACCAAAACCTTTTCAGATCTTCCCATGAATGTCCGATTGGGAAATACGTAGTTAAACAAATATAAAGTCTTATAGTTTTTGAGTAATCGTCCTTCCAACATCCCACACACACACACACACACACACACACACACACACACACACACACACACACACACACACACACACACACACACACACACACACACACACACACACACACACACACACACACACACACACACACACACACACACACAGACATCATCGTAAAAATGTTAAAATCGGATTGTAGGGACCTTAAAACGTGCTTATTCAATAAAATCTGGATATGCGATTTTTAGCATGAATGCAATACCTCTCTTTGCGAGAGGTAAAAAGTTAGTTTCGAGATAATTGCGTTTTAAAGTTTCAAATCAACTTATTTTTATTATTAATAAGGATAAACAAAATATTTTCCAAAATTTGTTAAACCTTTATACTGGCTTAAAGACAGTGCATTTGAATTTTGTAAAAGTTTGTAAACTCTCCAAAAAAACTCAAAATTCTAAGTTATACTTGTCTTGCACAAATTTATTTCTTTAACATTTCAATTTGTTCTATTTTAAGCGTTAAGTTGACTTTGTATTGCACTTAAATTTTGTTTATTAACTGTAAATTATACTACTTTTGTCAAATATGTCTTTCTTTTGCCTAAGTTTTATGTTTATTTATTGTAAAAATTCATTACTTGACTTGACTTGACTTGATTTTCTATCGTTACTACTTGACTTGATCAAGCTATTTCAAGCAAATTGAAGCTACTTGATTACGAACCGATTATGTACGAAAACGCGCGAATCAGTAGAATCGTAACGCATATGTTATATATGTTATGCTGATTCACTACTGCAAGTGCCTGTGCAGAGCTTTAAAAAATTCACCCAATAGTGGAATATATACTAGAATGATCCGAGAATATGTCGACAAAATTTGAAGTCCTAATCATTATTATTTATTTATTTATTTAATATTTATTTAATACAAATGGGAGAACCAACAGCTCAATAGAGACCAAATAAAGGTTCTCACTTATTAGGTATTACAACTTACGAATAGTATAGCAAACAGAACTTAACTTAAAGAATCTTTAACACATTTCTTGAAACTATGAAGAGATAAATTAAATAAATCCAAATGAATAAATTGATTGTTGTAGATTGACATTATTCGATTTATGCAAGAGAGTTTATAGTTATTAGTATTACTATGTGGCAACTTGAATAAATTACAAGATCTCATATATTTAGCTGGAACATATATAGAGAATAGAGGAATAATATTACCGGAATAAAGCAGATTGTTGAATATTTTAAATAGGAACAGCATATCGAAATATGTTCGTCTACTCTCTAAACTACTCATATTAAACCTTTCTAATTTGTTTACATAACTCGGATAGTCTACTCTAAACTTAAAGCATAATAAATTAATAAATTTTTTCTGAACATTTTCAACTAAATTAATATTTTTTTTGTATTGTGGATTCCACACTACAGACGCATATTCTAATTTTGAGCGTACTAGCGAATTATACAAACAAATCAACGTATCAGGATTTTTGAATAATTTACTTTGTCTAAAGATAAAGCCCAAGATACGGAATGAATCTTTACAAATTTTGTCGATATGTGCTGTCATTAAGAGTTTAGGGTCATATAATACGCCTAAATCTCTTATTGCAGATTTAACCTCTAAATTAAGATTGTTAATTTGATAATTATATGAAATTATATTTAAGTTTCGAGTAAAGTTCATGACATAACATTTGGAGGGGTTGAGATCTAGGTAATTTTGTGTACAGTATGTATACAGTTGTAAAAGATCGCTTTGTAAAGCAATGCAATCATTAATATTAGTAATGGTTCTAAATAATTTCAAATCATCTGCGTATAATAAAAAGTTTGAATTTTTGAAACAGTGCGATATATCGTTAATAAATAAGTTAAAAAGCAAGGGGCCTAGATGTGAACCTTGCGGTACGCCCGAGGAAGCTAATATTGAATATGATTTAAAACCATTACAATACACTAATTGCGATCTGTTTGTAATGTAGGATTCGATCCATCTCAATAGCGAACCATGAATTCCAAGCGCATGAAGTTTAAAAATCAGAGTAGGATGGTGAAGCCGATCAAATGCCTTGCTAAAGTCAGTATAAATGGTATCTACCTGTAACCTTTTGTCCATATTTGAGGTAATGAATTCGGTAAAAGGAATCAAGTTAGTTAAAACAGATCTCTTTGAACAAAAACCGTTTTGTTGGGGAATTATTTCACTCTCTAAATTATATTTTAATTCCTTTACAATCAGAGATTCAAATAACTTAGGAATAATAGACAGAATAGAGATGGGCCTATAGTTTGTCACGTCATTAATATTCCCAGATTTGTGAATTGGAGTGATACGAGAGACCTTCCAAATATCTGGAAAAATGCCTGATTTTAGTGATTGGTTAAATAAGATATATAACGGCTTTGCAAGGTAAAAGGCACAGGTTTTGATAAATTTGGCAGGAATTTCATCAGGCCCTCCTCCTTTGGATGTATCCAAAGATAATAATTCATTTAAAATTGTTTCAAAATTAAGATAAATAGAACCCAAATTAGTGACACAGTTGGAAACATCATTATGGATATTTATAATAGAATTATCATTTGTAACATACACAGATTTAAAATAATCGGCAAATATATTAGGAACTTCAGAACTGTTATTGGCAACATGATCTAGATAATGAACAGTATTGGGGATACCACTATTTTGTCTCAAAGTTTTAGAGTAACTCCAGAGTTTTTTAGGATTAAGTTTTAAGTTAGTTTCAACATTCGAGATATAGTTATTGTGGTCTTCTTTTATCTTACATTTAACTCTGAAACGTAATTGAGAGAAAATGAGGTAGTCGCTTCTGTTCTTGTACACCTTCCACTTTTTGAAAAATTTGTATTTTTCTTTTAACATTTTCCTTAAAGATATAGAAAACCACTGAGGATAGGAACTTTTATTGACAAATTTAGCGGGAACATAATCTCTAATGAGATCGCGGATAATACAATAGAATGTGTCAACATTAACATTTACATTTTCATCGCTAAGTTTTACCTCCCAATTTATTACGGAAAGTTTATAAATAAGATCTTTATAATTACATTTATTGAAATTGTAAATGTATGAAATATTCGATGGAAAATGAGAGAGAAAAGTAAATTTAGATTTATTTCCAAAGGTGGATGGTGTACGTCCATGTTAGATATATGAAAATCGCAATAATTAACTGTACAATTCGAATTACATAATACAAGATCTATATAATATTATTTTTGTTTTTAACATTGTTAAATTGTAATAAATTACAAACATTAATTGTATTAATTAGCTCAATGTAAACTTCATTTCTACTAACAGTCAGGGGTTCAAGATAGTTTTGTTTAGGAGTCCAATTAATTTGGGGTAGGTTGAAATCACCAGCAACTAGGAAAATATCATCATGGCACGTTGAGCAGATTTCACTGAGCTTATTGAAAAAATGACTGTAGATTTCGGAACTCGATGATGGTGGAATATAAACACAACAGACGTGTATTTTGCGTTTCGGTAGCAATAACGTTACCCATATGTCTTCTGCAGGGGAGCACCAGGACTGTTGTAGTTTAGATTATTAAGATAACTGTAGATGGTTCTAGTATATATTCTAATAATGAATGGATTTTTTAAACCTCTTAATATCTCGGAGAAAAATAAAGTTCCAAAATGTACCAAAACCGAATATTATTTAAATGGGAAAAAAATCAGGAACATTTAGGCACGGTGAAATATTAAAATTAAGCGGAGTCATTGCCAGTAAATTTTTATTTATTTATTTTGGAACTAATTTAAGTTCAACCATAACTATAAATAGTTTATGTTAATTCATATATTATACTTTTAAATATTTTTTTAATTTTTACCTCTCGCTAAGAGAGGTATTGCATTCATGCTAAAAATCGCATATCCAGATTTTATTGAATAAGCACGTTTTAAGGTCCCTACAATCCGATTTTAACATTTTTACGATGATGTCTGTGTGTGTGTGTGTGTGTGTGTGTGTGTGTGTGTGTGTGTGTGTGTGTGGTGTGTGTGTGGTGTGTGTGTGTGTGTGTGTGTGTGTGTGTGTGTGTGTGTGTGTGTGAGTGTGTGTGTGTGTGTGTGGTGTGTGTGTGTGTGTGTGTGTGTGTGTGTGTTGTGTGTGTGTGTGTGTGTGTGTGTGTGTGTGTGTGTGTGTGTGTGTGGTGTGTGTGTGTGTGTGTGTGTGTGTGTGTGTGTGTGTGTGTGTGTGTGTGTGTGTGTGTGTGTGTGTGGGTGTGTGGGTGTGTGTGTGTGTGTGTGTGTGTGTGTGTGTGTGTGTGTGTGTGTGTGTGTGTGTGTGTGTGTGTGTGTGTGTGTGTGTGTGTGTGTGTGTGTGTGTGTGGTGTGTGTGTGTGTGTGTGTGTGTGTGTGGTGTGTGTGTGTGTGTGTGTGTGTGTGTTGGAAGGACGGTTACTCAAAAACTATAAGACTTAAAATTTGTTTAACAACGTATTCCCAATCGGACATTCATGGGAAGATCTGAAAAGGTTTTGGTAACAATTGGACAACCGGAAGTAGAAGATTCTTGAAAAAAAATCTTCTAAATATTATTTTTTGAAAAATTTTCTTGATAAAATTAAAGAAAAATAAATTCTCTTTCTGATACATTTAAATATTTTTATACATATTTTATAGATTAAGAGATAAAAGGAATATAATATATAAAATAATGTTGTAATTAATTTTACAACCGAAAGGATGCCATGAAAAATAGTTGCAAATTTAAATTATTTGTAACTGACAGATAAATGTCAGTGTCAGAAATAATGAGTAATGAAAGAAAAATGTACATGGAGAATCCCTTAATTCTTGATCTGTGACTATTATGGAGATGACAAGTCTAGGTTGAAGGACTTAAATTTGTTTCAAACATTATGGGACAATGTACACCAGTACTGTAGACTAGAGTAACTTTGAATTGCGAAAAAGCTATCAAATTCTTCTCAAGTAAGTTGTAAATATTGACAAAATTATACATCGATATAAGAATAATCGGAGTGCAATCTATCCGTCACTTTATTAAAAGGAATTAAGGTTATTTAGATATAACAAGTATGAAAAAATAAAATGTAAAAGATATATAAGAATAGATGCACAATCCAGATATATACATTTTAGACCGCCCAAAATTAATGTTTTTACTAGAAGAATATGAAGAGAAAGTAAACAAGATTGTTCGAATTGAAAATTGCTGTTACCAGCCTAATATTTATATATGGTAAACTCTACTTTGTAATTTATTGTAACATACTTTATGGTAAAATATCTTTATGTTGAGACATGCTATTATTGAATAATAAAGAAGTTTATACGTCATAGATTTATATGAATATATTATTTGTATTTATAAAAATAATCTTTGCTTATAATAATAATAAAAGTCTATATTTCAAGGTGTATTATTGATATTGTCATAAAACATAAGGAACTGTATGAAAATGAAATGAAGTCTTGAAGAACTACTTGATTTTTTCAAGTAATTGAAAAATAACTACTTGATTTTTCAAGTACTTGAAATTGTAACTATTTGACTTTCAGCTATTATTACTTGACTTGAGCTTGGCTTGATTTCAAGTCAAGTCAAGTCAAGTAACTTCAATATCAAGTCAAGCCGTGAAACCCTAGTAAAACTTGTACTAGTTATATCAAATATGTCTTTCTTTTGCAATGACCATAAAAGTTTGTTTAAAATAAACCAAATTTAGCAAAATATATTTATTTCGAATATAAAAATTGAAGATTATTCTATAATTAAAAAAAAAGCTTAATAAGAAAAAAATCTGGTATGCAAGTGAGGTTAGGTTAGGTTAGGTTAGGTTAGCCGTGAAACCCTAGTAAAACTTGTACTAGTTATATCAAATATGTCTTTCTTTTGCAATGACCATAAAAGTTTGTTTAAAATAAACCAAATTTAGCAAAATATATTTATTTCGAATATAAAAATTGAAGATTATTCTATAATTAAAAAAAAAGCTTAATAAGAAAAAAATCTGGTATGCAAGTGAGGTTAGGATTATAAAACTTAAGCTATTTGGCGGAATACCGATTGGATTTGAAATTAATTTAGCTGCTTTGGCAATCCTTTTTGCTCTTGAAGACATCTTTAATTCATAAACTTTATATTTATAACGAAACTATGACAATTTTTAAAACAGAGGCAACTTGTACAATTTTATCAAAATTTTGGCGAATATAAAGACATTTTAAGTTGTCTTAGTATTTTATTAGTAATTACGTTCTATTCTAAATATTCGAATATACCCCCTCAAATTTGAGTGCAGCTCACTCATAATATAATATTGTAACGTCGCCGCTCCGTAGCCCTCGCCGCCGCCGCGCCATGGCTGGCGCCTCTGTGTCTGCGCGCAGCGCGCTCGTTAGGACAGGTCGCGGTGCTAATCTATTGTGCATGTTGTTTACCTCGAGAAGTTCTCTAGGAGGTTCTAGCAATAAAGTCGGCAGGTATATAACCCGTCGCCAAATCCAGCGAAGGCACTCTGTATTATAGAACTAACGAGTAAAGAAGTCTGATATAAATAAACGTTGTGAATATTTGGTGATATTAACAACAGTCGACAAGTGAACATAAATTAGTGACATAAAGAGTAGTGTTAATTGTTTAAATAAATAATCTTAGTGTTTAAGTGTCTTATAATATTCTTAGTCCTTTAAATTAGTGTTAATATTGGTTTATCATAGTGTTAGTTTAATTTATTATCTTTTAATTATATTTTTAATATTTATTTACCGTTTAATAAACGTATTCTTTAAATTAATAATATATCTGTTATTTGTTACACTTCACCCATATAAATAAAAACGTTACAATATATGTAGGTATATTTTATAATAATTGTTACTTAAAAACTGACAGACATTAATAAAACGATTACAAATTTATTTATAGAGTGTTATCAATCTCTATGCAAACACAATTTCCATATTGTGGAAATCAAATTTCAATTGCGAAAATAATTTCATCATTCCACGTAAATCTGGTTTGACATTTCAGTAGAATTTTTAATTCGTTTTAAAATTCACATAATTAATTCCAGTACAAGTGACCCAGTTTCGTCAGTTTAGTTTTGCTCTGCACAATGTGTGAAATATGGCACAATGTGTGAAATATGCAGTGTTCCGTATTCTCTCTCAGTACGGCAGTCGCCGAATTCAGAATAAAATCGGAGCAATTTTATGATAATTGCGGGGAGTAAATTTAGTGTAGGTTATCGTGAAAATTAAAGTCGTTTTGAACATTTGCCGGAGGAATAATCATACTTGAAATTCATAACGCACACTCGTGAGTACTTATGAACAAGTGTTAAACACCTATTTGAAACTTTGCCAGTGGTTCTGGGCAAGGCCTGATCCTAAATTTACTTTATATTTACCGCCGGAATCTAATCAATTTTCATTTATTTTAATTAACTTTTGTGTGTAGCTCGGATTACCAAGTATTAGGGTTAAATATTGTACATATTTAAATATTAATTATAATTAAAATTGTCGCTTTATAGTATAATCATAATCATAATTCTACATGTTTAAAATATACAAAATTGTATGGAAAAATGCAAACTATACAAATAATTTGTTATTTATGACGTAGACGCTAATAGTATATTTAAAAAATTGGTTGTGGCCAGCACAACACCTCTCGCCTTTCCCGTTTTTGATTACATAAATATAAGGCGCGAGCAGTCATGTAACTTTCTTGGACTTGACAAGCAGATATGGGGGCCTTGTCAGTAGTAATTGTCAAATGTTACAATTTTTCATTAATAATTTCAATATTTTCTAAATTCAAGTAGATAATTTGTCACCAGGTGTGTGGAATTTACTTGCCGAGGAAAATTAACCAGATGGAATTGGAAAATTACTAAATTTAGAATGAAAAATTATGATATTTGATATCTATGTACATAATTACTAGCTATCATTCCGACACGGGCCCCCATATCTGTTTGTCAAGACCAACAAAGTCACATGACCACTCACGCCCTATTGTATTTAATATTTCTTATATACCTACACTCTACATCAAAAATTCTACTTATATATTCTTTATATTTAGATTGTTTTAATTTTACATTCATTCTATGAAGAAATTTTGTCCTCTTCTAATTTTTCGAAATGTTTCCAATTCATTGTCGGTATTGACAGTGTTTTTGTAAGGTATATGTAATATACCTATAACTATTAATACAATAAGCAATAATATAATGTATGTACTTCCTAGAAAAATCTTCAGTAATGTCTCTGGAATTTTTACACTGATATGTATCTCTCAGTTACAAACATTTTAATTTTTCAATTGGTTTTCATGACATTATTTGGGTTGTGAGATTTATTACAACAGATTATTATATAACATATATTTCTTTATATCTAAATTTATAAAAGATATAATAAATATGTATATGTATCAGATAGAGAATTTACTTTTCTTTAATACAAGCAAGAACAACAATTTTCAAAAAAATAATATTTAGAAGATTTTTTTTAAGAATCTGCCACTTTCGGTTGTCCAAAACGAATGACAACATTTCTTTTAAATGCAGGTGATCGTATATAATTCTATTTAGCTGTGGGTCCAATCTTTTGTTGAGACTATTACTGCATAAGTGGTTCTATTATGCTGATCGTTTTTTTTTTAACAGCAGCAATGTTCTTTTAGACAACACCTGTAGGGGGGCACGCTCCTCCTGTCGGTGCTAGACAGAATCCTTTTTTAGGTACCTTCCGTCACCTTTAGGTAAGGAAGGTCAAGAAATTCAATGATGAGTTTTTACTGAATAAGCACGTTTTAGGGTCCATATAATACGATTTTACCATTTTTACGATGATGTCTGTATGTATGTGTGTCTGTGTGTCTGTGTGTGTGTGTGTGTGAAAAAACTTCCGGATTCCATAACTTCAATACCACGATTCCAAAAATTATAATTTTTTCGTTTTCCTCAAGTTTACATCCAGAAGAACAACTGATTAGATTTTGGTTATAATTGGTCAACCGGAAGTAGTCTCATTTGAAGATTTAACAGTTAAATTTGATTTATTGACATTTAACGTTATTATAACTTAAAGAATATATTATTCTCTTTACGATTTGATTACAATTTATACTTCATATTCAATAGATACAGAGTTAAAGAATTTTAAAGAAATTAAATGTTATAATTTAGCCAGCTATGCCAAACTTGGGAACTAGTAATATATTCATATAATTCAAATTGACATATGTCAGTATCAATAAAAATTAAATTAATGTGGCAGAGATGAGGATGTTGAAGTAGATATTGGGGAATACACGGAAAGATACGGTAAGAAAATAACTCTAGTGTTACAAGTTTTTAGAAAGATACAAGAAAGACGATTACATTGGTTTGAACATGTCATGAGGAGAAATGAAGAATTATATTGGAACAAGAATGAACAGTTTAGTAATAGGACGTTAAAGAAACAGAGGAAGACCAAAGATAAGATGGAAGGACTGTATTGCGGAAGATTTGAGAGAAAAGGAACTGAATGAGAACGACATGCAAAAATAGCGACCCCTAACGAATGGGAAAAGCTAAAGAAGAAGAAGATGCCAGTGTCAAGTGCAATTTGAATAGTTTGTTTATGAAATAATTTTACTGGAAATTTAGAATCTTTTGTAAGAAAAATTATGGAATTTATACATTATACACGAGAATGACGGAAGGTATTGTGCTGACCACAACAGATTTTTTCTATATTTGTCTTTTTACTTATCATGTTTGTTTGAAATTGGAAGAGTTTTACAGTTGCACGCTGAAAATTATCTTTTTGGAAAGGTCATGTTAATAAAAGTTTATTTTTAATAATGAAATTAAGCGTAGTACACAACTCACAATGTGTGTAGAATAATTAAATTTTAAGTTAAATTTAATATACAGAACAAATTTCATTTACATGTAAATAGTAAATGTTGCTATGGTTGTTTCTAAACTGCAGAAACAGTTTATAGCTGAACGTACGCGAGTAATTTTTTAATTCTTGTAATACAAGCTGATTCCAAGTTCCTAATTAGATTCCAGAATATTTGTTTTCACTTTCTGCCTAATTGTAGTTAAACTTTTAAATGCCTGCCGTATGTTATAACAGTATATAAACTTTTATATTTTTTTTTACCTTCCGTCACCTTTAGGTAAGGAAGGTGTTGGAATTATAAGCAATCTATGATGTTCGCTCCGCATAAGATCTTTTATTATTTCTGTTTGTAAAATTTCCATTTGACCAGATGTTTTCATTCCATTTGTGTCTAAGTAAATCTTTATTTCTTTATTAGGGATTAAGGCCTTTGATCCCAGCTTGTGTAATTTACCTTTTCTGGAATTCTTTAGACCAGCCGACGCATTGTCGCCGAATATTATTTGTGTGTTATCTCTGCCGACATTTTGGCAACAAATGTTAATTTCATTTCACCAATCAGATCAAGGGTTTGTAACCCCCACCTTTGGAAAAAGTTTAGTTTCTTTAATAATTTTAAGTTAAGAGCAGTCTGTCACAGTTTGTTGGCTGATCAAGATCAATTTGGTCATCAGCAACTTTATCTTTATTTTTGTATTTTTACCTCTCGCTAAGAGAGGTATTGCATTCATGCTAAAAATCGCATATCCAGATTTTATTGAATAAGCACGTTTTAAGGTCCCTACAATCCGATTTTAACATTTTTACGATGATGTCTGTGTGTGTGTGTGTGTGTGTGTGTGTGTGTGTGTGTGTGTGTGTGTGTGTGTGGATGTATGTGTGTGTGTGTATGTATGTAGGATGTTGGAAGGACGATTACTCAAAAACTATAAGACTTAAAAATTGTTTAACTACGTATTTTCCGATCGGACATTCATGGGAAGATCTGAAAAGGTTTTGGTAACAATTGGACAACCGGAAGTAGAAGATTCTTGAAAAAAAATCTTCTAAATAATATTTTTTGAAAATTTTTCTTGGTAATATTAAAGAAAATTAAATTCTCTATCCGATACATTTAAATATTTTATTATATATTCTATAGATTTAGAGATAAAAGAAATATAATATATAAAATAATGTTATAATAAATTTTACAGCCGAAAGGATGCCATGGAAAATAGTTGAAATTTTTTTTTTTTGTAACTGACAGGTAAATGTCAGTGTCAGAAATTCGTAGATATTACTAAAGAGTTTTTCTGGGAAGTACACACATTATATTATTTCTTAATGTATTAATAGTTAAATATTTAAAATTTTAGGTCTATTACATATATCCTTCAAAAATACTGTCAATCCTGACAATGAATTGGAAACATTTCGAAAAATTAGAAGAGGACAAAATTTGTTCAGAAAATTAATTTAAAATTAAACAATCTAAATATAAGGAATAGATATATGTAAGTAGAATTTTTGGTTGTAAAATGTAGGTATACAAGAAATGTTAAATACAATAGGGCGCCTTGACAAGCAGATATGGGGACTCATGTCAGAATGATAGCTAGTAATTATGTATATAGATGTAAGTATCATAATTTCTCATTCTAAATTTAGCGATTTTCCAATTCCATATGGTTTATTTTCCTCGACAAGTAAATTCCACACTCCTGGTGACAAATTAACTACGTGTATTTAGAAAATCTTGAAATTCTGAATGAAACATAATGACTAATTATCATTCTGAAACGGGCCCCCACATCTGCTTGTCAAGACCAACAATGTAACATGACTGTTCGCGCCCTATACTTAAGTAACCAAAAAAAGGAGTGGCGAGAGGTATTGTGCTGGCCACAACAGATTTTTTTTTATTGTGGGAATTTCGTGTATGATTGAGTTTTTATTATATATTTGTTTTGTTCCACGAACTTTACAGTGTTTTTCATTTTTCAAACTCTTTAACCACTCCAATCCTTGTCAGCAATTTCTTTCATCATCTTCTTTTTGTCGAGTTCGTGTATTAAATATACAATTTATTTAACGCGGCTCTAACATATGATTCAAAAATGTATATGAATTGTACGTTGATACGAAAACACATATAATAATATAGGTATATGACATATGTCAGTCTGTCAGTTCTGTTGTAATTAGTAAAACTGTGAACTGTAATAAAGTTATTTAATACAAATACTTTTTCTAAACATCTTTCAGTTGTTTTATTTCAAACTCTGCGAACAGAAAGTATTGTCTTTGGTCAAAACAAATTGGAGTGTGTGTGTGTGTGTGTGTGTGTGTGTGTGTGTGTGTGTGTGTGTGTGTGTGTGTGTGTGTGTGTGTGTGTGTGTGTGTGTGTGTGTGTGTGTGTGTGTGTGTGTGTGTGTGTGTGTGTGTGTGTGTGTGTGTGTGTGTGTGTGTGTGTGTGTGTGTGTGTGTGTGTGTGTGTGTGTGTGTGTGTGTGTGTGTGTGTGTGTGTGTGTGTGTGTGTGTGTGTGTGTGTGTGTGTGTGTGTGTGTGTGTGTGTGTGTGTGTGTGTGTGTGTGTGTGTGTGTGTGTGTGTGTGTGTGTGTGTGTGTGTGTGTGTGTGTGTGTGTGTGTGTGTGTGTGTGTGTGTGTGTGTGTGTGTGTGTGTGTGTGTGTGTGTGTGTGTGTGTGTGTGTGTGTGTGTGTGTGTGTGTGTGTGTGTGTGTGTGTGTGTGTGTGTGTGTGTGTGTGTGTGTGTGTGTGTGTGTGTGTGTGTGTGTGTGTGTGTGTGTGTGTGTGTGTGTGTGTGTGTGTGTGTGTGTGTGTGTGTGTGTGTGTGTGTGTGTGTGTGTGTGTGAGTGTGTGTGTGTGTGTTGGAAGGACGGTTACTCAAAAACTATAAGACTTAAAATTTGTTTAACAACGTATTTCCCAATCGGACATTCATGGGAAGATCTGAAAAGGTTTTGGTAACAATTGGAGAACCGGAAGTAGAAGATTCTTGAAAAAAAATCTTCTAAATATTATTTTTTGAAAAATTTTCTTGATAAAATTAAAGAAAAATAAATTCTCTTTCTGATACATTTAAATATTTTTATACATATTTTATAGATTAAGAGATAAAAGGAATATAATATATAAAATAATGTTGTAATTAATTTTACAACCGAAAGGATGCCATGAAAAATAGTTGCAAATTTAAATTATTTGTAACTGACAGATAAATGTCAGTGTCAGAAATAATGAGTAATGAAAGAAAAATGTACATGGAGAATCCCTTAATTCTTGATCTGTGACTATTATGGAGATGACAAGTCTAGGTTGAAGGACTTAAATTTGTTTCAAACATTATGGGACAATGTACACCAGTACTGTAGACTAGAGTAACTTTGAATTGCGAAAAAGCTATCAAATTCTTCTCAAGTAAGTTGTAAATATTGACAAAATTACACATCGATATAAGAATAATCGGAGTGCAATCTATCCGTCACTTTATTAAAAGGAATTAAGGTTATTTAGATATAACAAGTATGAAAAAATAAAATGTAAAAGATATATAAGAATAGATGCACAATCCAGATATATACATTTTAGACCGCCCAAAATTAATGTTTTTACTAGAAGAATATGAAGAGAAAGTAAACAAGATTGTTCGAATTGAAAATTGCTGTTACCAGCCTAATATTTATATATGGTAAACTCTACTTTGTAATTTATTGTAACATACTTTATAGTAAAATATCTTTATGTTGAGACATGCTATTATTGAATAATAAAGAAGTTTATACGTCATAGATTTATATGAATATATTATTTGTATTTATAAAAATAATCTTTGCTTTATGCTTACAGCCAGGTAAAATATACGGCGAGAGGTTATGTGCTGGCCACATCAGATTTTTATATTTGTATGTATGATTTATTTTTATGAATAAAAGTCTATATTTCAAGGTGTATTATTGATATTGTCATAAAACATAAGGAACTGTATGAAAATGAAATGTGTGTGTGTGTGTGTGTGTGTGTGTGTGTGTGTGTATGTGACGATCGTTTCGGGTCGTATAACTCCAATACCACGATTCCAAAAATTATAATTTTTTCGTATTCCTCAAGTTTAGATCCATATGCAGACGTGATTAGATTTGGTTATAATTATTCTACCGGAAGTACCCTCATTTGCAACTATTAACAGTTTTTCTTGAAAAAAGCAGTTAAATATCATTTATTGACAAGAATGTATTATTCTCTATACGATTGGATTGTATTTTATACTTCATATTCAATAGATATAGAGTTAAAGAATTATATAGATATAAAATTTCATAAATCAGCCAGGTATGCTAACCATGGAAACATTCATACATACATACATAAAATCACGCGTGTCCCACTTAGTGAGTTCGTACAAACCCGACAACAATAAGAACAACATCAACTCTTAAACATATTAAAGTGACCGATTTTCGGTAGCGAAATACCGCATCCGGATCACAATAATAGTTAGGAAACAATCATCCTTCGCCACACATTCCTATCTAAGCAGACTTCTTTCGCCTAGGCCACACTCATAATCGCATTCATACATGCTCTTCTTGTCTTCATACTTGGAAACTTTCTCTCTTTAAGCACCCTACCAACCACATCCATCCACTTACACACTGGTCGGCCACGCAATCGAAAACCATCAACTTCACCAAGATATATACACTTCAAGCCGTTCACTCGCCATTCTCTCCATAAGGCCAAACCATCTCGACTGACTCACACCAACTCTCTTAATCACATATTGTTCGTAACCATACATTCTTCATACACCAAATTATTCCTCACTCTAACCATGGAAACTGCTAATATATTTAGATAGTTCAAATTGACAGTTATTAAATGCATTTTTAATCTTATTTACAATTTACAACTTATGAAATGGTCAATATTACGTCATACCGGACGTCGTTTAGGTCGTTGCTATGTACTACCGGCCTAGGTTGAAAAAAAGAACGTACCTACCGGACTCGTTACTAAGAAGGTAAATATGTAGTTGTTTACAGTTGAGTATAGAGAAAAGAAATTTATTTCACTCTTGTCGACAAACGCCTAGCTGCCTTGGTCCGGTTTACACCGATATCTTACTAAGATGACCAAATACTAAATTATGACTATATTACTATTAAATAGTTTAGTATGCTTCGTGTGAACACTAATAATCTACAGCGCGTTTCGAAGCTTTAGCCTGACTAAATGACATTTTTACTTGTAAACGTATCAAGACCGATTTGCCATTTTATGCATGCGTGTTTTCCGTGTTTTCAATGCTCGTTTGTTGACAATTTAGGTTATGTGAATTGCTTGTATTATACACAACGTAGTTAAAGTAAGTTATTTTTCATAAAAAAATAATTTGTATGAATTAGTCTTGTGTTTAATTCACATATTTCAATAAGTCAGGTTAATTTAATAAATTGTAGTTTTAAAAATAGCAATACTTCTTACCAAATCAAATGAAATTTGACCTTGCAAAAAAATTAAGGTGTAAACACACAATAACTAAATTTTTGGCCTGGTTAAGATATGATTGTCACAATATAGTGTCATGGTGTAAATCAGACCATTAACTCTCAAAAAAGAACCTTAAAACTGTGTCCAGTATCCTTGCTGCTATTATCTATATACAATCTATATATATATATATATATATGTGAATGTTCAGCGGTAGCAGTAAAAGACTCAATTACCCCATTTGGAAAATGACTCCTAGAGTAACAATATAGCTTCATGAATATTCTGGAATTGCAAGCAGATAACTAAATTATGGTCATCTAACAATAGGTCTCATAGGTATTACTGCTTAAAACTCTTACATTCATAATAATAATAATTTGAGAAACTTATTTGTTCGTCAATAAATTTTGATGACAACTCAGAAAGGGAGCGATATTAAAAAGTTTGCCTGAGAGCAGTAAATATTCTCGCGACAGGCCTGCTTTCGCTTAGATACGCCAGTTCATCTTTTGGGTACTATCAACCCGTACAAGAATGTCTTTGTTGCAAATACCTGGGATCATTTTTATCTCTCGTTAAGAGAGGTTATTGAATTCATGCTAAATGATATCATGTTGTTTATATGTCATCAATCTCGTCAGCAATAGTATAGACTATATCATTCATTAAGGACCGGTTTTTTCACCTCCTGATAAAGTGCCAGTTAACTTATCTGCCAGATAAAAGAAAAATATCGCATCAAATAATTGACGTGTGTATAATTTTCCCAATTTACACTGTAATATCGATGCGCAATTTTTATTTTATCTGGCAGTTAAGTTAACTGACACTTTATCCAGAGGTGAAAAAACCGGGCCTGTTATAAACCAATAAGAATGTGTGATTTTTCTTAGCTACCACATATTACAGCGGTTATTAATGAGTAACCATGGTGAACGAATATACGAACCTTGGTATATTCGAATATACCTACCTTCGTATATTCAATTATAAGTGCGTTTGGTTATTTTGTTCTATGTACTCAGAACTGGCAATGTCATTTTTAATTATATTTACGGACATGATGTTTTTCATTCGAGCACAGTATCGAGTATACGAGTATAAATGAATCTGTAGTTAGACTTTGAGTGAGGAGGAAAATCGTGCGTTGTATGCTTTAAGTAGACATTTAAAATCACACTGACTGCTCCAAGTGCACCGAACCAAATAATTGAACGCATCTATTATTTGATAGCAAGGAATTATGGCAGTAAAAATTTGACAAGTAAACAAATAATTATTTGGAACACAAATCTGGAACTGCACTATTGCTAGTTTATTTGAAATACAAACATTTATTTTGAAATACGAGCATTTCAATGTAAAATTACATACTACTATAACTATATTTAAAAAGATAGGTTATGTAGCATATAGTTTGAAGTTTCTGTCAAAATCAAATAGACCACAGGTCTACGTTAAATTTACTTTTTACTTTTTAATTTATTTTTTATTCATGATATAGTCTACCTGTATACAACTCGACAATAGAAAATTCTCGACATACTCAACGAGTTGCCTAAAGGAAATACCACTCGACCTTCGGCCTCGTGATGTTTCCAGGCAACACGTTTCGTATAATCGAGAATTTTCAATCGTCTTGTTGTATAATATATGAATATACTTGGCGAGGAAAATATTCCACATGGATTTGAAAAATCATAATGTTTTGAATGAAAACTTATGATACTTGACACCTATGTACATTATTACTATAGCTGTCATTTTGACACGGGCCCCCATATCTGCTTGCCAAGGCTAACAAGGTCACATAACTGCTCGCGCCCTATGCAACATAAAATGAAAATGGCGAGACGTATTGTGGTGGCCACAACAGACATTTTTTATTGCCAACTGAATCAGTTATTTTTAATCACTCTGTATATTCCTTGTGAACTAGCTCGATGTATAATAAATTTGATATATTAATGTTATTTGTCATATAAATACTGAAGTGGCCCTTTAGGATTACAAAGAATAAAATTTGGCCCTTTTCTATAAAAAGTTGCGCACCACTGAATGTAGGGTGTACAAATATTTTTAATCGTGTACGAATTTCGGCTATTGCTTCCTATTCCTTGCCATCTTCCTAGCGTTTTGAATCGTCGTGTTTTACTTCACCAAGATTTTTAGTATTATCTTCTCTGAACTGTCTTTAGGTCTTCATCGTTTTTTTTTTTCTACCATGGTCGTTATCCATATTTGTCTCATCGGTCTATCTTCTTTAATTCTGATCATGTGGCCCCACCAAGCTAGACGTCTCTCCTCGATGTAGTGCAATATAGCGTGACGTGCGCCCCTGAGAGAAGAGTATACAACGCCGCCACTGAAAGAATGTACCAGAGCGATGACGCAATCCCCGGCGACGCGGCGGCTAGAGGTTAATTACGCCGTGACCTCATTCTTTTGTATACAGGTCACTGCCGCTTCAAAGGGTTCTAGAATGATATGGGCTGTATAAATACCGGCCGAAAGAAAGCGGAGGGATAGTCTGTGATATACAAGCAACGAGCAATGAACTTGGTGATATAAATAAACAGTCTACAAGTTGTTAACATAAATAAATGTAGTTATATAAATAAGTGTAGTGATATAAATATTAGTTAGATGAATAATATTAGTGTTTAAACATTTAATAATATTCTTATTGTTTATAATGATTTAATCGTAGTGTTAGTTACTTTTTATCATCTTGTTAATATTTAATATAATTATTTATTATTTAATAAACGTATTATTTTAACTAATAATATCTATCTTATGTTTTACACTTCACCCATATAAATAAAACGTTACAATAGATTTACATTATAGTTGATCACTAATCATTTCATATCTGATTCTATAATGTAGTGTTACTCCTAGTACTCTTCTTACATATTTCATTTGAAGTGCTCGAATTTTACTTTTCATTGTTTTAGATAATAATACAAGAATGCCTTTCTCTTACAAGAGAGTTCCAAATACCTGGAGTGATTTTTCCCGAAATATTATGAATTTTGGTTACATTTTAAATCACTTCGTACAATGAAAACTGAAAAAGTTTTAATAAAACACAATACATTTTATTTCTATAGAATAAAAAAAAAATGTTTTTCTCCCAAAAATTTTCAGTGTCATAGTTACAATTGCCTCTTCCTGAAAATATTCAAGGTCCGCTTCCCTGAAACAATAAAATAACTTTGATAAAATTCCCAGCACACAACACAACAAATTCCTACGTAATAAGTTTTGACGCGCCTGAATCTGGAGCAAACAATTTACCGGTTTGCGCGTGCGTGTGAAAGTTGCGAGCTTTCGAACCGGTTCGAGTTCCGCTTAAGTTTTAGTCGGTTCCCGTTACGCGTAGGAAACGGTAAGAATCCTGCTCAAGGACGACTTACGTATGAAAGACTTTTCTCTTTTCCCGTACTATACAAACAAACAATCAAATTTACTCTCTCCCTTTTCTATTGTTTTTTAACTGTCATTGTGGTAGACTATTTTAAGGTTAATGTAGGTTAGGTTTGTAAATCATTGTGCGTTACAATAAGTGTTCATTTTTGTGATTCAAATGAGTGTTGTGTTCAAAACTGCAAAGTGAATTTTTCTCGTTTGAGAGAGTAAGTAATTTTTCTTTCTTCATTATAAGTTTGTTGTTTCTGCAAACAAGAAAGTTTTCAAGTGTTTGTTTTTCAATTGCTTTTACTCTGTTGGAATTTGTCTACAGACTTTTTCAACTATTTTGTCGATTTTGTTTCGAAAAGGGTAACTTTTAACGCTGTCTCAATTACTCACAGACGTGAAGAAATAATCTGATGAGCCCAACACATTACCTTCCATTAATTCTGTATCTTTTATATAAATTCTGTATAGATCATATATGTATAATTCCAGTAATACTATTTTTTCGCATTTGTTCAGGAAATGATCTGTTTCTGATCACTTTTTAGACCAGAAAATCAATCTTTATTGAGCTAGTTCGGGAAATTGTCTACAAATGTTCGGCAAGTAACTTTTCGATCCCTATATGAATGTTTCTATGATGATCAGTTGTTTATTTATTTTATCTTATTTCCTCAAAATAAAAAATAAAATCATTGGAAGCTTATAAGCCCAGTAAAGACACTTTCAGGTCATGTTGGGTATAAAGTTTTTTTCACGGTCCTGAAAAAAAGAAAAAAATAAATTTTTATTTGAAATCGTCAGAAAAGTGCACAAAAATCGTCAATAAAAGTTCAGAAATTGGCATTAAAGTAATCCATTATACGACGATTTCATACAAATGTACTGTACATGTAAGATAATTTGGGCAGGTGTACGATATACAATAGTAAATTTGTATGAAAAAAAGGACAAGAAATATGTACAAGAAAAACGAACTAAATAATTCCGATGAACGAGTTTAAGATAAAACATGTGATTTTGAGTGTTCTCTGCGATAACTTCAATGTCAGAGATTAGCAACATCGAATGTCAGACTAACATGTATATATAACCTAGAAGAATAAATATTTCTTTCATTTTCACAATATTTTGATTTCAAATTAAATTTAATATGCACCTCGGCACTGAAGTTCCTTTTTATCACTTATATAAAAGCCTGGGCAAATAAATTCCACATTCATGATAAAAAATAGAACTTCAGTGCCTTAATACATAAATAGCTAATTTATAAGCAGTGCATTATTTTATTTGTTATTGCGAGGAAATAAGAAATAAATAAATAAATACATACCCAAATGATCGCCATGGAAACTTATTGAAAATTTCCCGAGCTAGCTCAGTAAAGAACGATTTTCCGGTCTAAAAAGTGATCAGAAACATTTCATATTCTGAACGATCGCGAAAACTTGCTATTTTACCTATATACTATGTAAATTGTACACTGACGTCTCTCAATTAGTAATATTTCGCTACCATAATGGCAGAAGGTCGTATGTAACATTTTTTGCATTATATACATATTTACATAGGAATAATCGCGAAACTCTACTTTATAATACAACAGAACGTCGTATGTGCTAGATGAAACGTAATCGAGTTTGAACCAATACTTAAATAAGTATGTGAAGAACTGTAATACTTTGAACGTGGCAAAATGTCACATGTATTATTATATTGCACATAAACATTCATTCGGTTTATTATTGATTGTGACAAAATGTCGTATGTCAAAATTGATCGAATAAGTATCCAGGACGACGGATGAGCATTCTGACAAAAGATCGTATGTGCTACATGTGAAATAACTTAAAAGTAATTAATTTGAAACCTTCAAGAAGAAGTAAAAATTTAGACAATAGCATTGCAATAAAGAAAAAAATTACAGAACCACTACAAATAGATGAAAGGAAATTAAACAGTTTGATAACACTTTGCAATCGAGGTGACATTCCTACTGTTTATCATGACTTTTATAAGTCGCTTAATAAAGACCAACAAAAATAGTTCTGGCGAATTTGTTAAAGACTGTGCGTTGAAGTCGGACGAGGAAGAGGAGATATTAGAATCTTAGATACCCATCAACTTACTATCAGTTCTTTTCTTTAAGTTGTTTCTAGACAAAGTATAAATATGTTGCCATAGCTGAGTTTTTTATGTGACATAATGTCATAAGCGTAGAATATGTTCTTCTTTTCTGCAGTAATATGTGTGACATAATGTCATAAGTGTAGTTTTTTTGTTAAATAAGAGAGTCATATTAATTTTATTATTTAATTTTTGTTTAAAATAGCAAATAAAGTAAGATTGTAAAAAACAACGTTGTTTTTAAGCAAAAATAAAAATAATATTGAACTTATAAATTGTGTAGTTTTTTCTAACCTCGATATCTCAAATAAACACAAATTTCACTTATGACCTTCTGCCATTATGGTAGCGATTTGTTGATTCCAACTGTATCCAAGATTAAGCGGCATAGGTAGTAAGATTTATGAATGTTAATGACCCGTATGACGAACCCACTTCTGCGCTTTTATAAAGCACTTTTGTTAAAAGTTTCGCTTAAGGTAGTTATATTGTGGAACCATTTTACCCAGAATTAAATGAAATTTAAAGTATATCTCAACTGAAGTATAATCCAACCGCTCTCCTAATTTAAAAATTATTGACCACGCGGTCGCTGAAATATTTGCAATTAAATTTGGCCTTTTTAACACGTGAAGAATAGGAAATGGCAAAATAAAAATAACATTTTAAATTATAACTTTTATATACAAACCGACATTTAATGGAAGAACTAGTATGTTATAGAAGACTAAATAACGGATTTTATACCAAAATTTGAAAAATATTTACCACCCAGATTTCATTTTATTGCAGCTAGAAAATTATAATCTAAAGATACGATAAATATGTAGAAATATATATGACAACCATATACAAGCGTACCAGATGGAGTATCAGTTAACAATGCCCACTTTGGTATAAGCGAATAAGATATGTTCTTTGGTTAAAGGAATTTCAGACGTACATTCGAAGGAAATTAATGATGATGAATAGTGTGAAAAATAAAATAACTTATTTGAACCCAAATTTGAGAAAAATATATGAATGGAAATAATAATAATAGAAATATTTATTTAATGTATTTTTTAATACGAAGGAATTGTGAAAATAAATAATAAATAGAAATATGTTTATTAAGGAAATCAATATAACAATGCCGGTCCCGTAAAATTGATCAGTTAATAGAGGTGCCCGCTTATTGAAGGCGCGTTAAGAGAGATATTACTGTATATTATCTGCAAATACAAGATGAATAACTACATCGTGGCATATTACCCATTGCTGGGTGTGCCAATTTGTTTTGAAAAAAGTTATTTTTCATGATTTATATTTATTAATTAATTTATTAATGTAAGATGACTAGAAAAAGTAATCGAGAACTGGAAACTGGAATGGCCAATCTATATCGAATTTTGTGTTTTTGACTATCCCTTAGCAAACGGATATTGACACGCCATTGATTTATTACGCCAGGTCATTTTGAAACGAAGGATCGTAAGCTACAAATATCTGTATTTTGTGAAAAATTCTAAATACTTTAAACAATGTTTAACTAAATTTCAGTATGCTATGGAAAGAATCAAATTACGATTGTCGAGTTTTTTAGTTTGGCACTTTGGCAGATATAAAATAATTGTTAGATTAATAATTGAAGAATCAAAATATATCATAATGCAAATATTTATAATTCATGTGTTCCAAAACTGATAACAATATATTTATTTATGACACAAATGATAAAGATAATTTGAATACTATATTCTCTAATATTTTAATCTGAAGTTAGATATCAAAGCAATTCAATGTTTTATCAAACATCAAATGAATAGAATAATTATCCTTTGTTATAATAATAGCACAATATAGAAATGTTTATTATATTTCGATTAACATGAGTACCCATATAATCAAATAAAAACAGACATGAATACATAATAAAAGTATTTCATTATTGCAAATAGTAAAAGCGTATAACACTCGTATTTTACGGCCGTTAAAGCTTAACATGAAACGCAATTTTAAGTGCATTGTTGGGTGGCATTAATTTACGTGCTTTAAAATTTTGGAATTATTTGGAATGTTTTATGAAATAATTAACAAACAGAAAGGGATGAAGCTTTCTGACATGGCCCCTCATATCAGCTTATAAGGCCAGCACAATATGGAAATGTTTATTATATTTTGATTAACATGAGTACCCATATAATCAAATAAAAACAGACAGGAATACATAATAAAAGTATTTCATTATTGCAAATAGTAAAAGCGTATAACACTCGTATTTTACGGCCGTTAAAGCTTAACATGAAACGCAATTTTAAGTGCATTGTTGGGTGGCATTAATTTACGTGCTTTAAAATTTTGGAATTATTTGGAATGTTTTATGAAATAATTAACAAACAGAAAGGGATGAAGCTTTCTGACATGGCCCCTCATATCAGCTTATAAGGCCAGCACAATATGGAAATGTTTATTATATTTCGATTAACATGAGTACCCATATAATCAAATAAAAACAGACAGGAATACATAATAATAGTATTTCATTATTGCAAATAGTAAAAGCGTATGACACTCGTATTTTACGGCCGTTAAAGCTTAACATGAAACGCAATTTTAAGTGCATTGTTGGGTGGCATTAATTTACGTGCTTTAAAATTTTGGAATTATTTGGAATGTTTTATGAAATAATTAACAAACAGAAAGGGATGAAGCTTTCTGACATGGCCCCTCATATCAGCTTATAAGGCCAACAATGTCACATAACTGCTTGCCTATGCAACATAAAATGAAAATGGCGACAGGTATTGTGCTAGTCACAATAGAGTTTTCCTCAAAGTCCATATGTTTCGTATCTATATAATGCAATACTCCATAATATAAAGCATTTAACAAACCTTTGTCGCAGTTATGCATTACTGTTAATAGTCCTGTATTTTACTGTAGGTTGTTTTTCTGTGGGCAATTCTGCCCCTAATTTCTTTCTTATTTTTGCAATTCTGTGTTATTAAGCTTCCTACATATTTGTAAGCAAATAAATAAAACATGTTTGTTTAAATTTTCTAGTATCGTTTTAAGAAAATGTAAGTTAACTTTCATAGTTTACAATTTCATATAAAGGAAATTTATAGTTTCTGCAATGCTGCAACACATACGTGTATATAGAAAGCCATGTGGCAACGTTAATATAGATGCAACAAAATATTACTTACACATTATCCGACATTTATTTTGAAATCTCTTATTTAATAATGATAGCAAATACTAGTATGTATTTTTTTATTATACTTATGTAGGTATATATTTAATATTATCATTAATTAGTGATCTTTCAGAATGACACCTAAAAAAAATCTGATTTGGCCAGCACAATACTTTCGGTCAATCCTGTGTATTATGTATAAATTCCATAGGGCGCGAACAGCCACGTGACTTTGCTGACCTTGGCAATCAGATATGGGGGCCCGTATCAGAATGACAGCTATTAATTAGATCCATAACTGACAAATGTCATAATTTTTCATTCAAAATTTCATTTTTTGCTATTTTATGATTCCTTTTCTCGGTAACTAAATTCCACACTCCTGATAACATATAAACCACATGAAATAAGAAAATCATGAAATTTTGAATGAAAAATAATGACATTAGTCAATTATGGACGTAATTAATAGCTGTCATTTTGAAACGAGCCCCCATATCTGCTTGCCGAAGTCGGCAAAGTCACGTCACTGCACGCGCCCTATACTTAAATTTTCTTGCAAAAGTTCCTATATATCCAGTAAAATTATTTAATAAACAAACGATGTAAATTGCATTTGACACTAACATCTTCTATATAACTCTTCCCATTCGTTACGGGTCGCTATTTTTTATTTTCTTCTTCCACAGACCTTCTATCTTATCTTTGGTCTTCCTCTGTTTTTTCAACCTTCTATTACTAATATATTCTTCATCTCTCCTTATGACATATTCAAACCAATGTAATCGTCTCTCTTGTATCTTTCTAGAAACATCAAACACTAGAGTTATTTCCATTATTCTTTCATTCCTTACCTATCTTTCCATGTCTTCTTCCCCAACATCTAGTTCAAAAGCCTCATCTCTGCTACATTTATTTACTTTTCGTTTTCATTGATACTGACATCTGTCAATTTGAATTATCTGAATATATATGCAGTTTCCATGGTTGGTATAGCTGGCTGATTTATGAAATATAATATCTTTATAATTCTTTAACTCTATATCTGTTGAATATGAAGTATAAATTGCAATCAAATCGTATAGAGAATAATATATTCTTTATGTTATAATAACGTTAAACGTCAATTTTCAAGAAAAACTATTAAAATCTTCAAGTGAGGGTACTTCCGGTTGACCAATTATAACCAAAATCTAATCACTTCTTCTTTTGGATGTAAACTTAAGGAATACGAAAAAAATATAATTTTTGGAATCGTGGTATTGAATTCATGCGATCCGAAACTTTCGTAACACACATACACATACACACACACACACACACACATACACACACACACACACACACACACACACACACACACACACAGAGACACATATACATACATACAGACATCATCGTAAAAATAGTAAAATCGTATTATATGGACGCTAAGACATGCCTATTCACTAAAAACTCATCATTGAATTTTTTGACCAAAGACAACACCTTCCTTACCTAAAGGTGACGGAAGGTTAAAAAAAAGTTCTATTACTGGTTTGTATTAATTTGAGAATATAATTCCTTAGTCACCTGACATGTTTTCCGCCAATCAACATTCAGAATCTCCCTAGCTACATGTCTATTACAGCGATGATAAAAAACAAGGAAATTATCGTTACTAAAGGATTTGTTTTCTTTATTTATGACATTGACACTTAATTTTGAGTATAAAAATAAAGAATAACAATAATTCAAACTCCGAAATATTAAATAAAACTCGTAAGTACCATGTTTTAATACAATATGAATATGTATATCAAAAGTTAGGTTAGGTTAGATTGCAAAAATTCATTATATTCTCTCAATAAATATAAGCTCGTGATATGATTAATAATCGAAGATATTGTTTGTGAAACCGAAGCAGCACATTTCAACTCGTCCTTCGGGCTCGTGAAATCTGCAGCTCGGTTTCACTCGAGAATATCATCGATGATAATCATATCACTTGTTATATTACGTATGAAAATATAATAGATTATTTCTATAAATTAATAGAGAATGAAAATATCAATTTTAAAAATTCCTGTTAGAGTGTACATAATAGTTATTTATATAATCATTAACGTACATAATCAGTAATTTACAAAATTCGCTTCGCTCGTTTTGGCAAATGTTAGATTCGTCAAACAATATTACGTTTTCATAACGTATTATTACTTTAATAATTTAATAACTGCAAACCAGTATGACATAAAATTATGTATGTACCGCAGACGAAAAATGTACTCACAAGAAATTACGCCTCGGCCGTAAACAACTTGCTCATACCTTAAAGATTCACTTTTCGTCCAAAATACATAAAATACTATTATCTAATTCCGCTAAAATAATTTAAAAATACACAAAATTCTTAAAACGATTCCTATACGCCCCATACTTATGAAAGGAGGAGGCAAAATGATTTGTTTATTATTCACAACTTTACATTGTTATATAAATATCAAATTTCAAACAATTCTCACTTCTATTGTTTTTACCTTGCATCCCTGGTCAAGCCTATAGGCATCAACCCTGTTCTGGCTTGCAAAAAACAAAACAAAATCTATAAATAAATGTCCGGTGGAATGAAGTATGCAAAACGCCAGCAGGCCAAAGGTAAAACATCGCAGCATCGGGGCAGGGCAGCGCCTACTTCCTGGCTGTTTTTAGCGCGCCCAAAGGTCGTTAGTCCACGCGTGATTTATTAGTTGAAGGGTTGAAGGGCATAGCTCTAGGGGAGGTAAGAGAGGTATATGTCACAATGCAGAGAATCGGGGGTATTTTTCGGTTTCGGTTGCAGGATTCTTTTAAATAGCTTGTTTACAAAAGGAAAGAGCTTAATTTGAAAACTTTAACAAGAAAATTCAGGAAAAAGTCCGTAATTTTATGAAGGTACAGTCTTATGATACGAAAGGAAAACGGTCTGAGGAATGTTAAATGCTATCACAATTTCTATAAAACGGCACTACGATTAGAAATATTTTACTACGACTTTTTTACGCAATACATGGACAGTAAAATTTTTGAAAGATGTCTGATCAAGGTCTTGAATGAATTAACAAATTGGCATACATTTATCTCTTTCCTTTGCAAAGGCTATAAGCATGTGCGATAAGGATAGATATAACACGATTGTCTTTCAAAAATTCATATTGTTTCGACTAAGCTAGGACATTCCACTTTAAAACGATGCTCGTTGTTGATAATACTTCCGCTGTAACGTAAGTTTATTTATTAATTCAGATACATTACCATAATTCATAGCATACGAATAACATTATTTTGTGTCAGAGTCACTGACACTGACATTGTGTCAGTATCTTTTTTCACATATTTGGTTTTACATTTGCTATATAATAAACTTACCAGTTGACTTATTTTTGAATTTTGAATGCTTTTATTGTAACATATATTTTTATAATAATAAAATAACAGTAGTATCGTACCCTCATAAAAACGACACTACTGAATTTGTTATAATGCACGGAGCAAAAATCTGAATTCATACAATTTGTAGACGACCTTGATCGGACATCTTTCATCTTCGAGTTGAATGAATTAAGATTTAGAATGTGTCATTCAATTACTTTTTTAAATGGAAAAAGCTAAAGAAGAAGAAGAAGAAGAAGATTTCAGTGTCAAGTGAAATTTGCATAGTTTATGAAATAATTTTACTGGCAATATAGGATTTTTTTCAAGAAAATTTATGTATGGCATTTGTACATAATACACAGGATTGACGGAAGGTAATGTGCTGGCCACATCAGATTTTTTTATTTTGCTGTAGGTAATTGTGATTTGTTTTTAAAGGAAAATTGTAAATATAAAATGATCAGAAACGAATTTAATTAGTATTCCATAGATATGTATTAATATTTAAATGAATAAAACTTTATTAACTTGCATCTTGATTTGCATCTTTGTCCGTTGGTATATGACACATAAAATCCGAGCTGTAATAAAAGCTAAAACTAAATTACGTTGTAACATATTTTATACAAAATATGCAAAGTAGTATTTAAAGTATCTGCACTAAAATCTTTTTAATAGTTTCATTTAAAATTATCTTTTTACTACTATAAATTACGACGCAATGAGACTCATATTAGCCAGGCGTTTTTAACTTAATCACCCTCTTTCACAGAATACAAATTTTATTGCATAATAAATATAAAATACTAATAATGAATGAAAATAATTTAGCTGAAAAGTAAACTACAGAATGTAAAACGAGTGCGATGGCCGGGAATCGAACCCGGATCAACTGCTTGGAAGGCAACTATGCTGACCATTACACCACCATCGCTATATATGGGAAAGTATCAATTTCAGCCAAGATCATCTTCAGATAATGTTATCTAGAGTATAAGACGAGTGCGATGGCCGGGAATCGAATCCGGATCAACTGCTTGGAAGGCAACTATGCTGACCATTACACCACCAAACCACCATAGCTATATATGGCAAAGTATCTATTTCATTCAAGAGCATCTTCAAAGAGTGTTATCTAGAGTGTAAAACAAGTGCGATGGCCGGGAATCGAACCCGGATCAACTGCTTGGAAGGCAACTATGCTGACCATTACACCACCATCGCTATATATGGGAAAGTATTGATCTCATCCAAGAGCATCTTCAGATAATGTTATCTAGAATATAAAACGAGTGCGATGGCCGGGAATCGAATCCGGATCAACTGCTTGGAAGGCAACTATGCTGACCATTACACCACCAAACCACCATAGCTATATATGGCAAAGTATCTATTTCATTCAAGAGCATCTTCAAAGAGTGTTATCTAGAGTGTAAAACAAGTGCGATGGCCGGGAATCGAACCCGGATCAACTGCTTGGAAGGCAACTATGCTGACCATTACACCACCATCGCTATATATGGGAAAGTATTGATCTCATCCAAGAGCATCTTCAGATAATGTTATCTAGAATATAAAACGAGTGCGATGGCCGGGAATCGAATCCGGATCAACTGCTTGGAAGGCAACTATGCTGACCATTACACCACCAAACCACCATAGCTATATATGGCAAAGTATCTATTTCATTCAAGAGCATCTTCAAAGAGTGTTATCTAGAGTGTAAAACAAGTGCGATGGCCGGGAATCGAACCCGGATCAACTGCTTGGAAGGCAACTATGCTGACCATTACACCACCATCGCTATATATGGGAAAGTATCTGTCTCATCCAAGAGCATCTTCAGATAATGTTATCTAGAGTAAAGACGAGTGCGATGGCCGGGAATCGAATCCGGATCAACTGCTTGGAAGGCAACTATGCTGACCATTACATCACCAAACCACCATAGCTATATATGGCAAAGTATCTATTTCATTCAAGAGCATCTTCAAAGAGTGTTATCTAGAGTGTAAAACAAGTGCGATGGCCGGGAATCGAACCCGGATCAACTGCTTGGAAGGCAACTATGCTGACCATTACACCACCATCGCTATATATGGGAAAGTATCTATTTCATTCAAGATCATCTTCAAAGAGTGTTATCTAGAATGTAAAAAAAGAGTGCGATGGCCGGGAATCGAACCCGGATCAACTGCTTGGAAGGCAACTATGCTGACCATTACACCACCATCGCTATATAGACAAAGTATCTATTCCATTCAAGAGCATCTCAGTGTATGTTATCTAAGAGTGTGAAACAAATGCGATGGCCGGGAATCGAACAGAGATTAACTGCTTGGAAGGCAACTATACTAACCATTACACATTACACCACCGTTACTATATAGAAAAATCTGTTGTGGCCATCACAATACCTCTCATTCTTTCTATTGTGGTATATATAAATATTGTATTTAACATTTCTTGTACACACAAAAAATTCTAATTACACCTAATCTTTATATTTACGTATTTTCTATAATTTAAAATTCATTCTATGAGCAAGTTTTCTCCATTTCTTCTAAATGTTTGAGGTTTTTCCAATTCATTAACGGGATTGGCGGTTTATGTAATATACCTATAATTTTAAATACATAATTAATAATACAATAAGAAATATTAAATATCGTTCCCAGAAAAAGCCTTCAGGACTATCTCTGAATTTTTGACACTGACATTAGTGACATTTATCTGTCAATTGCAGACATTTTAATTTCTCATGTAGTTACCATGGAGATGTTTGGGGTGTGAGCAGTCTGTGAGATTTACTACAACAGATTATTTTATAGATTATATATCTATATCTTTAAATCTACAGAAGGTATAATAAAAAATTTAAATGGGTCGTATAGAGAATTTTGTTTTTTAATATTTGTAACAACATAAATTTTCAAAAAATAATATTTAGAAGATTTTTTTAAAAATACTACTACTTCCGGTTGTACAATTATTACCAGAATCTATTCAACTCTTCCCATTACTGTAAGATTGAGGAATCCGTAGTTACACAGGTTTTTAATATTATAGAATTTGAGAAACCGTACCTCCAACAAACTCACACATACACACACACACACAGGCATCATCGTAAAAATGTTATTATCGGATTCTAGGGACCTTAAAACGTGCTTATTCACTAAAATCTGGATCCGATTTTTAGCATGATTCCAAAAATAGTATCTATTTCATTCAAGAGTTTCTTCAGATAATGATATCTAGACTGTAAAACGAGTGCTATGGCCAAGAATTGAACCCGGTTCAACTGTTCTAATCAGATTCTTATTTGAAACATGAGGTGACGCCTGATAAATGCTCACACAGTACGAATATGTCATCATCATTACCGATATCTGTGTACAAAACGGATTGGCACACCCAGCAATGAGTAATATGCCGTGATGAATTTGTTATTTCTGCTTAAAAATTCTAATGTATAAATCAATATTAATGGTTTTAAAAGTATTCTATTAAAAACTGTGTTTTAAAATCTGTAAATCTGTAAACATCTGACAAAAACATCTTTTTTTGTTCATTAATGTAAAATTTTACATGAGAGTTGTATCTTTCATTGCGATTTTTTTCATTATTTACAGATTTACAAATCTGTAAGACGTAAGACTTAATAGTTCTGCATAGAATACCCTTATTAACTTTATAAATGGACAAATATTAATATTTATTATGTGCTAATTTTCCTAAGTAGCAAAAATATTATGTTTTAACCTCTAAAATTAATTTTAATTTCAGGTGACAGCAACCTCCAGTGTCCAAATTAAGGTAAGTAATCTTTGTCAAAAAGCGTCGTCCACGTTATTAAAAAGACTTGCTAAATTGTGTCCACGTACACAATTTTTAATTAAAGCCACGCTGCGAATATTGTTGCTGATCAACAAAACAGCATAAATCCTTCGCATTTCATTTGAGGAATTTAATATCGCAGTGGGGAAGCTACCGGATTTCGGGGTGACGAAATGACAAAGACACACAGGTTGTAGATATACCGCGTCAAACACACACCTGCGGAAATATTAAACGTCATGGATGAATATTGAAAATGGGCGGAGGAATTTATTACAAATATGAAAAGGTCGCACAAAAGCAGGATATATTTACTTTTGAATATGTCGGAGGCATTAAGAATGCGTTAGTGTGAACGACAAATGGTTTCGGTTGTCGGTTCATCTTGATATTTATTTGTTACTTTCAAGGTCACCCGTTTTCCATTGAAATATCGTTTTCTATATTTTTTTTACTATCTTTGATTTAAAAAATCCATGGTGTGTTTTTAATGAATAAGCACGTTTTAGGGTCCCTAGAATACGATTTTGCTATTTTTACGATGATGTCCGTATGTATACAGGGTGTTTGGCGTAAGTCCGGCACCACGAATATTTCGTTTATTTTGAGAGATACAAAAAAAATGTTAATAAGCAAAGTTAAACTAGACAAAGGGGCTCATAAGATGATCATAGCAGAAATTTTGTATCACTTCCGGCTTTAGCGGAAATGGGTACAACTTTAAAACTAGCATAGGGAATCGATATTTTTATATATTTTTTTAAATATACATAAAATTAGCTTCACGTCGCTAACTACAACACTAAAAATTATGACATATGACAATTGAGACATCTATGTAAATAACTACTAGCCGTCATTCTGACACGAATCCTCATATCTGCTTGCTAAGGCCAACAGAGTCACATAGCTGCTCGCGTCCTATAAGTAACGAATTTAACATTTCTTGTACAAACAAAATAATTGAAATTGTTTCTCTTCTTTCGTTCTATGAGAAATTTGATCCTACTATTCTAATATGTTCAAAATTCTTTAAATTCATTGACGGTATTAGCGATATTTATGTAATATTAACATACCTATAATTTAAATACATATTTAATTAATAATACAATAATATATATTAAATGTACTCATACCAGAAAAAACTGACACTGACATTTTGCATTTATTTGTCAATTACAAAATTATAAATATCGTAACTGTTTTTTGGGCAACGAGATTCATTACAACAGATTATTCTATATTATTATATACTATATCTCCAAACCTATACGAGAAATAATAAAAAGTTTAAATGTGTCAACTACCATTTTCGGTTATCCAATTGTTACTAGAACCTATTCAACTCTTCCCATCACTGTTAGATTGAGGAATCCGTAATTACACCGGTCTTTAGTCTTATAGAATTTGAGAAATCGTACCTCCAACAACCTAACATACATCTACACACACACACACACATATACACATTCTAGGGACCGTAAAATGTGCTTATTCATTAAAATCTGGATATGAGATTTTTAGCAAGAATCCAATACCTCTCTTGGCGAGAGGTAAAAAGTAACTCATTTAAAAAGTTGGGGAGTCTACTGGACGTTAAACAATGTTTTGTTTTATGTTTGTTGCTTCTATCTAGTCCGCGTTGTATCCTGAGTAGTGCCGGTTGCTAATGTGTGTGTCCAAAAAATCTCTGGCTGGTTAAGCCTGGCGTACCCAGGATTCAATATTGTGGGGTAGTCGTCTCGGTCAGAGTTTGAAATCATGTCAAGTAAAGCATCATTCTTTAATTTTTGACACGGAAGAAAACACATATAGTTTTAATTAATCTTTTGTGAAAATTAATTAATCCTCATGAAACATATTCCTTATCCCATTATATCTCTTACATTTACCCTAACCTGGTAACAGTGTATTGACAAATATGAAATTGAATTTCACGGGTGTGTATGAACAGATGACAGGCGCCGTAGCAAAGCACACTGCGACGATCGTTGCATTGTTTCGCTTTAACATATTAATCAGTGCTTTCATCAGAGCCTACTTTGTTTCCATTATGAACTTGCGGTGGTGTTAGCAAAGACATTCCATTAGTGGGAAGCCACAAAACGAAGCGACGAACTGCATGAAACGAAGGAGGGGTTAATCGTTTGAATTTAGATAGTTATTGAAAAGATGATGATCGTGTCGTCTTCGTCTATATTGATTTTTCAAATGTTTGAAGACGATAATATGTACTAAATAATATTCTACATTGTGTAATAATTGGTCAATGACGAAGACATATTTATTGACTTGTTGATGTTCATTTTCGAGTGGAAAAACTTTTTTGCAACACTCAAAAAAATATCTCGCTTATTTATTAAGTTAGTAATTTCTTTCATATAACATGATTTATACAGCAACATATAAGCTACTTGATGACGGATGTACATTCATGGTACCTCTTCCGGTTATTAGTAAATAATATCAACTTTGAAATTTCAAATAGAACATACTATATTTTTTTACAAATTTGAAAAGCACATCAAATTTGATTTACAATCATGTAAAATAATCCATATGTTACATTATTAAAAAGTAAAATGGCGGGCACTTTTTTATACACCTAGTCGAAAAGAGAATAGTGAGCCATATTTGTTGTAAAATCATTTTGTTCTTATTGAATGTTCCTTATTCCTATTTTCTGTATTATTATGACAAAAAAATATCATTTCGTTTAATAACAATAGTTACAATTATTTAAATATTTTGTGAACACTTGGCACACTTCATAAGATTTCAGTCTTTGCATCAACCTCTCGGTCATTTATCAGCGACTGGCTCACTCAACCAGAACCACAGACGCGTTTCGCTCGTATTGGAGCTCTTCAGTGTGGTGTGGGCCAGTCTCTGATAAATGACCGAGAGGTTGATTCAAAGACTGAAATCTTGTGAAGTGTGCCAAGTGTTCACAAAATATTTAAATATTTAGAACAACTTCACCAAGTGTCGCAAATTGTACATTGTACAGTTTTCTATTATTATAGTTACAGTTGTTTTAGTTCATTGTTTTATTTCATGCCACATAAAGGAAATGCATTTTTTTCCTAATAAATTATAGAGCATTGATGAATTCAAGGCAGGCGGGCGCGAATCTCGCTTTTAAAATCAGGCAACCAATCAAATTGCAAAGACGTGATACGTCGTCCTAAGTACTTCAATTACTTTGTCTATGGTATAGTACCCCATTGTTTAAGTAGGTTCCATTGATGTGTGACGAATTGTACTTCGTATGTAATATGTAACAGGGGGCGTATCTCAGATGGTAGAGCGCTCGCTTAGCATGCGAGAGGTACCGAGATCGATACCCGGCGCCTCCAAACATTCACTTTTATATTTAAAGAAAAAGTAAATTGTTTAAGTAGGTTCCATTTAAGTGTAACGAATTATAAATTGTATGTAATATGTAACAGGGGGCGTAGCTCAGATGGTAGAGCGCTCGCTTAGCATGCGAGAGGTACCGGGATCGATACCCGGCGCCTCCAATCAATCACTTTTATATTTAAAGAAAAAGTAAATTGTTTAAGTAAGTTCCATTTAAGTGTAACGAATTATAAATTCGATGTAATATGTAACAGGGGGCGTAGCTGAGATGGTAGAGCGCTCGCTTAGCATGCGAGAGGTACCGGGATCGATACCCGGCGCCTCCAAAATTTGCATTTTATTTCTAAAAATCTTTTGTGGCTAGCACAATACCTCTCGCCACATCCGTTTTTGGTTACATAAGCATAGGACGCAAGCAGTCATGTGACATTGTCGGCCTTGACAAGCAGATATGGGGGTTTGTGTAAAAATGACAATTAGTAATTTTGTACATAGATATCAAATGTCAGAATTTTTTTATCAAAATTTTCAAGATTTTCTAATTTCACGTAGTTAGTTTGTCATACTTGACCTAGACAAACAGATATGGAGGTCCTTGTCAAAATGACAGTAATTATTTACATAAATGTCAAATGTCGCAATTTTTCACGTGGTTAATTTGTCATCAAGAATATGGAATTTACTTGTCGAGGAAAATAAACCACATGGAATTGGAATATCATAAAATTTTGGATGGAACATTGACATTTGACATATGTACATAATTAATAGTTGTCATTCTAAGTCGGGCCCCCATATTTGCTTGTCAAGTCCAACAAAGTCCTATAAATTTCTCATATTTTTTCTTTATGTTTAGATTATTTTTATAATTTAAAATTTAATTTTGACGAAGTTTTCTCCTATACTTCCAAATGTTCGAATTTCTTTCAATTTCTTGACGGGACTTCGGATGGGTATATGTACACTGGCTTGCAAAAAAATCGCGTACACCTATTTTTTGCTGTATTGAGTCTGTCTTGATTTTTAATTTGTCAATGTCATTAGTGTCAATTAAGATGTCAAAGTTAAAAGAAAACGAGAATTACATACTTGGTTGTTCTTTACTTTTTCTGGTATATATGTGTATGTAACTTAATAGTAGCATAGAACACAATGAAGATCAGTAGATAAAATACTAACGTGATAGTGACAACAGTGACAGTTCCATTGATAGTTGATTAAAAAATCGTATTTACATAGCTGAAAAACAGTAAAAACTCGGTTAATTGATTTTTAAGGTGTACGCGATTTTTTTGCAAGCCAGTGTATATAGCTATAATTTTGAATATACTACTATGTTGCCAAAAAAGGATATCTAAGATTTATTTTCAGGTAAAATCTACACAAGACCATATTCGTACTATGACAAATTCTGAATCGATTCTTATCCAGTTATATGTTCAGTTAAAATAGACTTAAGGTCAAGTTTTAGAATTGAGCTGCCAAAACTGCCCAAATAGGTTTATGAACTACTGTCGGTTTTTGACAATGACATTTTTCTGTCATTTACAAACATCTGATGGTTACTGTAGAGTTGTTTACGCTCCGATATGTATTACAACAGATTATTTTTACCTCCCGCTATCCTTGGTAAGGGAGGTATAGGGATCGTGCTAAAAATAGCATATCGAGATTTTGGTAAATGACCACGTTTTGAAGTCCCTAGAATCCATTTTTAACATTTTCACGATGATGTCTGTGTGTATGTATGTATGTGTGTGTGTGTGGATCCTGTTTACGCTCTAATTCAAATACTATCATTCGGAAAGTTTTTAAACCATGTATTTCTACCTTATTCTAATATGGAAAGATTTTGGTGGCAATCGGATAACCGGAAATGGCAGTTTACTTGAAGCTCAAGATAGTTTTTCTTCAAAAAATACCTTTACATGTAATTTTTTCTCAATTTGTTATTATAAAAATTAAAGCTTATTCCATTTTCTACAAGTTTGCTTTCATACCTTTTCTATATATTGCATGGATAAATTTATAAAGGAATATAAAAATTATATACATAGGTAAATGGCGGGAGGTACTGTGTTGATCACTTTTTTTATTATTTCAATATACTCGTATGTATAGAAAATAATAAAAAAATTCAAAAAAAATAATATTTAGAATTTTTTTAAGATAGGTACTACTACTTTCGGTTTTCCAATTGGTACCAAAACCTATTCAACTCTTCCCATTATTGTTAGATTGAGGATAGAATTTGAAAAATCGTGTCTCCAGCAACCTCTCTCACACATACACACACACACACACACATACACACACATCGACACACACACACACACATATATACACACACACATACACAAACACACACACACAGACATCATTGTAAAAATGTTAAAATCGGATTCTATGTACCTTAAATCGTGCTTTTTGAATAAAATCTGGATATGCGATTTTTAGCATAAATCCAATACCTCTCTTAGCGAGAGGTAAAAATAATCTGAATAAGATATATCAATAAATTTAGAGAAAATACAAACTTTATTGGCGAGAGACGTCTTATAAAAAATTATATTATTTTAAAATTAAGAAAGAAAAGTATCCCTTTAGCTTTTTTTTCGTCCTTTATTTGTTTTTTACGTGTTTGTGAGTTTTTCAACAGGAGTTGCGAGATTGAAATTGAAATAGTCTAATTATACAAGAAGTCGGGAGATATGCATGCCAGACTGCTGATGGCTATCGCTGCCTTGCATTTTGGACTTGTCGTGCTTCTTTTTCATTAATAAAGGGTGCTGAATTAAAAACGTACACGTGACGTTATAAAGACACCACTAGACAGATACATATATTGTTATCTTACACACTATGCGGAATTACAGGCTTTATTGTTAGTAGAAATAAACCTGGAAAACATGATACTCTTGCATAGGAAGTATATATTTGTGATTTAATGCATGAATAACCAATGTCAACACTACGTAATTTTGGGAATAAAAGATTTAAAATCAGCGAGAAACTTTCAGTTTTAATAATGTGTATATAGGTGATTTTACTGTCCGTATTGTCTTTGGTGATAACTTCGGTGGTGAATTTTCAATGAATAAACACGTTTTAGGGTCTCTAAAATACGTTTTACTATTTTCAATTGTTACGTATTCTTTTTCCTTACATCCATGTGAAGACGAATAGATTTTGATATATATATATATATATTTTAACGATTTTATTTATATGGGTGAAGTGTAAAACACAGATATATATATATATATATATATATATATATATATATATATATATATATATATATATATATAACTACATTTATTTATGTTAACAACTGGTAAACTGTTTATTTATATCACTGAGTTCATTTCTGGTTGCTTGTATATATGAGACTGTCCTCCCGCTGTTCTCCCGACGGTATTTATACAGCCCCTATCATTCTAGAACTCTTCTGAAGCGACAATGACCTGTATACAAAAGAAGTGGGTCACGGCGTAGTCGCAGGGATTTCAACATCTGGGAAATTCCGGGATTACGTCATCGCTCTAGTACGTTCTTTCGAAGGGATTACGTCATTGTTCGCGAACATGCTATCAGTAGCGGCGCAAGCATACTTTTCTCTCAGGGGCGCACGTCACAATATATATATATATATATATATATATATATATATATATATATATATATATATATATATATATATATATATATACAGTACCGGCCAAAAATATATCACCTTTATGTTTTTTCAGTATAACTTTTATAAAAATAAATCAAATGCGCTCAAAATTTAACAGTATATATTTGATGTAGGTTAGATCTTGTACATGATGTGTGATGAGTTTTTAAAAGAAATATCATGTGTTTCAAGCTATTTTTTGAATTTATTTATTTTTTCTCGCTTATTCTGCCGTTGTATCTGTAGTTGAAACCGCAAAATTTTGCGTTATTTATTATTTTGTAATATGGCGAAGACAAAAGGTGCTCTAAATTTAGACGAACGACAACAAAAAGTTATTATAGAGGGCCGGAAACAAGGGCGGACGCATTAAGGAGCTCGCGCAACAGTTTCACATCGCCAGATCACCGGTGAATAAAATTCTTAAACATTGGAACCTCCAAGGAGGCTATGTTGAGAAGAAAAAAAGCGGCCGACTACGTTGCACTACTTCCCTTGTCGATCGCAACATCCTCCACGTATCCCACAGCAATCCACGTCTTACAGCGCTCGACATTGCGAAGGAAATAGCGACTCCTGGTCAGCCTAATCCATGCATACGGACCATACGTCGTCGCCTACAAGCCGCAGGACTGAATGGACGGCAACCTGTGAAGAAGCCATTAATTTCTGCCAAAAATCGGAAGGCGCGAGTGGAGTGGGCTAAAGAGCATAAAAACTAGACACCTCAGCAATGGTCTAATGTCATCTGGAGCGATGAACGTAAGTTTATGTTGTTGATAGTGGTGGCATAAAATGGATTCGTCGCCCTAAAGGCAAACGTTTCAATCCAAAATATCAACTGCCGACTATGAAGCATTGTGGCGGTTCAGTCTTGGTGTGGGGTACTTTCTCAGCAAAAGGAATGGGTCCTCTTCACAGAAATCATGGTATCATGGATCGAAAAATGTACATAGACATCCTCAAAAATTTAATGCTTCCATATGGAAAGCGTCTTCATGGTCTTGGCTTCAGCTACCAGCAGAATAATGATCCGAAGCATCGCGCGCGTGGTTTGCAAGAATGGTTCCGACGCCATCGTCTGACTCTTATGAAATGGCCAAGTCAGTCGCCTGACTTAAATATTATTGAACCGTTGTGGGATGAGCTGGAAAGACATTTGGCCGGCAAACGAGCGGCAAGCGCAGCCAAGAAGTTCGCCCAACTTGAGGAGGAGTGGACGAAGGTCCCTCAGCAGCAATCGACGCACTCATCGCGTCTATACCAAGACTCATCCAAGCTGCGATCGACGTAAAAGGATTTGCAACAAAATATTAATTTTATTTAGTGTTAATTATTTATTAACTTCATTATTAAATATTTCTTATTTTCATATATTTGAATAAAATTATTTTTTCAGCGTCATTGTTACTATAATTTAGTGAAAAGTTTTTTATTAAGTAAATTATACCCAATATCAAAATATATTATGATTTTATAGACATCAATTCTCTATAAGTCAAGTTATGTTGAAAAAACTTAAAGGTGATATACATTTGGCCGGTACTGTATATATATAAAAGGATGTGTGTGCGTCTGTGTGCATATATGTGTGTATATGACGATCTTTTCGGATCGTATAACTCCAATACCACGATTCCAAAAATTACAATTTTTTCGTATTCCTCAAGTTTAGATCCTTATGTAGACATGATTTTATTTGGTTTATAATTGATCCACCGGAAGTACCCTCATTTGCAAATTTTAACAGTTTTCTTGCAAAAAGTAGTTAAATAGCATTTATTGCCATTTAATGTTAATAAATTTTAAAAAATATATTATTATATATACGAATTGATTGCATTTTAAACTTCATATTCAATGCATATAGAGTAACAAATTATAAAGCAATTAAATTTCATAAATCGGCCAGCTATGCTAAAACCATGGAAACAGCTACTATATTAAGAAAATTCTAATTGACAATCGTCAGTGTCAATGAAAAGAAAATGATGGATGTTGGGGAAGACACTGAAAGATAGGATAAGGAATAAGAGAAATGGCCCGAGTGAAAGATACAAGAGAGACGATTACATTGAATTGGACATGTCATGAGGAGAAATGAATAATATATTGGAAGAAGAATGAACAGCTTAGTAGTAGAAGGTAGAAGAAACGAAGGAAGACCAAAGAGAAGATGGAAGGACTGTATTGCGGAAGTCTTAAGAGAAAAGGAACTGAATGAGGACGACAAGCAAAATAGAAATGAGTGGATGAAGAATATCAAGAATAGCAACCCGTAACAAATAGGAAAAGCTACAGAAGAAGAAGAAGATGTTATTGTCACGTGCATTTTACATAGTTTATGAAATAATTTTACCGGAAATTTAGAATATTTTGCAAGAAAATTTATATATGGAATTTATACATAATACACAGGATTGACGGAAGGTTTTTAGTTTGATGTAGTATTTTATCTGACTTTATGGCTTTCAAGACTAAGTTATATATTTTATTTTTATATTACTCCGGTATAAATAAAGCATACCTAGTCTCTTTATCCTAACAGTAATCTGCAAAATGTATAATAGTGTATCAACAAAGTATTAAATTTTGTTATCAAAAACTATTGTACAACCTTTTGTATTTATGTATATATATCCTGTTAGTCTCATCACGTCTCGCAACTTCACTTGGACGTCATTTCCATTCGGATCCGCTATAGCGACGCCCGACGTCGTTGCGCCGCGACGCCCGTAGTCCTCGTACGTGTCATGTTTTGCACACGCGCCGTATAATTTCCTCGGACCGTGTTCATTAAATGCGATGCCGAATTGTTAATACCCAGCATTATAAACTTTCAACCATAACTAATAATAACCCTACTGGAAGGGAATATTAAAATGGCGCATGGAGTGTTTTCCATCTCTACCAAGTGGATGCTTTATTTACTACAGATTAAGCACGTTTAAGATTAATGTAAATCCCGAGCACAGCACATATTTGTGATTGGCAAACATGTCTATTGTTATCTATAAATTATTCATAAAATTATTAATGAGTAAACTTTATGTACGACAACAAAGTTTCCAGCAAATATTATTGAATTTTGTCTAATCGTTTTGATTTGCAAATGAGGGTGTACAAATATTTTATATTCAGTTCATGTCAATGATGTATATAAATATATATTATACTTCTCATGCCCGATAGTATAAACATAGTTCAATTATTGAACTCAGTTTAACTGATATTGAACTAGGTTCAAGTAAAATTTCTATAGTATAAAACAAAATTAGCTTTTGACTTTAGTTTAAACTACGTTTAACTTGAGCGGCCGATTTCATCCGTTCAAATTGAGTTTAAATAATAACTGACGTTTTTATATTCTGAATAACGCTGAATAACATTCATAATTATAACTGTCAACGTTGTTAATAATATTTTAAGAAAGTATATTGATATAATTAATATTTTGGTAAATTAAGTGCATTAGCATATATTTTATAATTCATTTAAATTATATGCTTTTTATATTCTAGAGTAAAAATGTTGATGTACGATTCAAGTTCTGATAGTGACGACGAACATATAATGAATAAACGCCTCCGATTATTTCGGGAAAGGAGAAATCCTTTCGAAATATATAATGATGTTGAATTTAAATTGCGGTTCCGTTTTGAAAAACGAACAGTTTTAGAATTTTTACACATTACACATTACAGTAATACAAATTATTTGTTGCCGAGTTAGTTTTTTTTTCTATTTTCAATAATATTTATATATTCTTGCATTTCTATTAATGGCAGTCTTTCTTCTTCATCGAAATTCTTAGATCACTTTTTTTTGTTCATTTTATATTTTTACATAGAAAAAGTATTATGTAGGTGTTTTTCAAATACTTAGACCCGCGCGCGAACATAACTTCAAAAAATTAAATTGACAGATAGAATGACGAGAAGTGAGCTGCATGAAATATTACCGACTGAGTAAGGGATAAACTACGTTCAATTGACTCCAGTTCATTTTAATGTTATACCACCCATTTATAATTAACCTAAGTTCACTAAATGAACTCCGTTTGCTTAACTGTTGTTTAACACATATTTAATCGACCTTTATACTATCGGCCATTAGTGGCGTATATAGGTTTTTATTACCACTTCCTAAGAGGAGTATTGGATTCATGCTAAAAATCACATATCCAGATTTTAATGATTAAGCACACACACACAGACATCACCGTCCCTACAATACGATTTTAACATTTTTACGATGATGTCTGTGTATGTGTATGTGTGTGTGTGTGTGTGTGTTTGTGTGTGTGTGTGTGTGTGTGTGTGTGTGTGTGTGTGCTTGTGTGTGTCTGTGTGTGTATGTGTGTGTGGATGTATGTGTGTGGGACATTGGAAGGACGAATACTCAAAAACAAAAGGACATCGCTCTATATAAACCCGTAGCCAAAGCCTGCGAAATAGTCTGATGTATAGAAGCAACGAGCAATGAACGGTTGGTGACATAAATAAACAGTTTACGAGTTGTGAACATAAATAAATGTAGTTACACAAATAAATATAGTGATATAAATATTGTTTAAATAAATAATCTTAGTGTTTAAGTATTTAATAATATTCTTAGTCTTAAATTAGTGTTTATTAGATATTTAACTATCAATTGTGTTAATGAGAGCGATTAATGATCGAGACATTTCGCTACGCTCACGCGTTAATTGTTGAGATCATTAATCGCCAATTAACACACGTGTTAGTTACAATACTTTTTCGTTGACCGTATCTTACTTAAATGGAAAATCTAATTTTATTCCATGACAAATTTGTTTAGGTTAGTAAAATTTTATGTCAGAAAATCAATAAGTTTTGTCATCAATTTTTTTCAGTGGGTGCGTTTAGTTTACTTAATGCTAGACAACACAAGCGGTTTTTTTATGTTATTTGAGGAATTTTATTCTTTCAAATTCATTTTAAAGGTATGCTACATGAATATACCTAGCTAGTAAGTGTCAAAAGCATGACTTTTAATTCTGTCTACCTTTTTGCTACAACTTAACGTTAGCAATACATGCTGTGTTCCATGTGGTGACCGCACCCAATAAATCGTTTATTAATAAAAAAATCATGCATTAATAGGCGTCATTAATGAATGATTTTCTATACATTAAGATAGCCTATTAATAAACGGTCGACGGAAAAATTATTTAATCATAGTGTTAGTTATTTTATTATGTTTGTAATATTTATCCTAATCAGTTATAGTTTAGTAAACGTATTATTTTAATTAATATTATTTCTTTGAATTTTTATACTTCACCCATATAAATAAACGTTACAATATTATTATTAGGTACCTATGCTACAGTTATAAAATGAACGGTTTTGTAGACAGAAGTATTTTGTTCCTGAAAATAAACTTTTGTATAAATCCCTTAATTTGATTTTAATTTTCTGTTACATTGTTTCAATTCAGATTAAGTTTGATTGTTAACTTGATGACTGATTTTCGCTAGAACAATTCGTAGTTCGAATAATTTTCGGCGTTTTGACTTTTAATTAAGTTCAGAGTAGATCACGTACTTAAGCTGAAACAAAAGCAAATTTTGCCTTTTGTTTTCGGCAAAACTTATTAAAGTATATAATGAGCTTTCTTATTCATTCATTATCTTACAGAACACAAGCAATAATTTCACTTTTTCAAACGTAAATTTAGATTAATTAATTGTTATTTATGCAAAAAAGTGTAAACACAAGGTCGGGTGACTCACGAATTATTGACCGAATAGTTTGTTTACACTTAATTAGATACAAGATTTTTTATACGACCTTAAATAACATATATGAAACAAATTACAAATTTGACAGACGACACACGACAATTACTGTACATACCAAATACCGAGTTCACATTTGACAGGAAACACATCTGAAGTTGAATACTGCAGCATTCTTTTATGGTAATATACCTGATATTATTTTGGATGGCGAAGCAATTAAGGCTTGATTTACCTTAGCGGTACAATGACGGTACGATGACGATACAATAACGGTACAAATGGTATGTCAATTACAAGAGGCATTTACAAATAGATGGTACCACGACGGTACGAACATAACAAAATACCATGACAATATAATTTTGTCTTTTATGTATTATGACAGTTTGCTGTGCATATGTCATGTGTCTATCAAAAGTAGAAGATATCGTGCAATATTTAAAAGAAATTCAAATATCGACTTGTCTATAATTGCCCTTACTCTTGACGAAGAAGAAGAAAATGAAGAAAATCCAAAAATATTTACAAAACGATACTATACTTACTGTGATAATCTATGAGGTATATTTTACGTTTATGTCATAAGCAGAGAATTTTTTTCAATAATGTATGCAATAATTTCTCATGTCTAACTCATTTTGAATACATTTTGATTTAAGTAAAAGACAAATATCAAAAAATCAAAAATATGTCAGATGTCAATCACGTACTAGCAAATGTTTACTTCCATTCAATTGATTTTGGTATGAACATCAACGTGATGTGCACGTACTCTTCAAACGCAACCTTACACTCCCTGTTGCATGCAAATACTACGCAGTCACTATGATACAATATTTTTTCCTCGATTTTTTCAATAGAAACAAAAACTATACTGTACCGTCGTCGTACCGCTAATGTAAATCAGTGAATATCAATGTGCCGTCATCGTACCGTCATCGTACTGTCATCGTACCGAGAACGTAGATGTAAATGGGTCCATTAAAATACATTGGAGCAAGAACGAGTGCGATGGCCGGGAACCGAACCCGGATCAACTGCTTGGAAGGCAACTATGCTGACCATTACACCACCATCGCTATATATGGGAAAGTATTGATCTCATCCAAGAGCATCTTCAGATAATGTTATCTAGAATATAAAACGAGTGCGATGGCCGGGAATCGAACCCGGATCAACTGCTTGGAAGGCAACTATGCTGACCATTACACCACCATCGCTATATATGGGAAAGTATTTATCTCATCCAAAAGCATCTTCAGATAATGTTATCTAGAATATAAAACGAGTGCGATGGCCGGGAATCGAACCTGGATCAACTGCTTGGAAGGCAACTATGCTGACCATTACACCACCATCGCTTTATATCTAGAACGTAACTAGAGTCTTATATGAAATTAAAATGTACGTATACATGAATTTAAAATTGGGCTCAACCGGGATTTGAACCCGGGACCTCTCGCACCCAAAGCGAGAATCATACCCCTAGACCATTGAGCCGATATTTTAATGATATAACACAATCAGTACTATTACACATAAAGTGACTTGAAAATCAAAAATCAAGCTTTTCAAAAATTCATTACTTGACTTGACTTGATTTTCTATCGTTACTACTTGACTTGATCAAGCAAATTCAAGCGACTTGATAACGAACCGATTATGTACGAAAACGCACGAATCAGTAGAATCGTAATCTAGCTGTGTGTGGTACGGCGTGGCGCGCCATATGCTGTGCTGATTCACTACTGCAAGTTAAAATTTCTGCAGAGGTTTAAAAAATTCACTCTATATTAAAATATATACTAGAATGACCAGAGATTATGTCGACAAAATTTGAAGTCCTAATCATTATTATTAAGAAAACTGTAGATGGTTAAACTATCGCACAAAAGCCCAAAAAGCTATACTCCATTCGAATTAAGAATAATAATTGGGACTTCAAATTTTGTCCACATATTCTCGTGTCATTCTACTATATATTCCAATAATGAATGGATTTTTGAAACCTCTTAATATCCTGGAGAAAAATAAAGTTACGAAATGTGCCAAAACCGAATGTTATTTAAATGGGGAAAAATCAAGTGCATTTAGGCACGGTTAAATATTAAAATTAAGCAGAATCATTGCCAGTATATTTTTTTTATTTATGTGGAATCACTGTAGGGGGCGTCCCGGATAAAATTCGACTTGCTCCCTTTTAAGGTCCACCATAATAAATATACTATAAATAGTTTGCCTTTTAAGGTCCACCATAATACATATACTATAAATAGTTTGTTAGTCCAAATATTATACTTTTAAATCTTTTTTTTTTATTTTTAAATTTGAATGTATGATTTATTTTTATGAATAAAAGTGTATATTTCATGGTATACTCGTATTATTGATATTGTTATAAAACATAAGTATGTGAAAATGAAATGTAGTCTTGAAGAACTTCTTGATTTTTTTCAAGTAATTGAAAAATAACTACTTGACTTTTCAAGTACTTGACATTTTAACTACTTGACTTGACTTGACTTTCGGCTATTATTACTTGACTTGAGCTTGACTTGATTTCAAGTCAAGTTAAGTAACTTGAATATCAAGTCAAGCCGTGAAACTCTAGACATCAGGCACCCGACAACGAGGCCCCATAGGTATAAAATAAAAATTAAATAGCGGGAGATATTGTGTTGGTCACATCAGATTTTTAAGTTATATTTTTTAATAAAAATGACCTGTTTTAATTTGTAACTATGGTGGAAGATATATGAGGAAAACAATATGAGTTCATTGATATTTGTATCTCAGTAGGAGTATTCATATTTTTGGACAATAGTGTATAATATCTGCATAGTGACAAAAATAATAGAAATTATGGTGAATTAAATAAGATGAGAAACACAGGAATTAATAAAAGACAGAGTAATAGTAAACATTGTGGTTTGCATGGAGTGCATTTCTCATTGACTGCCGCGCGGATCCGTCTGTGAAAATGAGAGAAATTACACGGACAAGAAGAGTTCCTAAGTGTTTTCTATAGCAGTTGAGGATCCATTAAACCCAAACAAGTTTTTTCCTTTGTTCTTTTTTAACCTTTCATAATAGAGTTCCGGCGAAACAAAACAACTTATTTTCGTTTTTGTCAAGAGCTGTTAAAAACCCGCCTTCATGTAGAAACAATATGTTTTGTAAAGGAATAATAAGAAGAAGAATGGTTAAATAAAATGGTTAACCAAAGAAGAAATGCAAATAATGAAATGTTTTCCAGGAAATGTTTTATTGACAATTTTACTCTGGGAAGTTACAAACAGTTAATTATAAAATATAACTCATATATTATTCATTATAGTTGAGAATTAGCCAGACTGGGAAATATGTAGGTAATTATAAGTAGGAGGTAAATTTAAAATTAGATGCACTGTATATAATTTTCAGTTATTTTCAAATTCAAGTTTTCTCATTAATAATAATACAAATATTGATTAACTCATTTAATGAAAAATAAAAAAAAACTGTTGTGGTCAGCACAATACGAGTACCTTCCGTCAATCGTGTGTATAATGTATAAATTCCATACATAATTTTTCTTGTAAAAGATTCTAAATTTCCAGTAAAATTATTTCATAAAAAAACTATGCAAATTGCACTTGACACTGACTTCTTCTTCTTCTTCTTCTTCTTCTTTAGCTTTTCCCATTCGAGATATTTGCTGGGTCCATGAAAATATAACACTCTGTATACAAATTATATACATAAATTTTCTTGCAAAAGATCCTATATTTCTAGTAAAATTATTTCATAAACAAACTATGCGAATTGCACTTGACACTGACATTTTCTTTAGCTTTTCCTATTCGTTAGGGATCACTAATTTTTATTTTCTTGTTCCACTCATTTCTGTTTTGCGTGACGTTCTCATTCAGTTCCGTTTCTCTCAAGTCTTCCACAATACAGTCCTGCCATCTTATCTTTGGTCTTCCTCTGTTTCTTCAACATCCTATTACTAAACTATTTATTCTTGTTCCAATATAATTCTTCATTTCTTCTCATGACATGTTCAAACCAATGTAATCATATTTCTTGTATCTATCTAGAAACTTGTAATACTAGAGTTACTTTCTTACCGTATCTTTCCGTGTTTTCCCCAACATCTACTTCAACATTCTGCCACATTCATTTACTTTTTATTGATACTGACATCTGTAAATTTAAATTATCTGAATATATTAGCAATTTTCATGATCAGCATAGCTGGCTGATTTATGAAATTTAGTATGTTTATAATTCTTTACCTCTATATCTATTGAATATGAAGTATAAAATGCAATCAAATCGTATAGAGAATAATATATTCTTTAAGTTATAATAACGTTAAATGTCAATAAATCATATTTAACTTTTAAAACTTCAAATGAGACTACTTTCGGTTTACCAATTATAACCAAATTCAAAATCACTTATTTTTGTGGATGTAAACTTGAGGAATACGAAAAAAATATAATTTTTAGAATCGTGGTATTGAAGTTATGCGATCCGAAACTTTCGTCACAGACACACAGACACACATGTACATACATACAGACATCATCGTAAAAATGGTATAATCGTATTATAGGGACCCTAAAACATACTTATTCACTATAAACTCATCATTGATTTTTTTGACCAGACAATACCTTCCTTACCTAAAGGTGACGGAAGGTAAATATAACAAGCTATTAAAAATTATATATTGTTTTTATAGTCAACAACGTAAATTTGTTGATTGTTAGACATGTATTTTGTTTAAATCACTAATTTATCCATTCTCATCATTAAAGTATTCCTTTAGTAACAATATTTCACTAATTAAAATGTCATTTTATTAGTAGGTGTTGAAAAATAATTATTTATGTATCAAGATACCTACTGAAGTTCTACTTTTTATCAGAAATGTGGAATTTAGTTGCCGAAGCCGTAGGGCCGAGGAAAATAATCCATATGAGTGATAAAGAAGAAGTGCCGAGGTGCATATTAAATTTTATTGTGAAACCTGAAACCTGCTGAATTATATTAATTTTTATAGGTTATGTTAATAAATCTATCAGACGAACTTATTTTCAGTGTTGCGAACCTCCGAACATTGAAGTTATCGTAATGAATACTTAAAGTTTTGTGTGTTATTTCAAACTTCTTCGTCTTCTTCACATATTTTTTCTCATCTTACGTACAAATTTACTATTGCACATCGTACACAAATTATCTTATGTCAAATAATTATCATAATGAAACTTTTTGACAGGGAACTTTTGACTTTTAGTAATATGGTTTTTCATTTTGCTATAACCCATTGTCTTGTCAAATGGTGATTGCATGATTAGAGCAATAAAACTGCCCGTATATTTTTTTACAAATTCTATAAAAAACTGAAACCTCCTGAATACGATAAAATTGATTTAAACTTGAAAGTAGTTTGTCAAAGGAAAATTATTAAAATGGCAAAATTTTGCAAAACATACACAGTTCTCATAAAAAGTATAGTTTTGTTTTTCGTTTTTGTTTTCAGCGACAGAAACATTATTTTAAAAACAAAACGAATCCCGACCCAAATAAAAGAATATATGATTTTCTAGCTAAATCTCCTCGTATCATACTTTTTATACCGATGTTTACTTTTTTTCTGAGCGTAGGTAATACAATGTTAAAATTTTCAATAACGATATCTCTTTATCTATTAATTTGAGAAGAAGAAATATTAGGATAAAAATTGTTCATAATATCGATCTCTTTATACAGGTGTTACAAAAAGGGTACAAATGTTTGAGAGTATATAGTATTGATCAAAATGAGTTTAAAAATACTTCATCAACATAGATCTGATCTTCATCTGTTTCCGAAAAAGAGATCATTTTGTATTAGAATCGCAGAAAAAATGAGAAAGATAGTGATCGAGCATAATTTTGTCTGTCTGTAAATAGATTATAAGCAGAAATAAAATTTAATTTGAAACATTTTTCTCAATTCCGGATATTTACAAAGTTATTTTAAAATTAAATATTGACCAAGGTCGCCACACCATTTAACAAATATTGATTTTTTTTCTTTTTGAAAAGGACATCTCGAAACCGTCTCATTTAATCGCAGTCGTAACTCTTATAGTTTTCGAGATAGCAGAGGTAAACCCCATAAAAACACATTTTTCGTTGTTCATTTTCGGAAACTATTGAAGATCGGATCAATGTTGATTAAGCGATTTTTGCTCATTTTGTTCAGTACTATAACAGGATGATACTGAAATACGAATCACTCAAAATAACTTTTTTATTTATAATTATTTTCTAAATCTCTTTATATATTTGTAAACTAGGCTTAGGGGCATGATGGTATCGCTTCCGTAAATGACATTAACTTTCATATTTCAAATAGGACACTCTAAATTTTTACCTCTCGCTAAGAGAGGTATTGTATTCATGCTTAAAATCGCATATCCAGATTTTAATGCTTATGTACGTTTTAGGGTCCCTGCAATCCGATTCTAATATTTTTACGATGATGTCGTGTGTGTGTATTTTTGAAGGGTATATGTAATATACCTATAATTTTAAATATGCAACTATTAACACAATAAGAAGTAATATAATGGATATACTTCCCACAAAAAATCTTCAGTAATGTCTGGATTTTTGACTGACATTTATCTGTCGGTTACAAACATTTTCATTTTTCAATTGGTTTCCATGACATTATTTGTGCTGTGAGATTTATTACAACAGATTATTATATACCTTATATTTCTTTATCTCAAACTCTATAAAAGATATAATAAAATATTTTTATGTATCAGATAGAGAATTTGCTCTTCTGTTACTAGCAAAAACATAATTTATCATAAAATAATATTTAGAAGATTTTTTTTAAGAATCTGTTACTTTCGGTTGTCCATTTATTACCAAAACCTTTTCAGCTCTTCTCAGTAATGTGCGATTGACATACATCTACACACATACACACACACATACACACATTATAGGGACCTTAAAATAGGGTGTCCTATTTGAAATATAAATGTTAATATAACTTCAGGTTAAACTGAATACGCTACCATCATGATTTATATGCCCATAATAAATTATAAATAAAGAAGTTATTTTGAGTGGCCCGTTTTTCAGTGTTATCTTTTATACCCTTAATTTTTTACCCTTTTTATAAATACCCTGTATATTAATTTTAGAACAAAAAATGTTAGCACAAAAATTGTTCGTAATATTCTTCAGCAAATATAATTTTCATTATATCATCTTTCCTTTTATTAATAAATACCCCATCTCCTGGCGGGGCTATAACGTTGTAATATTAATTTAATGCTAATAGAATAGGGAAACAGTAGTTTTATTTTGCAATTTACGACCAGGACATTGTGCGCTACACCGCGTGCTATCGACTTGTGATCATACTTGCTATAACGAACCCTACATAGATAGATACACCGGGGTATTGATTATATAAGGGATGAAGGGATGTAGTAATTTCTAGTTTATTGACGGATGATAGTGGATGCTGGTTTATTAAATGATTATATAAGGTTCTACATTTTCTTATTTTGTTTTGGGGTAGATTACTTTGAAGTTATTAAAATTAATAATTAATTTGTTTGAGAAAAAGAATTAAAAAACTTAAATTGAAAATTGTAATAATTTATTCATATATTAATGAATTAATTTACTATTATATCGGCTCAATGGTCTAGGGGTATGGTTCTCGCTTTGGGTGCGAGAAGTCCCGGGTTCAAATCCCGTTTGAGCCCAATTTTAATTTATACAGTTTAACTATAAATAACTGCTTATTTGCTACTGATTTAAAAAATAATAAATTACTCTCACAGAATTTTATATCACTCTGACAGTTTGAAACATCAAAATTGAATATATAATAACGACGATCGACGTTCGTCATGCACGGACTACTAATTGATTAGTTTTTTATTTTGCCAAAATTAAATTAATAAACGCAGTTATTATTAGTACGTGAAAATTTAATAAAATATTGTATAAATAAGTTAAGAATGATTATTTAATCAAGGAAATTAACCCACTTGCCTTTGTGGGCTCGTGGACTAAACTTTCTTCTCGTGAATAAACATTTTCTTAACTAATTTGATATATAAATACCTATTAAATATAAATTTAAGTTTCTAATGACAACCTAGTTAAATTCTAGATATTAAGCGATGGTGGTGTAATGGTCAGCATAGTTGCCTTCCAAGCAGTTGATCCGGGTTCGATTCCCGGCCATCGCACTTGTTTTACATTCTAGATAAAATTAACTCAAGATGCGCTTGGATGAGATAGATACTTTCCCATATATAGCGATTGTGGTGTAATGGTCAGCATAGTTGCCTTCCAAGCAGTTGATCCGGGTTCGATTCCCGGCCATCGCACTCGTTTTACATTCTAGATAACTTTATCTGAAGATTCTTTCAGTTGAGATAGATACTTTCTCTATATATATAGCGATGGTGGTGTAATGGTCAGCATAGTTGCCTTCCAAGCAGTTGATCCGGGTTCGATTCCCGGCCATCGCACTCGTTTTACATTCTAGGTAATATTATCTGAAGATGATCTTGGTTGAAATAGATACTTTCCCATATATAGTGATGGTGGTGTAATGGTCAGCATAGTTGCCTTCCAAGCAGTTGATCCGGGTTCGATTCCCGGCCATCGTACTTGTTTTACATTCTAGGTAACATTATCTGAAGATGATCTTGGCTGAAATAGATACTTTCCCATATATAGCGATGGTGGTGTAATGGTCAGCATAGTTGCCTTCCAAGCAGTTGATCCGGGTTCGATTCCCGGCCATCGCACTCGTTTTACATTCTAGATAACATTATCTGAATATGCTCTTGGATGAGATAGATACTTTCTCATATATAGCGATGGTGGTGTAATTGTCAGCATAGTTGCCTTCGAAGCAGTTGATCCGGGTTCGATTTCTGACCTTCACACTCGTTTTAAATTCTAGATAACTTTATTTAAAGATGAAATTGTATGAAATACATACTTTTTACGTATCGTCACGTTAGGTATTGCCGGATCAAATAATTGTATTGTGTTTAACATTTCTTGTACCACAAAAAAATTCTAATTATACCTAATCTTTATATTTACGTTTTTTCTATAATTTAAAATTCATTCTATGAGCAAGTTTTCTCCATTTCTTCTAAATGTTCGAGGTTTTTCCATTTCATTAACGGGATTGGCGGTATTACTGAAGGGTTAATGTAATACACCTATAATTTTAAACATATAATTAATAATACAATAAGAAATATTAAATATCGTTCCCAGAAAAAGCCTTCAGTACTATCTCTAAATTTTTGACACTGACATTAGTGACATTTATCTGTCAATTACAGACATTTTAATTTCTCAAGTAGTTACCATGGAGATGTTTGGGCTGTGAGCAGGCTGTGAGATTTACTACCACAGATTATTTTATAGAGAATATAATTCCTTAGTCACGTGACATGTTTTCCGCCAATCAACATTCAGAATCTCCCTAGCTACAAGTCTATCACAGCGATGATAAAAAACAAAGAAATAAACACCGTATTTATAGTCGTTACTAAGGGATTTGTTTTCTTTATTTATGACATTGACAGTTAATTTTGAGTATAAAAATAAATAATAACAATAATTCAAACTCCGAAATATTAAATAAAACTCGTAAGTACCATGTTTTAATACAATATGAATATGTATATCAAAATTTAGGTTAGGGTAGATTGCAAAAATTCATTATATTCTCTCATTAAATATATGCTCGTGATATGATTAATAATCGAAGATATTGCTCGTGAAACCGAAGCAGCACATTTGAACTCGTCCTTCGGACTCGTGAAATCTGCAGCTCGGTTTCACTCGAGAATATCATCGATGATAATCATATCACTTGTTATATTACGTATGATTATATATCTATATCTTTAAATCTATAGAAGGTATAATGAAAAATTAAATGTGTCGGATAGAGAATTTTGTTTTTTAATATTTGCAATAACATACCGACATCTGTATACAAAGCAGATTGGCACACCCACCAATGGGTAATATGCCGTGATGAAATATTTATTATTTATTTTATTTATAATTTTTTAAAAAATAATAATTAGAATATTTTTATTAAAATACTACTACTTCCGGTTGTCCCGGAATCTCTTCAACTCTTCCAATTACTGTTAGATTGAGGAATTCGTAGTTATACAGGTCTTTAATTTTATAGAATTTGAGAAATCGTACCACACACGCACGGACGCACACACACACACACACACACACACACACACACACACACAACACAAACATCATCGTAAAATTGTTATTATTGGATTCTGGAGACATTAAAACGTGCTTATTCACTAAAATCTGGATATGCGATTTTTAGCATGATTCCAATACCTCTCTTAGCGAGAGGTAAAAATTACCATTTTTTTCATATTCCTTTTCCTTATGTTTATATGCAGACGTGATTACAAGCATTTTTATCTAAAATAATTAGCGAAGTAGAAAATTATGAAAATATGATTTTACATGTCAGTCTTGTTCCGATGTCGCTGTCAATATCCTGTTATTAGTTTCGTAGGTGGGAGATAAATTACGTCATTAAAATATGACAAAGAATGCGGTAGACAAATAAAGGTTGAGAAACCATTTAAAGAGCCTAGGTGGTGGTGCAATGGTTTGAAAAAGATTGAATTTTACATTAATATACTTGTAAGTACTATGAAGAAATTGGTACCAGCATTAAAATAATTTTTATTGAGTTTTAATGGTATAATAAACATATCTTAAAGCTCGGAGCTTACAAAAGTGACAACTTTATAAAATCATTTAATTTAAATTCATATCTCTCTGAAAGTGATAAACTGTTATCATATACATACATAACCTAACCTTGACCGAATAAATGGAACCTTCCTCTCTGCACATAATCCTTTCCGTGGTGCAGTTTAGAGCGTGGAAGTGAATCCGATGTGAGTGGTGATTTGTGTCGGAATAGGGCCATTCAATTACCGGTTATGGTCGCAGATACACCGCACAACTCGCGACCAATCGCGGAATCACTGTAATCCACACAGGCCTGACCAAGCGATATCGACAATCCCCGACCGAGAATATCTAAAGCAGTGGCGGACACAATCAAAACCAAAGAAAAGAACGGATTCGAGAACGAAATATACTCATAGGTGGATAGTTTGTTGTATTAACAGAGAAACGTATTTTATAAACGATTTAGTTGCTTACCTACAATTGGAAATCCATTTTCTGCTCGTACACATTACAATGAAACATAAATGATGAACATTTAATTTTTATTTCAATGATAAATGAGTTTACGGTCCTGAATGGTATTTATAGAAAGAAATGTAATATGTCTATTTTTTATTGTTACTCGTATCTACTAGTTTACTAGTACATTAAAATCAAATTAATCTAATTGTAAATATACTTTATCTCAAAATTACATCCATGCTTTTGGAATTGGATTCAGGGTGCTACAACATATCGAAAATTGAGAGTGGAACATTTTGTGATTGTTTTTCGTTATCAAAATCTGATGTGGCCAGCACATTACATTCCGTCAATTCTGTGTACTACCTTTGAATATACGAGGTGTGTTCAAAAACTATCGCGAATTTTGAATTTTCGCGGGTTACGTATATTCGAATTTCGATCTTTTTGTGGCTTTATGTTGGTACTCATGTCTCTCACTTATGTCGACAAGCTCGGCCATTTTGAATGTTCACTTACTTGTTGACAGCTGCTTTGCTTGCACGTGTTTTGGATCGTCTTCGATTTTTACCTATTGTGCTTATTCGTTAAAAACTGACTATGAATTTTTTGACCAAGACAATATCTTTCTTATATAAAGGCGACGGAATGTAGAAAAAAATAATTCATTTAAAATTTGTCATTGTCATAAAATGTTTTTATCAAAGAAGTTATTTCATTTCTACTCAGTAGAAATCAAAAGATCCTATACATCCAGTAAAATTATTTCATAAATAAACTATGCAAATTGCTCCTGACATTGATATCATTTTCTTCTTTAACTTTTCCAATTCGTTAGGGGTCGGTATTTTTTATTTTCTTCTTCCACTCATTTCTGATTTGTGACGTATTCATTTATTTTTTTCTCTCAATATAGTCCTTCCATCTTATCTTTCGTCTTCCTCTGGTTCTTTTATCTTTTACTACTATTCATTCTTCTTCCAATATATTTTTTATCTCTCCTCATGACATGTCCAAACCAGTGTAATTGTCTGGCTTTTATCTATTTAGAAAGTTCATTTTCTTTTCATTGATACTGACATCTGTCAATTTTAATTATCTGAATATATTAGCAGTTTCCATGGTTAGCATAGCTGACTGATTTATGAAATTTAATATATTTAAAATTCTTTAACTCTATATCCATTGAATATGAAGTAAAAAATGCAATCACATCTTATAGAGAATATATATATTTTAAGTTATAATAACGTTAAGTGTCAATAAATCATATTTAACTGTTAAATCTTCAAATGAGGCTACTTCCGGTTCACCAATTATAACCAGAATCTAAACAGTTGTTCTTCTGGATGAAAACTTGAGGAATACGAAAAAATATAATCTACATCACTAAATTTGAACTGATAAATTAAACACATTTGGTAAATAAGCGATTTATAAAAAACGCTAGGACGTGCAGAAGGTAAATAAAATGTTTGAGAGTTTCTCGTGAACACAACAGAAGTATGATAATTAATAAGTAACACACTTGAGGGCATCCACTGTCCCGTGAATTAATTTAGATAAGTAGTAAACGCATATAACTTGTCGACGATGTAAGAGGCTACGGACATTAAATGTATTAAGCAATCATAAGACACTGATCTACCAGGGAAAGCATTATTTAGTTTAAAATATAAAAATCTGAGAAACTTTCTTTGCACTTAAAATGATACAACCATTTTAGTTTTAGTTCTGTTTATTGTTATAAAACCCGAGGTTTCGACAGCATAAACTACTGCCTTCTTCAGGGAATAAACAACAAATCAACAAATATATAAATAAATAATAACAAAAACATTAGCAACAGGTAACCATGGTGACAAATTACAACATATTTAATATAGGAAGCCATGCTCGACTGAGATCTAAATCGTCAAAATGATTAAAGATTATTATTACTACATTCAGTCTACAGGAAGCCTACGCACACTAATCAATTTATTAAGGATAAGTTAAATCAGGGGAGTGCGTTGGTCACGGAGGCCATGACGCATGACCGACCAATCTAGCAATTTTAATATTAAAGAAATGGTTGAACTATGAAGTATTTATATTGCATTTGTAGTACTTACACCGTTGCCTACAGACTGCAGAACGGAATGAACCGCGTCCTATTTTTATTGATCACTAGTAGGCGAGATAATCTGTATTAACAAGGATATTTAACTGTGGTAATTATAAAAGAAATATAAAAAAACAGATATAAAAACCGATTTTATTAACGCATGAAATTTATCGTTAAACTGCTACTATAAAATAGTGAGCAATATAAACTATAATAACAATAATTACTTTTTTGCTATTTGGGGATAATTTCTACTTCTCCACCACTGGAAATAAGTCGAGGAATTCGGCGGATATAAAAATGCAATAAGCATTCGAATCGAATATCTGTAATTCCTTTTATTGCGGTTATGTTTTCAAATGGCTTCGAGTCTCTAATAACATTTTACATCGTGTTGGTAATGTAGCTGTAATATTGTTAAACAGGTATTTATGCATTTTTACACAAGACCACAAAAGTAATCATTTGTAATTCTATTCGGGCCGCCTAATCGTTAGAATTGTCATTTGTGTTCAGCACGCTGAACACGACAATCACGACAGTGATTTAGAATAAACACGGCGTTTACGACAGATTTACAGTAGAATTGGTTTAGAATTTACTTTTTAAACTGAGTTAACAAGTAAATATTACGAAATCACGTAACAATGGACTATATTAAAACGAATGCGATGGCCGGGAATCGAACCCGGATCAACTGCTTGGAAGGCAACTATGCTGACCATTACACCACCATCGCTATATATGGGAAAGTATCTATCTCGACTGAAAGCATCTTCACATAAAGTTATCTAGAATGTAAAACGAGTGCGATGGCCGGGAATCGAACCCGGATCAACTGCTTGGAAGGCAACTATGCTGACTATTACACCACCATCGCTATATATAGAGAAAGTATCTATCTCAACTAAAAGCATCTTCAGATAATGTTATCTAGAATGTAAAACGAGTGCGATGGCCGGGAATCGAACCCGGATCAACTGCTTGGAAGGCAACTATGCTGACCATTACACCACCAACGCTATATATGGGAAAGTATCTATCGCATCCAAGAGCATCTTCAGATAATGTTATCTAGATTATAAAACAAGTGCGATGGCCGGGAATCGAACCCGGATCAACTGCTTGGAAGGCAACTATGCTGACCATTACACCATCATCGCTATATATAGAGAAAGTATATATCTCAACTGAAAGCATCTTCAGATAAAATTATCTAGAATTTAAAACGAGTGCGATGGCCGGGAATCGAACCCGGATCAACTGCTTGGAAGGCAACTATGCTGACCATTACACCACCATCGCTATATATAGAGAAAGTATCTAGCTCAACTGAAAGCATCTTCAGATAAAGTTATCTAGAATGTAAAACAAGTGCGATGGCCGGGAATCGAACCCGGATTAACTGCTTGGAAGGCAACTATGCTGCCCATTACACCACCGTCGCTATATATAAACAAAGTATCTATCTCAACTGAAAGCATCTTCAGATAAAGTTATCTAGAATGTAAAATGAGTGCGATGGCCGGGAATCGAACCCGGATCAACTGCTTGGAAGGCAACTATGCTGACCATTACACCACCATCGCTATATATGGGACAGTATCTATTTCATCCAAGAGCATCTTCAGATAAAGTTATCTAAAATGTAAAAAAAGTGCGATGGCCGGGAATCGAACCCGGATCAACTGCTTGGAAGGCAACTATGCTGACCATTACACCACCATCGCTATATATAGAGAAAGTATCTATCTCAACTGAAAGCATCTTCAGATAAAATTATCTAGAATTTAAAACGAGTGCGATGGCCGGGAATCGAACCCGGATCAACTGCTTGGAAGGCAACTATGCTGACCATTACACCACCATCGCTATATATAGAGAAAGTATCTATCTCAACTGAAAGCATCTTCAGATAAAGTTATCTAGAATGTAAAAAAAGTGTGATGGCCGGGAATCGAACCCGGATCAACTGCTTTGAAGGCAACTATGGTGACCATTACACCAGTCGAATTTTCGTTTTTCGAATTTTAAAAAAAATCTTTCAGTTTCGTAATCTACACATGTCATACTACTCACCCTTAAATTTATGACATTAAGTTCGTTTCCACCCTGTATATATATATATATATATATATATATATATATATATACAGGGTGGGGCAGAAAAACCTATCCGATTTCAAAACGTTATAAAATTAAAACCACTCAACTTGTCAAAAAAATTTTTTATTAACATATCGCAAATTTTATGCCATTTTTAAATTTAAGTTTTGAAAAGCACATCACTCAAATGTCGGCCTTGGGAGCGGATACACTGATTTAGGCGCTCGCGGTAGCTTTCCATGACTTTCACCGTCATTTCCACAGGAATTTCTTCAATTGCCCGAGCAATTTCTCTTCGTAAAGCAAGAAGGGTCCTTGGTCGATGCTGGTAAACCTTCGATTTGAGGTAACCCCAAAGGAAGAAGTCACATGGAGTGAGATCCGGTGAGCGCGGCGGCCAGCCAAGATCACCTCTCAGGGAAATGAGGCGACCGGGAAACAGTTCCCTGAGAATGTCCATTGATCGTCGCGATGTGTGGGCGGTTGCCCCATCCTGTTGAAACCACACATTTTCCACGCCATTTTCTTCCATTTTGGGTCTAAGAAAATTTTCCAGCATGAAACAATAGCGCTCGCTGTTGACCGTTACGGTTTGCCCATTTTCTTCAAAAAAGTAAGGCCCCCAGACGCCTAGGCGGGAAAGAGCACACCACACAGTCACTTTTGGGCTATGGAGGGGTTCCTGATGGATTTCTCGAGGATTTTCGTCACTCCAATATCTAAAATTCTGCCTGTTAACGGCACCACAAAGGTGAAAATGGGCTTCGTCCGTGAAGAGCACAACATCGTCGTTTGGGAGTTCTCGGAGATCGCGACACAGGTTCGTACGGGTTTCAAAATCCCTTTCACTTAATTCCTGTGCAACAAGCATTTTGTAGGGATGCATTTTGAGGTCCCGGTGCAAAATGCGCCGAATACTGCGGTTGGAAATCGCCAAAGCGAGCGAATGTTTTCGCGCCGAACGACGCGGGGAACGTTCAATCGCGGCTCTCACATTGGCCACGTTTTCAGGTCCTGTTGCTGTCCTGGGACGTCCAGGCGACTTCTTTTTCAATGCTGAACTCGTCTGTCTAAAATTTGACACCCACACTTTAATCGTAGCGTGATGTGGAACAGGATCATGACGCCCGAGTCCGAAATGAATTCGAAAAGCACGTTGTGTAGCAATTATCGAACCGCCGCATTCGATAAACCGCTCAATAACAAAAGCACGATGTTCACCAGACCAAGGCATGTTGACTACTGACAAATGGCATAAAACCGGCTTTCTAACGGTTTTTACCCCACTACTCTACCTGCTCCCTCTTCTGAGAAAAAGGGATTTGAAATCGGATAGGTTTTTCTGCCCCACCCTGTATATATATATATTTGATTCGGATATAGAAATTTTTGCTGTACAACATGCATTTAAAACTTTTTGTCTAAAATAATTAGGGGAGCAATGCGCACGGAAAAACTGATTTCCCATTATTCAGTTTTATAATTAAAACTATAAAATTCATTTTATCCACTCACTAGAATAAATATCTAATTTAAATATTCCACTACTATGTATGTAATTGTAGCAAGTTTCTTACGAGCTTATTTAATTTTCCATGCTGTTTATGAATATATAATGTAACGGTGGGGTGCATAAAGCTAGTTAATAAGCTAGCTTATGTCTCGTATTGGCATGTTCATTGTCGCTGCCACGGTTGAATTTCATGGCACACTAAGCAATTATTCAGAGCACGTGATAAATATCACATGAAAATTCACCGCTGTACTGTGCCAGCCTATAGGGATATACGTAACAATATACCTACCAACTACCACTGAATTAATTACTAATATGAATTAAATTTTACATTGTCTATTACTATATACAATCAATTGCTGTATGGTTCCACAATCATAACAGAGAATGCATTCTTGTTTTTAGAAAATTTCATCTATTTACTATTCAGAAACAAATACATATATCAATGTACATATTATAGAATAATGGTACACTTCAAATTCAGAAAGCATTTAGTTTACAAATTCCATACATAAATTTTCTTGCAAAAGATTCTATATTTCCATTAAAATTCAACAAACTATGCAAATTGCAATTGACACTCACATCTTCTTCTCTTTCGTCTTCTTTAGCTTTTCCCATTCGTTAGGGGTCGCTATATTTTATTTTCTTCTTCCACACATTTCGGTTTTGCGTGTCGTCCTCATTTAATTCCTTTTCTCTCAAGTCTTCCGCAATACAGTCCTTCCATCTTATCTTTGGTCTTCCTCTGTTTCGTCTATCTTCTATTACTAAGCTATTTATTCTTGCAATATATTTTTCATCTCTCCTCATGACATCTTCAAACCAATGTAATCGTCTCTCTTGTTTCTTTCTGGAAACTTCTATCACTCGAGCCATTTCTCTTATTCTTTCATTGTATCTTTTCGTGTCTTCCCCAATATCTATCTCAACATCCTCATCTCTGCCATATTAATTTTCATTTCATTGCTACTGAAATCTGTCAATTAGAATTTTACTAATATAGTAGCTGTTTACATGGTTGTAGCATAGCTGGCTGATTTATAAAATTTAATTTCTTTATAATTTTTTAACTTTATATGCATTGAATATGAAATATATAATGCAATCAATTCGTATAGATATGAATATTCTGTAATATTTATAATAACATTAAATGCCAAAAAATAATATTTAATAGCGTTTTTCAAGTAAAACTGTTGAAATCTTCAAATGAGGATACTTCCGGTTGACCAATTATAACCACAATGTAATCAAAGTCTGTATATGGATGTAAGGAAGAGGAATACAAACACGCACACACTCGCACGCACGCACACACACATACTGACATCATCATTATTTTGGCCAAAGACAATACCTTCCTTAACTAGAGGTGACGGAAGGTAAAAATCACACATTTGTTAAGCTTTTGTTTTAATTCCATGACTACCACCATTTTTGATGTGATTTTTGATATTTTCATTCCATAGTTTTACCGTTATAAAGCAGGAAAAACTGTTTTTCCATGTTAAATGCCTATGTAACAGATTTCGAGCGCCGCCCGGTATAAGTAAATCATAAATAGAATAACGATTGCAATAGTGAGAAACTAAAAAAAATCCTACAAAATCTAGGCGTTAATTTGAACGTTCCTTGCTAAGCTAGTTTTAATAAAACTTTTTTCTGTGTTTAAACATATTTCTCATTAAAATTTCTTAATAAATTTTTTAATGAAAAACATGGTGACGAATATCCGAGATTTGAAATGAAAACAGCAGCAGTAGCACTGAAGCAGAGGCGCAGTGGAAAGCCAAGAAGTTACGAAGGCTCACAGAGACACCGATGGAATATTAAAACAGGTCCCAGCGTCTTCCGTCTGTCCTTTTATTATTTCTTATCGTCTCATTTATCAAGAATTTATTGAATTCTGCAAGATAATTCCAACCATTATTTCTTTACACAAGAAAGCGAAGTTAAGTTTCCAGCTAAGATCGTAGACAAACTATTAATTTAGAGAAGAGGATTTAAACTAAGAACTGTCTTATTATTAATTAATCCATTAAAGATTTCGTTATAATTAGAAAGTAGAACATTGCACGCAAATCCTGAATATCATCTATACAAAAGATATATTGCAAAATTTAACGGTCGTCTGTGGTCGTGCGGTTAAAAGTGCTCGCCTGCCATCACAAGGTTTGTGCGTGTGGGACAGCGTTCGAATCCCACACGTGTCAGTTTTTAATAAAAAACTGACACACCCAGATGAGTCCGAGTGGCAGCAGAGGCCACTAAAAGCTACTCTGCATTAGGGTACCTCCATTCCATATACAGGGTGTGGCCATGGGCCAAGATCGCCGCCATTTGCAGGCCAATGTGAACCATACGCAGTATTCATTTTCTTATTTATTTGTAAGAAATGTGATATTATATTATAAAGGAATATTAAATAATCGCACTATGAATCTATAAAGATAATAAAAATTCATTTATTTAAGAGATACACAATTATTATTATGACATAGATTTAGAGGTTATGTAGAGCATAGGATATAGATTATTATCACATCTAATTTAATAATTGTAGTTATTATTTGCAAAATAAGAATATATTCTAAACTTACCTTTTAAAAATTTAAATGTTTGTGCTTAATATTGATAATTTTTATGTGTTTTCAATATTGCCAGTCATCGTAGTCAGTATCTTAAGAAAATACACAAATAAATAAAATAAAAGTATTACTTACACTTTAAATAAATATTACAAGTATATTTAAATATGTTTTCCATTAAAATACAACAAATAGCCACGAAAATACATAATAATTTGCGCAACAACAACGAATATGACAGTGGCCCGTAAATGGCGAACGAAACACGAGCCACGTGACCTACATATAGGAACACTACTCTGCATGTGACGAGGGTGTTACTTTAAATGTGGAATAATAATAATAATAATACAAATTTGAAGTTTTTTATTCACAATTTACTAAATAGGACTCTGTGAAAGTATAAATTCCTTTTTTCGTTACATTTGCACAAACTATCTGGCTATTTTAGAGGGGTATTATAAAATGTATTACTGTTTGTTTACTAGTGTTTACAGACTGTTGTAAAGATAAACAGACTCACTTCAACGGTTTGAAGTTTGAATTTGAACTCAATTCCAGATGTTAGCCTTCACATTCAAAGTGAAGAATCGGATCCAGAATTAAAATTTGAATCTGGATCTGTAAACAAAATATCTAATCCGGATCCGAATCCGGGTCCAAGTCCAGATCCGGATCCAAATTCGAATTAAATTTATGGATATCCACTTCAATATTCGAACGTCGGATATCCGAGGTTCCGAATATTTTGAAATCCGGGTTCTCGGATCCAAGTTTTGTCGGATCCAAGTTTTGTCGGATTCTCACAGCACTAATACAAGTTTCATGGCACCCTCCACGCTAGCAAATAGTGCCCGTTAGGTGACGTTTGGTAAAGGCCCGCACGATACGAATATGTCATCATTACCGATATCTGCGTAAAAATCAGATTGGCACATCCAGTAATGGGTAATATGCCGTGACGATTTTTTATTTACTTATTTATTTATGTATTTTATTTATTTATTTACTTTTACAATGTTGTTTTCCGTAACAGGTGTAGGCGGACATTGTGTTCCTATTAGATGTTTGTAACAGAGTAGAATCCTATAGAACTGCCGCCAAACAATGTGGCTGATTTTAGCAATTGATAACAATCTTCCTCGCGCTTGATTGATTGATTAACTAAATAACTCTTTAAAACAATAGTGCAAATTTTGTTTTCCACAACCTACTTAATTTTTTGGAATAACATCAAAACTGGGCTAAGCAATGAACCTTCACATTGAACACAAAAAAACTCTTTGCCAAATTGCCAATAACCTAATCGGGAGAAAAAAACCTTCTCATTATATGTTCGCTATTTCTGTTTCTTCTAAAAATTCTTGTCTTCCATTTTCTCGGTCTTATTCACCCCCTCAAAAACTTTTCTCTCCTTATATAAATCTCCACATTTGAAATCCCGAAACATCTCTGGATTTATCAATAGTATATTCCAACTAGACCCATGGGGTAATTAGATTACAGGGGTGAGTTGTCTGTTGGGACGTCAAGCCGCAACCTTGCCGCCTAACCAGAGAAAGTCTGCGATAATTCACTACGATTTACGCACACTTCTCCCGCCAGAGAATTCAGGTTGAGCAACATGCAAGAGCTTGTTTTTGCCCCACGCGAATATGAGGGAAGAAGGGTTTTTGCTGGTTCTGACCTATAGCAATATGAGGGATGTTAGAACGGGTACAATTGGTAATATTAACAGGAATTATATTATTTATATGAAGACAAATTGAGAGGGTTGTCGCAAGAATCGAACAAGTCCATTTATTGAAGTTTTTGAGTTGTGTTTCATGATATTCTTGTTCTTGTCTTTTTCTTGTTATTGTTTTGTTCTTACTGCAAGAATAAGAGGTTGGTTGCAAGAAACAAGACAAGATAAGACTAGAATGGAGTAAGAACAAGATATCTTGTTAAGAAATTAGCAAGAAGCAAGATTTCTTGCTTTAGTACACATACAAAACAATATGTAAAATCATATTATTGTAATTTTCTGTTCCCCTAATTATTTGAGATAAAAAAACTTCAAATAAAATAAAATTAATTTTATATGTTTTGTTACGGCAGAAATTAGCTATCGAAACATATCGAAATTCACTCAAATAATTGCGATAGCTATGGAACTGAAACAGTGTTGCCGATTTATCTGTCAAGCTAGGTTAATTGAAATAAAGTGAAAAAATATTTATTTAACAGATAAAAATAAAAATACCTTCCGTCAATCCTGTGTATTATGTATAAATTCCATACATAAATTTTCTTGCAAAAGATTATAAATTTCCAGTACAATTATTTCATAAACAAACTATGCAAATTGCACTTGACACTAACATCTTCTTCTTCTTCTTCTTTAGCTTTCCCCATTCGTTAGGGGTCGCTATTTGTTATTTTCTTCTTCCACTCATTTCTGTTTTACGTGTCGTTCTCATTCAGTTCCTTTTCTCTCAAGTCTTCGGCAATACAGTCCTTCCATCTTATCTTTGGTCCTCCTTTGTTTCTTCAACCTTCTATTACTAAGCTATTCATTCTTCATTCAATATATTCTTCATTTCTCCTCATGACATTTTCAAACCAATGTAAATCATCTCGCTTGTATCTTTCTAGAAACTTGTAACGCTAGAGTTATTTCCTTACCATCTTTCCGTGTCTTCCCCAACATCTACTTCAACAACCTCATCTCTGCCATATTCATTTACTTTTTTATTTAGACTGACATCTGTCAGTTTGAATTACATGAATATATTAGAAGTTTCCATATTTTGCATAGCTGGTTGATTTATAAATTTAATTTCTTTAAAATTCTTTAACTCTATATCTGTTGAATATGAAGTTTAAAATGCAATCAAATCGTTTAGACAATAATTTATTTTTTAAGTTATAATAACGTTAAATGTCAATAAATGATATTTAACTGCGTTGTTCAAGAAAAACTGTTAAAATCTTCAAATGAAGGTACTTCCGGTAAATCTAATCATCTCTTCTTCTGGATGTAAACTTGAGGAATATAATTTTTGAAATCGTGGTATTGAAGTTATGCGATCCGAAACTTTCGTCGCACACACACAGACACTTACATGCATACCTACAGACATCAATGTATAAATGGTAAAATGGTATTATATGGACCCTAAAACGTGCTTATTCACTAAAAACTCATCATTGAATTTTTTGACTAAATACAATACCTTCCTTACTTAAGGGTGACGGAAGGTCAAAAACTATATCGCTCACAGTGTTCCATAAATTTAGGCTTAGTAGGCTTCTGGCTGATTCAGAATTCGACCGATTTCGATGTTTTGTAATGAAAACAGTCTTTCCGATGAAACAGAAGTTGCTGTGGTACTGAGTATATCCTTAGCCATTTTAGATAACATAGGATATGTACATTTATGGTTCCTCCATCAGTCAATAATATTTGTTTTTTCATCGGCACATCTAGTGCTCAAATAATCATTAGGTTCTTGTCTACATTCGGAGGTGCAAGAAATTGTTTCGTATTTGTTATGATGAAAGAGCTGAATACAATTTGTGTCGTATTCATTGCACATGCCGAAAGTACTTTCTTCTGTATTGAAGGTGGGGTTTGAGGCAGGTTACTTTTTTCAGCAATATAATAACCTTTATAAATGTGTTCAAATTATTGGATGAAACTACTAAAAAAAAGGTAATACTATTTTTTGAATTAATAATAGGTGTAATAATGAAATATCAGAATGAAATATTTAATTAATTTTCTTTAAATTTGAAAGGTGTAATGTTAAAATAATGTAGTGCAAAGCCTACTGTATTTAACAAAAATGTAATATTTAAATCATTCGCCATTGTGTTTTTTAATAATATAACATAAGATTGTTATTATGCTATGGGCTCGGCTATGGGTAACAAATTTCATGTACTTTTCAAATTTGAATAAATATATACAGTGAAATTTTTGAAAGATGTCCGATCAAGGGCACCTGTATCACGAACGAATTAACAAATAGGCATACATTTATCTCTTTCTTTTGCAAAGGCTGTAAGACTGCGTGATAGGATGGATATAACACGCTTGTCTTTCAAAAATTCATATTGTTTCGACTAAGTTAGGACATTCCATTTATAAACGATGCTCGTTATTGATAATACTTTCGCTGTAACGTAAGTTTATTTATTAATTCAGATACATTACCTGGATTCATAGCCGTACGTATAACGTTATATTCTGTCAGAGTCACTGACACTGACATTGTGTCAGTATCTTATTTTTAACATATTTGGTTTTACATTTGCTTATAAACTTACTAGTTGACTTATTTTTGAATTTTGAATGCTTTTCCTGTAATATATATTTTTATAATAATAAAATAACAGTAGTATCTTACGTACCCTCATAAAAACTAAGCAAACGACACTACTGAATTTGTCATGATGGGCGGAGCAAAAATCTGAATTCATACAATTCGTAGACAACCTTGAACGGACATCTTTCAAAATTTTTACTGTAACATACAATTGCGTAAGAATGGAACAGTCTGTGGAAAAACTTATATTGCAAATTTATAGACATAGAATATAAAACGAGTGCGATGGCCGGGAATCGAACCCGGATCAACTGCTTGGAAGGCAACTATGCTGACCATTACACCACCATCGCTATATATCTACAATTTAACTAGAGCCTTATGTGAAATTTAAATTTATAATTTGGTTCACGAAAGATGACTACTCAAAGTTACTTGTTCGAAGAAAGAATACACAGCCCTGTATACAGCAGTAGCTTAGCAACATTTCATGTTAGAATGAGAAAGGTTGTTTGACGTATGTCTTCATAATTTATGTTGTATGAGAGAAATGCGTAAATGGGGAAGTTTAGCGTGATTGAAATTACATGTGAAATATTTTTTAATCGTAAATATATGAATAATTATAACTTAAAATGTAATTGAAAGTTAAAATTAGGTTCCCATTTATTTATAATTAATTATTTATCATCAAACTTTTCTGACGTCATAACTGACTTATGCGCATGCCTAGAAAGGATGGCGAGACCTGCCTTTTTGAACGTATGTTGGGCATTACAATACTGCTGGCTAGTTCACTTGGGTTTGTTTACGTTACCGCGGAGTGAGGTTTTAGTTCGAATTGGAATTGTATTTGTTTTCAAAACTACTATACGATACTTAATTTTTAATATTGAATACAGTAATACACTACTCGTAAATGAAATAAATAGAACCAATCGTTTGCACAAGAAGAACAACAAAACTATAATAATCACAACACAGAACTCACTATTTATAAAAGTCCAAACATGTGGATGCCATTTTAAAAACTTCCTGTTGCCATGTGAACCCAGCGCGCACATGACTATACGTTCTCAGTGAATTTCTGTGATGTCATTATTTTGGAAAATTTCATTTTTTGAGAAATCTAGGGATCTTTGAGTGAAATACAATATAGAATATCACTTTTGAAGACATTCTCAATAAAATAAAAAAATACACTAAATTTCCCCATTGGTAACATTAATTTCTAACACACTACAAAAAATAATGACGTTTGTCGTACAGTTACAGATATCTAATTATCTATTACACTGCTCTCTGTGCTGTTTACCCAATGATGTTGACGTTTAAATTAAATAATTATTTCATGGTTTATATCAAGTCTATTTTTGTGTTTGCAAAAAAAAGCATTATTTAAACAGAAACATAATTTTCAAATAAATTACACTTATTTTTTTAGCTAAAATTAATAAATATATATATCATCATCACGGCATATTACCCATTGCTGGTAATTTTGATAACATAGTTGTACCGTGCGGGCGTTTTATGCCATTTAAAATTCGAAATATTGGGTTCTCTAGATTCGCAACCAGACACTCAGACGCATATCCACAAGACCCCATAATAAATAAATATTTCATGTTGCACGCCTACAAATTCGAAATGCAGTGAAGTTACCTGCAAGTAATAAGAAAACGATTTATAAGTGACCTTGAATAGTCATCTTTCTTGAACCAGACTATACATATTTTTTAAATTAAAATTGGGCTCAACCGGGATTTGAACCCGGGACCTCTCGCACCCAAAGCGAGAATCATACCCCTAGACCATTGAGCCGATATAATAAAAACAAATTGAGAATAATATACACATCTATTTAATGTATATTTTTTTATTATTTCAAAAGAAAATTAATGTATATAATAATTTATTTCTCACTGCCGCCTCGAAATATTTAAGTACAAAGGTATACATATTCTTGGTTATATTCGTACATATATCTTATCATTAGATTATGTTATCTAGACTGTAAAACACGAGGTAAAACGAGTGCGATGGCCGGGAATCGAACCCGGATCAACTGCTTGGAAGGCAACTATGCTGACCATTACACCACCATCGCCTTATATCTAGAATCTAACTGTGTACATAGATTCTTATTTGAAAATTATAATTAAATATTTATTAAATTAAAACTGTGCTCAACCGGGATTTGAACCCAGGACCTCTCGCACCCAAAGCGAGAATCATACCCCTAGACCATTGAGCCGGTATATTAAAAGCACACAAACTTTAAATATTTAAATATCAAAGTTTTAAGTGCCTTTTTAAAACTTTGTAATTCTATTTGTGTAAAAAGCCAAAATATTAAACTAGGATTTATATAATTTTGGTTTTACTTTTGATTTTAATTTTTTTAAAACTGAATATAAATTTTTAAGCTGTGCTTTATGAAGAAAACCTCTTTCGCTTTCATTTAGAGAGGTCGTTTCTTAAAAATTTTATGTATAAAAAAGTGCCATTAAAAATAATTTAAAAGTAGATATCTTACTTGGAGTGACTTATGAGTTCAGTGCAAATTACATTTTTATGTCTAACTTTATATTTTATTCAGTAATTACAAAGCGTGCATATTAATTACGAAAAGAAGCAGGACGTAATGACTAGGATTTTTTTCTCATTTTTGTCAAGGCACTGGCGGGATTAGTGTTAAATATTCATATCGTAAACTGACTAAAATATTAATCAAAATGCTCTTGCCAACCAGAAGAATCACGGAAGGTTTTACGGCCTGTAAAAGACGACAGCTCATTATGGCCCCTGCCTTCTCAAGAAGCAGGAGACCATGTACTTTGCACATGCTATCTGTAGTCTGTTTATGTAGACTACACCCTCATGGTTTCTTGAAAATTACATAAGTAAATTTCAGTTCAAATTGGTACACCAAGAAGTAATATCTACAAGGAAAAGTCTAAAAGGAAAGGGGCATTTTTGCTTGCTCTCTCTATTTGGTGGTTCGTACAAATGAATATATACGTACAGGGTGACACTGAAAAACGGGCCACTCAAAATAACTTTTTTCATTTATAATTATTTTTTTAATTTTCTTGACATATTGTAAACTTAAGTTTAGGGCTTACAACTCATGGCCTTAACTTTCTTATTTGAAATAGGACGTCCTATTAATTTTTATATATTTGGAATCAATGTAAAATTACGAATTCAACGATATGTTTGAAATGCATTTTTACCTCTCGCTAAGAGAGGTATTGGATTCATGCTAAAAATCGCATATCCAGATTTTATTGAATAAGCACGTTTTAAGGTCCATAGAATCCGATTTTAACAGTTTTACAATGATGTCTGTGTGTGTGTGTGTGTGTGTGTGTGTGTGTGTGTGTGTGTGAGGTTGTTGGAGACACGATCTCTCAAATTTAACTACGGATTCCTCAATCTAACAGTAATGGGAAGAGTTGAATAGGTTCTGGTAACAATAGGACAACCGGAAGTGGTAGTTTCTAAAAAAAAAATTTGTAAATATTATTTTTTGAAAATTTGTTACTACAATTATTAAAGATAATTAGATTCTTAATCTGATACATTTAAATTTTTTATTATATCTCGTATAGGTTTGGAGATATAGTATATAATAATATAGAATAATCTGTTGTAATAAATCTCGTTGCCAGAAAAACAGTTGCGATATTAAAATTTCTGTAACTGACAAATAAATGCAAAATGTCAGTGTCAGTTCTCGGAGGTATGAGTACATTTAATATATATATTATTGTATTATTAATTAAATATTTATTTAAATTGCAGGTATGTCAATATTACATATATCCTTAAGAAATACCGCTAATACCGTCAATGAATTTGAAGTATTTTGAACATAGAATAGTAGGATAAATTTTCTCATGCGAAAGAAGAGAAACAATTTCAATTATTTGTGTGTACAAGAAATGTTAAATTCGTTACTTATATGGCGCGAGCAGCCATGTGACTTTGTTGTCATAATTTTTCATTCAAAATTTCATAATATTCTGTTTATTTGTCATCCATTAGTATGGGATATACTTGTCGAGGAAAATAATCCACATGGATTTGGAAAATCATAATGTTTCGAATGAAAACTTATGATACTTGACACCTATGTATATTAACAGCTGTCATTTTGACACTGGCCTCCATATCTGCTTGCTAAGGCCAACAAAGTCTCGTAACTGTTCGCGCCCTATGCAAGATAAAAAAAAATGGCGAGAGGTATTGTGCTGGCCACAACAGATTTTTGTTGAAGAAATAGATTACAAAAACGTGAGAGAATTATGTATAATTAATAATAATAATAATTTATTTATTTACATTTACAATGACATATAACTGACGTGATAGTATTAAAATATTCACTCAGATCATACAAACTCTGTTTTGTGAGATACTTTTTCAGTTTTTGTTTAAAAATTGTTACGGATTGTGACACTGTTACAAATTGTTAATTTTACCCTTAGTGTTTTGTTGAATGTTTAAATGGCACCTCGAGAAAAATAAGCATTTTTCTCCCCTGATGTATAATATACTATTATATAGAAGCATATTCTGTAAAATATTCGCTTAACGAATCGTTATCATAACGAAATTGTTATTATGAAAATCGTTATATCTTAACGATAATCGTTATCTTCGTATCCGTATTCTGTAATACATTTTAAAAAATAATAACCTTGTGATCAAGTTAAGAACTTTATTTCCTAAAATCAAATTATAATTTTAAATGAAATATCTAAAATAATTCAATATAACTCACAAAACTTCTAGATTGGATTTGTTCTGGTGGGAGTCCGCTGTCAACCTGTCAGCTGTCGGATCCTTTCTTTTTCTTGTTGTAGGCTATGCTGGTACTACTACTACCATCTGTAGACAAATTGCGTTAGGCGCTACGAATAAAAACTTATTAAATTATTTTAATAATACCTTGCAGAAAACTGTAATATGACTAGTTTTGAGATCACTCAACATAATAGCAATTTTATTTTGACATGAATAAAAATACTGACTTATTGATAAAACGTTTATGTAACGAATGATTTTTCCAGTCGTTAAAAAATAACGATATCATTATCCTTTTTTTCGTTATGTAGAATTAAATTATTGTTTACAGAATACCACAATTATCGTTATAATAACGATATAATAATGCATAATGTCATAATAATCGTTTACCGAATAAGCCTATTAAACGATTTTCGATATTACAATGACGATATAACGTTTTAACGATTCGTTATATCATAACGATGCTTACAGAATAGCCCTATAAATTCTGTGTTGTATGTAACATATTCTTTATTGAAACCATTTTATTGGTTAAATTAATTATAGAGAACTGAAATAATTTCTTAATCTCTACGTAGCTACTCATGTTCGAACTTACTAGAAATGTCAACACATAGTTCGTATTAAGCTGAATTTAGAATATGATGTAAAATTGTTGAAACGAATCTATCCTTCCTCGGGCACCAAACGTAATCACACATATTAAATTGAAATTGTATCACACACCCTCATACCCATATGGGGATTTCATTTCATAGGAAATTTCATTTATACGCGAGGTAGGAGTATCTGGAAAAACAAATAAAAGGCTAAGGCTAGACCGGAGGAAATATATGTGAAGTTCGTATGCACAGGGAAATATATTGGCGCAGATATCCCGGTACGAGTGACATGAAATCAAATATAAGAATGTGGGGTTGAGATCTCAATATAGTGCCCGATGTGAAATTCATCCTGCCAATAACGTAGAAGGGTGTCATGAAAAAATACCTATATTACACGCCGATGTGGCGAAAAAATGGAAGCCATCTGAGGAAAGTGCTACACGACAACCCTTGTTCTCCGAATCAAATGGCATAGAATTATTTGAAAATCCAATCTTTTTCCATATGAATACGAATGGGTATTGCCTAGGGTCTACGGTTTTTTATATAAATTTATTGTTGTCGATTAATCTATGTTCTATGGAGTTTTTAAACTACAAGAAGTAATTCAAAATCTACTTTATACAATTTATTGTCCTGATTGGCGAGTTCTTTGCTTTCTTTACATCTAAACATAAATGATTTTTCCATTTTGACATAACCTCATTAAATATTGTTGTCTAGAATGTAAAATGAGTGCGATGGCCAGGAATCGAACTCGAATCAACTGCTTGGAATTTGGAAAGCAACTATGCTGACAATAATTACACCATCATCGCTACATAGAGGAAGTATATATCTTATACAAGTACAAGAGCAATCGAGAAAGTATCTTCAAATAATTTTATTTAAAGTGTAAAATGAGTGCGATGGCCGGGAATCGAACCCGGATCAACTGCTTGGAAGACAACTATACTAACCATTACACCATCATCGCTATATATGGGAAAATATCTGTCTCATTCAAGAGCATCTTCAGTGTATGTTATCTAGAGTGTAAAACAAATGCGATGGCCGGGAATCGAACCCGGATCAACTGCTTGGAAGGCAACTATGCTGACCATTACACCACCATCGCTATATATGGGAAAGTATTTGTCTCATTGAAGAGTATCTTCAGTGTATGTTATCTAGAGTGTAAAACAAATGCGATGGCCGGGAATCGAACCCGAATTAACTTCTTGGAAGGCAACTATGCTGACACCACCATCGGCCTTTATAACAAAATGATGGGCTGTCTGTATACAGGCGGCTTCTACGTATAATAAGTATATAATTTTAAGATATGTTTTTATAAACTTTTTTCCTTATTCTTGGTGGTAGAAGTCACCTGTGTATAGTCAGCCCACCATTTTTGGTACACCTGTATTTTTAGAATCTAACTAGGTTATTCATTGAAATTTACATTTCAATATTTATTAAATTAAAATTGGGCTCAACCGGGATTTGAACCCGGGACCTCTCGCACTCAAAGCGAGAAACATACCCCAAGACCATTGAGCCGATAAATAAAAACATAATGAAAATAATATACATATATATTTAAGAAAATTAATGTACTTATATAAAAATTTGTGTGTATTTCCCACTTCCGGCCAAAAATATTTAAGTAAATATGTACATAGGTATACTCTCAGACATATTCGTGCATGTATCGTGTAAATAGATTAGGTTATCTAGTGTAAAACACGGGGTAAAACGAGTGCGATGGCCGGGAATCGAACCCGGATCAACTGCTTGGAAGGCAACTATGCTGACCATTACACCACCATCGCTTTATATCTAGAACGTAACTAGAATCTTATATTAAATTAAAATGTACGTATATATGAATTTAAAATTGGGCTCAACCGGGATTTGAACCCGGGACCTCTCGCACCCAAAGCGAGAATCATACCCCTAGACCATTGAGCCGATATTTTAATAACATAATACAATCAGTACTAATAGCACGCACTTTAGAATTCTATCATAAAAAGCAGGCGAATGTGTTTTGCTTTTGCGAATCTAGGTAGATACATTTTAGAATTATATAGACGCTTTTTGTGTAGGGAATTTTCGGGTTTTATATTTTTAAAATAGAAAACATTTTGACAATTGTATATAATAAATATACAAATTGGTTTTGAATTAAATTGTGACAAAATAATGACATTAGTTTAATATTTTCGCCCCGAATAGTACATTTGCAGGCGAATACGCATGCTTCCAAATTTTTGCTTCTTGGCGAAAAGCGAAAACAAATGCCTCATTTGATAGAATTCTAAAGTGCGTCTTCGCAGTTGAAAAATTACTCTTAAATGGGAACAAATTTAAAAAAATTTCATGTGGCCAGCACATTACCTTCCGTTAATTCTATGTGTTTTGTACAAATTCCATACAGACAGTTTCTTGCAAAAGATTCGGACGGAGTTAAGAATAGGGTCTGGGTCCAAGTTTAAAATGCATATATTTTTAAAGGACACTTCTTTTATGTATTATATTTACAATAAAATTATGACACAAACACACAATGTAAATTATTGCATTTGACACTGACATCTGTCAATGAGAATTATCTGAAGTTTGAATATAGTAGTTGTATCCATAGTTGTAAAGCTGGCTTTAACTCTAATATTTATAATAACATTACATGTCAAAAAATGATATTTAATCTGATTGAATGAATTCGTCGTTGGCACTAGGTGAAACATATTAATAAAGTAAAATAATTAATACTTAGCTAAGTTTCACAAAATAAGGTTTATTATCTTTATCGCGATTTCGGCTTTTCGCCATCATCTGAAGACTGAGAAATGTACAAGAGAATTATATTATACAGACACATGTATAGATTATTAGTATATTACATCCGAGGTAGGATATTAAAACTATTATTGTTGAAGTCTTGAGTTTATAATCTATATCTGTGTCTGTATACATATACAGTAAAATTATTTAAAGATGTCCGATCAAGGTTATTTTATCATGAACGAATTAACAAATTGGCATACATTTATCTCTCTCCTCTGCAGTCTATAAGCGTGTGCGATAAGGATGGATATAACACGTTTGTCTTTCAAAAATTGATATTGTTTCGACTAAGTTAGGACATTCCACTTTAAAGCGATGTTCGTTGTTGATAATACTTTCGCTGTAACGTAAGCTTATATATTAATTCAGATACATTACCTTGATTCATAGCCATATAAATAACGTTATTTTTTGTCAGTATCACTGACACTGACATTGTGTCAGTATCTTATTTTTCACATATTTGGTTTTACATTTACTAATAATCTTACCAGTTCATTTATTTTTGAGTTTTGAATGCTTTTATTGTAACATACATTTTTATAATAATAAAATAACAGTAGTATCTTATGTACCACAGACAAAAGACACTATTAAGATAGCCAACTGCAATGATAACGTGATAGGCATTCATGTCCTGCAACACTAGCGCTTGGTGTCGTAATACATAACTAAAATGATTATGGCGGGTAGTATGCAACCCGCAATTAAACTTTTGAGAATATATATTATTTTTTATTCATATAGTTTAAATCGAAAACTTTGAAATAAATATATATGTGTGAATAATATTGTTAATGAACGCAAAGTTTTAGATTTAAGCAATATACGTATAGAAGAATTATTTATATTATAGTTCGGGATCTTAAAGATGTAATAAACAGAAAAGAACAAAATATATATTTAATAAGAAATAAGACGGATATTTATTTTTTCAAATTACAAAACGAAAATATAAAATTCAGATCTTAATTATTGTACAATATTATTTAAATTTTTGTTTTTATTATACCTGTTGGTCTTACTTTTGTATTCATTAAATGGCATTAAATTTGCAGGATTGTTCAAATGATTTGGATGAGCTACTCGTTCAGTCCAAATATTGTAAATTTCTTCTTCATAAATAGGAAAATAATGTTTTGTTGTATTTTCAACATCACAACCCGGCACCTTTTGGCATTTTGCAGAAGTAAATAAACACAAAAATAGAACAATAAAAAAGAACACAAGAACAGAACAATATAAAATAATACAACAATAAAGAATAATATCACCTCACAAAAATACAATTTCTGACAATTTCAAAGTTGAATTGTCATGACTAGCCGCCAAGCCTGCCACGATTTTGAAATCATAGAAATTTACGAATTTTAACGAAATAATCCGAACGAAGTACTACTAGCGCTAAGTGTCGTAATACATAACTAACTGAAAGTCTCACGGTCATGATATATAGTTGACACGGCCAGTTATGTACGAGTACACTACTGAATTTATCAGAATGGGCGGAGCAAAAATCTGAATTCATACAATTCGTAGATTACCTTGATCGGACGTCTTTCAAAATTTTTACTGTAGTCATGTAATTCTGTACATTTCTCAGTTTTTTGAAGATGGCGTAAAAGCCGAAATCGCGATAAAGATAATAAACGTTATTTTGTGAAACTTAGCCAATTGTTAATTATTTTACCTTAATGATTATTTAACTGGGGTTTTTCAAGAAAAACTGTTAAAAGTTGCAAATGAGGGTACTTTCGGTTGACCTACTATGAGTGTGTGAGTGTGTGTGTGGATGTATGTGTGAGGTTGTAGCTACAATTTCTCAAATTCTATAAGTCTAAAGACCTGTGTAACTACAGATTCCTCAATAACAGTAATGGGAAGAGTTGAATAGATTCTGATAACAATTGGGTAACCGGAAGTAGTAGTATTTTAACGATAATCTTCTAAATATTATTTTTTGATTTTTTTGTTATTACAAATATAAAGAAAAAAAATTCTATCTGACACGTTTAATATTTTTCTTATAATACTTCTATAGATTTAAAGATATACATATATGTTCTATAAAATAATCTGTTGTAGTAAATCTCACAGTCCAAACATTTTCATGGTAACTACTTGAGAAATTAAAATGTCTGTAATTGACAGATAAATGTCACTAATATCAGTGTCAAAAATTCATAGATAGTACTGAATGCTTTTTCTGGGAACGATATTTAATATTTCTTATTGTATTATTAATTATATATTTAAAATTATAGATATATTACATGAACCCTTCAGAAACAACGCCAATATCGTTAATGAATTGGAAAAACCTGGAACATTTAGAAGAAATGCAGAAAACTTGCTTATAGAATGAATTTAAAATTATCGAAAATACGTAAATTTAAAGATTAGGTGTAATTAGAATTTTTTGTGTGTACAAGAAATGTTAAATACAATACTTATATAATATATATATATATATATATATATATATATATATATATATACCACAATGGAAAGCGCGAGAGGTATTGTAATGGCCACAACAGATTTTTTGAATTACATTTGACGCTTTCTGAAATTAAATTGACTATTCTGAATTTAAAAAGACGAGTTTTGAAATTAAATTGATTGTGCTGAATTTGACTTTTTCTGAAACACAATTGGTAAAGGTGTAGTTCTATTTTAAATAAAAAAATCTGATGTGGCCAGCACAATACCTTCCGTCAATCCTGTGTATTATGTACAAATTCCATAGATAAATTTTCTTGCGAAAGATTCTAAATTTTTGGTATTATGTGATTCTCTTTCTCGGCAACTGAATTCCATACTCATGATAACAAACAAACCACATGAAATAAGAAAATTATGAAATTTTGAATGAAAAATTATAACACTTATCAGTTATGGACATAATTAATTGCTGTCATTTTGACACAGGTCCCCATATCTGCTTGCCAAAGTCAGCAAAATCATGTTACTGCACGCGGCCCCATACATAAATTTTCTTGCAAAAGATCCTATATTTCCAGTAAAGTTATTTCATAAACAAACTATGCAAATAGCACTAGACACTGACATCTTCTTCTTTAGTTTTTCCCATTCGTTAGGGGGTCGCTATTTTTTATTTTCTTCTTCCACTCATTTTTGTTTTCCGTGTCGTCCTCATTCAGTTCCTTTTCTCTCAAGTGTTCTGCGATACAATCTTTTCATCTTATATTTGGTCTTCCTATGTTTCTTCCACCTTCTATTAATATATTCATCTCTCCTCATAACATGTTCAAACCAATGTAATCGTCTCTCTTATATCTAGAAACTTCTAACACTAGAGTTACTTCCCTTTTTCTTTCATTGATTTACATTTTATTGATACTGACATCTGTCAATTTGAATTACCTGAATATATTAGCAGTTTCCATGGTTAAGTTAGCATAGCTGGCTGAATTATGAAATTTATATCAAATTTATTATCTTTATTCTTCTTTAACTCTACATCTGTTGAATAACAAATATAAAATGCAATCAAATCGTATAGATAATAATATATTCTTTAAGTTATAATAACATTTAACTGAGTTTTCCAAGAAAAACTATTAAAATCTTCAAATGACGGTACTTCCGGTTGACCAATTATAACCAAAATCTAAACAGGTCTGCATATGGTTGTAAGGAAGAGGAATACGCAAGAATTGTAATTTTTGAAATTCTAGTATTGGAGATATCGTGTCCGAAACGGCGGGGACACACACACACATACACACACACTCACACACACGCACACACGAACACACACACACACACATACAGACATCATCGTAAAAATAGTAAAATCGTATTGTAAAGACCCTAAAACGTGCTTATTCAATGAAAACTAACCACTGAATTTTTTGACCAAAGACAATACCTTCCTTACATAGAGGTGACGGAAGGTAAAAATAATAACTTTATTATCAATTATAAAATATCTCTGTACTTTTGCTTTATGTTCCATTAAATAAAAAAGAAAAAACTTATACCCAACAAAAATTCTCTATGCCATAAGTTTAATTCCTGTTTCCTGCTTCACTCAAAAAATAAAAAATGAATAAAAAGAAAACATGAAAAACTCCGACACCATAATTCCTGTTTTAGCAAGCAACAACTTATTTCGTGCCATTAGGTGTATGTTTTCGTCTGGACATGTTATACTCGAACTCGTATTCCACGTGTGTTTCCATGTTCGTATTCGTGTCTGTTTATGTTCGTGTGTGTAGGAACTTGTATCAACGTGCAATTTGCGTGCAGGAAACTATAGAGTAGTGTAATTGGCTGGGCAGTGTTGCATTGCAAAGGGGTGGTGGGTAATTATCGTTCTTGAATAATTTATTTTCAGCTTTTTAAATATTAAACAAGCGCGATATATCTCTATCAAATTGTTGAAAGCAGATAAGGCGTTTTAAACTGATTGAATTTTAAAGGAAAATGGAAATCGAATGAGATTACAGTAATTTGATTGATTTGTTTCACTTCTTTGAATAGAATATCTGCGTTTACTTTATTACTTTATACAAATACTTTAATGTAATATAAACTATATTTTATTTTATCTTTCAATAAAAATAAAGTATTTTATAAAAAATTAAGAAATAACAAAATACATTATATTTATTCTAAAACAAAGATAAAGCACTTAAAACAAAACTGTGTTGTTTGTAATGAAATTTTTTATATCCCTCTCCCGATTTTTTGAATGAAATGTACAGTGCATAAAAAGGTGATATCCACAAAATACATTTATACACGGTATAAAATTTGTTATGGCCAGCACAATACCTTCCGTCAATCCTGTGTATTATGTATAAATTTCATACATAAATTTTCTTAGAAAAGATTCTAAATCTCCAGTAAAATTATTTCATAAACAAACTATGCAAATTGCACTTGACACTGATATCTTCTTCTCCTTTTTCTTCTTTAGCTCTTCCCATTCGTTAGGGGTTGCTATTTTTTATTTTCTTCTTCCACTCATTTCTGTTTTGCGTGTCGTTGTCATTCATTCGACTGTTGTCTTTGACAATGACATGTACGATTATATTGTCTTTGCCGTAATCGAAAGAATAAGAAAGAATCTGATGTGGCCAGCAGATTACCTTCCGTCAACCCTGTGTATTATGTACAAATTCCATATATAAATTTTCTTAGGTGCCGCTATTTTTTATTTTCTTCTTCCACTCATTTCTGTTTTGCGCGTCGTTCTCATTCAGTTCCTTTTCTCTCAAGTCTTCCGCAAAACAGTACATCCATCTTATCTTTGGTCTTCCTCTGTTTCTTCAATCTTCTATTATTAAGCTATTCATTCTTCCAATATATTCTTCATCTCTCCTTATGACATGTTCAAACCAATGTAATCGTCTCTCTTGTAACTTTCTAGAAACTCGAGCCATTTCCCTTATTCTTTCATTCCTTACCGTATCTTTCTGTGTCTTCCCCAACATCTATCTCAACATGCTCATCTTTGCCACATTCATTTACTTTTCATTGATACTGACATTTGTCAATTTGAATTATCTGTATATATATATATATATATATATATATATATATATATATATATATATATATATATATATATATATACAGGGTGTTAATAAAAAAACTTTACACACTTTAGCAGGTGATAGTAGAGATGAAAACAAGAAAAAAATTCTAATACACTTAGGTCCAATACTCATTGGTTTTTAGAAAATTTATGTATGGAATTTGTACATAATACACAGGATTGACGGAAGGTATTGTGCTGGCCACATCAGATTTAACAACTAAGGACTCTAGGTGTTTACGATCAATTGTAAACAAAGTTGCAGCCGTCGTCGAAGAGACTTACGCACTTGATCGTAAACACCTAGAGTCCTTAATTGTTAAATCTTATGTGGCCAGCACAATACCTTCCGTCAATCGTGTGTATTATGTACAAATTCCATACATAAATTTTCTAAAAACCAATGAGTATTGGACCTAAGTGTATTAGAATTTTTTTCTTGTTTTCATCTCTACTATCATCTGCTAAAGTGTGTAAAGTTTTTTTATTAACACCCTATATATATATATATATATATATATTAGCATAGCTGTCTGATTATTTAATTTAATTTAATATCTGTATAATTCTTTAACAATTCTATATCTGTTGAATATGAAGTATAAAATGCAATCAAATCATATAGAAAATAATACATTCTATAAGTTATAATAATGTTAAATGTTAATGTTACTACTCAGGAATAAACAGTTGAGATAATATTACAATATTAGATGTTTTCACAGTCTGCCTAATATCATGGCTTTGGCTTAGCAGGTTATTTATTTATAATTTTCTCTTACGAATCTGAATTCATACAATTCGTAGATGACTTTTATCGGACATCTTACAAATTTTTTACTGTATATGAACATTTTTGCATGTAGTGGTGTTCAAAAAATTAATTTATTACGTTTTCTGATAAACCACAAATTTTATTTGTTTGAATATGTTGCTTGTAAACTTTATAAGCCCTCGGGTGATGAAAGCCAAATTGCGCCCGCTTTTGAAGGCAAATAAACAACTCTATGATTCCAAAATAAAATAAAGTATTTCTGATTACCTTTGTAACAAACACATCTTAAAATTATGTGTAAACTTTAATAATTGTATTTTATCTATTCTTTTATATAATTTTTATTCTATTTTAATATGAAAATATAGCATTTAGGCGTATAAACTAATATAATAATTTTATTAAAACTTGTAAAAAGGAACTTTGTTTTATATTATGTTCAAAACAAAATTAACTCTAATGAATCATAATTAAATTTGTTTCCATTGTTTCAGACTTTTCCATCGCCATCGGCCACAAACTGGTAAGTGAAACAAATATTTTGTTTTCCAAATAAAAATTTATCCGACGTTGACAAAAGTAACATATAACCAACAAACTATATATCATAATTTAATATTCTCGACATTCAGTTAAAATATATAGAACATTTTTAATAACTTGCACGGCATGTAGGTATAGTAATTAAACTTTTGTTGTTTAACTATTCGAACGTAGGACTTGCGTGTTAGTGACATATGTTTAATTACTCTAATATGTTATTTAAAACACGGCAAGACAATTCCACATGTGTCAAAGTTGTTGATAAAACAGTTGAGGGAAATACAGCATGCTATGATATTAATATTTATGTTTGTTTTGTGTTTTGTTGTGTGTAGTATATTGCCCTGAATATTACATTAACATTGATGTTTTAATTATTAGGGTATAATTTATAATACAATTCAAATAAAATTGGTCTATTAATATAATTATTATACTCTTTTGTTGAGTTTAATACGACATTATATGGCGTTATTCGAAAAATTAAAAATCCTCCTTATCACATTTATTAGCTTTCAATAATCTGCATTTAATATATAGAAAAATATACATCTTTTTAATCTAAATATTTTTTAGGTTAATAATATTTTAGAAGTTAGTTGTCTAGTAATCTATAACTACTTTTATGTCGACAATTCAAGCGGCTTCAAGTATACGAGCCCAACACAAAATGTATTCGTAAACTGTGAAATAAATATACATACATACATAATCCAGATCCTCTTGTACCCTACGGTGTCGAGGTTTCTTCTTGGTCTTCTTTTATTCTATCCTTGTAAACAAAGTTTCTCCATTTCTTCCTGTCTTTTGCTTTTTCTTTTGCCAGGTTCCAGCTTTCTCCTGCATTAGCTAGTAGGTTCTTAATTGAACTATTCCAAGTGGGTCTTGGCCTTCCTCGTCTATTTTTACCTATGGGTTTAGACTCCCATACTCTTTTAACTTGTCTTGTTTCTTCCATTCTGACCAGATGTCCGAACCAACTCAATTTCTTTTCTTCTATTAGTTGTTTAGACGGTTTGACTTCGGCTTGTTTTCTGATATCTTCATTTCTTCGTTTTTCAATTCTTCTGATTCCTAGTACTCGTCTTATGTATTTCATTTCTACTGCTTGTATTCGTTTTTGTTGCTTATCTGTGAGTACCCAATTCTCGCCATTGTATAGTAGTACCGGCAGGTATACCGATTTATATATGGAGAATTTCGTTTTTGTTGTTATGTCTTTGTGGTTAAGAAATTTTTGTTGTAGGGCCTGGTATACTCTGTTTGTAGCTTGGATTCTTGCATTAATTTCTTCGTCTATTGTTCCTTTGTTATTTATTGTACTTCCTAGGTATTTGAATGAGTTTACTTGTTCGACGATTTCATTATTTAGTTTGATCTCGGCTCTTACATTTCTATTGCTGATTACCATACACTTGGTTTTTTCTATATTGAGGTGTAAATTGCGCAATGAGAGAATTTCTTGCCATGTGTTTAAATTCTTTTCCAAGTTCTCTTTTGAGTTTGCAAACAGTATGATGTCATCGGCAAACGCACAGGTTTGCAGGAACATGGGCTGTAGATTTTTATAACCTATTACAAATTTCTTTGTTTTACTTTGGCACTCTTTAATTGCGTCATCAAGTGTGCATATGAATAGCAGGGGGCTCAATACACTTCCCTGTCTGACTCCTTCCATATTACTAAATGTCTTAGATAGTTTATTGGCAGTGCGGACTTTGTTGGTGGTAGAATTGTATATGCTTTTGATGGCATCTATTAGATCTTCGTTTACATTTTTGTTTCTTAGGCTCTCCCATATTTTGAAATAAATATATTAACAGCAATAAAAAATATTTTTTTAGGTTACAATAGTTAAGACCATATTTGGACATTTTTATGTATTAATAAAGTGTACTAGATTTAAATACATATACGACAAAAGACAAGTCCCATTTTTTTTCGTTCCAACAGTAAATAAATAAATAAATAAATATATCATCACGGCATATTACCCATTGCTGGGTGTGCCAATCTGCTTTGTACACAGATATCGGTAATGATGAAATATTAGTACCGTGCAGGCTCTTGCCAGGTGTCACCTCACAGTCACTCATAGCTGGCGTGAAGAGTGCATTACAGGAGTCAATTTTGTGCCATTAAAATTCGAAGTAATTTTTGGCGTCGGTCGGGATCGAACCCGGATCCCCAGACTCGTGACCAGACACTCAAGCACACGGCCACGAGACCCCAGTAAATAATATAATATTTATGTTAGTATTATCTATAAAACTGAGGAGTAAAGGTAACTGACAATATACGAGTACTCCATTAATTGTCATCTTAAATTTTATTACTTTAATAAAACATATTTCCGAATTATTAAAGACGAAAACATTTGTCACATGCAGACAATGGTTTATTTGCAAATAAATTATTATTAAACCTAAGAAATTTTATTATAAGCAATGTATTCAAGTTCTATACACTCTATTAATACACCATATCAAAAATTGTTGAATTGGAGTAATACTCAAAGCATCCAGAAGTTTATTTATTCTTGTTTTTAATATAATTGTAGGTGATACTTTAAAAAATAAATAAATATCACTTTGCTAATAATTTTACTAAAAAAATAAAATTTAATATAGTAATTAATTGAATATATTGTTAATGTTTTGGGTTTTGGGTTTTTGTCATATATTTGCCCGTAGATTATTGTTTAAATGACAAATTTAGTTAATAACATTGTATTTAAATCCAGTATGCTCTATTAATACATAAAATGAAAAAATGCCCAAATATAGTTTTAACTAATTGTAACTATTGTAATTTATTTTTTATTGCTGTTAATATATTTATTTCAGAGGGTACGAATACATTTGGGGTTGGGCTCGTATATCCTTTTAATATCATTCGACATTTAATTAGTTTTTTAACCTACTAAAAATAATTATAATATACTCGTACAATGACATCTGTCCATCTGTGCAATGTTTTGCAGTAAAAACACATTAATTAATAATAATATAAACTCTTCCAATATAACTATAATGCATGCATTGAAATCACACTAATTTATAATGTAGTTGTCAATCACAGTGCCCCTGCCCAATGCACGTAAAATTTCATTATGTTTTTACAATAATATTTTAAATTTAATTATCTTTTGTGCGTATATAATTAATGCATACTCGGCCTGATTTGAAAATTATATTTCATTACGAGACCATCGAAACAGATAACTAAATTGCGTTGTAATTTATTAAAATGATGTACAAAAAACTCGATAGAGTGAAAATTAATTAGTAATTTTCTGGTACAAGTAGCATGAGAGAGCGATGCATTATTCTATTATTTTATTTCATACATCAATACAGCAATTTATGTTTATTGAAAGTTGTATTATAGCGCTAATTTATATATTATAATATATGTTCCATATTGCAATCGTTTTGTAAATTGATGAATTAATCAAATTTCATATTACAAGTACTTGAATAGTTATTGCAATGTATCATTTGAATGAAACGAACATATAATTAATAAAATAACAAATGATTACTATGGCCATATGAATAATTAAAACCAATAATTATTTTATCAGATTATGTTAGAATTATTATTATTATTTTGAATAAAACATACGAGAATTATTATACAGGTTGGCAGAATTTGGAGGTGAATATAGGGATTTAACATGGGATTTTAGTTTTATGTAATTTCCTGCTCTCCTATTCATTTTACTGCAAAATCTGAATTATATTTTCTCCAAATGCTACAATTAGAATACGAAAAATATGTAATTTTTGGAATTGTGATTGGAGTTATGCGATTCGAAACGATCGTCACATACATACACACACACACACAGACGCACACACACACACACACACACACACACACACACACACACACACACACATACATACATACATACATACATACATACATACATACAGACATAATTTAAAAAATAGTAAATTCGTATTCTAGGGACTCCAAAACTTGCTGATTCATTAGAAACTCACTATCGATTTTTTTGACCAGACAATACAATCCTTATCTAAAGGTGACGGAAGGCAAAAATAATAACCAAAACCATGGATTTAGTTACCGACTATTATTATTGAAACAATTCGGTTACTTTTGCGGTAAACCTATAGTTTTCTGTAAAAATATTTCGTCTATCATCTTTCATAATACTCATTTATGGAGCGGAATATTAAAATACGTGATATGCAAACCGTAGAAAACAGATGCAAACATAAACTAGTTAATAAAGAGTATCTAACTACACTAACCTATAATATCTGACATCTTATGAAAAAGGACAGAAGAGAAGATGATATCAACAAAACCGAAGGAAAACTAAGGTTGAGTTAGGGCGCTTCGGTTGCAACCATTTTAAGGTAATTGTCTCTAGGGTACCTTTATATACAGGGTATGGCCATGGGGCAAGATCGCCGCCATAAGCGAGCCAATGTCAAACATACATATTTGTAAGAAATGTGATATATTATACAGGAATATTAAATAATCACACTATGAATCTATAAAGGTAATAAAAATTCATTTATTTAAGAGATACACAATTATTATTATGACATAGATTTAGAGGTTATGTAGAGCATAGGATATAGGTTGTTATTATCACATCAAATTTAATAACTGTGGTTATTATTTACATAATAAGTATATATTTTAAACTTACCTTTTAAAAATTTAAATGTTTGTGCTTAATATTGGTAATTTTTATGTGTTTTCAATATTGTCAGTCATCGTAGTCAGTATCTCAAGAATATATACAAATAAATAAAATAAAAGTATTACTTACACTTTAAATAAATATTAGAAGTATATTTAAATGTGTTTTGCATTAAAATAAAACAAGTAAGTAGCCACGAAAATACATAATAATTTGCGCAACAACGAATGTGACAGTGCCCGCTAATGGCGGACGAAACGCGAGCCACGTCATGGCCATACCCTGAGTATATAGGTACCCTAATTGTCTCATGAGGGTAATGCCATCTATTGATTCCTTGCCGAACAATGTAGCCATACTCAAGAGTTGCCTGCCTGCTTCAAGTTACATGGCTATTTGCATATTATGTTTATTCTGCTAGGTATTGCAACAGCTTTGTAATCGTAAGGTTAACAAAATAAAGAAAAATGCCGAAAGTTAGAAATCATCGCGGATATTTCTCAAACCGTGGACGGCAGTGTTACCAACAATGCGCGTGAACATTCAGAGATTGAAAACACCTGATGAATTTCCAATTATCTTTGAAACCAGACGGTGATGCATATTTTTACCTCTCGCTAAGAGAGGTATTGCATTCATGCTAAAAATCGCATATCCAGATTTTATTGAATAAGCACGTTTTAAGGTCCCTACAATCCGATTTTAACATTTTTACGATGATGTCTGTGTGTGTGTGTGTGTGTGTGTGTGGATGTGTGTGTGTGTGTGTATGTGTGTGTGTGGGATGTTGGAAGGACGGTTACTCAAAAACTATAAGACTTAAAATTTGTTTAACAACGTATTTCCCAATCGGACATTCATGGGAAGATCTGAAAAGGTTTTGGTAATAATTGGACAACCGGAAGTAGAAGATTCTTGAAAAAAAATCTTCTAAATATTATTTTTTGAAAATTTTTCGTGGTAATATTAAAGAAAATTAAATTCTCTATCTGATACATTTAAATATTTTATTATATATTCCATAGATTTAGAGATAAAAGAAGTATAATATATAAAATAATCTGTTGTAATAAATTTGACAGCCGAAAGGATGCCATGGAAAATAGTTGACCAGTTGAACTGTTTGTAACTGACAGATAAATGTCAGTGTCAGAAATTCATAGATATTACTAAAGAGTTTTTCTGGGAAGTACATATACATTATATTATTTCTTAATGTATTAGTAGTTAAATATTTAAGATTATAGGTCTATTACATATATCCTTCAAAAATTCAGTCAATCCTGACAATGAATTGGAAACATTTCGAAAAATTAGAAGAGGACAAAATTTCTTCATATAATGAATTTAAAATTAAACAATCTAAATATAAGGAATAGATATATGTAAGTACAATTTTTGGTGTAGAATGTAGGTATACAAGAAATGTTAAATACAATAGGGCGCCTTGACAAGCAGATATGGGGACTCATGTCAGAATGATAGCTAGTAATTATGTATATAGATGTATCATAATTTCTCATTCTAAATTTAGTGATTTTCCAATTCCATATGGTTTATTTTCCTCGACAAGTAAATTCCACACTCCTGGTGACAAATTAACTACGTGTATTTAGAAAATCTTGAAATTCTGAATGAAACATACTGACTAATTATCATTCTGAAACGGGCCCCCACATCTGCTTGTCAAGGCCAACAATGTAACATGACTGTTCGCGCCCTATACTTATGTAACCAAAAAAGGAAGTGGCGAGAGGTATTGTGCTGGCCACAACAGATTTTTTTAACTAGTTTTCTTCCCCAGACATTCATTTATATTCACCTAGTTTTTAATCAAAAGTTTATGGGTTTTCACGATTATAGAGGCAATTATGTCGATGATTTTTTTGAGTTTATACTCGCCATGTTAAATCTTCCAACTTTGCTGTATGCCAAAGATTATTAAGATTTTATGGATTTCACGTCATGCTTCAACTACCTTAACCGGTACCACGTTTCATAAATGTACAATATCTACGTCACATTATTAGTACAACACTGTTTGGTTAACCACAGTTAAAATTTGTTATTTTTGGAATAAACCCTTTGTGTATTTAGTGCAGTCACACCAATCCCAAATAACAAAATGTCACCAAAAATCATTTAAGAATGAAGCTTCTAGCATGCGTACTATGTGTTTTCTAATCCGAAAAGTATTTTCTTTAACATACTCGATAAATAATTCAGTTTTAGAAATTATGAGTATAGCAGCTTTACATAAAGAAAATATATTAACGTAGCAACAATAGGGGCCTACTTAAAATAATTTCCCTACGGTGTGGCATGCGGTAATTTATTAGAGAAGACAAGACCTTTTAACAGGTGTGTCGTGCGTTCGTTCGTGCCGTGACTATGTCTATTCACATTAACACCGGATAAAGACAGGCAAAAAAATAAGTATTATAACAATGATGACAATGAAAAATTATTTCTGTTTAAGTAGTCTAGCCGTCTTAATGAGATGGCCGTACGTATAACAAAATTCATTCTAATTTCTGTAGCAGAATTTTTTGTACTTTTTTATATAGAAAGATTAATTTAAATTAAAATATTGCTGACCCCGACATTTCGAGATGTCTGGATTTTATCTGTCGAAATATGAGGCCCTAGGAAATATATTTTCAGGATTTTAAGACGAGGCGAAAAATAATATAAAAACCACTAAACATTTAAATCGTTTTTCAAAAACCTTGCATATAGGATTGCCGAATTTGTGAATATCATAACCTGGACAAGTGGAAGGGAGCGGGGTTGAAAAGACCCCTTGTGCAGACCAATGGGGGTCCAACCCGTCAATCGTCCAGCCGAAGATAAATCATTCAATATTATATATACAACTGCTACTTTTTCAAAAATAATCTTTTTACCTTCTGTCACCTTTAGGTAAGGTAGATGTCTTTGGTCAAAAAAATTCGATAGTGAGCATTTAATGAATAAGCACGTTTTGGGGTGTTTTGGAGTTCCTACAATACGAATTTACTATTTTTACGATGATGATAGGAGTGTGTGTGTGTGCGTCTCTCTCTCTCTCTCTTTATGTGTGTGTGTGTGTTTGTATTCCTGTAGTTTAAATATATATGCAATATGTGCATGTGAGGTGATACGTGTTAGAGGCCCGTACGGTACAAATAAGTCATCATAGTTACCGAAATCTGTGTACAAAGCAGATTGGCTCACCCAGCAACGGATAATATGCCGTGATGATATATTATATTGTTTTATTATCTTACCTATATTCCTATTTACTTATGCTGAAAACTGTATAAAGTTCCTTTCCATATAATATATTTTTCCATTTACTATTTTCTTTTTAAAACGTTATTATTATTATTTGACATGCTTAATTTGTTGACAGTGACATATATCAGTTACATGCATTTGAAATCTAAACTGTGTAACCATGGAGTTGAGGTTAAAGCGTAGGCTCCGGGATTAAAATTATAAATAGTTTTATAAATTTATCCATAAATATATAGAAAAAGTATTAATGCAAAAAGAAAATTTAATAATCTCTAATTTTTTAATAACATAAATCTCGAAAAAATAACAATTAAAGGTATTTGTCGAAGAAAAACTATTTTGATCTTTCAGTAAAGTGCCATTTTTGGTTATCAGATTTACTTCAAAATTTAATAGCATTGTGCATGTAAGGTAGAAATGCAAGGTTTAAATTTTTTTTGAACGATAGTATTTGAGTTAGAGCGTAAAGAGGATCCACATACACACGCCCACACATACACACATACACACAGACACATACACACATACATCATCGTGAAAATGTTAAAATTGGATTGTAGGGACCTTAAAACGTGGTCTTTTACCAAAATCTCGATATGCGATTTTTAGCACGATCCCTATACTTCCCTTACCAAGGGTAGCGGAAGGAAAAAGTATTCGATTATAGTAATTGTATGTTTTTAATTATATGCATATTATGCACAATTTTTGCAGTAGGTATATCATATAATACGTAATCTGCTTGTTATTTATTAATAAGCCGTAACTTATTAATTTTTGTGTTTGACATTCGTTGAACTATCGTATATTATTTGCATCCATTTAATTTTAACGCTGAAATGTTAAAATTAAATTATGAAGCATTTCCGTATCATTTTTACAGAAGAATAAGTGAAAGTGGATACTTACCTAAAACTTTTCATTTAAACGCGAATTTAATTATGAAACAAATAAAGGATCATGAATTTAAAAATGTTGGTTAATGTGGTTTGTATCTTCTTTCTATGGTACTTCATTTTAAACTAAAGGGGTCTTTAATAACGAGGAGTACTGAAATAAATGAATAATTGAGCTTGCACTTCACTCCTAAAAGTGTTTCACTTCCACAGCAATTTTATACGCTGTCTTTGAATTTCAATGTTGAGTTGTTCAATTTGTATTCATCTTCAGAACGGGACCACAACTAATTTAAAATTTGGCAAATTAATTTAATTTCTATTAAACAAATAATATTAATATATTCCAGAGATTCAGAAATTACATTATAAAAAGGAAACTAATTATTTTATTTATTAAATAGTTTTGCACAAAACAATAATATTAAAATAAAAAAAATTTGTTGTGGCCAGCACAATACCTTCCGTCAATCCTGTGTATAATGTATAAATTCCATACATAATTTTTCTTGGAAAAGATTCTAAATTTCCAGTAAAATTATTTCATAAAAAAACTATTCAAATTGCACTTGACACTGACATCTTCTTCTTTAGCTTTTCCCATTCGTTAGGGGTTGCTATTTTTGCGTGTCGTTATCATTTAGTTCCTTTTCTCTCAAGTCTTCCGCAATACAGTCCTTCCATCTTATCTTTGGTCTTTCTCTGCTTCTTCAACCTCCCATTACTAATCTACTCATTCTTGTTCAAATATAATTCTTCATTTTTCCTCATGACATGTTCAAACCAATGTAATCATATTTCTTGTATCTTTCTAGAAAATTGTAACAGTAGAGTTATTTTATTACCGTATCTTTCCGTGTGTTCCCCAACATCTACTTCAACATCCTCATCTCTGCCACATTAATTTACTTTTTATTCATACTGACATCTGTCAATTTGAATTATATGAATATATTAGCAGTTTCCATATTTAGCATAGCTGGCTGAATTATAAAATTTAATTTCTTTAAAATTCTTTAACTCTGTATCTATTGAATATGAAGTATAAAATGTGATCAAATCGTATAGAGACTAATATATTCTTTAAGTTACAATAATATTAAATGTCAATAAATCAAATTTAACTGTTAAATCTTCAAATGAAACTACTTCCGGTTCACCAATTATAACCAAAATCTAATCACTTGTTCTTCTGGATGTAAACTTGAGGAATACGAAAAAAATATAATTTTTGGAATCGTGGTATTGAAGTTATGGGATCCGGAACTTTTGTCACACACACACACAGACACACACACATACATACATACAGACATCATCGTAAAAAGGGTAAAATCGTATTATAGGGACCCTAAAACATGCTTATTCAGTAAAAACTCATCATTGAATTTTTTGACCAAAGACAATACCTTCCTTACCTAAAGGTGACGGAAGGTAAAAATAAAAAAATATCATCACAGCATATTAAACATTGCTGGGTGTGCCAATTTGCTTACTACACCGATATCAGTAATGATGAAATATTCGTACTATGCGGGCGCTTACCAGGCGTCACCTTACAGACACTCAATGCTGGCGTGGAGAGTGCACCACGGGTGTCAATTTAGTGCCATTAGCATTCGAAGTAATTTTTAGGGTTGGTCGGGATCGAACCCGCGTCCCCAGATTCGCAACCAGACACTCAGGCACACGGCCACGAGACCCCCTAATAACTAATATATATATTTTTTCTTCAAACGTCATAAAAGTAGCATCTTTTATGACTTGATTCACAAGGTAGAAGTTTAATTTCTATGCCGCCGGAGTAGATGTAGCTAATTTCTAAAATAAATAAATATCCTTAGAAACTATACAGAATCAACGAATAAGAAGTAAATAAAATAAACCTGTAATATCGCCGAAAATGTCACTATAACACGCTAGGTAACCTAAGAATAAAGTTACTAAATACCATCAATTAGTGTCAAATTTAAATAAATAACCTATGAATTGAAATATAAACAGAGTTTACTTTTGAGGAAATAACATATTAAAGAATACAAGATTTACAGATTACAATTACAAGGACGGTATTGAACATAAGAATACTTAGTTTTAAAGTGATAAGAAAAGTTTATATTGTTTTGCAGTGATTCCTGGACATATCTTTCAGCCACACTGTTAGACTTTCATCCAATTGAACAACTTCAGACGGCGTACATTATAATACTTCAAATTCCGACATAATTGCGAGGAGGATATAAAATTGCACAATTGTAATGAATGAAATAATCATATTTAATTGCAGTAACTATTCTGTTCATAAGGAATAAAAGACGCAGGTTTCTACAATCTTATTATGTTTGTAGACGGTAAAATGAACTTTGAACTAGTTAATAAGAGTAACCTTGCCAGATTCTAAAAATAGACTCTTGCGGTTAATAAAAGAAACTATTTGATCTGTGTAACAAGACCTTTGCGAATCCTTGAGGTGCACCTACTGCAAAGACAAATATTTAAGTGGTCACTGAGGTGGTAATTAGTAGAGAACGTGTGCTTGTTATACAATGGCAAACACCCCAACATTTTATGTGTTTTTCAATTATTCATTCGTATTTGATAGACACAATGGAAGTATTTTAATGAATATTAAACAAAGACCCTTATTTGATATTTAATTCTGTTTGGATTGTGTGCTCTCACTCGGCAAATATTTACTGGGCAATTACTACCTGGTTTCTGGATTCTGGATTTGGATTTTGGATAGGAAATGAAGTTACGAGTTTTGTAAGGTTATGTTTGCCAGAGGTATGCAATTTTATGCTTAGTTATTAATTATCTTTCACAACGAATTAAATAGTAATCATATAATTAAAATGTAACGACCGTAATAATTATATTCATGCAATTTATTTATAACTTGCAAACTGAAAAAGATTAATACTGATCCTGATCATCATTACCGAATCGTATAAAATATAATAAACAGATATGCAATACACCTATGTAATTTTGCAACATAGATAAAGAAAAATATATAGTAGAAGTTTGGATAACAAGTTTTGTCAGAGAACTAAACTCAGGGTCTTAAAACACTCGCTACGCTTGTGTTTTAATTCTGACCCATTCGTGACTAAAGACTAGCTTTACGTTCTTGTATTGTAAATAACTATGATTTTACTAGCAAATAAACAGTTAATTATTGTTATTGCTATGGTGTTAATAATTGAAGGGTTTGGTGCAAAAACTGTCCAGCTCCACTTTTTAAAATTTTGCAGTATTAACAAAAAACTTTTTTTTCAAGTAGGAAAACTTAAAACTAAAAAATACATTTTTGAATTATGGAAAATATTACTTTGAAACAATTGTCTATAAAAAAACAGAAATATTATGTTTTTTTAGTTTTAAGTTTTTTTTTTCAAAATGGAGCTGTCTGTATCACGTCAGTATTTTATCTATTGTAGAGCAAGTTCTTCATTGTGTTTTATGCTACTATTAAGTTACATATACATATATACCAGAAAAAGTAACGAACAACCAAATATGTATTTCTCGTTTTCTTTTAACTTTGACATCTTAATTGACACTAATGATATTGACAAGTTAAAAACCAAGACAGACTCAATACAGCAAAAAATAGGTGTACGCGATTTTTTTGCAAGCCAGTGTACTTCCAACATCCATACACACCACGGACCAATAATCTAAAGATACACACATACACAAACAGGCAAACGCGCGCGCGCGCCTTCCCGACTTCATCGTAATAATGTTATAATCGGATTCTAGGAACCTTAAAACGGGTAACCCGTCAATTTTCCGACAACAAAATTTTCGAAAACAAAGTTTCCGACAACAAACTTTTTGACAACAAAATTTCCGACAACAAATTTTTCGACAATAAAGTAAAAAATGTAGACACCCACGAGATGGGGTCATCATGGGGTAGGTTAGGTTTTAATTAGATTAAATTGAGAAAAAAATGTGGCCACCTACGAGATGGTGGCCAACCACGGGCGGGGGTCAAACGCCTATTTTGATAAAATTCTACTTCTCTCCTTCCCTTACATGAGCCTAATTTATGGTCTATTAGCAGTGGCGGATTTCCGAATTTGCCGCCGGTTGGCTGAAATATTTTGCCGCCTATTCTCAGGGGCGGATTTAAACTCTTTTGGGACCTAGGCAAAATCTTTATATTAGGCCCCTACGTAAAAACATTAAATATATTTAATACATGTATATAAATAGTTCGAATCAATTGCCTCATTAGCCTAGGCCAAAGTTCGCCCCGGCCTATTCTTGTCAGAAGGGTAAGATTTTGGCACATTTTTGAGACTTTCTAGAAATCGCGTACTTTGTAATTCTCCTGTTACCTACGAATATTTACTAAGGTAAAGCATCTGAAACAAATCTAAAATTGGATACAAAACACAGCAAATAGAAAGTAAAAAATAAACTTTGGGGTCTCGTGGCCGTGTGCCTGAGTGTCTGGTCGCGAATCTGGAGACCCGGGTTCGATCCCGACCGACGCCAAAAATTACATCGAATTTTAATGGCACAAAATTGACCCCTGTGGTGCACTCTCCACGCCAGCTATGGGTGCCCGTGAGGTGACGCCTGGTAAGCGCCCGCACGGTACAAATATTCCATCATTACCGACATCTGTACAAAGCAGATTGGCACACCCAGCAATGGGTAATATGCCCTGATGAAATATTTATTTATTTATTTAAATAAAATAAAGGAACAAACGGCCGAATTCGCCATTCTTTAATCAATGCTTGATCCACTGATCAACTAAAAACAAATCGTCAAGAAATCTTCTGGTTTAGACACGTACGTGGACGATCGCTTATGGTAGATAGAATCATAGAATTTTAATTTAAATCAACGTATCGCAGCCCCAACATGCGTGGTCCATGAGCACATGTGCACACGTGCGCGTGAAAATATCATAGGGTATTCAGCCGAGAGAAATAAAGTTTCCCGTCTAAATAAAAATTCATAAAAGCCTCAAAGTCGAAATTAGGTATCCGTCGAAAATTTGCCGCCGTAGGCTTCAGCCTACTTAGCCTAATAGGAAATCCGCCACTGCTAACAAAGATATCATTTAATTAACAGAAATTATTTACATGAGAATTATTATAACATTATGAACATTGAAACAAATAACAAAAATCTGTTGTGGCCAGCACGATACTTCTCGCCACTTCCTTGATGTAACTGTTGTTTCAATATTCTCTAAATTGTCATATTATGTGACACCATGTGTTGTAGTGATATTCTTGGAGTACTAGAACTTGGTTGAGTCCAAAACAACCTCTTCAATATTATCTGTGATCAGGGCGAGTTCTACCACGATCTTGAGTAGCAGGCTTAAAGGACTTATGATCTCGGAGATTTATTTATTTTATTTACATACCTACATGTACAAAAGTGCGAACGTTTAAAAGATGGCGATTCGGAAAACGTTCCAAATAAATTTGCCGACCTTGGGCAGTTTTTAGGTTAGGAGATGGACCAAAAGCAACGAAGTCACACCAGTCACACGAATATTAACGAAGCAAGCCGAATGGAATCGAATAGAATAAGAAATAAAATTTGGTTATTTCCTATTCTATTCCATTCTATTCCATTCCATGAGCACATGTGCACACGTGGGCGTGAAAATATCATAGTGTATTCAGCCGAGAGAAATAAAGTTTCCCGTCTAAATAAAAATTCATAAAAGCCGCCGTAGGCTTCAGCCTACTTAGCCTAATAAGAAATCCGCCACTGTCTATTAGTCTTAAAATTTGTGTTCGGAGAATTCGAAAACATTGTGTCGGAAAACTTCCTGCCGGAATAATTTTTTGTCGGAAAATTTGTTGTCGGAAATTTGGTGCCGGAAACTTTGTTTTCAGAAATTTTGTTGTCGGAATATTGACGGAGAACCCAAAACGTGTTTATTCACTAAATCATATAACAGTGTATCATATATTATTGACATTGATATATTTGGCGACTCCTCTAAATTTAAGAATAGGTATATTAACAAAATATTTCTTGTAATAAGTCACTTGTTAAATTTCTTATATGTATTAACTGTTCAACTCATTCGTTTCTGTATTTGTATGTCATATGATCGTCCTGTAATTGGAATCTTGAATCCTGTTGGATCGATTTATTAATAAATAAATAAATAAATTGAATATGCGATTTTTAGCATGAATCCAATACCTCTCTTAGCGATAGGTAAAATGCATTGTGTCAAACGTCTTTAATCTAGTATTTCACTCTTCTGTGCGTAGGAAAATAAACATTTTCAAAATAAATGAATACAGAACTCAGTGTTTATTTCTTGGACAAAGAACAGACGAGCATGTTTGCAAGTGTCTCCGTATTCATCCCCTACAATCATACATACACACATACATATATACATATACGCTTTCGGTACATCCCTCATGTAGTCAGTAGTCGTGCCTTATTCCGAGTACATACGCTACTCCATGTCTACATCTCCAGGTCTATCATTCAAAGAAATGCTTTGTGCTCGGGCAAAGCGAAAGCGTCCTACTTTGTGTGCTCATTACGAATTTATCCTTGTCCCACGGGATTATTTTCACGTTCAAGTTAATAATGTGCGCGTTCCTGTACTTAATTAGAAATAAATAATTTAATTCATTGTACGCGACAAGGTAGAACGGCCAGCCATGGAGCAAATTTAATTATCTGGATTATATTTGGAATCAATCAAATATTCCTGCCAGCAAGGATTAATTTATTTTTTGTTTGCTTAGATATGGATTAAGAAAGGTTCGTCCACAAATGTTGGAATTTAGTTAATTGTTAATAAAGATGTGGAAAATTAATTGAAAATATCCTTATAATGATTTTGTAGTGGTTTGTTTAAATGTGTACCTTTGACCTTTTAATATTAATTGTAATCTATTATAAGATTTATATTATCTATTATCTAAACTATTGTTAAGATATAGGAGTATAGGTCAAAAATTCGATGGTGAGTTTTTAATGAATAAACACGTTTTAGAGTCCCTACAATACGAATTTACTGCTTTTACGATGATGTCTGTAGGTGTGTGTGTATGTGTGTCTGTGTGTGTGTGTGTGTGTGTAACAAAAAAATCCTTCGATAACTCCAATACTACAATTCCAAAAATTATAATTCGTTTATATTCCTCTTTCGTACGTCCATATGAAGAGATGATTAGATTTTGGTTATGATTGGTTAACCGGCAGTACCCGAATTTGAAGATTTAACAGCATTTTTTTTTAAAAAACGTTAATAATATATTTTTTGACCTTTTATGTTATTATAAATAAAAGAATATGTTATTCTTTATTCGATGTAAATATATTTTTGTCTTCATAATTTTAACATATCGGCTCAATGGTCTAGGGGTATGATTCTCGCTTTGGGTCCCGGGTTCAAATCCCGGTTGAGCCCAATTTTAATTTCATATATACGTACATTTTAATTTCATATAAGACTCTAGTTCTAGATATAAAGCGATGGTGGTGTAATGGTCAGCATAGTTGCCTTCCAAGCAGTTGATCCGGGTTCGATTCCCGGCCATCGCACTCGTTTTACACTTAGAATTTAAAAAAATATCTAGAATATGGATAATATATTATCGTATTTATTTATTTATTTTGTATGGAATAATGAACAATACGGCTAAATACAAAACTTTTACAGAGAATGAGAATATCTTAGAACTAAATACAATATATTGTCGTAGAAAATATATTTCATAGAGAATTTTAGCAAATTATATTATTTGAAAAATAAATGTTATCTATTTAAAAAAATCTGATGTGGCCAGCACAATACCTTCCGTCAATCCTGTGTATTATGTACAAATTCAATTCATAAAATGTCTTGCAAAAGATTATAAATTTCCAGTAATATTATTTCATGCACATGGCACTTGACACTAACATTTTCTTCTTCTTTAGCTTTTCCCATTCGTTAGGGGTCGCTAATTTTTATTTTTTCCTTCTATTCATTTCTATTTTGCGGGTCATCCTCATGTCAAAATTTTTCATTCAAAATTTATTTTTTTGGTATTTTATGATTCCTTTTCTCGGCAACTGAATTCCACACCCCTGATAATAAATATACCACATGAAATAAGAAAATCATGAAATTTTGAATGCAAAATTACGACATTTGTCAGTTATGGACGTAATTAATAGCTGTCATTTTGACACGGGTCCACATATCTGCTTGCCAAAGTCAGCAAAGTCACGTCACTTCACTCGCCCTACACATATTTTTTTTGCAAAAGATCCTATATTTCCAGTTAAATTATTTCATAAACAAACTACTCGCATTGCACTTGACACTAACATCTTCTTCTTCTTTAGTTTTTCCCATTCGTTAGGGGGTCGCTATTTTTTATTTTCTTCTTCCACTAATTTTTGTTTTGTATGTCGTCCTCATTCAGTTCCTTTTCTCTCGTTTCATATTATATTTGGCCCTCCTATGTTTCTTCCAACTTCTGTTATAAGCTATTCATTCTTCCAATATACTCATCTCTTCTCATGACATGTTCAAACCAATGTAATCGTCTCTCTTATATCTTTCTAGAAACGCCCAACAGTAGAGTTATTTCCCTTATTCTTTCATCATTTACTTTTTATTGATATTGACATCTGTCAATTTGAATTACCTGAATATATTAGCAGTGTCCATGGTTAAGTTAGCACAGCTGGCTGATTTATGAAATTTTATAATTTTTATATTCTTTATAATTCTTTAACTCCATATTTGAATATGAAATATAAAATGCAATCAAATCGAATGGAGAATAATATATTCTTTAAGTTATAATAAAATTTAACTGAGTTTTTCAAGTTAAACTGTTCAAATGAGGATACTTCCGGTTGACCAATTATAACCAAAATCTAATCAAGTCTGCATATGGTTGTAAGGAAGAGGAATATACAAGAATTGTAATTTTTGGAATTCTAGTATTGGAGATATCGTTGACGACCCGGCGGTCACATACACACACACACATACACACACGCACATACGAACACACACACACACATACAGACATCATCGTAAAAATAGTAAAATCGTATTGTAAAGACCCTAAAACGTGCTTATTCAATGAAAACTCACCACCGAATTTTTTGACCAAAGACAATACCTTCCTTACCTAGAGGTGACGGAAGGTAAAAAACCTGATTCCTTATGTTAAACGTCTTTGTCACGGATTCTCGTATTCACCATATATGTACAATATGTACCTACATTCGTACTACCGACTGAAGATTATATCAACATCCATTATCTTATTCTTATTCTTAGCCCAACAATACAGTTGCAAAAAGTGTTGGTGTTCGGTAAGTAGTTGTCACTGGTGGCTGGTCTGATTTGGACGTGCAGGCGGGAGAGATAACGATAACGCACGTAATTATATAATAAATCTAGCGGAACAATGGCTGGCGGACGGGGTGTAGATCACGCGAATAATTCAAAGTTCCGGGGCGGCAGCAGTGGCAGCGGCAGTGAGGAGATAACTATCGCTTCTCACCCTGTCGCAACGCAACGCAACGCCAACCGAGATGTCACTCCTGCAAAGGGTTATTAATTAACGCAGCCATCCTACAACAGGAGTGGAGAAGGGATGTATAAGATGGTCGTCGAGAGGAGACAAGGAATAAGGCAATAACGAAATGTATATAATTTCATACTTATTTTAACAATTAGAGTCATTGATAATAAATAAACAACAGTGGGAAGCTAAAAAAATATTTTTTTTAACAAAATTAAATTATACTCTGAAGCGCATAAATAAACAATAGTAACATTTTTGTCTTCTTTTAAACAAAAAATCTAATGTGACCAACACAATACCTCCCGTTTACTTGAATTTTTATTCATGTAAATACTTAAAATTAAATTAAATTTAAATACCGGTTCCGATCCCGACCGACACCAAATATTTTCAATTTTTAATTGCACAAATATTACTCCTGTGGTGCACTCTCCACGCTAGTAATAAATGCTGAAGTGGCACTTGGTATGTCATCATCATTACCGAAATCTGTGTACAAAGCAGATTGGCGGACCCGGAAATGGGTAATATGTCGTGATAATGACGTAATTTCCGACGGGGGTAAGCCCATACGCGTCTAGACTGGTTTAGTTACATCGAGTGGACTGATCCTTTGTATTCAATTATTGTCGCGTCGGAAAGCTTCAGAAGGACACTGGGCTGTATAAATACCGTCGGTAGGACAGCCGAAAGGACAGTTATATAGAAGCAACGAGCAATGAACAGCGGGTGATATAAATAATCTGCTAGTTGTGAACATAAATAAATGTAGTTATATAAATAAATATAGTGATATAAATATTCTTTAAATAAAAATTCTTAGTGTTTAAGTATTTAATAATATTCTTAGTCTTTAACTAGTATTTATAATTATTTAATCATACTGTTAGTTATTTTTATTATCTTTTTAATATTTATCATAATTATTTATCGTTTAATAAACGTATTATTTTAATTAATATTATTTCTCTGATTTTTACACTTAACCCATATAAATAAACGTTATACAATACATAGCTGTATTTACCAATGCTGGAATATATGTATAATAAGTACCTTTCCATATAAATATTCTATTTATAAATTTCTTTTTAGAACGTTACTATTATTAATTTGAAATGATACTATTTTGACAATGACATTTATCTGTCAGTTACATACATTTGAAATATGAACTGCGTAACTAAGAAATTGTGTTTATCTTAAAACATAGTCTCCGGGATTTATAAAATTGATTATTTTATTAATTTATCTGTAAAATATATAGAAAAACTATTAATGCATGCCAGTAGAAAATTCAATAAACATAATCGCGAAAAAATGACATTTAAAGGTATTTTTGAAAGAAAAACTATTTTGAGCTTCTAGTAAAGTGCGATTTTTAGTTATCCGATTTACACCAAAATCTAATGGCTTCTTTCCATATAAGAGTAAGGTTTGAAAATTCTGCGGTTGATAGTATTTGATATAGAGTGACCAGAAAATCCACACACACACATACACACACACTTACACCCACAGACATCATTCTGAAAATGTTAAAATCGAATTCTAAGGACCTTGATGATGATCCCTCCCTTACCAAAGGTAACGGCAGTTAAAAATTATATCAATCGAAAAGGAATTCTTCGCACTTTTTTGTCAATCCTCGTACAAGTATTATTTATTTAATTTATGTACGAAACAATGATTAAATATTAATATCTTTATTGTGAAAAAGTTATCATTGCAAAAGTTCGATTTAAATAGCTTGCAGAAAATCCGCGAGAATTTTTTAACTCTGAATAATTCCGTGACGGAAAATAGTCACGGCACGTTTAAAAACTTTGTCTTGACAATCAGAGAGAATGTCCAACGAAAGTTATTGGTTTTAGTGGTCTGATATTTATTTTTATCAAATAAACGTGCCTTGAATACCGGATAAGGCATAAAGCGACCCGTTTCGCGGTACGCTGCAGGAAAACTAGAAATAATCGTTATTACAACTCGTACGATTCATTTTTGGTTGGGTTTTATTGCTAACGAGATTTGATAGATACAAAAGAACAGAAGTCGTAGCTAGTCATGAAAATCTGGATTGTCTGCAGGCGACTTTAGATAGTATTAACTATCTTCTATCTATTGACATTTAATTCTCAGAGACGAGTGGATATTGTTGCCTTCCTGCAGGTCTGATGATTATTATTCTTTCTGTTTCGTAATCTACACATATCATACTACTTAACCTTAAATTTAAGACATTAAGTTCATAGCCACCCTGTATATATATATATATATATATATATATATATATATATATATATATATATATATATATATATATATATATTACAATAAAAGCATTCAAAAATTAGTCAACTGGTAAGTTTATTAGCAAATGTAAAACCAAATATGTGAAAAATAAGATAGTGACACTGACAGAAAATAATGTTATTGGTACGGCTATATGAATCAAGGTAATGTATCTGGATTAATAAATAAACGTACGTTACAGCGAAAGTATTATCAACAACAAGCATCGTTTTACAGTATTAAATTAAATTAAAGAAATTAATTCGTTAATGATACAGATGACCTTGATCGGACATCTTTAAAAAAACTACTGTAAATGCATTTTTTATTACAAAAAAAATTGTGTCAATACTTATGGGACATATGTTTTGAGTGAGATCAAATGTTTATAACTGAAACAAATTTGTGTAAAAATGTTTCCGCCCGGGGTCGAACCGGGGACCTTGTGCGTGTGAAGCACACGTGATAACCACTACACTACGGAAACTGACATATGTTTTCAATGTGTTAAACTAGATCAACTTTCTCCGAAATATATTTGCAATGCTAGAACGTACAGTAAAATATTCGAAAGATGTCCGATCAAGGTCATCTGTAGCACGAACGAATTAACAAATAGGCATACATTTATCTCTTTCTTTTGCAAAGTCTATAAGAGTATGCGATAAGGATGGATATAACACGCTTGTCTTTTAAAAAATTATATTGTTTCGACTAAGTTAGGACATTCCACTTTAAAACGATGCTCGTTGTTGATAATACTTTCGCTGTAACGTAAGTTTATATATTATTTCAGATACATTACCTGGATTCATAGCCGTACGTATAACGTTATTTTCTATCAGAGTCACTGACACTGACATTGTGTCATTATCTTATTTTTAACATATTTGGTTTTACATTTGCTTATAAACTTACCAGTTGACTTATTTTTAAATTTTGAATGCTTTTACTGCAATATATATTTTTATAATAATAAAATAACTGTAGTATCTTACGTACCCTCATAAAAACTAAGCAAACGACACTACTGAATTTATCATAATGGGCGGAGCAAAAATCTGAATTCATACAATTCATAGACAACCTTGATCGGACATCTTTCAAAATATTTTACTATACCGCATGTTATTACTATGTGACTTGTCCCATACATGTCAGTTTCCGTAGTGTAGTGGTTATCACGTGTGCTTCACACGCACAAGGTCCCCGGTTCGATCCCGGGCGGAAACAGTTTTATACGATTTTATACCGTAGTTTCAAAATCCAAACAGATCCTTATTAATATAATTATGCCCGGTTGCAGAAACATTCATCAATGATTTTTTACCTCCGCTAACGAAAGTATATCGCATATGACCACGTTGTAAGGTCCCTAAAATCTAATTTTAACATTTTCGCGATGATGTCTGTGAGTGTGTATGTGTGTTTGTGTGTGTGAATCTTCTGGGCTCTCTAACACAAATACTATCATTCATAAACTTTCGAAACCATGGATTTCTACCATATTCTACTATGGAAAGAAGCCATTTGGGTGACAATCAGCTAACTAGAAATGGCAGTGTACTAGAAGCTCAAAATAGTTTTTCTTCAAAAAATACATTTAAATGTTATTATAAAAATTAAAGATTATTCCATCTTCTACAGGTTTTGATTAATATTTTTTCCATATATTTTATGGATACATTTATAAAGTAATATAAAAATTATATCTCGGAACTTATGCTTTAAGCACAACTCCATGATTACACAGTTCAGCTCAAATGTATGTAACTGACAGATAAAAAGTCACTGTCAAAAAAAAAATAATTTCAAATTAATAACAGTAACGTTTTAAAAAGAAAATTGTAAATAGAACAATAGTTATATGGAAAGGAACTTAATATACATAAATTAAAATTAATAATAATAACGTTTTCAAACGAAAATTGTAAAGAGAACAATAGTTATATGGAAAGGAATTTAATATACATAATTTCTAGCATTAGTAAATATGTAGGTATGTATTTAAATAAAACAATAAATAAATATATTATCACGACGTATTACCTATTACTGGTTATGCTAATCTGCTTTGTACACATATTTCGGTAATGACGAAGCGACCAAGCGTCACCTCATTGCTGGCATGGAGAGTGCAACACAGGGGACAATTTTGTGCCATTTAAAACTCGAAATATTTAGCGTTGATCGGGATCGAATCTGGTTCCCCAGATTCGCAACCAGACATCAGGCACGCGGCAACGAGACCCCATAGGTATGTATTTAAATTAATAAAAATTAAATGGCGGGAGGTATTGTGTTGGTCCCAACAGATTTTTTAAAACGGTCCATGAAAATGAACAAATTCGAATCGGTTTCCTTGTTCTTACGACATCTAAATCATTGCAGTCGAAAAATCGCGTTTCATTTGTTCGTTTTGATGATTCGTTAATTAAACAAAGCGTTGATGAACGTTTCTGCAACTGGACATTAAACTTCTAGAATCTAATTATTAAAATGTGATATGTAGATATTTGTTTTTTATTATAATAAGTATTTAATAGTTAATGAGAACTATTTTTCTACTCAAATTTTCTATTTCCTTCTAAGTTCTAAATTTCCCAGCTCGCTAAGGGAAGTGGCGTACTAGAGCAATTCGTTGAGTATTACACCCTGGCTCAGCGTCAGCGTCTGTAGGAACGTTAATATTTAAGCAGGCGATCGATGGGGTTTATTGGTATTGTGAGGAGCTACGACGGCTTCATTGACGTCCCGATCCCGAGAGGAAGATGCATGTCACTGAGAGATTTGCCGCGATATCAAAAGGGGGAACATATGTATGGGATGAGGATAATACGAACAAAAGAGATAAGGGAATAATGGATTCTTATTGGTTTCCAATGACGCTAAATGGATTAGAAAGTAAAGACAATAAATCTATCTGCGGCTTATGCTTAAATAAACAATAGTAGAAGATACACTTTAATTCAGACGTTTAATAATTTTCCTCAATATTTGTTATTGAACAATATTATGGCAGACAGTAAAGTAGTTGATATAATAGAAAACGATACAAATCAGAAAAAAGTATCAAATTATGGAAGAAATAGTTTAAAGAAATACTGCTTCAAGACCTTGAACTTTATAAATATATCGAATGTTGATTAATTTTTGTAAAGACGACTAAAAATTTTTTTTATATATATAAAAAACTTAGTTTGGAGGCGCCGGGTATCGATCCCGGTACCTCTCGCATGCTAAGCGAGCGCTCTACCATCTGAGCTACGCCCCCTGTTCCATATTACATACAACTTGTAATTCCTTACGCTTAAATGTAACCTAATTTAACAATTTATTTTTTCTTTAAATTTAAAAGTGATTGGAGGCGCCGGGTATCGATCCCGGTACCTCTCGCATGCTAAGCGAGCGCTCTACCATCTGAGCTACGCCCCCTGTTAGATATTACATACAATTTATAATACCTTACGCTTAAGTGAAACCTACTTAAACAATTTACTTTTTCTTTAACTTTAAAAGTGATTGGAGGCGCCGGGTATCGATCCCGGTACCTCTCGCATGCTAAGCGAGCGCTCTACCATCTGAGCTACGCCCCCTGTTAGATATTACATACAATTTATAATACCTTACGCTTAAGTGAAACCTACTTAAACAATTTACTTTTTCTTTAACTTTAAAAGTGATTGGAGGCGCCGGGTATCGATCCCGGTACCTCTCGCATGCTAAGCGAGCGCTCTACCATCTGAGCTACGCCCCCTGTTACATATTACATACAACTTATAATACCTTACGCTTAAGTGAAACCTACTTAAACAATTTACTTTTTCTTTAACTTTAAAAGTGATTGGAGGCGCCGGGTATCGATCCCGGTACCTCTCGCATGCTAAGCGAGCGCTCTACCATCTGAGCTACGCCCCCTGTTACATATTACATACAACTTATAATACCTTACGCTTAAGTGAAACCTACTTAAACAATTTACTTTTTCTTTAACTTTAAAAGTGATTGGAGGCGCCGGGTATCGTAAGCGAGCGCTCTACCATCTGAGCTACGCCCCCCTGTTACATATTACATACAATTTATAATTCCTTACGCTTAAGTGAAACCTACTTAAACAGTTTAATTTTTCATTAATTTTAAAAGTGATTGGAGGCGCCGGGTATCGATCCCGGTACCTCTCGCATGTTAAGCGAGCGCTCTACCATCTGAGCTACGCCCACTGTTACATATTACATTCAACTTATAAATCGTTACACTTCAATGGAACCTAATTAAACAATTTAATTTCTTCTTCTTGAAAAAAAACTTATATTTTTTGAAAAAATTTTTGGTAATATTAAAATTAAATTCTCTATCTGATACATTTAAATGTTTTATTATATATTCTATAGATTTAGAGCTAAAATAAATATAATATATAAAATAATCTGTTATAATAAATTTTACAGCCGAAAGAATGCCATGGAAAATAGTTGAAAATTTAAATTGTTATGTCAATGTCAGAACCCCGGAGACATTACTGAAGATTTTTTCAGGGAAGTACATACATTATATTATATCTTAATGTATTAATAGTTAAATATTTAAAACTATAGGTATATTACATATATCCTTCAAAAATACTGTCAATCCTGACAATGAATTGGAAACATTTCGAAAAATTAGAAGAGGACGAAATTTCTTCATAAAATGAATTTAAAATTAAACAATCTAAGTATAAGGAATAGATATATGTAAGTAAAATTTTTGGTGTAGAGTGTAGGTGTACAAGAAATGTTAAGTACAATAGGGCGCGAGCAGTCATGTGATTTTGTTGGCCTTGACAAGCAGATATGGGGGCCCATGTCAGAATGATAGCTAGTAATTATGTATATAGATGTTAAGTATCATAATTTCTCATTCTAAATTTAGTGATTTTCTAATTCCATGTGGTTTAATTTCCTCGACATGTAAATTCCACACTTCTGGTGACAAATTAACTACGTGTATTTAGAAAATCTTGAAATTCTGAATGAAAAAATGACAATTGACATCCATTTACATAATTACTAATTATCATTCTGAAACGGGCCCCCACATCTGCTTGTCAAGGCCAACAATGTAACATGACTGTTCTCGCCCTATACTTATGTAACCAAAAAAAGGAAGTGGCGAGAGGTATTGTGCTGGCCACAACAGATTTTTCTTTGTAAAACATTACATGTAGTTTTAGAATTTTGTACACTTGTAACAAAATATGTTTAATTCTCTTGTGTTTATTCGTTCGATAAATGAATGCAACGAAATTCTTTCCTGATTGTCCCTATTGAGTGCTTTATCGTTCCATAAAAGTCAGGAATGAAATGAGGGGTGTGGTTGACCGATATTTGTTGTCTGAGCCCGAGCCCTTCATGAGGAATGACAAAAACTAATCGAAGTGTCATTAACAAGGGCGCTATAAAGCTCATGCCCTCACAGTGATTAGGGGCACAGGCAGATGCAGACAGCTTCACACTTCCACATGGAGTGTGCAGAGTGAAAAACAGGCGATTACTCGGCCCCACACGCCTGAACATGCCGTTTGATGGTTCTGCCACTGCCACCGTCACTGGAGCAGAAAAATCAAAAGTATAAGGGGTTGACAATATATATTCTCCAATTGTGTGACAATTTTTCAGAACGAATGACATTTGATCTGACATAAATGTTACCAAATTTGTGATCGTATCAAGTAATAAACATATAATACTATAATTTATAACAAACTGGGCGCTTATCAAAAGGGAATAATATATTTAAAAAAATTGAGTTCACGCACGTGGATTTTACAAGTGTCACGGATTGTTCAAATGTTCCAAGCCTTACAACTTATTCATAGAATAGTAATATGATATTTAATTTTTATTTATATACAAAAACCTTTGTTTTCGAGACGCCGGATATAAATCTCGGTCCCTTTCGTATCCTACTCCCCTGTTACATATTACATACAACTTATAAGTCGTTAAACTTAAATGAAACCTAATTAAACAATTTACTTTTTCTTTAACTTTAAAAGTGATTGGAGGCGCCGGGTATCGATCCCGGCAACCATCTGAGCTACGCCCCTTATTACATATTACATACAACATATAATTCCTTACACTTCAATGAAAATTAATTAAACAATTTACTTTTTCTTTAAATTTAAAAGTGATTGGAGGCGCCGGGTATCGATCCCGGTAACTCTCACATGCTAAGCGAGCGTTCTACCATCTGAGCTACGCCCCTTGTTACATATTACATACAACATATAATTTCTTACACTTCAATGAAACTAATTAAACAATTTACTTTTTCTTTAAATTTAAAAGTGGTTGTAGGCGCCGGGTATCGATCCCGGTACCTCTCACATGCTAAGCGAGCGCTCTACCATCTGAGCTACGCCCTCTGTTACATATTACTTACAACATATAATTCCTTACACTTCAATGAAAATTAATTAAACAATTTACTTTTTCTTTAAATTTAAAAGTGATTGGAGGCGCCGGGTATCGATCCCGGTACCTCTCACATGCTAAGCGAGCGCTCTACCATCTGAGCTACGCCCCCTGTTACATATTACATAGAACATATAATTCCTTATTCAATGAAACATAATTAAACAATTTACTTTTTCTTTAAATTTAAAAGAGATTGGAGGCGCCGGGTATCGATCCCGGTACCTCTCACATGCTAAGCGAGCGCTCTACCATCTGAGCTACGCCCCCTGTTACATATTAAATACAACATATAATTCCTTACACTTCAATGAAACCCAATTAAACAATTTACTTTTTCTTTAATTTTAAAAGTGATTGGAGGCGCCGGGTATCGATCCCGGTAACTCTCACATGCTAAGCGAGCGCTCTACCATCTGAGCTACGCCCCCTGTTACATATTACATAGAACATATAATTCTTTAAACTTCAATGAAACATAATTAAACAATTTACTTTTTCTTTAAATTTAAAAGTGATTGGAGGCGCCGGGTATCGATCCCGGTACCTCTCACATGCTAAGCGAGCGCTCTACCATCTGAGCTACGCCCCCTGTTACATATTACTTACAACATATAATTCTTTATACTTCAATGAAACCTAATTAAACAATTTACTTTTTCTTTAATTTTAAAAGTGATTGAAGGCGCCGGGTATCGATCCCGGTACCTCTCACATGCTAAGCGAGCGCTCTACCATCTGAGCAACGCCCCCTGTTACATATTACTTACAACATATAATTCCTTACACTTCAATGAAACCTAATTAAACAATTTAATTTTTCTTTAATTTTAAAAGTGATTGAAGGCGCCGGGTATCGATCCCGGTACCTCCCACATGCTAAGCGAGCGCTCTACCATCTGAGCTACGCCCCCTGTTACATATTACATACAACATATAATTCCTTACACTTCAATGAAACCTAATTAAACAATTTACTTTTTCTTTAATTTTAAAAGTAATTGGAGGCGCCGGGTATCGATCCCGGTACCTCTCACACGCTAAGCGAGCGCTCTACCATCTGAGCTACGCCCCCTGTTACATATTACATAGAACATATAATTCTTTAAACTTCAATGAAACATAATTAAACAATTTACTTTTTCTTTAAATTTAAAAGTGATTGGAGGCGCCGGGTATCGATCCCGGTACCTTTCACATGCTAAGCGAGCGCTCTACCATCTGAGCTACGCCCCCTGTTACATATTACTTACAACATATAATTCTTTATACTTCAATGAAACCTAATTATACAATTTACTTTTTCTTTAAATTTAAAAGTGATTTGAGGCGCCGGGTATCGATCCCGGTACCTCTCACATGCTAAGCGAGTGCTCTACCATCTGGGCTACGCCGCCTGTTACATATTACATACAACATATAATTCCTTACACTTCAATGAAACCTAATTAAACAATTTACTTTTTCTATAAATTTAAAAGTGATTCGAGGCGCCGGGTATCGATCCCGGTACCTCTTACATGCTAAGCGAGCGCTCTACCATCTGAGCTACGCCCCCTGTTACATATTACTTACAACATATAATTCTTTATACTTCAATGCAACCTAATTAAACAATTTACTTTTTCTTTAAATTTAAAAGTAATTGGAGGCGCCGGGTATCGATCCCGGTACCTCTCACATGCTAAGCGAGCGCTCTACCATCTGAGCTACGCCCCCTGTTACATATTACATACAACATATAATTCCTTACACTTCAATGAAACCTAATTAAACAATTTACTTTTTCTTTAATTTTAAAAGTGATTGGAGGCGCCGGGTATCGATCCCGGTAACTCTCACATGCTAAGCGAGCGCTCTACCATCTGAGCTACGCCCCCTGTTACATATTACATACAACATATAATTCTTTATACTTCAATGAAACCTAATTAAACAATTTACATTTTCTTTAAATTAAAAGTGATTGGAGGCGCCGGGTATCGATCCCGGGACCTCTCACATGCTAAGCGAGCGCTCTACCATCTGAGCTACGCCCTCTGTTACATATTACTTACAACATATAATTCCTTACACTTCAATGAAAATTCATTAAACAATTTACTTTTTCTTTAAATTTAAAAGTGATTGGAGGCGCCGGGTATCGATCCCGGTACCTCTCACATGCTAAGCGAGCGCTCTACCATCTGAGCTACGCCCCCTGTTACATATTACATACAACATATAATTCCTTACACTTCAATGAAACCTAATTAAACAATTTACTTTTTCTTTAATTTGAAAAGTGATTGGAGGCGCCGGATATCGATCCCGGTAACTCTCACATGCTAAGCGAGCGCTCTACCATCTGATCTACGCCCCCTGTTACATATTACATACAACATATAATTCTTTATACTTCAATGAAACCTAATTAAACAATTTACATTTTCTTTAAATTTAAAAGTGATTGGATTCGCCGGGTATCGATCCCGGGACCTCTCACATGCTAAGCGAGCGCTCTACCATCTGGGCTACGCCCTCTGTTACATATTACTTACAACATATAATTCCTTACACTTCAATGAAAATTAATTAAACAATTTACTTTTTCTTTAAATTTAAAAGTGATTGGAGGCGCCGGGTATCGATCCCGGTACCTCTCACATGCTAAGCGAGCGCTCTACCATCTGAGCTACGCCCCCTGTTACATATTACATACAACATATAATTCCTTACACTTCAATGAAACCTAATTAAACAATTTACTTTTTCTTTAATTTTAAAAGTGATTGGAGGCGCCGGGTATCGATCCCGGTAACTCTCACATGCTAAGCGAGCGCTCTACCATCTGAGCTACGCCCCCTGTTACATATTACATACAACATATAATTCTTTAAACTTCAATGAAACCTAATTAAACAATTTACTTTTACTTTAAATTTAAAAGTGATTGGAGGCGCCGGGTATCGATCCCGGTACCTCTCACATGCTAAGCGAGCGCTCTACCATCTGAGCTACGCCCCCTGTTACATATTACATACAACATATATTTCCTTACACTTCAATGAAACCTAATTAAACAATTTACTTTTTCTATAAATTTAAAAGTGATTGGAGGCGCCGGGTATCGATCCCGGTACCTCTCACATGCTAAGCGAGCGCTCTACCATCTGAGCTACGCCCCCTGTTACATATTACTTACAACATATAATTCTTTATACTTCAATGAAACCTAATTAAACAATTTACTTTTTCTTTAAATTTAAAAGTGATTGGAGGCGCCGGGTATCGATCCCGGTACCTCTCACATGCTAAGCGAGCGCTCTACCATCTGAGCTACGCCCCCTGTTACATATTACATACAACATATAATTCCTTACACTTCAATGAAACCTAATTAAACAATTTACTTTTTCTTTAATTTGAAAAGTGATTGGAGGCGCCGGGTATCGATCCCGGTAACTCTCACATGCTAAGCGAGCGCTCTACCATCTGAGCTACGCCCCCTGTTACATATTACATACAGCATATAATTCTTTATACTTCAATGAAACCTAATTAAACAATTTACATTTTCTTTAAATTTAAAAGTGATTGGAAGCGCCGGGTATCGATCCCGGTACCTCTCACATGCTAAGCGAGCGCTCTACCATCTGAGATAAGCCCCCTGTTACATATTCCATACAACATAAAATTCCTTACACTTCAATGAAACCTAATTAAACAATTTACTTTTTCTTTAACTTTAAAAGTGATTGGAGGCGCCGGGTATCGATCCCGGTACCTCTCACATGCTAAGCGAGCGCTCTACCATCTGAGCTACGCCCCCTGTTACATATTACATACAACATATAATTCCTCACACTTCAATGAAAACTAATTAAACAATTTACTTTTTCTTTAATTTGAAAAGTGATTGGAGGCGCCGGGTATCGATCCCGGTAACTCTCACATGCTAAGCGAGCGCTCTACCATCTGATCTACGCCCCCTGTTACATATTACATACAACATATAATTCTTTATACTTCAATGAAACCTAATTAAACAATTTACATTTTCTTTAAATTTAAAAGTGATTGGATTCGCCGGGTATCGATCCCGGGACCTCTCACATGCTAAGCGAGCGCTCTACCATCTGGGCTACGCCCCCTGTTACATATTACATACAACATATAATTCCTTACACTTCAATGAAACCTAATTAAACAATTTACTTTTTCTTTAATTTGAAAAGTGATTGGAGGCGCCGGGTATCGATCCCGGTAACTCTCACATGCTAAGCGAGCGCTCTACCATCTGAGCTACGCCCCCTGTTACATATTACATACAACATATAATTCTTTATACTTCAATGAAACCTAATTAAACAATTTACATTTTCTTTAAATTTAAAAGTGATTGGAGGCGCCGGGTATCGATCCCGGGACCTCTCACATGCTAAGCGAGCGCTCTACCATCTGAGCTACGCCCTCTGTTACATATTACTTACAACATATAATTCCTTACACTTCAATGAAAATTAATTAAACAATTTACTTTTTCTTTAAATTTAAAAGTGATTGGAGGCGCCGGGTATCGATCCCGGTACCTCTCACATGCTAAGCGAGCGCTCTACCATCTGAGCTACGCCCCCTGTTACATATTACATACAACATATAATTCCTTACACTTCAATGAAACCTAATTAAACAATTTACTTTTTCTTTAATTTTAAAAGTGATTGGAGGCGCCGGGTATCGATCCCGGTAACTCTCACATGCTAAGCGAGCGCTCTACCATCTGAGCTACGCCCCCTGTTACATATTACATAGAACATATAATTCTTTAAATTTCAATGAAACCTAATTAAACAATTTACTTTTTCTTTAAATTTAAAAGTGATTGGAGGCGCCGGGTATCGATACCGGTACCTCTCACATGCTAAGCGAGCGCTCTACCATCTGAGCTACGCCCCCTGTTACATATTACATACAACATATATTTCCTTACACTTCAATGAAACCTAATTAAACAATTTACTTTTTCTATAAATTTAAAAGTGATTGGAGGCGCCGGGTATCGATCCCGGTACCTCTCACATGCTAAGCGAGCGCTCTACCATCTGAGCTACGCCCCCTGTTACATATTACTTACAACATATAATTCTTTATACTTCAATGAAACCTAATTAAACAATTTACTTTTTCTTTAAATTTAAAAGTGATTGGAGGCGCCGGGTAACGATCCCGGTACCTCTCACATGCTAAGCGAGCGCTCTACGATCTGAGCTACGCCCCCTGTTACATATTACATACAACATATAATTCCTTACACTTCAATGAAACCTAATTAAACAATTTACTTTTTCTATAAATTTAAAAGTGATTGGAGGCGCCGGGTATCGATCCCGGTACCTCTCACATGCTAAGCGAGCGCTCTACCATCTGAGCTACGCCCCCTGTTACATATTACATACAACATGTAATTTTTTATACTTCAATGAAACCTAATTAAACAATTTACTTTTTCTTTAAATTTAAAAGTGATTGGAGGCGCCGGGTATCGATCCCGGTACCTCTCACATGCTAAGCGAGCGCTCTACCATCTGAGCTACGCCCCCTGTTACATATTCCATACAACATAAAATTCCTTACACTTCAATGAAACCTAATTAAACAATTTACTTTTTCTTTAACTTTAAAAGTGATTGGAAGCGCCGGGTATCGATCCCGGTACCTCTCACATGCTAAGCGAGCGCTCTACCATCTGAGATAAGCCCCCTGTTACATATTCCATACAACATAAAATTCCTTACACTTCAATGAAACCTAATTAAACAATTTACTTTTTCTTTAACTTTAAAAGTGATTGGAGGCGCCGGGTATCGATCCCGGTACCTCTCACATGCTAAGCGAGCGCTCTACCATCTGAGCTACGCCCCCTGTTACATATTACATACAACATATAATTCCTCACACTTCAATGAAAACTAATTAAACAATTTACTTTTTCTATAAATTTAAAAGTGATTGGAGGCGCCGGGTATCGATCCCGGTACCTCTCACATGCTAAGCGAGCGCTCTACCATCTGAGCTACGCCCCCTGTTACATATTACATACAACATATAATTCCTTACACTTCAATGAAACTTAATTAAACAATTTACTTTTTCTTTAAATTTAAAAGTGATTGGAGGCGCCGGGTATCGATCCCGGTACCTCTCACATGCTAAGCGAGCGCTCTACCATCTGAGCTACGCCCCCTGTTACATATTACATACAACATATAATTCCTTACACTTCAATGAAACTTAATTAAACAATTTACTTTTTCTTTAACTTTAAAAGTGATTGGAGGCGCCGGGTATCGATCCCGGTACCTCTCACATGCTAAGCGAGCGCTCTACCATCTGAGCTACGCCCCCTGTTACATATTCCATACAACATAAAATTCCTTACACTTCAATGAAACCTAATTAAACAATTTACTTTTTCTTTAAATTTAAAAGTGATTGGAGGCGCCGGGTATCGATCCCGGTACCTCTCACATGCTAAGCGAGCGCTCTACCATCTGAGCTACGCCCCCTGTTACATATTACATACAACATATAATTCCTCACACTTCAATGAAACCTAATTAAACAATTTACTTTTTCTATAAATTTAAAAGTGATTGGAGGCGCCGGGTATCGATCCCGGTACCTCTCACATGCTAAGCGAGCGCTCTACCGTCTGAGCTACGCCCCCTGTTACATATTACATACAACATATAATTCTTTATACTTCAATGAAACCTAATTATACAATTTACATTTTCTTTAAATTAAAAGTGATTGGAGGCGCCTGGTATCGATCCCGGGACCTCTCACATGCTAAGCGAGCGCTCTACCATCTGAGCTACGCCCTCTGTTACATATTACTTACAACATATAATTCCTTACACTTCAATGAAAATTAATTAAACAATTTACTTTTTCTTTAAATTTAAAAGTGATTGGAGGCGCCGGGTATCGATCCCGGTACCTCTCACATGCTAAGCGAGCGCTCTACCATCTGAGCTACGCCCCCTGTTACATATTACATACAACATATAATTCCTTACACTTCAATGAAACCTAATTAAACAATTTACTTTTTCTTTAATTTGAAAAGTGATTGGAGGCGCCGGGTATCGATCCCGGTAACTCTCACATGCTAAGCGAGCGCTCTACCATCTGAGCTACGCCCCCTGTTACATATTACATACAACATATAATTCTTTATACTTCAATGAAACCTAATTAAACAATTTACATTTTCTTTAAATTTAAAAGTGATTGGATTCGCCGGGTATCGATCCCGGGACCTCTCACATGCTAAGCGAGCGCTCTACCATCTGAGCTACGCCCTCTGTTACATATTACTTACAACATATAATTCCTTACACTTCAATGAAAATTAATTAAACAATTTACTTTTTCTTTAAATTTAAAAGTGATTGGAGGCGCCGGGTATCGATCCCGGTACCTCTCACATGCTAAGCGAGCGCTCTACCATCTGAGCTACGCCCCCTGTTACATATTACATACAACATATAATTCCTTACACTTCAATGAAACCTAATTAAACAATTTACTTTTTCTTTAATTTTAAAAGTGATTGGAGGCGCCGGGTATCGATCCCGGTAACTCTCACATGCTAAGCGAGCGCTCTACCATCTGAGCTACGCCCCCTGTTACATATTACATAGAACATATAATTCTTTAAACTTCAATGAAACCTAATTAAACAATTTACTTTTTCTTTAAATTTAAAAGTGATTGGAGGCGCCGGGTATCGATCCCGGTACCTCTCACATGCTAAGCGAGCGCTCTACCATCTGAGCTACGCCCCCTGTTACATATTACATACAACATATATTTCCTTACACTTCAATGAAACCTAATTAAACAATTTACTTTTTCTATAAATTTAAAAGTGATTGGAGGCGCCGGGTATCGATCCCGGTACCTCTCACATGCTAAGCGAGCGCTCTACCATCTGAGCTACGCCCCCTGTTACATATTACTTACAACATATAATTCTTTATACTTCAATGAAACCTAATTAAACAATTTACTTTTTCTTTAAATTTAAAAGTGATTGGAGGCGCCGGGTATCGATCCCGGTACCTCTCACATGCTAAGCGAGCGCTCTACGATCTGAGCTACGCCCCCTGTTACATATTACATACAACATATAATTCCTTACACTTCAATGAAACCTAATTAAACAATTTACTTTTTCTATAAATTTAAAAGTGATTGGAGGCGCCGGGTATCGATCCCGGTACCTCTCACATGCTAAGCGAGCGCTCTACCATCTGAGCTACGCCCCCTGTTACATATTACATACAACATGTAATTTTTTATACTTCAATGAAACCTACTTAAACAATTTACTTTTTCTTTAAATTTAAAAGTGATTGGAGGCGCCGGGTATCGATCCCGGTACCTCTCACATGCTAAGCGAGCGCTCTACCATCTGAGCTACGCCCCCTGTTACATATTCCATACAACATAAAATTCCTTACACTTCAATGAAACCTAATTAAACAATTTACTTTTTCTTTAACTTTAAAAGTGATTGGAAGCGCCGGGTATCGATCCCGGTACCTCTCACATGCTAAGCGAGCGCTCTACCATCTGAGCTAAGCCCCCTGTTACATATTCCATACAACATAAAATTCCTTACACTTCAATGAAACCTAATTAAACAATTTACTTTTTCTTTAACTTTAAAAGTGATTGGAGGCGCCGGGTATCGATCCTGGTACCTCTCACATGCTAAGCGAGCGCTCTACCATCTGAGCTACGCCCCTTGTTACATATTACATACAACATATAATTCCTTACACTTCAATGAAACCTAATTAAACAATTTACTTTTTCTTTAACTTTAAAAGTGATTGGAGGCGCCGGGTATCGATCCCGGTACCTCTCACATGCTAAGCGAGCGCTCTACCATCTGAGCTACGCCCCCTGTTACATATTACATACAACATATAATTCCTCACACTTCAATGAAACCTAATTAAACAATTTACTTTTTCTATAAATTTAAAAGTGATTGGAGGCGCCGGGTATCGATCCCGGTACCTCTCACATGCTAAGCGAGCGCTCTACCATATGAGCTACGCCCCCTGTTACATATTACATACAACATATAATTCCTTACACTTCAATGAAACTTAATTAAACAATTTACTTTTTCTTTAAATTTAAAAGTGATTGGAGGCGCCGGGTATCGATCCCGGTACCTCTCACATGCTAAGCGAGCGTTCTACCATCTGAGCTACGCCCCCTGTTACATATTACATACAACATATAATTCCTTACACTTCAATGAAACTTAATTAAACAATTTACATTTTCTTTAAATTTAAAAGTGATTGGAGGCGCCGGGTATCGATCCCGGTACCTCTCACATGCTAAGCGAGCGCTCTACCATCTGAGCTACGCCCCCTGTTACATATTCTATACAACATAAAATTCCTTACACTTCAATGAAACCTAATTAAACAATTTACTTTTTCTTTAAATTTAAAAGTGATTGCAGGCGCCGGGTATCGATCCCGGTACCTCTCACATGCTAAGCGAGCGCTCTACCATCTGAGCTACGCCCCCTGTTACATATTACATACAACATATAATTCCTCACACTTCAATGAAACCTAATTAAACAATTTACTTTTTCTATAAATTTAAAAGTGATTGGAGGCGCCAGGTATCGATCCCGGTACCTCTCACATGCTAAGCGAGCGCTCTACCATCTGAGCTACGCCCCCTGTTCCATATAACATACAACTTGTAATTCCTTTCGCTTAAATGAAACCTACTTAAATAATTTACTTTATCTTTTAATTTAAAAGTGATTGGAGGCGCCGGGTATCGATCCCGGTACCTCTCTCATGCTAAGCGAGCACTCTACCATCTGAGCTACGCCCCCTGTTACATATTACATACAACTTGTAATTCCTTTCGCTTAAATGAAACCTACTTAAATAATTTACTTTATCTTTTAATTTAAAAGTGATTGGAGGCGCCGGGTATCGATCCCGGTACCTCTCTCATGCTAAGCAAGCACTCTACCATCTGAGCTACGCCCCCTGTTACATATTCCATACAACATAAAATTCCTTACACTTCAATGAAACCTAATTAAACAATTTACTTTTTCTTATACTTTAAAAGTGATTGGAGGCGCCGGGTATCGATCCCGGTACCTCTCACATGCTAAACGAGCGCTCTACCATCTGAGCTACGCCCCCTGTTACATATTACATACAACATATAATTCCTTACACTTCAATGAAACCTAATTGAACAATTTACTTTTTCTATAAATTTAAAAGTGATTGGAGGCGCCGGGTATCGATCCCGGTACCTCTGACATGCTAAGCGAGCGCTCTACCATCTGAGCTACGCCTCCTGTTACATATTACATACAACATATAATTCCTTACACTTCAATGAAACTTAATTAAACAATTTACTTTTTCTATAAATTTAAAAGTGATTGGAGGCGCCGGGTATCGATCCCGGTACCTCTCACATGCTAAGCGAGCGCTCTACCATCTGAGCTACGCCCCCTGTTACATATTACATACAACATATAATTCCTTACACTTCAATGAAACCTAATTAAACAATTTACTTGTTCTATAAATTTAAAAGTGATTGGAGGCGCCGGGTATCGATCCCGGTACCTCCCACATGCTAAGCGAGCGCTCTACCATCTGAGCTACGCTCCCTGTTACATATTACATACAACATATAATTCCTTACACTTCAATGAAACCTAATTAAACAATTTACTTTTTCTTTAAATTTAAAAGTGATTGGAGGCGCCGGGTATCGATCCCGGTACCTCTCACATGCTAAGCGAGCGCTCTACCATCTGAGCTACGCCCCCTGTTACATATTACTTACAACATAATTCTTTATACTTCAATGAAACCTAATTAAACAATTTACTTTTTCTTTAATTTTAAAAGTGATTGGAGGCGCCGGGTATCGATCCCGATACCTCTCACATGCTAAGCGAGTGCTCTACCATCTGGGCTACACCCCTTGTTACATATTACATACAACATATAATTCCTTACACTTCAATGAAACCTAATTAAACAATTTACTTTTTCTATAAATTTAAAAGTGATTGGAGGCGCCGGGTATCGATCCCGGTACCTCTCGCATGCTAAGCGAGCGCTCTACCATCTGAGCTACGCCCCCTGTTACATATTACTTACAACAATAATTCTTTATACTTCAATGAAACCTAATTAAACAATTTACATTTTCTTTAAATTTAAAAGTGATTGGAGGCGCCGGGTATCGATCCCAGTACCTCTCACATGCTAAGCGAGCGCTCTACCATCTGAGCTACGCCCCCTGTTACATATTACTTACAACATATAATTCTTTATACTTCAATGAAACCTAATTAAACAATTTACTTTTTCTTTAACTTTAAAAGTGATTGGAGGCGCCGGGTATCGATCCCGGTACCTCTCACATGCTAAACGAGCGCTCTACCATCTGAGCTACGCCCCCTGTTACATATTACATACAACATGTAATTTTTTATACTTCAATGAAACCTAATTAAACAATTTACTTTTTCTTTAAATTTAAAAGTGATTGGAGGCGCCGGGTATCGATCCCGGTACCTCTCACATGCTAAGCGAGCGCTCTACCATCTGAGCTACGCCCCCTGTTACATATTACTTACAACATATAATTCTTTATACTTCAATGAAACCTAATTATACAATTTACATTTTCTTTAAATTTAAAAGTGATTGGAGGCGCCGGGTATCGATCCCAGTACCTCTCACATGCTAAGCGAGCGCTCTACCATCTGAGCTACGCCCCCTGTTACATATTACTTACAACATATAATTCTTTATACTTCAATGAAACCTAATTAAACAATTTACTTTTTCTATAAATTTAAAAGTGATTGGAGGCGCCGGGTATCGATCCCGGTACCTCTCACATGCTAAGCGAGCGCTCTACCATCTGAGCTACGCCCCCTGTTACATATTACATACAACATATAATTCCTTACACTTCAATGAAACTTAATTAAACAATTTACTTTTTCTTTAAATTTAAAAGTGATTGGAGGCGCCGGGTATCGATCCCGGTACCTCTCACATGCTAAGCGAGCGCTCTACCATCTGAGCTACGCCCCCTGTTACATATTACTTACAACATATAATTCTTTATACTTCAATGAAACCTAATTAAATAATTTATTTTTTCTTTAATTTTAAAAGTGATTGGAGGCGCCGGGTATCGATCCCGGTACCTCTCACATGCTAAGCGAGTGCTCTATCATCTGGGCTACGCCCCTTGTTACATATTACATACAACATATAATTCCTTACACTTCAATGAAACCTAATTAAACAATTTACTTTTTCTATAAATTTAAAAGTGATTGGAGGCGCCGGGTATCGATCCCGGTACCTCTCACATGCTAAGCGAGCGCTCTACCATCTGAGCTACGCCCCTTGTTACATATTACATACAACATAAAATTCCTTACACTTCAATGAAACCTAATTAAACAATTTACTTTTTCTATAAATTTAAAAGTGATTGGAGGCGCCGGGTATCGATCCCGGTACCTCTCACATGCTAAGCGAGCACTCTACCATCTGAGATACGCCCCCTGTTATATATTACATACAACATATAATTCCTTACACTTCAATGAAACCTAATTAAACAATTTACTTTTTCTATAAATTTAAAAGTGATTGGAGGCGCCGGGTATCGATCCCGGTACCTCTCACATGCTAGGCGAGCGCTCTACCATCTGAGCTACTCCCCCTGTTACATATTACATACAACTTGTAATTCCTTTCGCTTTAATGAAACCTACTTAAATAATTTACTTTATCTTTTAATTTAAAAGTGATTGGAGGCGCCGGGTATCGATCCCGGTACCTCTCTCATGCTAAGCGAGCACTCTACCATCTGAGCTACGCCCCCTGTTACATATTCCATACAACATAAAATTCCTTACACTTCAATGAAACCTAATTAAACAATTTACTTTTTCTTTAAATTTAAAAGTGATTGGAGGCGCCGGGTATCGATCCCGGTACCTCTCACATGCTAAGCGAGCGCTCTACCATCTGAGCTACTCCCCCTGTTACATATTACATACAACTTGTAATTCCTTTCGCTTAAATGAAACCTACTTAAATAATTTACTTTATCTTTTAATTTAAAAGTGATTGGAGGCGCCGAGTATCGATCCCGGTACCTCTCTCATGCCAAGCGAGCACTCTACCATCTGAGCTACGCCCCATGTTACATATTCCATACAACATAAAATTCCTTACACTTCAATGAAACCTAATTAAACAATTTACTTTTTCTTTAAATTTAAAAGTGATTAGAGGCGCCGGGTATCGATCCAGGTACCTCTCACATGGTAAGCGAGCGCTCTACTACTGAGCTACGCCCCCTGTTACATATTCCATACAACATATAATTCCTTACGCTTAAATAAAACCTACTTAAATAATTTAATTTCTCTTTAAATTTAAAAGTGATTGGAGGCGCCGGGTATCGATCCCGGTACCTCTCACATGCTAACCGAGCGCTCTACCACCTGAGCTACGCCCCCTGTTACATATTACATACAACATGTAATTCTTTATACTTCAATGAAACCTAATTAAACAATTTACTTTCTTTTTTAAATTTATAAGTGATTGAAGGCGCCGGGTATCGATCCCGGTACCTCTGACATGCTAAGCGAGCGCTATACCATCTGAGCTACGCCCCCTGTTCCATATTACATACAAATTATAATTCCTTACGCTTAAATGAAACCTACTTAAAGAATTTACTTTTTCTTTAAATTAAAAGGGATTGGAGGCGCCGGGTATCGATCCCGGTACCTCTCACATGCTAAGCGAGCGCTTTACCATCTGAGCTACGCCCCCTGTTCCATATTACATACAAATTATAATTCCTTACGCTTAAATGAAACCTACTTAAACAATTTACTTTCTCTTTAAATTTAAAAGGGATTGGAGGCGCCGGGTATCGATCCCGGTACCTCTCACTTGCTAAGCGAGCGCTCTACCACCTGAGCTACGCCCCCTGTTCCATATTACATACAAATTATAATTCCTTACGCTTAAATGAAACCTACTTAAACAATTTACTTTCTCTTTAAATTTAAAAGGGATTGGAGGCGCCGGGTATCGATCCCGGTACCTCTCACATGCTAAGCGAGCGCTCTACCACCTGAGCTACGCCCCCTGTTCCATATTACATACAAATTATAATTCCTTACGCTTAAATGAAACCTACTTAAACAATTTACTTTCTCTTTAAATTTAAAAGGGATTGGAGGCGCCGGGTATCGATCCCGGTACCTCTCACATGCTAAGCGAGCGCTCTACCACCTGAGCTACGCCCCCTGTTCCATATTACATACAAATTATAATTCCTTACGCTTAAATGAAACCTACTTAAACAATTTACTTTCTTTTTAAATTTAAAAGGGATTGGAGGCGCCGGATATCGATCCCGGTACCTCTCACATGCTAAGCGAGCGCTCTACCACCTGAGCTACGCCCCCTGTTCCATATAACATACAACTTGTAATTCCTTTCGCTTAAATGAAACCTACTTATATAATTTACTTTCTCTTTAAATTTAAAAGGGCCTGGAGGCGCCAGGTATCGATCCCGGTACCTCTCACATGCTAAGCGAGCGCTCTACCATCTGAGCTACGCCCCCTGTTCCATATAACATACAACTTGTAATTCCTTTCGCTTAAATGAAACCTACTTAAATAATTTACTTTATCTTTTAATTTAAAAGTGATTGGAGGCGCCGGGTATCGATCCCGGTACCTCTCTCATGCTAAGCGAGCACTCTACCATCTGAGCTACGCCCCCTGTTACATATTACATACAACTTGTAATTCCTTTCGCTTAAATGAAACCTACTTAAATAATTTACTTTATCTTTTAATTTAAAAGTGATTGGAGGCGCCGGGTATCGATCCCGGTACCTCTCTCATGCTAAGCAAGCACTCTACCATCTGAGCTACGCCCCCTGTTACATATTCCATACAACATAAAATTCCTTACACTTCAATGAAACCTAATTAAACAATTTACTTTTTCTTTAAATTTAAAAGTGATTGGAGGCGCCGGGTATCGATCCCGGTACCTCTCACATGCTAAGCGAGCGCTCTACCATCTGAGCTACTCCCCCTGTTACATATTACATACAACTTGTAATTCCTTTCGCTTAAATGAAACCTACTTAAATAATTTACTTTATCTTTTAATTTAAAAGTGATTGGAGGCGCCGAGTATCGATCCCGGTACCTCTCTCATGCCAAGCGAGCACTCTACCATCTGAGCTACGCCCCCTGTTACATATTCCATACAACATAAAATTCCTTACACTTCAATGAAACCTAATTAAACAATTTACTTTTTCTTTAAATTTAAAAGTGATTGGAGGCGCCGGGTATCGATCCCGGTACCTCTCACATGCTAAGCGAGCGCTCTACCATCTGAGCTACTCCCCCTGTTACATATTACATACAACTTGTAATTCCTTTCGCTTAAATGAAACCTACTTAAATAATTTACTTTATCTTTTAATTTAAAAGTGATTGGAGGCGCCGAGTATCGATCCCGGTACCTCTCTCATGCCAAGCGAGCACTCTACCATCTGAGCTACGCCCCCTGTTACATATTCCATACAACATAAAATTCCTTACACTTCAATGAAACCTAATTAAACAATTTACTTTTTCTTTAAATTTAAAAGTGATTGGAGGCGCCGGGTATCGATCCCGGTACCTCTCACATGCTAAGCGAGCGCTCTACCATCTGAGCTACTCCCCCTGTTACATATTACATACAACTTGTAATTCCTTTCGCTTAAATGAAACCTACTTAAATAATTTACTTTTTCTTTAAATTTAAAAGTGATTGGAGGCGCCGGGTATCGATCCCGGTACCTCTCACATGCTAACCGAGCGCTCTACCACCTGAGCTACGCCCCCTGTTACATATTACATACAACATGTAATTCTTTATACTTCAATGAAACCTAATTAAACAATTTACTTTCTTTTTTAAATTTATAAGTGATTGAAGGCGCCGGGTATCGATCCCGGTACCTCTGACATGCTAAGCGAGCGCTATACCATCTGAGCTACGCCCCCTGTTCCATATTACATACAAAATATAATTCCTTACGCTTAAATGAAACCTACTTAAACAATTTACTTTCTCTTTAAATTTAAAAGGGATTGGAGGCGCCGGGTATCGATCCCGGTACCTCTCACATGCTAAGCGAGCGCTCTACCACCTGAGCTACGCCCCCTGTTCCATATTACATACAAATTATAATTCCTTACGCTTAAATGAAACCTACTTAAACAATTTACTTTCTCTTTAAATTTAAAAGGGATTGGAGGCGCCGGGTATCGATCCCGGTACCTCTCACATGCTAAGCGAGCGCTCTACCACCTGAGCTACGCCCCCTGTTCCATATTACATACAAATTATAATTCCTTACGCTTAAATGAAACCTACTTAAACAATTTACTTTCTTTTTAAATTTAAAAGGGATTGGAGGCGCCGGGTATCGATCTCGGTACCTCTCACATGCTAAGCGAGCGCTCTACCATCTGAGCTACGCCCCCTGTTCCATATAACATACAACTTGTAATTCCTTACGCTTAAATGAAACCTACTTAAACAATTTACTTTCTCTTTAAATTTAAAAGGGATTGGAGGCGCCGGGTATCGATCCCGGTAACTCTCACATGCTAAGCGAGCGCTCTACCACCTGAACTACGCCCCCTGTTCCATATTACATACAAATTATAATTCCTTACGCTTAAATGAAACCTACTTAAACAATTTACTTTCTCTTTAAATTTAAAAGGGATTGGAGGCGCCGGGTATCGATCCCGGTAACTCTCACATGCTAAGCGAGCGCTCTACCACCTGAACTACGCCCCCTGTTCCATATTACATACAAATTATAATTCCTTACGCTTAAATGAAACCTACTTAAACAATTTACTTTCTCTTTAAATTTAAAAGGGATTGGAGGCGCCGGGTATCGATCCCGGTAACTCTCACATGCTAAGCGAGCGCTCTACCACCTGAACTACGCCCCCTGTTCCATATTACATACAAATTATAATTCCTTACGCTTAAATGAAACCTACTTAAACAATTTACTTTCTTTTTAAATTTAAAAGGGATTGGAGGCGCCGGGTATCGATCCCGGTACCTCTCACATGCTAAGCGAGCGCTCTACCATCTGAGCTACGCCCCCTGTTCCATATAACATACAACTTGTAATTCCTTTCGCTTAAATGAAACCTACTTATATAATTTACTTTCTCTTTAAATTTAAAAGGGCCTGGAGGCACCAGGTATCGATCCCGGTACCTCTCACATGCTAAGCGAGCGCTCTACCATCTGAGCTACGCCCCCTGTTCCATATAACATACAACTTGTAATTCCTTTCGCTTAAATGAAACCTACTTATATAATTTACTTTCTCTTTAAATTTAAAAGGGACTGCAGGCGCCGGGTATCGATCCCGGTACCTCTCACTTGCTAAGCGAGCGCTCTACCACCTGAGCTACGCCCCCTGTTCCATATTACATACAAATTATAATTCCTTACGCTTAAATGAAACCTACTTAAACAATTTACTTTCTCTTTAAATTTAAAAGGGATTGGAGGCGCCGGGTATCGATCCCGGTACCTCTCACATGCTAAGCGAGCGCTCTACCACCTGAGCTACGCCCCCTGTTCCATATTACATACAAATTATAATTCCTTACGCTTAAATGAAACCTACTTAAACAATTTACTTTCTCTTTAAATTTAAAAGGGATTGGAGGCGCCGGGTATCGATCCCGGTACCTCTCACATGCTAAGCGAGCGCTCTACCACCTGAGCTACGCCCCCTGTTCCATATTACATACAAATTATAATTCCTTACGCTTAAATGAAACCTACTTAAACAATTTACTTTCTCTTTAAATTTAAAAGGGATTGGAGGCGCCGGGTATCGATCCCGGTACCTCTCACATGCTAAGCGAGCGCTCTACCACCTAAGCTACGCCCCCTGTTCCATATTACATACAAATTATAATTCCTTACGCTTAAATGAAACCTACTTAAACAATTTACTTTCTCTTTAAATTTAAAAGGGATTGGAGGCGCCGGGTATCGATCCCGGTACCTCTCACATGCTAAGCGAGCGCTCTACCACCTGAGCTACGCCCCCTGTTCCATATTACATACAAATTATAATTCCTTACGCTTAAATGAAACCTACTTAAACAATTTACTTTCTTTTTAAATTTAAAAGGGATTGGAGGCGCCGGGTATCGATCCCGGTACCTCTCACATGCTAAGCGAGCGCTCTACCATCTGAGCTACGCCCCCTGTTCCATATAACATACAACTTGTAATTCCTTTCGCTTAAATGAAACCTACTTATATAATTTACTTTCTCTTTAAATTTAAAAGGGCCTGGAGGCGCCAGGTATCGATCCCGGTACTTCTCACATGCTAAGCGAGCGCTCTACCATCTGAGCTACGCCCCCTGTTCCATATAACATACAACTTGTAATTCCTTTCGCTTAAATGAAACCTACTTATATAATTTACTTTCTCTTTAAATTTAAAAGGGACTGGAGGCGCCGGGTATCGATCCCGGTACCTCTCACATGCTAAGCGAGCGCTCTACCACCTGAGCTACGCCCCCTGTTCCATATTACATACAAATTATAATTCCTTACGCTTAAATGAAACCTACTTAAACAATTTACTTTCTCTTTAAATTTAAAAGGGATTGGAGGCGCCGGGTATCGATCCCGGTACCTCTCACATGCTAAGCGAGCGCTCTACCACCTGAGCTACGCCCCCTGTTCCATATTACATACAAATTATAATTCCTTACGCTTAAATGAAACCTACTTATTAAACAATTTACTTTCTCTTTAAATTTAAAAGGGATTGGAGGCGCCGGGTATCGATCCCGGTACCTCTCACATGCTAAGCGAGCGCTCTACCACCTGAGCTACGCCCCCTGTTCCATATTACATACAAATTATAATTCCTTACGCTTAAATGAAACCTACTTAAACAATTTACTTTCTCTTTAAATTTAAAAGGGATTGGAGGCGCCGGGTATCGATCCCGGTACCTCTCACATGCTAAGCGAGCGCTCTACCACCTGAGCTACGCCCCCTGTTTCATATTACATACAAATTATAATTCCTTACGCTTAAATGAAACCTACTTAAACAATTTACTTTCTTTTTAAATTTAAAAGGGATTGGAGGCGCCGGGTATCGATCCCGGTACCTCTCACATGCTAAGCGAGCGCTCTACCATCTGAGCTACGCCCCCTGTTCCATATAACATACAACTTGTAATTCCTTTCGCTTAAATGAAACCTACTTATATAATTTACTTTCTCTTTAAATTTAAAAGGGCCTGGAGGCGCCAGGTATCGATCCCGGTACCTCTCACATGCTAAGCGAGCGCTCTACCATCTGAGCTACGCCCCCTATTCCATATAACATACAACTTGTAATTCCTTTCGCTTAAATGAAACCTACTTAAACAATTTACTTTCTCTTTAAATTTAAAAGTGATTGGAGGCGCCGGGTATTGATCCCGGTACCTCTCACATGCTAAGCGAGCGCTCTACCACCTGAGCTACGCCCCCTGTTCCATATTACATACAAATTATAATTCCTTACGCTTAAATGAAACCTACTTAAACAATTTACTTTCTCTTTAAATTTAAAAGGGATTGGAGGCGCCGGGTATCGATCCCGGTACCTCTCACATGCTAAGCAAGCGCTCTACCACCTGAGCTACGCCCCCTGTTCCATATTACATACAAATTATAATTCCTTACGCTTAAATGAAACCTACTTAAACAATTTACTTTCTTTTTAAATTTAAAAGGGATTGGAGGCGCCGGGTATCGATCCCGGTACCTCTCACATGCTAAGCGAGCGCTCTACCACCTGAGCTACGCCCCCTGTTCCATATTACATACAAATTATAATTCCTTACGCTTAAATGAAACCTACTTAAACAATTTACTTTCTCTTTAAATTTAAAAGGGATTGGAGGCGCCGGGTATCGATCCCGGTACCTCTCACATGCTAAGCGAGCGCTCTACCACCTGAGCTACGCCCCCTGTTCCATATTACATACAAATTATAATTCCTTACGCTTAAATGAAACCTACTTAAACAATTTACTTTCTTTTTAAATTTAAAAGGGATTGGAGGCGCCGGGTATCGATCCCGGTACCTCTCACATGCTAAGCGAGCGCTCTACCACCTGAGCTACGCCCCCTGTTCCATATTACATACAAATTATAATTCCTTACGCTTAAATGAAACCTACTTAAACAATTTACTTTCTTTTTAAATTTAAAAGGGATTGGAGGCGCCGGGTATCGATCCCGGTACCTCTCACATGCTAAGCGAGCGCTCTACCATCTGAGCTACGCCCCCTGTTCCATATAACATACAACTTGTAATTCCTTTCGCTTAAATGAAACCTACTTATATAATTTACTTTCTCTTTAAATTTAAAAGGGCCTGGAGGCGCCAGGTATCGATCCCGGTACCTCTCACATGCTAAGCGAGCGCTCTACCATCTGAGCTACGCCCCCTGTTCCATATAACATACAACTTGTAATTCCTTTCGCTTAAATGAAACCTACTTATATAATTTACTTTCTCTTTAAATTTAAAAGGGACTGGAGGCGCCGGGTATCGATCCCGGTACCTCTCACATGCTAAGCGAGCGCTCTACCACCTGAGCTACGCCCCCTGTTCCATATTACATACAAATTATAATTCCTTACGCTTAAATGAAACCTACTTAAACAATTTACTTTCTCTTTAAATTTAAAAGGGATTGGAGGCGCCGGGTATCGATCCCGGTACTTCTCACATGCTAAGCGAGCGCTCTACCACCTGAGCTACGCTCCCTGTTCCATATTACATACAAATTATAATTCCTTACGCTTAATTGAAACCTACTTAAACAATTTACTTTCTCTTTAAATTTAAAAGGGATTGGAGGCGCCGGGTATCGATCCCGGTACCTCTCACATGCTAAGCGAGCGCTCTACCACCTGAGCTACGCCCCCTGTTCCATATTACATACAAATTATAATTCCTTACGCTTAAATGAAACCTACTTAAACAATTTACTTTCTCTTTAAATTTAAAAGGGATTGGAGGCGCCGGGTATCGATCCCGGTACTTCTCACATGCTAAGCGAGCGCTCTACCACCTGAGCTACGCCCCCTGTTCCATATTACATACAAATTATAATTCCTTACGCTTAAATGAAACCTACTTAAACAATTTACTTTCTCTTTAAATTTAAAAGGGATTGGAGGCGCCGGGTATCGATCCCGGTACCTCTCACATGCTAAGCGAGCGCTCTACCACCTGAGCTACGCCCCCTGTTCCATATTACATACAAATTATAATTCCTTACGCTTAAATGAAACCTACTTAAACAATTTACTTTCTTTTTAAATTTAAAAGGGATTGGAGGCGCCAGGTATCGATCCCGGTACCTCTCACATGCTAAGCGAGCGCTCTACCATCTGAGCTACGCCCCCTGTTCCATATAACATACAACTTGTAATTCCTTTCGCTTAAATGAAACCTACTTATATAATTTACTTTCTCTTTAAATTTAAAAGGGCCTGGAGGCGCCAGGTATCGATCCCGGTACCTCTCACATGCTAAGCGAGCGCTCTACCATCTGAGCTACGCCCCCTGTTCCATATAACATACAACTTGTAATTCCTTTCGCTTAAATGAAAACTACTTAAACAATTTACTTTCTCTTTAAATTTAAAAGTGATTGGAGGCGCCGGGTATTGATCCCGGTACCTCTTACATGCTAAGCGAGCGCTCTACCACCTGAGCTACGCCCCCTGTTCCATATTACATACAAATTATAATTCCTTACGCTTAAATGAAACCTACTTAAACAATTTACTTTCTCTTTAAATTTAAAAGGGATTGGAGGCGCCGGGTATCGATCCCGGTACCTCTCACATGCTAAGCAAGCGCTCTACCACCTGAGCTACGCCCCCTGTTCCATATTACATACAAATTATAATTCCTTACGCTTAAATGAAACCTACTTAAACAATTTACTTTCTTTTTAAATTTAAAAGGGATTGGAGGCGCCGGGTATCGATCCCGGTACCTCTCACATGCTAAGCGAGCGCTCTACCACCTGAGCTACGCCCCCTGTTCCATATTACATACAAATTATAATTCCTTACGCTTAAATGAAACCTACTTAAACAATTTACTTTCTCTTTAAATTTAAAAGGGATTGGAGGCGCCGGGTATCGATCCCGGTACCTCTCACATGCTAAGCGAGCGCTCTACCACCTGAGCTACGCCCCCTGTTCCATATTACATACAAATTATAATTCCTTACGCTTAAATGAAACCTACTTAAACAATTTACTTTCTTTTTAAATTTAAAAGGGATTGGAGGCGCCGGGTATCGATCCCGGTACCTCTCACATGCTAAGCGAGCGCTCTACCATCTGAGCTACGCCCCCTGTTCCATATTACATACAAATTATAATTCCTTACGCTTAAATGAAACCTACTTAAACAATTTACTTTCTTTTTAAATTTAAAAGGGATTGGAGGCGCCGGGTATCGATCCCGGTACCTCTCACATGCTAAGCGAGCGCTCTATCATCTGAGCTACGCCCCCTGTTCCATATAACATACAACTTGTAATTCCTTTCGCTTAAATGAAACCTACTTAAACAATTTACTTTCTCTTTAAATTTAAAAGGGATTGGAGGCGCCGGGTATCGATCCCGGTACCTCTCACATGCTAAGCGAGCGCTCTACCACCTGAGCTACGCCCCCTGTTCCATATTACATACAAATTATAATTCCTTACGCTTAAATGAAACCTACTTAAACAATTTACTTTCTCTTTAAATTTAAAAGGGATTGGAGGCGCCGGGTATCGATCCCGGTACCTCTCACATGCTAAGCGAGCGCTCTACCACCTGAGCTACGCCCCCTGTTCCATATTACATACAAATTATAATTCCTTACGCTTAAATGAAACCTACTTAAACAATTTACTTTCTCTTTAAATTTAAAAGGGATTGGAGGCGCCGGGTATCGATCCCGGTACCTCTCACATGCTAAGCGAGCGCTCTACCACCTGAGCTACGCCCCCTGTTCCATATTACATACAAATTATAATTCCTTACGCTTAAATGAAACCTACTTAAACAATTTACTTTCTCTTTAAATTTAAAAGGGATTGGAGGCGCCGGGTATCGATCCCGGTACCTCTCACATGCTAAGCGAGCGCTCTACCACCTGAGCTACGCCCCCTGTTCCATATTACATACAAATTATAATTCCTTACGCTTAAATGAAACCTACTTAAACAATTTACTTTCTTTTTAAATTTAAAAGGGATTGGAGGCGCCGGGTATCGATCCCGGTACCTCTCACATGCTAAGCGAGCGCTCTACCATCTGAGCTACGCCCCCTGTTCCATATAACATACAACTTGTAATTCCTTTCGCTTAAATGAAACCTACTTATATAATTTACTTTCTCTTTAAATTTAAAAGGGCCTGGAGGCGCCAGGTATCGATCCCGGTACCTCTCACATGCTAAGCGAGCGCTCTACCATCTGAGCTACGCCCCCTGTTCCATATAACATACAACTTGTAATTCCTTTCGCTTAAATGAAACCTACTTAAACAATTTACTTTCTCTTTAAATTTAAAAGTGATTGGAGGCGCCGGGTATTGATCCCGGTACCTCTCACATGCTAAGCGAGCGCTCTACCACCTGAGCTACGCCCCCTGTTCCATATTACATACAAATTATAATTCCTTACGCTTAAATGAAACCTACTTAAACAATTTACTTTCTCTTTAAATTTAAAAGGGATTGGAGGCGCCGGGTATCGATCCCGGTACCTCTCACATGCTAAGCAAGCGCTCTACCACCTGTGCTACGCCCCCTGTTCCATATTACATACAAATTATAATTCCTTACGCTTAAATGAAACCTACTTAAACAATTTACTTTCTTTTTAAATTTAAAAGGGATTGGAGGCGCCGGGTATCGATCCCGGTACCTCTCACATGCTAAGCGAGCGCTCTACCACCTGAGCTACGCCCCCTGTTCCATATTACATACAAATTATAATTCCTTACGCTTAAATGAAACCTACTTAAACAATTTACTTTCTCTTTAAATTTAAAAGGGATTGGAGGCGCCGGGTATCGATCCCGGTACCTCTCACATGCTAAGCGAGCGCTCTACCACCTGAGCTACGCCCCCTGTTCCATATTACATACAAATTATAATTCCTTACGCTTAAATGAAACCTACTTATACAATTTACTTTCTTTTTAAATTTAAAAGGGATTGGAGGCGCCGGGTATCGATCCCGGTACCTCTCACATGCTAAGCGAGCGCTCTACCACCTGAGCTACGCCCCCTGTTCCATATTACATACAAATTATAATTCCTTACGCTTAAATGAAACCTACTTAAACAATTTACTTTCTTTTTAAATTTAAAAGGGATTGGAGGCGCCGGGTATCGATCCCGGTACCTCTCACATGCTAAGCGAGCGCTCTACCATCTGAGCTACGCCCCCTGTTCCATATAACATACAACTTGTAATTCCTTTCGCTTAAATGAAACCTACTTATATAATTTACTTTCTCTTTAAATTTAAAAGGGCCTGGAGGCGCCAGGTATCGATCCCGGTACCTCTCACATGCTAAGCGAGCGCTCTACCATCTGAGCTACGCCCCCTGTTCCATATAACATACAACTTGTAATTCCTTTCGCTTAAATGAAACCTACTTATATAATTTACTTTCTCTTTAAATTTAAAAGGGACTGGAGGCGCCGGGTATCGATCCCGGTACCTCTCACATGCTAAGCGAGCGCTCTACCACCTGAGCTACGCCCCCTGTTCCATATTGCATACAAATTATAATTCCTTACGCTTAAATGAAACCTACTTAAACAATTTACTTTCTCTTTAAATTTAAAAGGGATTGGAGGCGCCGGGTATCGATCCCGGTACCTCTCACATGCTAAGCGAGCGCTCTACCACCTGAGCTACGCCCCCTGTTCCATATTACATACAAATTATAATTCCTTACGCTTAAATGAAACCTACTTAAACAATTTACTTTCTCTTTAAATTTAAAAGGGATTGGAGGCGCCGGGTATCGATCCCGGTACCTCTCACATGCTAAGCGAGCGCTCTACCACCTGAGCTACGCCCCCTGTTCCATATTACATACAAATTATAATTCCTTACGCTTAAATGAAACCTACTTAAACAATTTACTTTCTCTTTAAATTTAAAAGGGATTGGAGGCGCCGGGTATCGATCCCGGTAACTCTCACATGCTAAGCGAGCGCTCTACCACCTGAGCTACGCCCCCTGTTCCATATTACATACAAATTATAATTCCTTACGCTTAAATGAAACCTACTTAAACAATTTACTTTCTCTTTAAATTTAAAAGGGATTGGAGGCGCCGGGTATCGATCCCGGTACCTCTCACATGCTAAGCGAGCGCTCTACCACCTGAGCTACGCCCCCTGTTCCATATTACATACAAATTATAATTCCTTACGCTTAAATGAAACCTACTTAAACAATTTACTTTCTCTTTAAATTTAAAAGGGATTGGAGGCGCCGGGTATCGATCCCGGTACCTCTCACATGCTAAGCGAGCGCTCTACCACCTGAGCTACGCCCCCTGTTCCATATTACATACAAATTATAATTCCTTACGCTTAAATGAAACCTACTTAAACAATTTACTTTCTTTTTAAATTTAAAAGGGATTGGAGGCGCCGGGTATCGATCCCGGTACCTCTCACATGCTAAGCGAGCGCTCTACCATCTGAGCTACGCCCCCTGTTCCATATAACATACAACTTGTAATTCCTTTCGCTTAAATGAAACCTACTTATATAATTTACTTTCTCTTTAAATTTAAAAGGGCCTGGAGGCGCCAGGTATCGATCCCGGTACCTCTCACATGCTAAGCGAGCGCTCTACCATCTGAGCTACGCCCCCTGTTCCATATAACATACAACTTGTAATTCCTTTCGCTTAAATGAAACCTACTTAAACAATTTACTTTCTCTTTAAATTTAAAAGTGATTGGAGGCGCCGGGTATTGATCCCGGTACCTCTCACATGCTAAGCGAGCGCTCTACCACCTGAGCTACGCCCCCTGTTCCATATTACATACAAATTATAATTCCTTACGCTTAAATGAAACCTACTTAAACAATTTACTTTCTCTTTAAATTTAAAAGGGATTGGAGGCGCCGGGTATCGATCCCGGTACCTCTCACATGCTAAGCAAGCGCTCTACCACCTGAGCTACGCCCCCTGTTCCATATTACATACAAATTATAATTCCTTACGCTTAAATGAAACCTACTTAAACAATTTACTTTCTTTTTAAATTTAAAAGGGATTGGAGGCGCCGGGTATCGATCCCGGTACCTCTCACATGCTAAGCGAGCGCTCTACCACCTGAGCTACGCCCCCTGTTCCATATTACATACAAATTATAATTCCTTACGCTTAAATGAAACCTACTTAAACAATTTACTTTCTCTTTAAATTTAAAAGGGATTGGAGGCGCCGGGTATCGATCCCGGTACCTCTCACATGCTAAGCGAGCGCTCTACCACCTGAGCTACGCCCCCTGTTCCATATTACATACAAATTATAATTCCTTACGCTTAAATGAAACCTACTTAAACAATTTACTTTCTTTTTAAATTTAAAAGGGATTGGAGGCGCCGGGTATCGATCCCGGTACCTCTCACATGCTAAGCGAGCGCTCTACCACCTGAGCTACGCCCCCTGTTCCATATTACATACAAATTATAATTCCTTACGCTTAAATGAAACCTACTTAAACAATTTACTTTCTTTTTAAATTTAAAAGGGATTGGAGGCGCCGGGTATCGATCCCGGTACCTCTCACATGCTAAGCGAGCGCTCTACCATCTGAGCTACGCCCCCTGTTCCATATAACATACAACTTGTAATTCCTTTCGCTTAAATGAAACCTACTTATATAATTTACTTAATCTTTAAATTTAAAAGGGCCTGGAGGCGCCAGGTATCGATCCCGGTACCTCTCACATGCTAAGCGAGCGCTCTACCATCTGAGCTACGCCCCCTGTTCCATATAACATACAACTTGTAATTCCTTTCGCTTAAATGAAACCTACTTATATAATTTACTTTCTCTTTAAATTTAAAAGGGACTGGAGGCGCCGGGTATCGATCCCGGTACCTCTCACATGCTAAGCGAGCGCTCTACCACCTGAGCTACGCCCCCTGTTCCATATTACATACAAATTATAATTCCTTACGCTTAAATGAAACCTACTTAAACAATTTACTTTCTCTTTAAATTTAAAAGGGATTGGAGGCGCCGGGTATCGATCCCGGTACCTCTCACATGCTAAGCGAGCGCTCTACCACCTGAGCTACGCCCCCTGTTCCATATTACATACAAATTATAATTCCTTACGCTTAAATGAAACCTACTTAAACAATTTACTTTCTCTTTAAATTTAAAAGGGATTGGAGGCGCCGGGTATCGATCCCGGTACCTCTCACATGCTAAGCGAGCGCTCTACCACCTGAGCTACGCCCCCTGTTCCATATTACATACAAATTATAATTCCTTACGCTTAAATGAAACCTACTTAAACAATTTACTTTCTTTTTAAATTTAAAAGGGGTTGGAGGCGCCGGGTATTGATCCCGGTACCTCTCACATGCTAAGCGAGCGCTCTACCACCTGAGCTACGCCCCCTGTTCCATATTACATACAAATTATAATTCCTTACGCTTAAATGAAACCTACTTAAACAATTTACTTTCTCTTTAAATTTAAAAGGGATTGGAGGCGCCGGGTATCGATCCCGGTACCTCTCACATGCTAAGCGAGCGCTCTACCACCTGAGCTACGCCCCCTGTTCCATATTACATACAAATTATAATTCCTTACGCTTAAATGAAACCTACTTAAACAATTTACTTTCTTTTTAAATTTAAAAGGGATTGGAGGCGCCGGGTATCGATCCCGGTACCTCTCACATGCTAAGCGAGCGCTCTACCATCTGAGCTACGCCCCCTGTTCCATATTACATACAAATTATAATTCCTTACGCTTAAATGAAACCTACTTAAACAATTTACTTTCTCTTTAAATTTAAAAGGGATTGGAGGCGCCGGGTATCGATCCCGGTACCTCTCACATGCTAAGCGAGCGCTCTACCACCTGAGCTACGCCCCCTGTTCCATATTACATACAAATTATAATTCCTTACGCTTAAATGAAACCTACTTAAACAATTTACTTTCTTTTTAAATTTAAAAGGGATTGGAGGCGCCGGGTATCGATCCCGGTACCTCTCACATGCTAAGCGAGCGCTCTACCATCTGAGCTACGCCCCCTGTTCCATATAACATACAACTTGTAATTCCTTTCGCTTAAATGAAACCTACTTATATAATTTACTTTCTCTTTAAATTTAAAAGGGCCTGGAGGCGCCAGGTATCGATCCCGGTACCTCTCACATGCTAAGCGAGCGCTCTACCATCTGAGCTACGCCCCCTGTTCCATATAACATACAACTTGTAATTCCTTTCGCTTAAATGAAACCTACTTATATAATTTACTTTCTCTTTAAATTTAAAAGGGATTGGAGGCGCCGGGTATCGATCCCGGTACCTCTCACATGCTAAGCGAGCGCTCTACCACCTGAGCTACGCCCCCTGTTCCATATTACATACAAATTATAATTCCTTACGCTTAAATGAAACCTACTTAAACAATTTACTTTCTCTTTAAATTTAAAAGGGATTGGAGGCGCCGGGTATCGATCCCGGTACCTCTCACATGCTAAGCGAGCGCTCTACCACCTGAGCTACGCCCCCTGTTCCATATTACATACAAATTATAATTCCTTACGCTTAAATGAAACCTACTTAAACAATTTACTTTCTCTTTAAATTTAAAAGGGATTGGAGGCGCCGGGTATCGATCCCGGTACCTCTCACATGCTAAGCGAGCGCTCTACCACCTGAGCTACGCCCCCTGTTCCATATTACATACAAATTATAATTCCTTACGCTTAAATGAAACCTACTTAAACAATTTACTTTCTCTTTAAATTTAAAAGGGATTGGAGGCGCCGGGTATCGATCCCGGTACCTCTCACATGCTAAGCGAGCGCTCTACCACCTGAGCTACGCCCCCTGTTCCATATTACATACAAATTATAATTCCTTACGCTTAAATGAAACCTACTTAAACAATTTACTTTCTCTTTAAATTTAAAAGGGATTGGAGGCGCCGGGTATCGATCCCGGTACCTCTCACATGCTAAGCGAGCGCTCTACCACCTGAGCTACGCCCCCTGTTCCATATTACATACAAATTATAATTCCTTACGCTTAAATGAAACCTACTTAAACAATTTACTTTCTCTTTAAATTTAAAAGGGATTGGAGGCGCCGGGTATCGATCCCGGTACCTCTCACATGCTAAGCGAGCGCTCTACCACCTGAGCTACGCCCCCTGTTCCATATTACATACAAATTATAATTCCTTACGCTTAAATGAAACCTACTTAAACAATTTACTTTCTCTTTAAATTTAAAAGGGATTGGAGGCGCCGGGTATCGATCCCGGTACCTCTCACATGCTAAGCGAGCGCTCTACCACCTGAGCTACGCCCCCTGTTCCATATTACATACAAATTATAATTCCTTACGCTTAAATGAAACCTACTTAAACAATTTACTTTCTCTTTAAATTTAAAAGGGATTGGAGGCGCCGGGTATCGATCCCGGTACCTCTCACATGCTAAGAGAGCGCTCTACCACCTGAGCTACGCCCCCTGTTCCATATTACATACAAATTATAATTCCTTACGCTTAAATGAAACCTACTTAAACAATTTACTTTCTCTTTAAATTTAAAAGGGATTGGAGGCGCCGGGTATCGATCCCGGTACCTCTCACATGCTAAGCGAGCGCTCTACCAACTGAGCTACGCCCCCTGTTCCATATTACATACAAATTATAATTCCTTACGCTTAAATGAAACCTACTTAAACAATTTACTTTCTCTTTAAATTTAAAAGGGATTGGAGGCGCCGGGTATCGATCCCGGTACCTCTCACATGCTAAGCGAGCGCTCTACCACCTGAGCTACGCCCCCTGTTCCATATTACATACAAATTATAATTCCTTACGCTTAAATGAAACCTACTTAAACAATTTACTTTCTCTTTAAATTTAAAAGGGATTGGTGGCGCCGGGTATCGATCCCGGTACCTCTCACATGCTAAGCGAGCGCTCTACCACCTGAGCTACGCCCCCTGTTCCATATTACATACAAATTATAATTCCTTACGCTTAAATGAAACCTACTTAAACAATTTACTTTCTTTTTAAATTTAAAAGGGATTGGAGGCGCCGGATATCGATCCCGGTACCTCTCACATGCTAAGCGAGCGCTCTACCACCTGAGCTACGCCCCCTGTTCCATATTACATACAAATTATAATTCCTTACGCTTAAATGAAACCTACTTAAACAATTTACTTTCTTTTTAAATTTAAAAGGGATTGGAGGCGCCGGGTATCGATCCCGGTACCTCTCACATGCTAAGCGAGCGCTCTACCACCTGAGCTACGCCCCCTGTTCCATATTACATACAAATTATAATTCCTTACGCTTAAATGAAACCTACTTAAACAATTTACTTTCTTTTTAAATTTAAAAGGGATTGGAGGCGCCGGATATCGATCCCGGTACCTCTCACATGCTAAGCGAGCGCTCTACCACCTGAGCTACGCCCCCTGTTCCATATTACATACAAATTATAATTCCTTACGCTTAAATGAAACCTACTTAAACAATTTACTTTCTTTTTAAATTTAAAAAGGATTGGAGGCGCCGGGTATCGATCCCGGTACCTCTCACATGCTAAGCGAGCGCTCTACCATTTGAACTACGCCCCCTGTTCCATATTACATATAACTTATAATTCCTTACGCTTAAGTGAAACCTACTTAAACAGTTTACTTTGTCTTGAAATATAAAAGTGATTGTTTAGAGGCGCGATTATATCATATGAAGACTAATAAACGCCGAAATAAATTTACTTCCAAAGTAAATTTATTTATTTTTATATTTAATAGAAAAATAATTGGTATTTTCTTATTTTTGTAAGACATAAGTTTGACTATTACCTATAAATTTAACGAAAAATTCATTAATTTATTTACTTCTTAATACATTGGTCAAATTATCGTGAAAAGAAGAGAATCATTTTCAACATTGTTTTATAAATAGTTTCATGATAGCGATCCCAAGAATACGCTATCATAGCGTTGTCTTATGATCCCACCTATGGTTTGTTTGAATGGGCTCAACAATTCCGATTGTTGGTTAAAGATGTTAAAACCTCTGGCATGTTTTACTTCTTGCGTAATTTTATCCATTATCAATAAAGAGTGGGCTGTTAGGACTTCTGACATGGTTATGTTGACTAATTCTAATTTCTCTGTACCCTCTTAAGGTAATATGGTATCGTGTAAAAGTTTTCTACTAAGATTAGTACTACGTATTTATAATATCCTAATCCCACGTATCATAATTATTAAAAATACAAAATCGTCAATTTGGTAATAATATAAATTAGAAATAAATATCAAACTATGTTTCACAGTGAAGACTAAAAAATTACAAAACCATATATCTTTATTCTCAATCGTACTTCTTTTTATCATCTCCCTCTACCTCGTCCTGCCAGGATAATTGGTGGTTGACGTCGCATCCCATTGCGTGGCAGTGTCTCGCTGCGACGCGTGATTCCGACGCATAATTAATGACACTTAGGGACGCAGGCGATCACTTCAACCGATGGCCAATTATCGCACTTCGTTTAATCACACTTGTTGTTTGGGTTGGGACATCCTATAACCACATCAATAATTGGGCCACGGAAAAATCGTTAATTAGTGGGACACAGAATAAATAGATTACAGACTACACAGTTTCAAATAAAAATATCACAAGCTTTTAATTTTTAAAAATTTGGATTTTTGTGATGTTTCTGATGTTTATTGATACGAGGATGGATTGAAAAATTGCCGGAATAACATGAAAAATAAAATCTGATGTGATCAACACCGTACCTCCCGCCATTTACCTATGGGGTCTCGTTGCCGCGTGTCTGGTCGCGAATCTGGGGAATCCGATCAACGCCAAATCATTCGAATTTTAAATGACATAAAATTAACCCTTGTGGTAAACGCCCGAACAATACAAATATCTCATCGTCATTACCGAAATGTGTGTACAAATCAGATTAGCACACCCAGCAATGTATAATATGTCGTGATAATATATTTATTTATTTCTTTATTTAAATACATACCTGCATATTTACTAATGCTAGACATTATGTATATTAAGTTCTATTCCATAAAACTTATGTTCTATTTACAACTTTCCTTTTAAAACGTTACTATTATTAATTTGAAATGATTATTATTTTGACAGTGACATTTATCTGTCAGTTACATACATTTGAGCTGAGCTATGTAACCACGGAGATGTGTTTAAAGCATAAGCTCCGAAATATAATTTTTATATTATTTTATAAATTTATTCATAAAATATATAGAAAAAATATTAAAGCAAACCTGTAGAAAATGGAATAATCTTTCATTTTTATAATAACAAATTGCGAAAAAAATATATTTAAAAGTATTTTTTGAAGAAAAACTATCTTGAGCTTCAGGTAAACTGCCATTTCCGATTATCCGATTGCCACCAAAATCTAATGGCTTCTTTCCATATTAGAACAAGGTAGAAATACATGGATTCAAAACTTTCTGCATGATAGTATTTGAGTTAGAGCCTAAAGAGGATCCACACACACACATACATACATAGAAACATACATACATACACACACACACAGACATCATCGTCAAAATGTTAAAATTGGATTCTAGGGACTTTGAAACGTGGTCATTTACCAAAATCTCGATATGCCATTTTTAGAATCTGTAATTTCGGATGTCCAATTGTTACCAAAACCTTTTTAGGTCTTCCCAAGAATGTCCGATTGGGAAATGCGAAGTTAAACAAATATTAAATCTTATAGTTTTTGAGTAATTGTCCTTCCAACATCCCACATACATACATACACATACATCCACACACACACACATCCACACACACACACACACACACACACACACACTCACACACACAGACATCATTGTAAAAATTTTAAAATCGGATTGTAGCGACCTTAAAACGTGCTTATTCAATAAAAACTGGATATGCGATTTTTAGCACGAATCCAATACCTCTCTTAGCGAGAGGTAAAAAGATAAGATTGCTTTCCAAATCCAAGGCCTTCTAAGTGATTCCAGAAACTTTTCAATCCACCTTCGCATGGGTAATAATTAACAAAAATCTATATTTTGTGCCCATGTAGTCATATTTCATAGGTTACGGAGGATCCATGTACATTGTTAGTTATAAAAACCGATAGTGTTAAATTTCCAGGATATTTTGACGTTTTTGTTGGAAAAACATGGACCCAATATGCAACAACCGTAACATAAATCTTTATTTAATTAAAAACACGGTTCCTAGTGAATTCTCCAAGGAGATATACAACCTATGGAGGTTTTACATGGAACGAACTGATTAAAAATTCCTTCATGCCGATCTAGGAACGTTTAGCTTTAGCTTAACTCTATATGAAAGAGAAGAAATCAGATTTTGATGAGATTAAAAACAGTCACATCACATATGAAGCACGGTATCAAATATTTAATGCAAAACTTATTAAGTGAAGTTTTGATTATAAAAATGTTTACGAGTATATGAACATAATTTGTTTTATTTAGTAATATTAAAATTCTAGCAACATTGTTGACAAATAGACAATAAAATTTGTTATTATATTAAGCGAACAAACATAAACACTAACGGTAATACAAATACAGTATTCTTATACTAGTATGTATGCTTATGTTAGCATAAATGAAACAAAGTTGAAAATCTACTGTAATATTATGTTTTCAAAACTTTTTAAACACATAATAAAATATTTTTGTAATATTATCTATGGTTATCTATGCTTCATTTTTAGTACTAATTCTAGACTATAAAAAAGTGCGATGGCCGGGAATCGAACCCGGATCAACTGCTTGGAAGGCAACTATGCTGACCATTACACCACCATCGCTATATATGGGAAAGTATCTGTCTCATTCAAGAGCATCTTCAGTGTATGTTATCTACAGTATAAAACAAATGCGATGGCCGGGAATCGAACCCGGATCAACTGCTTGGAAGGCAACTATGCTGACCATTACACCACCATCGCTATATATGGGAAAGTATCTGTCTCATTCAAGAGCATCTTCAGTGTATGTTATCTACAGTATAAAACAAATGCGATGGCCGGGAATCGAACCCGGATCAACTGCTTGGAAGGCAACTATGCTGACCATTACACCACCATCGCTATATATGGGAAAGTATCTGTCTCATTCAAGAGCATCTTCAGTGTACGTTATCTAGAGTATAAAACAAGTGCGATGGCCGGGAATCGAACCCGGATCAACTGCTTGGAAGGCAACTATGCTGACCATTACACCACCATCGCTATATATGGGAAAGTATCTATCTCATCCAAGATCATCTTCGGATAATGTTATCTAGAATATAAAACGAATGCGATGGCCGGGAATCGAACCCGGATCAACTGCTTGGAAGGCAACTATGCTGACCATTACACCACCATCGCTATATATGGGAAAGTATCTGTCTCATTCAAGAGCATCTTCAGTGTATGTTATCTAGAGTATAAAACGAGTGCGATGGCCGGGAATCGAACCCGGATCAACTGCTTGGAAGGCAACTATGCTGACCATTACACCACCATCGCTATATATGGGAAAGTATCTGTCTCATTCAAGAGCATCTTCAGTGTATGTTATCTAGAGTATAAAACAAGTGCAATGGCCGGGAATAGAACTCGGATCAACTGCTTGGAAGGCAACTATGCTGACCATTACACCACCATCGCTATATATGCGAAAGTATCTGTCTCATTCAAGAGCATCTTCAGTGTATGTTATCTAGAGTATAAAACAAGTGCGATGGCCGGGAATCGAACCCGGATCAACTGCTTGGAAGGCAACTATGCTGACCATTACACCACCATCGCTATATATGGAAAAGTATCTGTCTCATTCAAGAGCATCTTCAGTGTATGTTATCTAGAGTATAAAACGAGTGCGATGGCCGGGAATCGAACCCGGATCAACTGCTTGGAAGGCAACTATGCTGACCATTACACCACCATCGCTATATATGGGAAAGTATCTATCTCATCCAAGATCATCTTCGGATAATGTTATCTAGAATATAAAACGAATGCGATGGCCGGGAATCGAACCCGGATCAACTGCTTGGAAGGCAACTATGCGGACCATTACACCACCATCGCTATATATGGGAAAGTATCTGTCTCATTCAAGAGCATCTTCAGTGTATGTTATCTAGAGTATAAAACGAGTGCGATGGCCGGGAATCGAACCCGGATCAACTCCTTGGAAGGCAACTATGCTGACCATTACACCACCATCGCTATATATGGGAAAGTATCTGTCTCATTCAAGAGCATCTTCAGTGTATGTTATCTAGAGTATAAAACAAGTGCGATGGCCGGGAATCGAACCCGGATCAACTGCTTGGAAGGCAACTATGCTGACCATTACACCACCATCGCTATATATGGGAAAGTATCTGTCTCATTCAAGAGCATTTTCAGTGTATGTTATCTAGAGTATAAAACAAGTGCAATGGCCGGGAATCGAACCCGGATCAACTGCTTGGAAGGCAACTATGCTGACCATTACACCACCATCGCTATATATGGGAAAGTATCTGTCTCATTCAAGAGCATCTTCAGTGTATGTTATCTACAGTATAAAACGAATGCGATGGCCGGGAATCGAACCCGGATCAACTGCTTGGAAGGCAACTATGCTGACTATTACACCACCATCGCTATATATGGGAAAGTATCTGTCTCATTCAAGAGCATCTTCAGTGTATGTTATCTACAGTATAAAACGAATGCGATGGCCGGGAATCGAACCCGGGTCAACTGCTTGGAAGGCAACTATGCTGACCATTACACCACCATCGCTATATATGGGAAAGTATCTGCCTCATTCAAGAGCATCTTCAGTGTATGTTATCTAGAGTATAAAACAAGTGCGATGGCCGGGAATCGAAACTGGATCAACTGCTTGGAAGGCAACTATGCTGACCATTACACCACCATCGCTATATATAGGAAAGTATCTGTCTCATTCAAGAGCATCTTCAGTGTATGTTATCTAGAGTATAAAACTAGTGCGATGGCCGGGAATCGAACCCGGATCAACTGCTTGGAAGGCAACTATGCTGACCATTACACCACCATCGCTATATATGGGAAAGTATCTGTCTCATTCAAGAGCATCTTCAGTGTATGTTATCTAGAGTATAAAACAAGTGCGATGGCCGGGAATCGAACCCGGATCAGCTGCTTGGAAGGCAACTATGCTGACCATTACACCACCATCGCTATATATGGGAAAGTATCTATCTCATCCAAGATCATCTTCAGATAATGTTATCTAGAATATAAAACGAATGCGATGGCCGGGAATCGAACCCGGATCAACTGCTTGGAAGGCAACTATGCTGACCATTACACCACCATCGCTATATATGGGAAAGTATCTATCTCATCCAAGAGCATCTTCAGTGTATGTTATCTAGAGTATAAAACAAGTGCGATGGCCGGGAATCGAACCCGGATCAACTGCTTGGAAGGCAACTATGCTGACCATTACACCACCATCGCTATATATGGGAAAGTATCTATCTCATCCAAGAGCATCTTCAGTGTATGTTATCTAGAGTATAAAACAAGTGCGATGGCTGGGAATCGAACCCGGATCAACTGCTTGGAAGGCAACTATGCTGACCATTACACCACCATCGCTATATATGGGAAAGTATCTATCTCATCCAAGAGCATCTTCAAATAATGTTATCTAGAATGTAAAACAAGTGCGATGGCCGGGAATCGAACCCGGATCAACTGCTTGGAAGGCAACTATGCTGACCATTACACCACCATCGCTATATATGGGAAAGTATCTATCTCATCCAAGAGCATCTTCAGTGTATGTTATCTAGAGTATAAAACAAGTGCGATGGCCGGGAATCGAACCCGGATCAACTGCTTGGAAGGCAACTATGCTGACCATTACACCACCATCGCTATATATGGGAAAGTATCTATCTCATCCAAGAGCATCTTCAGATAATGTTATCTAGAATGTAAAACAAGTGCGATGGCCGGGAATCGAACCCGGATCAACTGCTTGGAAGGCAACTATGCTGACCATTACACCACCATCGCTTCATATCTAAAATCTAACAAAGGTCGTATTTAAAACATAAATTTAAATATTCGTTAAATTAAAATTGGGCTCAACCGGGATTTGAACCCGGGACCTCTCGCACCCAAAGCGAGAATCATACCCCTAGACCATTGAGCCAATACATTAAAATTGTAACACAGTCACTTGAGAAATTAATGGGCAAAAATAAAAAAATAAAAATATATAATCAGTATTACGAATGACAAAATGATTAATATTTTTGACCATAAGTAAAAATGAAAATTTCATTAAATATGAAAGCCTTCCTAACTGCAATGTTGAGAGACACTAAAAGGGATAAAAAAATCCTGAAATGTTTAAAAATAAAATTGTAACTGAAATGTAGAATATGATAAAGTATATCTCTCACAGGTGATTAGTCGGAAGTCTAAAGCAAAGTAAAAATGTATGTTCTGGCATTGATTTTTCTACTTTCCCGTAAAATGGAAGCGAATGGAATATTAACAGTTGTGAAATTTTCTGTTGAATTTTGTAAATAACGTCTACATAGTAAAACTTTTAATTGATTGATGAATGTGTGCCCTGAAACCATTTCCAAATACCTTATAAACGAAATGCACATTAGCTGATTTGAACAAATGCAAAAAACTTAATTATTCAATGGCGAAATTGGAACAAAACGAGATATACTCGTAAATCTAAATACGATAGTTGACGCGATAGTATCGCGTTAAATAATAATATTCATGTCAAAAGTTATTTCTTTTTTAAAATTAAATCAGTTACCTACTCAAAATTTACAAAAAAAAATCTGATGTGGCCAGCACAATACCTTCCGTCAATCCTGTGTATTATGTACAAATTCCATACATAAATTTTCTTGCAAAAGATTATAAATTTTTGGTATTATATGATTCCCTTTCTCGGCCTTGACAAGCAGTTATGGGGGCCGGTGTACATATATGTCAAATGCCACATTTTTTCATTAAAAATTTCAAGGTTTTGTCGAGGAAAATAAATCACATGGAATTGGAAAGTCACTAAATTTAGAATGAAAAATTATGATATTTGACATCTATGTACATAATTACTAGCTACCATTCTGACACGGGTTCCCATATCTGCTTGTCAAAGCCAACAACATTTAACATTTCTTGTATACCTACACTCTATACCAAAAATTGTACTTACATCTATTCTTTATATTTACATTTTTTAATTTTAAATTCATTCTATGAAGAAATTTTGTCATCTTCGAATTTTTCGAAATGTTTCCAATTCATTGTCGGGATGATTGACATTATTTTTGAAGGGTATATGTAATATACCTATAATTTTAAATAATTAACTATTAATACAATAAGAAATAATATAATGTATGTACTTCCCCAATTGATTTCCATGAAATTATTTGGGCTATGAGATTTATTACAACAGATTATTATATACCTTATATTTCTTTATCTCTATACCTATAAAAGATATAATAAAATATTTATATGTATTTTCAAAAAATAATATTTAGAATTTTTTTTAAGGATCTGCTACTTCCGGTTGTCCAATTATTACCAAAATCTTTTCAGCTCTTCCTAGTAACATCCGATTGAGAAATACGTAGTTAAACAGATATTAAGTTTTATAGTTTTTGAGAAATCGTCCTTCCAACCTTCCCACATACACACAGACATCATCGTAAAAATATTAAAATCGGATTGTTGAGACCTTAAAACGTGCTTAATCATTAAAATCTGGATATGCGATTTTTACCATGAATCCAATACCTCTCTTAGCGAGAAATAAAAATTACAAAACTTCATGAGTAATTTCGTATTAATTTTGCATAAAGTGATATTTCATAAAGTCATAAAGTTTGGTAAAAACAACTTTTTAAAACGGAATTAGATAAAAAGAAATACAAAACCTAAGAAACTTAAATAGTTAAACAGTTCAACAGATTTTCATTACGCATTATTTCTCCATAAAACTCTCCGGTAGAAACAACTTCCATTGCAAACTGAAAGAGATTAAAAAGTCTGCGAATTTTATTGTCGAAGTTTTGCGAATTTACCGACATTTGAGCATTACATTAGCATTACCCCTTCGATTTGTCCCCGTAATCCATGTTCTGGAACGGTAATGTTATTTGTGAACACAGTCGTGGACCGGCGACTATACGAGTACGAATAGACTCGCCCTGTCGGTAGACTGTTTGGACTCCGGTGTTGCACTCGTGACAAATAGGACAAGTCCTTTATATTGTACTGCACAGGACTTGCACACGGATTAATTGAAGTTGGAAACAAAAAGTTGAAATTACTTGATAAAAAGGTTAGTAAATGTGGACTTGGTTTTGTTATAATTGAACAGTACGTTGGCTTTTAAATAGGTCGGTATATAAATTCACGCGAAGATATATTTGCATTTAAGTTTTCATAAATAGATTCTTTCAGTCACATTTCAAAAAATTCTTCGCAATTCTTCTTATTTATGTTTTACAATATTTTTTTAAAAAAAATACATAGTTACATTATTATATTCCTTCATATATATATATATATATATATATATATATATATATATATATATATATATATATATATATATATATATATATATATACATAAAAGAAAAATCTGATGTGGACACCACACGACTTCCTTGTACGATTATTAAACTATATATATTTTTTTAATATTTTGATATAGAACAAAAAATAATTCATTTACTACTAGGTATCATTCTTAAATTAACATTAATCTAACCCGGTTCTTTTTAAAGAGAGTTTTGATTACAACAAAGAAATATTTGATTACAACAATGAATATGACTAATTTCACAATAAAAATATAATATTTGTTATTGTACGAATCATAAAATTGCACGTCGTAATTTGACATGAACTTTTTTTTTATTTTTTTGTCCTAATCCATAGCACTTTATTACAAAAACAAAAAAGTATATAATTTTTAAATTTACATATCTCGCTTATACAAAGGGCTAATTTAATAATACGGATGTGCTAGACGCAGAAATTAATTCTCTAAAATTTTTATTTGAAGCATTTATTTCTAAAATCAAAATAAAATCATTTTATTCAAGAAAAACTGTTAACAACTTCAAGTAATGTACCACTTCCGGTTAGCCTATTTTAACCAAAATCTATTATGTTATTTCGATTGACATAAAAGTCTTGTATACCAAATTTGAAAAGTTTTGGATTATATTTTAAAACAATTTTTCATTAAAATCTATTATAGGCTTCATGTAAAGTACCACTTCTGGAAATTGTGTAATAACCAGAAAGGGAGGTGCACAACTAGATGTTATAGGAGTCCTAAATACAAAATTTCAACTTTCTACGGCTTACCGTGTTTGAGTTATGCGAGATACGTACGCACGTACAGACGTCACGACGAAATTAGTCAAAATGGATTCAGGGATGATCAAAATGGAAATTTCCGCTGAAATCTGAAAACCGAAATTTTTCGCGATTACAATACTTCCTTTACTTACGTACAAGGAAGTAATAATAAACAGAAACGGAACCTAACGCACAAAACTCAGATTTAGGTAGATAGTGGCTTCAGAAAAGTGAAGTAGGTTGAACATATTTGGCTAAGCGATAAAAGATAAAAATATGGTCAACCCACTCGTACTTCACTGTTCACATTATTTGAAATTAGTTTGTTGACAGTGACATATATCTGTCAGTTACAAACATTTGAGATTTGAATTGTATAACCATGTGTATGAGTTGTGTTTAAAGCACAGGCTTCGGGATTAAACTTATAGATAGTTTTATAAATTTATCTATAAAATATATAGAAAAAGTATTAATGCAAAGCTGTAGAAAATTTAATAATCTTTAATTTTTATCTAACATAAATCTCATTAGACAAAGTTACAAATGAATTGCATTGATTCAGAATCAACGTTGATCTGTGGATCAACTAATGACGAATTAGGCCGTTAGTGAGATAATTATACTTTTCGTTTCTGCGGATATTGAATTTCCCTGATTTACTATTCAAATTTAGTTGAAAAAAATAAAATAAATATCCTGTCAAACGGATATTTTCTGGCATTGTTATATTGATCATACAATAACTGCAACTTTTGGAAATTTATATAGCGAGCGCCAGGCATTTGCCAGTAGTACATAATTCCGGTCAATAGATGTCGCTAACGTCGCTTTAAGAACCAACATAATTAAATACAACGCAACTATTGGTCCACGTGCTTTTTTACCTCTCGCTAAGAGAGGTATTGGATTCATGCTAAAAATCGCATATCCAGATTTTATTGAATAAGCACGTTTTAAGGTCCCTACAATCCGATTTTAACATTTTTACGATGATGTCTGTGTGTGTGTGTGTGTGTGTGTGTGTGTGTGTGTGTGTGTGTGTGTGTGGATGTGTGTGTGTGGGATGTTGGAAGGACGGTTACTCAAAAACTATAAGACTTAAAATTTGTTTAACAACGTATTTCCCAATCGGACATTCATGGGAAGATCTGAAAAGGTTTTGGTAACAATTGGACAACCGGAAGTAGAAGATTCTTGAAAAAAAATCTTCTAAATATTATTTTTTGAAAATTTTTCTTGATAATATTAAAGAAAAATTAATTCTCTTTCTGATACATTTAAATATTTTTATACATATTTTATAGATTTAGAGATAAAAGGAATATAATATATAAAATAATGTAATTAATTTTACAACCGAAAGGATGCCATGAAAAATAGTTGCAAATTTAAATTATTTGTAACTGACATATAAATGTCAGTGTCAGAAATAAAGAGTAATGAAAGAAAAATGTATTTGGAGAATCCCTTAATTCTTGATCTGTGACTATTATGGAGATGACAAGTCTAGGTTGAAGGACTTAAATTTGTTTCAAACATTATGGGACAATGTACACCAGTACTGTAGACTAGAGTAACTTTGAATTGCGAAAAAGCTATCAAATTCTTCTCAAGTAAGTTGTAAATATTGACAAAATTACACATCGATATAAGAATAATCGGAGTGCAATCTATCCGTCACTTTATTAAAGGGAATTAAGGTTATTTAGATATAATAAGTATGAAAAAATAAAATGTAAAAGAAGATATATAAGAATAGATGCACAATCCAGATATATACATTTTAGACCGCCCAAAATTAATGTTTTTACTAGAAGAATATGAAGAGAAAGTAAACAAAGTTGTTCGAATTGAAAATTGCTGTTACCAGCCTAATATTTATATATGGTAAACTCTACTTTGTAATTTATTGTAACATAATTTATGGTAAATATCTTTATGTTGAGACATGCTATTATTGAATAATAAAGAAGTTTATACGTCATAGATTTATATGAATATATTATTTGTATTTATAAAAATAATCTTTGCTTTATGCATACAGCCAGGTAAAATATACGGCGAGAGGTTATGTGCTGGCCACATCAGATTTTTTGAAGTGGATAATAAGGATGCATGGGAAACCTTTGAATTTGACGTGAATTTGACATTTAAAAATATTTGTGTTTAATATTGTTTAATTTTATGTGTTCATATAAGATATCCATGTTTTATTTTTAATCCAGTTATAATTATTTCAATGAAATAAGTTGTCAAATATATTTTGAAATTAAAATTTTATTATGCATATTATTGAAAAAATATAATTTAACATTATATTTGTGCATATACATTTAATATCAAAGTATATTTATATTAACTAACAAAACTAAAATAGTTTGATTAAAATTAAAAGCGGATTGCCTAATTTACATTTTAGTTCTATTCCAATCACTAGGTATAATGTTCAGCTCAAGTACACATGACTTTCAGGTCTAAAGATTGTATTGTCTATGAATAACTGTAAATTTGTTGATTACAACAAACGATTTTAGTAATATTGATTACAAGAATGAATCTAACAAAGGAAATTTTATCAATATTTTAAATTTAGCATCGGAGAATCAAAAATATAGATTAAAACGTGCGATAATACGCGGGGGGGGGGGGGGCTGAAATATAACTATGCACAAAGGCGCCTTTAATCCACGGAGCGGTATTGTTCGCGGCCTTGACATACAAATAACTACGACAATCTGAATTTTCATATATTATAATATATAATATGAAATACAAACCCAGTAGTCAGTAGTGGCTAAAAACAAGAACCATAACCATTATACAATATTTATTCATTCTACTCATAATATCAGTTGAATATATCAGCGACTGTTAACATTCCACGTCTTGCAAAACCATCTCTTGGTATCACATATGCATTGTTAGCAATGTCTGTGAAGACCTATCGCCTCTCGGGGTTTCTAGTTCATGAGGAGCAGATTTGATTTGAGCACAAATGCCGATCCAGCATCTAGCATGCCATGCTCAGAGCTCAGACAAACGAACAGCTCCATTCGAAGCTTGAAGCTCCGGACTACTCTTACTGGCAAGGTATTCCGTTGATTGAAAGCTTTCAATTTACAGCTCTAATGACTGAGGAAGACATAACAGGAATGAATTAGATTTTTAATTACTTAATCAGGAAAAGGTTAATTGGTTTTCAACATCTTTATTAGGATGCAAAATAAGAACAAAAAAGAAAAGCAGATAATAATAAAAGATTTTTCTCCTTTTGAGATATTTATAATTACGGTACTATTTGGCTTTTAATAAGCATTTTTACCTCCCGCTACCCTTGGTAAGGGAGGTATAGGGATTGTGCTAAAAATCGCAAATCGAGATTTTGGTAAATGACCACGTTTTAAAGCCCCTACAATCCGATTTTAACATTTTCACGATGATGTCTGTGGGTGTGTATGTGTGTGTGTTTATGTATGTGTGTATTTTTTGGACACTAACTGAAATACTATCATTCGGAACATTTTGAAACCATGTCTGGTCGCGAATCTGGGGACCCGGGTTCGATCCCGACCGACGCCAAAAATTACATCGCATTTTAATGGCACAAAATTGACCCCTGTGGAGCACTCTCCACGCCAGCAATGAGTGCCCGGGAGGTGACGCCTAGTAAGCGCCCACACGGTACAAATATTCCATCATTACCGATGTCTGTGTACGAAGCAGATTGGCACACCCAGCAATGGGTAATATGCCGTGATGAAATATTTATTTATTTATTTATTTTATTTATTGTATTTCTACATTATTCTAATATGAATAGAAGCCATTAGAGTTTGGTGTCAATCGGATAACCTGAAATGGCACTTTACTTGAGGATCAAAATAGTTGTTCTTCAAAAAATACCTTCAAATGCTAATTCTTTGCAATATGTTTTTATAAATTAAAGATTATACAATTTTCTACAGGTTTGCATTAATACTTTTTCTATATATTTTATGGATAAATTTATAAAATAATATAAAATTTTTATCCCGGAGCTTATGCTTTAAACACGACTCCATGGTTACACAGTTCAGCTCAAAAGTATGTAACTGACAGATAAATGTCACTGTTAAAAAATAATCATTTCAAATTAATAATAGTAGTTTTAAAAAGAAAATTGTAAATAGAACAATAGTTATATAAAAAGGAACTTAATATACATAATTTCAATTTAATAATGGTAACGTTTTAAAAAGAAAATTGTAAATAGAACAGTAGTTATATGCAAACAAACTTCATATACATATTTTCTAGCAAAATAATGTTACAAAATTGCAAAAGACTATGCAATACACATGTATTGGTACGTCTCTTTCTAAAGTTACACTCGTAGTAAAGGTATTTTTTATTGCATTATTTCTAATTTTGGATACCATTTTTCAAATACAAATCTATACAATATTTATATCGTTGAAATTAGAAAAAAATCTCTATCTAATGAGTTAAAAAATTATACAGGGTACCTACTATTTCAAAAAAATTACCATTTGAAAACCACTGGTTAAATTTTCGGCTTATTACTAATGATAAATTAACACCTTATTCTTGATAATTTTTTTGTATATAACATTTTTCTCTAGTCATTAGTTCACCCAAAAAAGCGCTGGTTCTTTTATTAGTAACACTCTGCATACAAATGTAAGCTGAAAAAACTGTTTCTCTATGTTATAGCCCTATGCAAATAACCCGATTTAAAAATTACACCCTGTAGATATGTATAACGATTATGTGCTATAAAAATTACCTCATTTATACAATGTAGCAATAATAAGGACCAATTATGTTTTTAAGTACTCCAATTATCCAAATTAACACGAAAATATTACAAAATCTTGTTTTAATCTCGAAGAAAGCTGTAAATATAATTAAATTTTTTTAAATTTTTTTAGATTTTTATATACTTACCGTCAGAAACCCTTTTACCACAAGGTGAAGAGTGTACAAATATATTTAATAGTGTTTCGTGTACGAATTTCTTATTTCTTGTTATCTTCCTAGCGTCTTCAATCGTCATATTTTTCTTCTCCAAGATCTCCATTATTACCTTATCCCAGTATTCTTTAGATCTTCCTCGGTCTTTTTTTTTCTACCACGTTCGTCATCCATATTTATCTCATCGGTCTTTTAGACTTTCTCGAAAACTTAATAGTTCTCGAGATAATGATTGGTAGTATTTACTCAAAATTTAGTTAATTACTATAGCTACCAAATACATTGAAATGATTAAAAACAACTGAATTTGTTCTTGTACTCATAGCTTAATCAACCCTGATTAAGAATAAATACTATCAGTCATTTTTAAATAGGAGCCAACGATGACATTTGGCTCATGTTTTTAATATTTTATTTGTTTTTCAATAACATATAACATGTCTATTTTCTTTGGTTTTAAACATGAAAAAACAATTTATTGAGGTGAATAATAGAAAATTATTAGGAAAAGATTGAAAAAAATCAATAATAATAATAATAATATCTAGTGCCATAACAGGTACAGCAAAATAGAACATGAATTGTAGAATAAATGAAATGTAATGGTCATGTCAAGCAATACATAGATAGCTATACATAATAATGTCATTTAGAGTAGCGAACAAACCTGAATCTTCAGAAAACACATGAGTCGACCACACCCCTTCCCTGTAAGCATCGCATCTTCTCCAGGTCCTGATATATGGAAGATTCCATTAGCTCATACATTAAACGATAAAATCTCCACTTATAGAGATAAAAGAACTCTATATTGAAAAATAAATATAATTTAATATCTACGTGATCTTTAACGATAAAATTAACATATTGATATTGTTTTGTTAAAAACAAAATCATTTATACTCTTAGAAGATTCATACGAGCAAGACTCAAAATTTCAAAGTGATGCATTGTTAGTCGCTAAATATTCATTATTGCATATTAAAGGGGTTTTATACACTGTACACTAATTTAAAGTTTTATACTAGTTTAAATCTATTTTACATATAGATGAAGGTAGGATACTAAAACTAGTTCGTTGTTAGAGGACCAAATAAACTATTTACTTTTTTGTTTAGGTCGAAGTCCTTATACGTATTTACCAAAGAATAGTATATTGAAAGCAAAGTTTGTTCAATAAAAACCAAACTCGGGGTAGACTATGAACAGAGAACCTATGGCTGATCATAATTCAATTCACGTCAAATTGTCAAAAATGACCTTGAAAGGTAAATTTAAGGAGAAAAGATAATAAAGAAGGTTACATTATATTGCTATTCGCCGTTTTCTCATTTATTTCAATTTCTAAAATAATAATCAAGACGAAAAACTTTTATTTCTTTAGATAACATTTTTGATAATATCTCGTGCCCAATTGACATTCATTTAAATCCTTTTAAATTGACATAAGTTTCATTTTAAAATTATTATTAAAAGCAATATTAAAATATCAAGGTTGGTAACACTGAGAGTTTCAATAAACATTTGAAATTTATTTTGATTTTGACAATTACTTACAAGTTAGGTTAGAGTTAAAATTTATATTTATTTTGATATGAACCTACAAATAAATACGTTCAATTTTAATTTAAAAGAGTGCTTTACTGTTTGATGTAAATATTTTACTATAAACAATCTAATTTCAGTAATTTTCAATGAGTAATGACAGGTAATGACAAATAAAATGAAAGATATTTATTTGGCACATAGGCTAAGAGTGTCAAGTCCAATTTGCATAGTTTGTTTATGAAATAATTTTACTGAAAATTTAGAATCTTTAGCAAGAAAATTTATGTATGGAATTTATACATAATACACAGGATTGACGGAAGTTATTGTGCTGGCCACATCAGATTTTTTTTACATTTTCTTTCATTTAAACAAAAATTATTTACCACGAAAATAAATTACGGTACTTGACATTTTTGTCAATAAATAAATAAAAATATCATTTTTCTTCAAACGTCATAAAAATAGCATCTTTTTTGACTTGATTTACAAGGTAGAAATAAAATAAATAAATATCCATAGAAACTATACAGAATCAACGAATAAGAAGTTGTCTCAATAAAAGAAACCTGTAATATCGCCCTAAATGTCACTATAACATGCTTGGTAACCTAAGAATAAAGTTACTAAATACGATTCATAGCTGTCAAATTTTAATATATAACCTGTGAATTGAAATATAAACAGAGTTTACTTTTGAGGAAATAACATTATTAAAGAATAGCAGACTTACAGATTACAATTACAGGGACGGTAATCAGCATATGAATACTTAGAATTAAAGTGATAAGAAAAGATTATATTGATTTGCAATGATTCGTGGATATATCTTTCAGCCATACTATTAGATTTCCATCCAATTGAACTTCAGGCGACTTACATACATTATAATCCTTCAAATTCCGACATAATTGCACACAAGGAGGATATAAAATTGCACAGATTTTATGTAAACGTCAAAACGTGAAAACACACGTGAAAAAAATCATTTCAATGTTTATAACCAAAAGGAAACAAATAAGTATCCATAGCTACAGGGCAATTGAAATCGCAAACGTGTCGCAAACGTAATTTACGTAAAATGTAACGTCAGTAGTAGATATTTTTCTTTAAATATTTACGTTTGAAGAAAAAATATAATGTGTCATTCGGAGTAAAAGTGTCTTTGTGTGCCTCGCGTGCATTTATCCGACTCGCTTCGCTCGTCGTTTAAACTACCACGCTCGTCACACAAAATCTCACTTCTACTCCTAATAACACAATATACGTACTATTCTTGTAGTTTCCGTCATAAATTATAAACATTAATTTTTACTTTATTTCTTAAAAAAAAACAAATATAAAACCTTTTACTGAGGGCCCGTATTTTCACTTGCGAATAAAGCTATTAATAAATTTAACCTTCGGATAAATATTTTTGTTGTCTTTTCACTTGCAAATAAATTGATTCGAAAGAATAACATCTGTTATTCGCTGAATACGTTATTCGCTAGTTGGGTAGCGAATAAAAAGTTTATTCGTATGTACACTACATTTCTACATAGTGGAGATTTATTAACAAAATGGATATATTGAATATTTTTAATGATTCAGATGATTGTTTGATGCTGGTAAAATATTTTAGAATTTTGATACTTTTATACAATATTCATTTACCTCGAACTGAAAGGAATATACAAAAATTATAAGGACAATTTTACAATATACATAATATTTCGTTTACTACGTATGATTACTGCAATAGATTACTTGTTAAACTACACTCTCCTGGGGCTAAAAATGCAGGAGGATATAAATGGCATTAAGGATGTCAAACAAAATTTTGACAAATACGGATTCAAAAGAAGTAAAAATATTTCATCTTTGTCTGATTAACGTGGCTACGCATAACTCCAACCTTCCCTACAGACACAAATTCACTCTGCAAGGTTACCAATTCACGAAGGTTAAAATTATTCGACAGATAGCTATTTGTTTTTGTCAAATGTGTGAAAAGATTCAATGGAAGTATACTTTGGATCACAAAAGATGACAATTCAAGGTCACTTCTTCGATGAAAGAATAAACAACACTTTATACAGTAATAGCTTAGCAACATTTCATGTTAGAAAGAGAAAGATTATTTGACGTATTTCTATGTAGTTTATGTTGTGTGATAGATATACGTAAATTGCGACATTACTTTCTAACACATTACAAATAATTATGACGTTTGTCGTAGAGTTACACATATCTAATTATCTACTGCACTGCCCTCTGTCCTAATATTTACCCAGGGGCGTTGACATTTAAATCAAATTATTATTCCATGGTTTTTGTCAAGTCTATGTTTTTGTGTTTTGCAAAAACATAGGTGAGAAGGATAAATCTTTGAGAAAGGCATTATTTAAAAAGAAACATAATTTTCAAATAAATTACACTTATTTTTTTCAGTTAAAATGTATTCATAAATATTTCATGCTGCAAGTCTATGTATACGAAATACAGTGAAGTTATCTGCAAGTAATATTATAGCACACGGTTAATAAATGACCTTGAATAGTATTCTTTCGTGAACCAAACTATATTCGTTGAATAAATATATATAAACTTTATTCGGAAGTGAAAATACGGGGCCTAAATCTAAAACATTATCATTTGCTTGGATTTTCATATATTATAGCCTCCTAAATTCATCATATATCATATCTAATTCTCTCAGTTTAGTCTCTGTCAACGCACTCTGTAATTGCTTAGTCTCCCTCCATGAAATGAATTGATTTATTCGTGGAGTGCTGACATTTTTCCACGGGCATAAAACAGGATTAGGTAATATGAATCATTAGAAACTGACATTTAGGTAAAGTTCAACCGACGGACACCTTTATCCCGACCGGGCTTGCAGCAGTTCGGCACATAAACGGGCTTTACTGCAAATAGTTTCCACTGCAATCTGCAGTTTCTAGGGAGATGTTTTCTACTACTCTAATTACCATTTCAACTTACGGCGGAATAAAAGTATTTCTATTGTCCTTTGGCTTGCAATTGCATCGCCAACGAGATATATTTTTGTCGTTTGCTTCTAAGAAGTTTTGCATTTTGTTCCAAATAGGTTCTTGCCGAGGTATAAGAATTCTATTAACCGCAGAATTCTAAATTTATTTAAGAAAAATTAGATATCATTATTTCATTTTCTACAAGTCTAACATTAGTGAGGTTCATAATCCTTATTAAATACGAGTGAACATAATACAAATTTACAGTAATTCAAATCGTCATAAAAACTTATAAAATCTTATGAAAAAAATCTGATGTGGTCAGCATATGACCTTCCGTTAATCCTGTATATTATGTGTGTACAAATACCTTAAAGTAAAACTTTTGAAAGATGTCCGATCAAGGTTATCTTCGAATTGTATTAATTCAGATTTTTGCTCCGCCCATCTGACAAATTCAGTAGTGTCCTTTATTTAGTTTTTATGAGGGTACATAAGATATTACGGTTATTTTATTATTACCTATAGTAGTATATTATGTTATTAGGAGTAGAAAGCGGTCTTTTTGTGTTGAACCCAGCTATTGCGATCGAGGCGATAGCTCCGAATAACATATACTATTTTTTCTTCAAGTGTTTCAAAGAAAACTGGGGATTTTTTAAATATTTTGTTTGAATTGTTATAATTGTAGAGTTTGCCATTTCAGCCGAAGTTAGCTGTGTACACTACAAAACACAAACGATTTAACTGTCAAATAACAATATTTAATATGGTCTGTGTTCCTGTGACGACTGCTGCCGCCAGCGGTGAACTAAGAAAGTAACATTTTTTTACTGGTACAATAATGAACAACATTTTTGTACTAGTAAGGTAATGAATATGTTCTACAGTGTGTGTAGAGTAGCATAATATGAATATTATAATACGCTTGAAGAAAAAAATATATAAGGTATTACAATAAAAGCATTCCAAATTCAAAAATAAATCAACTGGTACGTTTATTAGCAAATGTAAAACCAAATATGTGAAAAATAGGATACTGACACAATGTTAGTATCAGTGACACTGACAGAAAATAACGTTATTTGTACGGCTATAAAGCAAGGTAATGTATCTGAATTAATAAATAAACTTACGTTACAGCGAAAGCATTATCAACAACGAGCATCGTTTTAAAGTGGAATATCCTAACTTAGTCGAAACAATATGAATTTTTGAAAGACAAGCGCGTTGTATCCATCCTTATCGCACACTCTTATAGGCAAAGGAGAGAGATAAATGTATGCCAAATTGTTCATGATACAGATGACCTTCATCGGACATCTTTAAAAAAAATATTTTATATAAATTTTCTAGCAAAAGATTTACACCATAATGCAGCCATTCTGACTTTATCGTTGTAAAACAATATTTGTTCTGTCAGTCACCATAAGTGACATTACTAGACAAGGATATAGTAATTTAGCAAAGTTAAAAATCTGTTGTGGCCAGCACAATACCTGTCGCTACTTTCGTTTTTGGTCACATAAGTAGGTATAGGGCACGAGCAGTCATGTGACATTGTTGGCCTTGACAAGCAGATATGGGGGCCCGTGTCAAAATGAAAATTTGTAATTATGTACATAGATGTCAAATGTCAGAATTTTTCATTAAAAATTTCAAGATTTTTTAAATTCACGTAGTTAATTTGTCACCAGGAGTGTGTGTGGAATTTACTTGTCGAGGAAAATAAACCATATGGAAATGGAAAATCACTAAATTTAGAATGAAAAATTATGATATTTGACATCTATGTACATATTTACCAGTTATAACGGGCCCCAATATCTGCTTGTCAAGGCCAACAAAGTGAAATGACTGTTCGCGCCCTATTGTATTTAACATTTCTTGTGTACCTGCACTATACTTAATCTATTCTTTATATTTAGATGTTTAATTTTAAATTTATTCTATTAAGGAATTTTGTCCTCTTTTAATTTTTCGAAATGTTTCCAATTCATTGTCGGGATTGACAGTATTGTTGAAGGATATATGTAATATACCTATAATTTTAAATATTTAACTATTAATGCAATAAGAATTAATATAATGTATGTACTTCCCAGAAAAAATCTTCAGTAATGTCTTTGAACTTTTGGCACTGATCTTTATCTTTCAGTTACAAATATTTCAACTGGTTTCCAAGACATTATTTGGGTTGTGAGATTTATTACAATAGATTATTATATATATTATATTTCTTTATCTCTAAATCTATAAGAGATATAATTAAATATTTCTATGTATCAGAAAGAGAATTTACTCTTCTTTAGGTAATGCAAGCAAGAACAAAATTTTTCAAAAAATAATATTTAGAATATTTTTTTTAAGAATCTGCTACTTTCGGTAGTCCAATTATTACCAAAACCTTTTAAGCTCTTCCCAGTAATGCCCGATTGAGAAATACATAGTTAAACAGATATTAACTGTTATAGTTTTTGAGAAATCGTCCTTCCAACCTCCCCACACACATACACACACATACATCCAGTCACACACACACACACTCACAGACATCGTCGTAAAAATATTAAAATCGGATTGTAGAGACCTAAAATGTGCTTAATCATTAAAATCTGGATATGCGATTTTTAGCATAAATCCAATAACTCTCTTAGTGAGAGGTAAAAATGAATAGCTGGGAACAAATGCTAAACACTACTAACTATGGTTTTTCAAAAATGATTCAGCAAAACAATGAAACAACCACTTAATTTGAATGAATAGTTAAAGAATACTAAACGTGACTGATTGCTTACATTTGTTGGTTGATTTATGAAATTTAATTTTATTATTTTCTAACTATATGCATTGAACATGAAGGAAAAAACATTAATATTTATAACGTAAATTGTCAAAATATGGTATTTAACTGCGTTTTTTAAGAAAAACTGTTAAAAACTTCAATAAGAATACTTGTGGTTAATCAATTATAACCAAAATCTAATCAACTCCCCAAAAGGACATGCAGAAGAACAATACGAAAAAAATATAATTTTTGGAATTGTGGTATTGGAATTATCGAAGGAGAAATTTTCGTCATACATACGCACAAACACACAGGACATACACATCATCTTAAAGATAGGTATTCTAGGAACCCTAAAACGTGCTTTTCATTAAAAACTAACCATCGAATTTTTTGACCAAAGGCAATACCTGAATGAATCAATTTAAATTAGAAATTTCATTCCGTTCGCAGTAACTTTTTTCAAGTCTCCAATAGAATTATTCTGTTAATTTAAAAAATATCAGAAGTTCATTAAAAATAAATTCAAAAAACTAATTTAGTCTTTATACAAATTTAAACCCCCCCACTTCGTGGCCTATATAACTCGTCATTCTAATTACACAAACTTTATGCTCGCATTAAAATTTATAATATTATAACGCCCAGTTTTCCCAATATTAATCACTAGTTATTATGTTGTGGCTGTTATGGTTACTGCGTACAACATCACTCTCGCGGTTTTATTGTTCAGTCCCAAAGAGAAATGAGAATTTTAATCAAATCATAAGCTGTAAACAGTCAGCATTTCGCTTTGATAATAGTGCGTATGACAGTGAATACTGGGGGCATAAAGATATGAGTATGGCGTTCACCGCAGCTATATGGGCGTATGGGTAGTGGAAAGTCCGGGACATCTGTTCAACCCAATAACAGTTTTGTCACGTATGATGTAGAGGTCTTTGTAGGGCGCGCTTTCGATTTCTGCAATCTCCGGTCCATTTTTTATGCTGCGTTCGTATAAAATCTAAAACGGCAGCGACAAGACCGGAACCAAATTTGCTCTTTGTGAGATGCAAACAATTGTAATCTAAATTTTAAATAGGGTGGAAGTTTTATTTTCGGCTACATGAAGGGTACTTTGACATGTTTAAAGGAAAAAAATACTTTTTAAAATTGGATTATGTTCTAATGAAGAATTTCCAAATTTTTTATTTATTTATTTATATGTGTACTTAAACTATTATTTATATTGTAAGCACGTAACACTGATCTGTACACTTTCGTATCCAAATCGATACTGACCCATTCATAATAATTGCTTCCCTACCAATAATTGTAGTTTTTAATTATCGTTACATCACACCCCAAGATATTAATTATCTCTATAAAACATAGAGAAACATGTTGCTAATTGAACGTAGGGTCTTAGGTAACCATTGAGTTATCATTACATACATGGGCATAAGCACCCTTTTTTTACTCAGAGTTGGCTTTTGACATTGCTCAATTAGCCATTTCATCATAGTAAATGGATAAAAATACTTTATATTTACATTATATTCTTATTTTACAACTCTTGACTAATTCAAAAAGGTATTTCCAAATCTTGATATTTTTAATAGATAGTAGAATGCTAAGTTTTGTTAATATAAATATATTTTTTATGTCACATAAGTTTTTAGTTTGACATATAGACAAATTAATAAGACGAAAATCTGTTACAAAAGTGTAAAAAAAGCACAAAAAATAATATAAGAATTAAATTTGAGATGAAAACCATATTACTTATATCAAAACATTTGTTGCGACGTTTTAATTTTACAAGAAAATACAAAAATAATATATTGAATGGAAAAAGTATATTTTTTCAGCGAATCTACATTCAACCAAAATATTCTTCTAAATTTTGTTGCTGTAATTATTTACCTTCCGTCACCTCTAACTAGGTAAGAAAGGTATTGCCTTTGGTCAAAAAATTCAATGATGAGTTTTTAGTGAATAAGCACGTTTTAGGGTCCCTGTAATACGATTTTATTATTTTTACGATAATGTCTGTATGTATGTATGTGTGTGTGTGTGCGTGTGTGTGCGTGTGTGTGTGTGTGTGTGTGTGTGTGTGTGTGAGTGTCTGTGTGTGTGTGACGAAAGTTTCGAATCGCATAATTTCAATATCACGATTCCAAACATTATATTTTTTTCGTATTCCTCAAGTTTCAAGAGGTGATTTCGGTTATAATTGATCAACCGGAAGTACCCGCATTTGAAGATTTTGACAGTTTTTCTTGAAAAACGCTGTTAAATCATTTTTTGACACTTAATGTTACTATAAATATTAAAGAATATACTATTATCTACACGATTTAGTTGCATTTAATACTCATATTCAATGGATATAAAGTTAAAAATATATAAAGATTTTATATTTCATAAATGGTCCAGCTATGCTTATAACTATGGAAACAGCCTATATTAAGAAAATTCTAATTGATAAATGTCAGTGTCAATGAAAAGAAGAGAGAAACAGAGGAATACCAAAGATAAGATGGAAATGATGTATTGCGAAGGACTTGAGAGAAAAGGAACTGAATCAGGACAACAAGCAAAATAGAAATGAGTGGATGAAGAAATTTAAGAATAGCGACTACTTAACCAGTGGGAAAAGCTAAAGAAGAAGAAGGTGTCAGTGTCAAGTGCAATTTACATTGTTTATTTATGAAATAATTTTACTGGAAATTTATAATCTTTCTGGCCACACCAGATTTTTTTTCTATTTAAATGATACATATTAGAAAAAAATAAAATGTCCAACAACTTATGATTTTAGTTACCATCTTTTTTTCAACGCTTTCCTTCTCGCTGAAAAATATTACTGCATTGACCCAGAGCTTAAGCAGGTCACAGGGCACCGCCTCCAACGCGACAAGGTCATGTAAACAAGGGAAACAAACGACTAGCGATCGTTTGATGTCTTGTGATTTAATTATACGTAGACGCATGCCAAGGAACGCTGTACTGTTGATTCATTACAAGCTCGACAGTCAGTTTTTCGTGCGTAATAATTGCAATGCAAAGTGGGCTACGCATGCGAACCGTGGTAATTGGATTGATGTGAAAAAAAATTAATTTTTTGCTGGAACACATGATAATAGGGGACAAAATATATGTAAAAGAAAGTAAATAACTGTTTTGATAATTTTTCAAAATTGTTATTTATGTAGATAATGAACGATATTTTCAAACAATTTGTTTTTTATAAACAATTCTTGTTGTTATGCATTTTATCTTTTCTTGACACCACTTATCTAGAAGAGTATAAAATCTAGTGCGATGGCCGAGAATCGAACCCAGATCAACTGATTGAAAGGCAACTATGCTGACCATTACACCACCATCGCTTTATATAAAGTATCTATTTTATTCAAAAGCATCTTCAGATATTGTTATCTAGAATGCAAAACGAGTGCGATGGCCGGGAATCGAACCCAGATCAACTGCTTGGAAGGCAACTATGCTAACCATTACACCACCATCGCTATATAGACAGGTCTTATAGAATTTGAGAAATCGCATCTAAAACTCACACACACACACACACACACACACACACACAAACACACACACATACACACACACACACACACACACACACACACACACACACACACACACACACACACACACACACACACACACACAGACATCGTAAAAACGTTATAATCGGATTCTAGGGATTTTAAAACGTGCTTATCCACTAAAATTTGGATATGCGATTTTTACCGAGAGGTAAAAAGAACTTGGGTATTAATTATTTAAAATTATTGTATTTGAATGTATTATCAGATTGCCATGACATTTTGTTCCTACTTTGTTCGAAGAAATATCATGACATTTACTGACATCTCATTTGCTTTAAATTATTTTGAACTTGCAAAAAATTAGGAAAATATTATTTATATTTTAGACAATTCGAATTGTTCGAAATAATCAAACGTAAATAATACATCAGATAAACTACAAAATATATCCTCAAAACAAAGAAGGTACAAATGTCATGGCAAACTGATAATACATAAAACATTATAATTTTGAGAAATTAATAACTAGGTTATTTTTTAACGAAAATGCAAGTATTTGATATCGTTACAAAGTTAATTGTAAATACTCTCTAAAAATATAAGAATATATGTATACCATTCCATGAAATAGAATTCTAGATTTTTTCGTACCAAAAAGTTACACTTAACTTCGCGCGCAACTTTGTTATTAGATCTAAAATTAATAATAAACTAAATAGCTATTTGTCATTACACGTATTTCAATTATTATATTGCAATAACTTAATAAGAGTAAGTTTTGTTTTGATATTAAGAATAGAATAACAGAATTTAGAAACTTGGTCACATATAAAACTATGGTGTTTTTCAAAAGAGAAAATGAACTTTGGAAAATTGAATGGACAGAAAGAATTTTAAGTGTTTTGTAAAGAAGTTGAGGATCTATTAAATCAAAAGTTTCTTTTGTCTCTTTTCCCTTTGTATTAAAGTTTGAAACAAACAAGTGTCGGAATGGGTAACGGACTTTCGAAGCTGTCAAAGGAATAACAAACCACTATGAATTTTTTAGTACTTTTTATTTCTTTCATAATAAATTATTAATATGTTCTATTGTTTCAAACTAAAAACTGCCAGACATAAATAATATATTTTTTATGCAACTGGCTCAGTGGTCTAGGGGTATGATTTTCGCTTCGGGTGCGAGAGGTCCCGGGTTCAACTCCCGGCTGAGCCCAGTTTTAATTTAAAATATGTTTAAATATTTACAGTTTTGTGAAAATACAGTTAGATTTCAAATATATAGCGATGGTGGTGTTGCGACACTTGTGCTGATATCTAGTGATATCAGATATAGAGTCCTAGATATTAATATGGAAAAAATAGTACTTCACGTTTTGTTTTCCGATTTTGATTTTGTGACATAATTATTGAATTAAATTGATTGAATATATGTTTGTTATATCCTGTATTTGTATTTTGTGAACTAACCGCGGTATAATAAAAGAATCTGTGATAGACAGTTTAAGACGGGTAGTTTTATTTGTCTATTCTGTAACAGGTGGTGTAATGGTCAGCATAGTTGCCTTCCAGGGTTCGATTCCCGGCCATCGCACTCGTTTTATACTCCACAGCAGTGTTTCTCAAACTTTTTATTCTGAGGACCGCTTCTAAAATTAATAAGTTACGGTGGACCCCCAAACCTGTACTCGTGCAGTAACATATTGCCTTAAAAACGATATTACTTTTTACCTCTCGCTAAGAGATGCATTCATGCTAAAAATCGCATGTCCAGATTTTATTGAATAAGCACGTTTTAAGGTCCCTACAATACGATTTTAACATTTTTACGATGATGTCTGTGTGTGTGTGTGTGTGTGTGTGTGTGGATGTATGTGTGTGTGTGGTGTATGTGTGTGTGTGTATGTATGTAGGATGTTGGAAGGACAATTATTCAAAAACTATAAGACTTTAAATTTGTTTAACTATCCCACTTTCCCAATCGGACATTCATGGGAAGATCTGAAAAGGTTTTGGTAACAATTGGACAACCGAAAGTAGAAGATTCTTGAAAAAAAATCTTCTAAATAATATTTTTTGAAAAATTTTCTTGGTAATATTAAAGAAAATTAAATTCTTTATCTGATACATTTAAATGTTTTATTATATATTCTATAGATTTAGAGCTAAAAGAAATATAATATATAAAATAATCTGTTATAATAAATTTTACAGCCGAAAGAATGCCATGGAAAATAGTTGCAAATTTAAATTGTTTGTAAATGACAGATAAATGTCAGTGTCAGAAATACGAAGACAATACTGAAGACTTTTTCTGGGAAGTACATACATTATATTATTTCTTAATGTATTAATAAATACATAACATATATCCTTCAAAAATACTGTCAATCCTGGCAATGAATTGGAAACATTTCGTAAAATCAGAAGAGGACAAAATTTCTTCATAAAATGAATTTAAAATTAATCAATCTAAATATAAGAATTAGATATATGTAAATAGAATTTTTGGTGTAGAGTGTAGTATACAAGAAATGTTAAATACAATAGGGCGCGAGCAGTCATGTGATTTTGTTGGCCCTGACTAGCAGATATGGGGGCCCATGACAGAATGATAGCTAGTAATTATGTATATAGATGTCAAGTATCATAATTTCTCATTCTAAATTTAGTGATTTTCCAATTCCATGTGGTTTATTTTCCTCGACAAGTAAATTCCACACTCCTGGTGACAAATTAACTACGTGTATTTAGAAAATCTTGAAGTTTTGAATGAAAAATTGACAAGTGATACCCATGTACATAATTACTAATTATCATTCTGAAACGGGCCCCCACATCTGCTTGTTAAGGCCAACAATGTAACATGACTGTTATATACTTATGTAACCAAAAAAGTAAGTGGCGAGAGGTATTGTGCTGGCCACAACAGATTTTTTATCTCAATATATAGAAGATATAATAAAATTTTAAAAGTATCGAATAGTATTTTTCCAGATATTACTACTTCCGGTTTTCCACTTGGTACCAAAACGTATTCTGTTAGATTTAGGAATCCGTAGTCAAACAGGTATTTAGTCTTAAGCCTGTTTTACATTATCATAAATTTACATGCATTTTTACAACTTCGTATTTGATCACAAAATTTCAATGATTACACGGTAATAAATTTACAACTTCTTATGGTACCATACGATATTGTGAAAAAATCTCAAATAGGGCATGTTCTAATTTTGAAGGTCATTTGCTTCACATTTTGGTGATATTTAGGGTTTTCATTAAACAAAAGTTTACATTTCATGTGTAGTTGCAGGTAATTGGCTACTCTGTTCTATGAAACTTTTCACAAAACCAAACGTCAAGTACAAATGAATAACAATGAATAGAAAAATTTAAAAAAAATATTTGTAATTGTCGCAGTTGTTAATGCACGAAATAAGATTTTGAAGCGTAAACGAATTTGAATCAAGCCGTGGATTCAAAGGCGACAAAATAGAAGTATTCTAAATTTAGTAAAAAATGAATTGTTGCACGAAGACACTGAAAAATATAAAAATTATATTTTTGCACAACACTTATTCCACAACGTAGTTTACACACAGATGAAAATATCAGCTTTAAACATTTGAGAAGTTATTAAACCGTAGTAGTAAACCATTACCAATATATAATAATGTACTTAAGTTGGCAACAATCAAACATGTCACAAATATTTGACCGTGTAAAACGAAAAGATTTTGATCAAAATTTATTATGTAAAAATGGAAATATTTTGCATGTAAATTTAATTGTAAATATATTATTGTGTAAAACAGGCTTTATAGAATTTGAGAAATCGTGCCTCCAACAACCTAACACACATACACACACACACACATCCACACACACACACACACACACACACACACACACACACAAACACACACACACACAGGCAAAAAAAGAAAAATATATATTATCGCCACTGCTAAAAAGCCTTTTTACCTTCCGTCACCTTTAGGGAAGGAAGGTATTGTCTTTGGTCAAAAAATTCAATGATTAGTTTTTACTGAATAAGCATGTTTTAGGGTCCCTATAATACGAATTTACCATTTTTACGATGATGTCTGTATGTATGTGTGTGTCTGTGTGTGCCTGTGTGTGTGTATGTGTGTGTGTGTGTGTGTGTGTGTGTGTGTGTCTGTGTGTCTGTGTGTGTGTGACAAAAGTTCCTGATCCCATAACTTCAATACCACGATTCCAACAATTATAATTTCGTATTCCTCAAGTTTACATTCAGAAGAACAAGTGATTAGATTTTGGTTATAATTGGTGAACCGGAAGTAGCCTCATTTGAAGATTTAACAGTTAAATTTGATTTATTGATATTTAGTATTATTATAACTTAAAGAATATATTATTCTCTATACGATTTGATTACATTTTATACTTCATATTCGATAGATATAGAGTTAAAGAATTTTAAAGAAATTAAATTTTATAATTCAGCCAGCCATGCTAAACATGCAAACTGCTAATATATTCATATAATTTAAATTGACAGATGTCAGTATGAATAAAAAGTAAATTAATGTGGCAGAGATGAGGATGTTGAAGTAGATGTTGGGGAACACATGGAAAGATACGGTAATAAAATAACTCTAGAAAGATACAAGAAAGACGATTACATTGGTTTGAACATGTCATGAGGAGAAATGAAGAATTATATTTGAACAAGAATGAGTAGTTTAATAATAGGAGGTTGAAGAAGCAGAGAAAGACCAAAGATAAGATGGAAGGACTGTATTGCGGAAGACGTGAGAGAAAAAGAACCGAATGAGAACGACACGCAAAAATATCGACTCCTAACGAATGGGAAAAGCTAAAGAGGAAGAAGATGTCAGTGTCAAGTGCAATTTGAATAGTTTGTTTATGAAATAATTTTACTGGAAATTTAGAATCTTTTCCAATAAAAATTATGTATGGAATTTATACATTATACGCAGGATTGACGGAAGGTATTGTGCTGGCAACATACAATTTTTTAATTTTCGACGATAATTTTATGTTTGAACAAATATATTTATATTTATTTATTTATTTTTAACGCCTTAGTCTTTTGCCTTGATGAAGCTGTAAGTGGCAGCGAAACGTTGGCTTCAGACTAAATAAAATAATTTTTTGGTTACTTTTTCAACTAATCAACAACACAGTCGTTTATTCCATATTACATTGTTTATTACATTTATTAAACTCAATCTGAAAAGTTGTAAACTTATCTTTATTTTGTTATTTTCTTGTTTTATTCTATTTCACTTGACATAACGCCTTGAAATGCAATGACTTGCACAAAATCTTCATTCCTTTCATCGCTGCAGCAATATTCCATCATTTGCAATCCGTGTGTTCCTGCATCAAACGTGGTGAACTCATTCATATTTGCAGAGGATAATGTTGAAACGGAAATGACATGCTCTTCACCCTGCGGCAAATTGAAATTCGGTAGCTCTAGCTGTAGCTGTAGCTGTGTGAGTTGCTGTGCGATATCTCTGTTTCTACTGTATTCTCTACACTACACTGTGAGATTTGTGTAACTTTGTCCTCGTGTTAATTAAATTTCATGCGCAAACGGTAATAATATATACAACAAAATGATTCGCTATGCTTGAGGTGATAATGAGACGGATTGGTTTCAATTCAATTGTGTTAGTGGGCGGTAATTAGAAATTTTATGACATTGATAACTTCGTAAATCAACTAATTATACACCTATTGCTTGGTAGATATTACGTTCTGCTTTATGATTTAATTAATTAAAGATATACAATGAAATGGAGAGTATATATTAAAAATTAAATAAAATTATACAATTTTTTTACCTTCCGTCACCTTTAGGTAAGGAAGGTATTGTCTTTGGTCAAAAAATTCAATGATGAGTTTTTACTGAATAAGCACGTTTTAGGGTCCATATAATACGATTTTACCATTTTTACGATGATGTCTGTATGTATGTGTGTCTGTGTGTCTGTGTGTGTGTAACAAAATTTCCGGATCCAATAACTTCAATACCACGATTCCAAAAATTATAATTTTTTCGTATTCCTCAAGTTTACATCCAGAAGAACAACTGATTAGATTTTGGTTATAATTGGTCAACCGGAAATAGTCTCATTTGAAGATTTAACAGTTAAATTTGATTTATTGACATTTAACGTTATTACAACTTAAAGAATATATTATTCTCTATACGATTTGATTACAATTTATACTTCATATTTAATAGATACAGAGTTAAAGAATTTTAAAGAAATTAAATTTTGTAATTCAGCCAGCTATGCCAAACTTGGGATCTAGTAATATATTCATATAATTCAAATTGACAGATGTCAGTATCAATAAAAAGTAAATTCATGTGGCAGATATGAGGGTGTTGAAGTAGATATTGGGGAATACAGGGAAAGATACGGTAAGAAAATAACTCTAGTGTTACAAGTTTTTAGAAAGATACAAGAAAGACGATTACATTGGTTTGAACATGTCATGAGGAGAAATGAAGAATTAAAGGAACAAAAATGAATAGTTTAGTTAAAGAAACAGAGGTAGACCAAAGATAAGATGGAAGGACTGTATTGCGGAAGATTTGAGAGAAACGGAACTGAATGAGAACGTCATGCAAAAATAGCGACCCCCTAACGAATGGGAAAAGCTAAAGAAGAAGAAGGTGCGAGTATCAAGTGCAATTTGAATAGTTTGTTTATGAAATAATTTTACTGGAAATTTAGAATCTTTTGTAAGAAAAATTATGGAATTTATACATTATACACGAGAATGACGGAAGGTATTGTGCTGGCCACAACAGATTTTTTATGAATAATGGCCGATTGCATCAATATTTAAATTGGGAATTAAACAAAAATTAAATTAAAATCAAAACTTATTTATATTTATTTATAATATATGTAAGGGCCATTTTCATAATCAGACCTCAGTTTAAAAGAAGAATTAATATCATAATTATCATTTCCTTCGAACAAAGTAATCAGCAATTATGAAATGAGTTTGTTCTTTATACTATTTTTTTTCTATTTTGCGTCATGTATGTCACTTTTATCTCTCGCTAAAAGAGGTTTTGGAATCATGCTAAAAATCGCATATCCAGATTTTAATAAATAATTACGTTTTAAAGTCCCTACAATCCGACTAATATTTTTACGATGATGTCTGTGTGTGTCTTATCTGTGTGTGTGTGTATGTATGTGTGTGCGTGTGTGTGTGTGTATGTGTGTGTGTGTATGGATGTTGGAAGGACGATTTCTCAAAAACTATAATACTTAATATATGTTTAACTACGTATTTCTCAATCGGACATTACTGGGAAGAGCTGAAAAGGTTTCGGTAATAATTGGACAATCGGAAGTAGCAGATTTTTAAAAAAATCTTCTAAATATTATTTTTTGAAAAATTTTATTCTTTCTAGTATTAAAGAAGAGTAAATTCTCTATCTGATACATATAAATATTTCATTATATCTTTTATAGATTTAGAGATAAAGAAATACAAGGTCTATAATAACCTGATGTTCTGTTTTAATAAATCTCACAGCCCAAATAATGTCATGAAAACCAATTGAAAAATTAAAATGTTTGTAACTGACATATAAATTTCGGTGTCAAAAATTTAAAGACATTACTGAAGATTTTTTCTTGGAAGTATTTAAAACTATAGGTATATTACATATACCCTTCAAAAATACTGTATATCCCAACAATGAATTGGAAACATCTCGAAAAATTAGATGAGTAGGACAAAATTTCTACATAGAATGAATTTAAAATTAAAAATCTAAATATAAATAATAAATGTAAGTAAATTTTTTGGGGTAGATTATAGGAATATAAGAAATGTTAAATACAATAGGGCGCGAGCAGTCATGTCTTTTTGTTGGCCTAGACAAGCATATATAGGATAGGGGCCCATGTCAGGATGATAGCTAGTAATTATGTACAAAGATGTTAAATATCATAAGTTTTCATTTTAAATTTCATGATTTTCCAATTCCATGTGGATTATTTTCCTCGACAAGTAAATGCCATACTCCTGGTAACAAATTAACTACTTAAACTTAGAAAATCTTGAAATTTTTAATGAAAAATTCTAACATTTGACATCGATGTACATAATTACTACTTGTAATTCTGACACGGGCCCCCATATCTGCTTTTCAAGGCCAACAATATCACATGACTGCTATCGCCTTGTTATGTAACCAAAAATGGCAGTGGCGAGAGGTATTGTGCTGGCCACAATAGATTTTCTTCGCTTGTAATACAAAATGACCTCTTTCTCCGAAACAATTAATTTTTGAAAATATTGTATAAAACATTTCGACTTATTTTAACTTCTTCTCTATGTCTAATAAATGTGTTACACTTGTGTTTTAAAACCCTGTATATTTATTAAATCATAATAATTTAAAGATTTTGTAGAAATTTGTTACTAGCATATTAAAACTAACCACATCAGATTTTTTACGTTCTAATTAAATGATATGTTGTACAAATTTCTTGTATACTAGTTCACTCGTATTAATACGAAACTTTGTATCTGGTTTACCGGCCTATAAAAAGCCCACAAATCACGAGTTTAGGCCAACAAACTTCTTCTCATAATCTTGGTTCTAATCCCGCCATCCAACTTTCCCATCCTCCGGCTACTTCGGGAACTGCGGGTGAATCACAGCCTGCCGAGATGATCTGCAGCCGTGCAGGACGAACAGCTGAACATCGCCGCGTCCTGCTAAATTACGTCACGTACCACAACTGCCCCAAGCAGAAATGAGCTCAGGCTAAACTCTTGGATAGGATAACGGATAAAGGAAAGGGATAATTTTGTTGATTTATAATAATGAGTGAAACCAAAAGCTTTAGAAAGTTCGGATAATCGAAGGAGAAGATAATAATGAGCAATTAAGAGAGGGAAGTTCATATTACTTGTAAAAGTTCAATAAAACAAAGGAAATGCCATTTTTAATACGTGTTATGTACTGCACGAACATCTTAAAGTGCGAGTATAATTTACAATCTTGTTTTTTCTATTTCATATCTGTAACAAAGCTATTAATGCACCTAAAAGAGTTCATTAATAGCTCATTCCAGTGCTATATTAGATTAGTATAATTTATTTTTTTAAGGTAGGTGGCTATGAATGTGAAAAAAATATCAAATGTCAGATCTCAGTGAATAAACGAACATAAACGATTGTTATAAATTTTATTTTTATATAATTTTTATTTAAAAATAAGAATAGGAAGAAGAGATGAAATATTGCAATAAAATTACTTACCGTTACTTTTAGGTAAGGAAGGTATTATCTTTATTCAAAAAATTAAATGTTTTTAATGAATAAGCACGTTTTAGGGTCCATATAATACGATTTTACCATTTTTACGATGATGTCTGCATGTATGTATGTCTGTGTGTGTGTGTGTGTATGTGTGTTTGTGTATGTGTGTGTGTATGTGTGTGTGTATGTGTGTGTGTATGTGGGTGTGTGTGTGTGTGGGTGTGTGTGTGTGTTTGTGTGTATGTCTGTGAGTGTGTGACGAAAGTTTCGGATCGCATAACTTTAATGCCACGATTTCAAAATTTATATATTTTTCGTATTCCTCATGTTTACATCTAGAAGAAGAGGTGTTTGATTTTGGTTATAATTGGTCAACCGGAAGTACCCTCATATGAAGATTTTAACAGTTTTTCTTGAAAAACGCAGTTAAATATCATTTATTGACATTTAACGTTATTATAACTTAAAGAATATATTATTCTCTATACGATTTATATTAGAATTATAAAGATATTATTTTTCATAATTCAGCAAGCTATGCTAATCATGGAATCTGCTAATATATTCAGATAATTCAAATTGACAGATGTCAGTATAAATAAAAAGTAAATGAATTTGGCAGAGATGAGGATGTTTGAGATAGATGTTAGGAAAGACACGGAAAGATACGGTAAGGAATGAAAGAATAAGAGAAATAACTCTAGTGTAAGAAGTTTGTAGATAGATACAAGACAGACAATTACATTTGTTTGAACATGTCATGAGGAGAGATGAAGAATATATTGGAAGAAGAATAAATAGCTTAGTAATAGAAGGTTAAAGAAATAGAGGAAGACCAAAGACAAGATGGAAGAACTGTATTGCGATTTGAGAGGAGAGAAAAGGAACTGAATGAGAACGACACGCAAAACAAAAATAAGTGGAAGAAGGAAATAAAAAATAGGCACCCTAATGAATGAGAAATGTTAAAGAAGAAAAAGAAGATGTCAGTGTCAAGTGCAATTTGCATAGTTTGTTTATGAAATAATTTTACTGGAAATTTAGAATCTTTTGCAAGGGAATTTATGTATGGAATTTATACATAATACACAGGATTGACGGAACGTATTGTGCTGGCCACATCATATTTTTTAGGATGCAGTGATCCAAAGACAAATATTATGCTTATTAACTATTAATAATATTCCTTGTCCTTAAAATACAGATTATGTACTGCTTGATCACCAGAAATAATAAATTGCAACTAAAAGTGATATTAAAACGTCATAAACTTCCTTCTGCTTCACATATTAGAGCTAGTAACTCTTTATAAGTATCTATGATCTACGACCACAAACTTCATATAAATCAAGTTCGCAACTATGCCATTGAACATCATAGTTCAATCACTACCTCTTTCACCTTACAAAAACTACTTCTCGCTAACTATGCCGCTCCATCATGGATGATTTATGTGGTCTATGGCGTGGATGACTCTAGAATGCGGCAATCGTGTCGTTTAATCCTTCTCCGGGCACTACCGGAGTTCCTGCCTTCATCCCGGAGTTCCTGTACTGCGACACAGTTCATCGCTGCACCATTTATCTTAATAAAGAACGCGCCAATACACTTTCATAATGAGATATGCTCGAGGGGAAGGTCAAGGCTAGGATGGCTTCATTGTACATTTAAAAATTTAAAGCGAAGAAAATAGTGAGAAGATAAAGTTATTATAGTAAAAGAAGTGTATAATAAGAATGCATCATCATAGTTTATTACATCATGACAAGCTATATTTAGCATATTTTGGTATTAAAATATTTTTACCAGAGACATCTTTCAAAGCTGTTGCATACTCATGAAATGAGTAAGACTTACTTTTTCCGTTGCTCGTTTTATTAATGCGTATAGAAAATAGTTATTTAATTATCATACGTGCCTAAAGTCATATTAATTCGGCCAGCACAATATTTTATCTTAACACGTTCGCTGCGTATAAATTCACACGTCGCAGCCGTAATGCGGTAATGAGTTTTGGTGCAATTCTAGTTTTTTTTTCTCAATTAGTTAATATTGTGTGTATGTAGAAGTCTTTACTCTTATTTTTCAATATTTTTCTTTCGCCTACGGTGCGTCGGCAGCATTGTGGACATCTTTTGTTCGGCAGTGCTAACGACGCACCTATACGTCCAGCCTCTTGAATTCTGAAATCAACATATTGTTAGGCAATTCATGTTTATTTGCTTGATGTTTTATCTTTTATTTATGTAATAGCCATTATTTTAGCCCTTTTGAGTTGTTCAGGTTGGTCGTTGTCTCCATGACGCAAAAAAAAAAACACCGTAAACTAACCCCACAAATCACTTTTCTGTAGTCGTCTGACAATGCAGACCAACGCACAGTGTTCTCTTTACAAAACTGACGAAACGATGGCGGTTGAAATAATATAGAGTACTGGACGCAACTGTTGCGGCGTGCGTAATGGTTCAACAACATACAGGACGCAACCTGTGCGTCGTACGCAACGAAAGTGTTAATGACATTTCATTTTATTACAAAAAACTCAATAAATATTTTATTATTACAAAAATTATATTATAACCGTGAAATATACAATTTCAGTTTAAATTAACAACAAAAAATAGTTTCGATAACAATTATGTTCTAATAGTATATTATTACATGAGGGATTATGTAATTACTACAACACGTTTGGAATGACATAATCCACACTGGCAAACCGTAGTCATAGTCATCGCCTTTGGCTCGGGTCACAAACTTTTTGTTCGTGTGGAATATGGGCCATTCCATTACTTGTTGTAGAATATACTATTTTGAGATTATATACCACACGGTACAAATATATCATCATTGCTGATATCTGTGTAAACTGACAGTATTGAGTAATATGTCGTGATATATAAAATAAGCAAGTTGATAAAGGCAATATAGGTCGCGTAAGCTTGTTTTGGGACACCTACATTTTCATAAAATATTCCAAGTTTGATATTAGTGGCATGTAACTAACATAATATAGGCAGAATTCAATAGAGAGTATGTGACGGGATGAAATTCTTCGTTATTCACGTCATGCGAATAATCCCATCTGCTTTCATGCAGGGCATTGTGTAAGAAGTTTGCAAGTTGTAGGCAAAGGCAGGTCGCTCATAATCAGCCACTAATTGGGAACTTTTCCCAGCTGTTCATTATAAATGATGTACGAAGCGTTAGTAGATGATCACGCCAGTCTTTCAAGGCTTCACTCGCCTCATTGTTTTCGCGGCAAATTCAATTAAATATACACACCATACCCGCACAAGATTAAGATGATGCCGAGAAATTTCCTCATACAGAAAACAGGGTGATTTATTAAGAAAATGGTAATTTTCAAGAGAATACATTTCAAAGGAAGGAATAGATGGAAAGGAAGCATATTTGAATGGTAATGGATTTATTGTGTATGAATGTTAGTCTCACTAAACCAAATCATAACTGAATTTCTTATGAAAGCAGTTTATATTTCGTCATTTTGGAACTTTAGCAACAGCTAGATTTATTGTAACGTATGCTCTAAAAGTTTTAGTACAAATTTCAACAATATTTTTCTTTCGCGAAGAGAGATTCATGCTAAAATTCACATATCCAGATTTTAATGAATTACATTTTAACATTTTTACGATGATGTCTGTGGATGATTTCTCAAAAACTATAATACTGTAACGTTTTATTTATATGGGTGAAGTGTAAACATAAGAGAGATATTATTAGTTAAAATATTCGTGGTGCCGGACTTACGCCAAACACTCTGTATACCCGGCGACTTTTGTTCCAGAAACGACTAGAATATTCGCGAGATAAAAACATCGTGCACAATAGATCACGCCACCGCAATAATTAAACAAGTCCGAACAAGTCTGTTCCGCGCGGGGATTCGGGTGCGACACGGCGGCGCCGGTCATGGCGCGGCGGCGGCGAGGGCTACGGCGCGGCGATGGCGGCGACGTTATAATACATAATATCTGTTTAACTACATATTTCTCAATCGGACATTACTGGGAAGAGCTGAAAAGGTTTCGGTAATAATTGGACAACCGGAAGTAGCAAATTCTTAAAAAAAAAATTCTAAATATTATTTTTTGAAAATGTTTGTTCTTGCTAGTATTAAAGAAGAGTAAATTCTCTATCTAATACATACAAATATTTCATTATATCTTTTATAGATTTAGAGGTAGAGGAATATGTTATATAATATTCTGTTGTAATACATCTCATAGCCCAAATAATTTCATGAAAATCAATTGAAAAATTAAAATGCGTCAACGAAATGATGTAATTGTTGTTCTTTCAATATCCTCCAAATTGTCATTCGTGACACTCCGTGTTATGATGCTATTCTTCGAGTACTAGACCCTGGCGCTCAGCATCCTCTTCAATATTATCTATGTGATCAGGGCGTTTTCTACCACGATCTTGAACAACAGGCTTAAAGGACTCATGATCTCGGAGATTTATTTCTTTATTTATACAAGTACAAAAATAAATTTGATGGGCTTTGGCAGCGTTTCTCTGAGCTTCAGCATAGGTCAGCACAATGTCTGTATATTTGCTCTCCGTAAAGGCAGGCATATTTTACTGATTATAACTTTTATAATAATTATTAAAAATAAACACTTGATGTGACCAACACATTACCTCCCGCCATTTAATTTTTATTAATTTAAATACATACCTATGAGGTCTCGTGGCCGCGTGCCTGAGTGTCTGGTCGCGAATCTGGGAAACCGGATTCAATGCCAAATATTTTGAATTTAAATGTGCCCGTGAGGTGAGGCTTGATAAACGCCCGCACGATATAAATAATGTCATATTATCGAAACCTGTGTACAAAACAGATTAGCACACCCAACATTGGGTAATATGCCGTGATGATATTTATTTATTTTTTATTTAAATACATACTTGCATATTTACTAATGGTATAGATTATGTATATTAAGTTCCTTACAATATAACTATTGTTCTATTTACAATTTTCTTTTTAAAACGTTACTATTATTAATTTGAAATGTTTTTTTTTTGACAGTACCATTTATCATGTAAAATAATCTTTAATAATTATAAAACAAATTGGGAAAAAATAATATTTAAAGGTATTTTTTGGAGAAAAACAATTTTTAGCTTCAAGTAAAGTGCCATTTCCGGTTATCCGATTGACACCAAAATCTAATGGTTTCTTTTCATATTAGAATAAGGTAGAAATACATGGATTCAAAATTTTCCGAACAGTAGTATTTGATTTAGAGTGTCCAAAAATCCACCCTCACACACATACATATATACACACACACAAACAAAAAAAAAACATAAATACACAGCCAGAAACATCATCGTAAAAATGTTAAAATCAGATTGTAGGGACCTTAAAACGTGGTCATTTACCAAAATCTCGATATGCGATTTTTAGCACGATCCTATACCTCCCTTACCAAGGGTAACGGGTGGTAAAATGCTCGTTATTAGCAAATCCCGTAATATTAAAGTATAATTACTTTTCACTAAGGTGAAACCGCCTAGGTTCTTATTTCCCGAGTCAGTCCAAAGGTCAGTCCGTCCCTGCTTTCCATACTGTTCGCATTGTGTAAGTACCAACTTTTCATATCGGAGTATAAAAAATAAATTGTATATTAAATAATGTCATCTCTTCCGGAGTTACCTACCTTATTTGTATTTTCTAATAACCCTGATTTGTGGAGGCTCCTAATTTGTGGAGGCCCTTATTTGGTTGCCCCTGTCTCCCTATTTTGAGCACCGTTCATCTTTTACATTATTAAAGCTTCTGCAAATTATGGCATATTTTGTTTAATTTAATCAAACTTGTATATCTGTATATAAAAAAGTTAGCAATAGTGAGCAAGATGAAACATTCTCTTTACAAGTTTCTCGTCACTGCAGTTCGTACACTTTTCAAATTAAGCGAAATATAACGCTCAAATTAGATTCGCAATTTACTTCATAAAGTTTTTGCTGAAACTTTTAGTTCCAAGAACTGCATAATTCTATTTAGTTATAAGCAAATCATGGATTAAAGTACTACGTACTAAGAACACCATAAATACGGAAATCTCAGTCATACAACATACAAAATCGACGTTCGGTGTACATTTATAACTTTTTAATTTTGTTCTCTAATTTGAGAATGTATATATACAGGTGTTAATTTAAAAACTGCCCATAGGCGAAATCAGTTTTTCCTTGCGCAAAAGATTCTAAATTATTTTAGACAAAAATACTTCACGTTTGTTAATCAAGAAAATTGAATTCAATATTTAATACAAGTTACTTTTTATGTCCCACTACCCTTGGATAGGGAGATATAGGGATCGTGCTAAAAATCGCATATCGAGATTTTGGTAAATGACCACGTTTTAAGGTTCCTAGAATCATCTTTACTCTCTATTTTAAATACTATCATTCAGAAAATTTTGAAACTATGCATTCTTGCTTTATTCTAATATACAGGTGTAACACCAAAACCAACCACCGCCATTATTTTCTTTATTATTGTAGTTACAAAAAAAAACTATAGATCAAAGTTGTAAGAGACCATTTAAGAAGAAAATATCTTTTTAACACGTTTACTGCCGTAAGGAATTTTAACTTATTTTCCTCTAGGCCGACCATTTAAATATGCAATTTTGTCCCACAGGCCGTTGATGTCAAAACACAGACAATACAATGTAAATGAAGAAAATGTTCACAATTTTTCAAAAAAGTGTTTCTCAAATCCAAAATTGTATTATTTTTATCTCGGTCCTATAGACCGAGTCGGCGTATGTGATTTAACAACAAGTCTATTTCTGTTGAATGTGTGTCGTTTGTAGTTCTGTATTATGTGACTGCTTGGAGTAACATACAATTATAAATAAATACATTTTTGGTATTTATTTTTTATTGTGCATTTTTCAAATAAACAAAATGTACCTTTTCACACTGATATTTTTTAAATTAGTCCCAGGCGCCGCTCGGTCTATGCCAAAGACTGCAGACGGCAAAGTGTTTGTCACCGCCACATCGGTCTGTAGCAGTAATAACACTCGTAATCGGATAGACCTACGGCGAGATAGACGACAAAAATCCATCCGGTCTATAAGACCGAGGCGGCGCTGTGGACAAATAAATTCTCGGTCTATAAGACCGAGACGGCGTGATGGACAAGTTTATTCTCGGTCTATAAGACCGAGACGGCAGTTAACGTGTTAAACCGGTGGTTCTCAATTTGCAACACAAAGTTATATTTTTTCAAATGGGATTATACATATTTTCTATATCTATTCGATAGCGTATTTTGTTCGGAATTCAACCATGTATTAGTTTTATATCCTTACATAATAAAAATATTGAAAATAATGCGATTAAAATATAAGTAAATTTGATTTTTCTAAGGCTATGTATGAAAAATAAAAATTACTATTTGTCAATTTAAATTATTTAGGACAGAAATCAAATAGAACACTGTTTAAAACGTTTTTAACAAATATTTGTTTCATTTTAATTTAATAATAATTATAAACAAAATTTATTTAAAGTTCAATTGAATTTTTCTCAATATTTTTGTTATGTAATATTAATAATATTATGATTATTATTGTTATTTATGTATGGTTATGTTTATGTTATTCATTTGTTTTAAACAATGTGTTGTTTTTCATTTGACCAATTATTTTCACTAATTTAGATAATAAATGATATTATTAATTACTCATCTGGTCAATGTTTGCACATACCTGTATAAATAATTAGAAATAAGCATATAATTACATATTTCACCAATACGATAATGTCAACTCAGTTGTATATTCAATTAATTGTAAATATTATATTATAAATATATATTAATAAATAAATATGAAATATACAATGTATTGCATATTCTTAATTATGTTAATTACGTATGCGAAAATATTGTTTCGCAAATTCAGTTCGTATGAATTAATAATATTTTAACACGCAAAACCAAAATTTACACTATTGTAGAACGAAAAGCATTAATCAAATAATATGCATTTGTTTTTCGCGTCATTACGAAATTGAAATAAGTTGAGAAATTTAACAAAACAATTATTATTTTGAATGCAAATTTTCGCTGAATGTTAAAAATAATGTATTAGTAACCGAGGTAGAAAATGTTTCATTACTGTCGAGGGCAAGATAGCAACGTAATGAAATTTCTCAGTTTGTATACTATTTTATTCACAATTGGAAATTAATAATAACAAATTGATTTTTAAATAATAATCTAACATAAATAAACGAATGGTTTGAGGACTTTGAGTTTTTACATTCGTCACGCATGAACTGTCATTTTGATTTCTAACCTTAATTTTTTATTTCTTCACATTTATCTACATTTATTTACAATTTCATTCATTTCTTTACATACAGGTGTTTAAAAAATAGAGGTCACGGATTTAACAATAAAACAGTTAATATAAACATATATCCGTGTAATATGCCGCGATGATAATATTTATTTATTTATTTATTTACTCTATATGACAGTGTTACTAAGTAACAGGGCAAAATATTTAATGATTCTGTCAGTTGAGTTATTATTACCTCCAGCTACCCTTGGTAAGGGAGGTATAGGGATCGAGCTAAAAATCGCATATCGAGATTTTGGTAAATGACCATATTTTAAGTTCCTTAGAATCCAATTTTAACATTTTCATGATGATGTCTGTGTGTATGTGTGAGTGTGTATATATGTGTGTGTGCTTATGTGTGTGTGTTTATGTTTGTATGTATATGTGTGTATGTGTGTGTGTTTGTGGATCCTCTTTACGCTCTAACTCAAATATTATTGTTCAGAAAATTTCAAAATCCAAACAGATCCTTATTTATATAGTTGTGCTCGGTTGCAGAAAAATTCATCAACGCTTTTTTACCTCCCGCTACCCTTGGTAAGGGAGGTATGGGGATCTTGCTAAAAATCGCATATCGATATTTTGGTAAATGACCACGTTTTAAGGTCCCTATAATCCAATTTTAACATTTTCGCGATGATGTCTGTGCGTATGTATGTGTGTTTGTGTGTGTGTGGATTTTCTGGGCACTCCAACTCAAATACTATCATTCAGAAAATTTTGAAACCTTGTATTTCTACCTTACTCTTATATGGAAAGATACCATTAGATTTTGGAGTAAATCAGATAACCGGAAATGACACTATACTGGAAACTCAAAATAGTTTTCTTCGGAAAATAATAATAATATTTTGTCGGCTTTCCAACTCAATTTGAGTTATAGCCATCAAATATTTTTTATTTATTTATTACATATTTACAATTGTTACATTTTACATAAAGTATTTGAACACACTTACAAACACCCGAGTCCTTGGTGGGAATCGAACCCACAACCTCAGGGTCCGAGTGGTGAAAGTCGCTTCGAGTGCTGCTCGGCATTGCCTCAACACGCTCGACCACCGAGGCGGCTTTTTTCGAGATTTTTGTTATATAAAAATTAAAGATGATTGAATTTTCTACAGGTTTGCATTAATACTTTTTCTGTATATTTTATGGGTAAATTTATAAAACGCGTTAAACACAACTCCATGGTTACACAGTTCAGTTCTCAAATGCATGTAACTGACAGATATATGGCACTGTCAACAAACTAATCATTTCAATTATAATAGTAACTTTTTAAAAAGAAAATAGTAAATAGAACAATAATTATATGGAAAAGAACTTAATACGGTTACTAGTATAAGTAAATATGTAGGAATATAGGTAAGTATATAAATAAATAAAATAAATATATCGTCACGGCATATTACCCAATGCTGGGTGTGCCAATCTGCTTTATACACAGATTTCGGTAACGATGATGACAGATTTGTATCGAGCGTGTGTTTACTGGGCGTGGAGAGTGCAACACAGGGGTCATTTTTGTGCCATTTAAAATTCGAAATATTTAGTGTCAGTCAGGATCGAACCTGGTATTTAAATTTAATTTCATTTTGAATATTTACATGAATAAAAATTAAATTAAACGGAAGGTATTGTGTTGGCCACATCATTTTTTTTTATATTATAATTTGACTCGTCAAAATGGTAAGGTGCCCAATAATCAGAAAAAAAGTTATTAGACAAATATGATTGAACTTTTCACTCTGTTATATTCTTTTTTGAAATTTTATTTATATGAATTAACTATTTTCGTTAATTCCATATTTCATTTTACTTTACTATTTTTGTAGTGTTTTTCGAAAGAATGAAACGACTTTTCTCGTTTATTACTGATAGAAAATTTTGTTTTACGATGATCGCATATAAGGCTACCTATATAAGCTGTAACTTACGGTACTCGTGGGTAATTGTAGTTTTTATTATCTGACATTTAATAGTGATAAAAGTGGCTCATATAAACATGTTATACACCTTTAATACTTCACGTGATCATCCTATTTATTTCGAGGTAGCTGTGAAATTGCACCAAGTACGTGACAACGTAACACAAAAATTATTACTACTACCGAACAAAGGACAATCGTGGTATATATTGGACACAATTAAAAAACGTATTATTTCATACTAATTTATGTTTCTATATTGTTATTTCTACCATCGGTTAAGCGTAAACGGGTTAATTTTAGATCATAAGATGGGCATGTATTTTTCAATTTTTTTATTAACTTAAATAAATTTTAAAAATCTGTTGTGGCCAGCACAATACCTCTCGCCAATTCCTTTTTTTGGTTACATAAGTATAGGGCGCGAACGGTAATGTTACATTTTTGGGCTTGACAAGCAAATGTGTGGGCCCGTTTCAGAATGATAATTAGTAATTATGTACATAGATGTCAAATGTTAGAATTTTTCATTAAAAATTTCAAGATTTTCTAAATTTACGTAGTTAATTTATCACCAGTAGTTTAAAGTTTACTTGTATGCCTTAGATATTTAACATTTAATTCTGCTCCACATGGAATTGGAAAATCACTAAATTTAGAATGAGAAATTATGATATTTGACATCTATATACATAATTACTAGCTATCATTCTGACATGGGCCCCCATATCTGCTTGTCAAGGCCAACAAAATCATATGACTGCTCGCTCCCTATTGTATTTAACATTTCTTGTATACCTACACTCTACACCAAAAATTCTACTTACGCATATATCTATTCCATATATATTTAGATTGTTTAATTTTAAATTCATTTTTGATGAAGAAATTTTGTCCTCTTCTAATTTTTCGAAATGTTTCCAATTCTATTAATACATTAAGAAATAATATAATGTATGTACTTCCCAGAAAAAGTCTTCAGTAATGTCTTCGGATTTCTGACACTGACATTATCTGTCAGTTACAAACAAATTAAATTTTCAACTATTTTCCATGGCCATTCTTTTGGCTGTAAAATTTATTATAACAGATTATTTTACATACTATATTTCTTCTATCTCTAAATCTATAGAATATATTGTAAAATATTTAAATGTATCAGAAAGAGAATTTATTTTTCTTTAATATTATCAAGAAAAAATTTCAAAAAATATTATTTAAAAGATTTTTTTTCAAGAATCTTCTACTTCCGGTTGTCCAATTGTTACCAAAACCTTTTCAGATCTTCCCATGAATGTCCGATTGGGAAATACGTAGTTAAAAAAAATTAAAGTCTTATAGTTTTTGAGTAACCGTCCTTCCAACATCCCACACACACACACACATACACACACACATCCACACACACACACACAGACATCATCGTAAAAATAATAAAATCGGATTGTAGGGACCTTAAAACGTGCTTATTCAATAAAATCTGGATATGCGATTTTTAGCATGAATGCAATACCTCTCTTAGCGAGAGGTAAAAAGTAGGTACCTTAGTTAATATTTCTTTATCTTTGTAAACATTTGTTTACAAGTTTACTTTCCTTACCTTTGCGTTTGCGAAATCTCATGTAACATTGTCGTAATCCAGTGACTTTGAATTTAATAATTAGAAATATATAAAATTCCAAACTCATACTAATTTGGCCAGTTTACATTTTCAACAAACAAATTATAAAACTATGGAAATATTGGGTCATATCGTCTTTATGAATAATTGTGGGTAATTTCTCGACTGTGATATGAGTTAAGTGTTAAAAATTACTTGAAAATTCAGTCAAACAGCATTTATTCTTACTATATTAACGTTTCGGTGGTAATACATACAAAATAGCATGTACATTATCACACTTACAGTAAGATTTTACAAATTATTACAATTCATGTACACAAATACAATCGTACAAAACATTCAGTTAATTTCTTAAACATCGTACAAAAAAATCAGAGAGCATACACTCATCCATTTGCTGTAAGAAAAGAGATTCGGTTGTCGTTTCTTTCCCAGCATAGTAAAACGTCAAACTATACTTTTACGTTAAAAGAATTTTTCTGTAATATTGGTAAGTTTACTATTTCTTGTTGTATAACAATAATAACAATTAATATTTAAAAGTATAGCTATATACATATACCCATCAGAAAACTTCCTCGAAAAATAAATTTAATATTATAAAAATAATCTAAACATAAAGAAAAGACATGAGAAATATATAAGGCGTGAGCAGTCATGTGACTTTGTTGGACTTGACAAGCAAATATGGGGGCCCAAGTTAGAATGATAGCTAGTAATTATGTACATAAATGTCAAATGTTAATTTTTCATTCCAAATTTCATGATATTCTAATTCCATGTGATTTACTTTCCTTGACAAGTAAATTCCACATTCTTGGTGACAAATCAACCACGTGAAAAATTATGACATTTGACATTTATGTAAGTAATTATTAACTATCATTTCGACAAGGCCTCCATATCTGCTTGTCTAGGCCAAGTATGATCAACTAACTACGTAAATTTAGTAAATCTTGAAATTTTTAATGAAAAATTCTGACATTTGACATCTATGTACATAATTACTGTCATTCTGACACGGGCCCCCATATCTGCTTGTCAAGGCTAACAATATCACATGACTGCTCGCGCCCTATACTTATGTAACCAAAAACAGCAGTGGCGAGAGATATTGTGCTGGCCACAACAGATTTTTATAACAGTAGTTGTAACCACGCAGCTGCAACCGCGACTTCTACCGCAAATGTGGCGTCGGACTAACATCGCTGTTTGTTAGATGCGTGCGGTGCAACCATCGTCTTAACAGCGCAGGCGCGGCGCCTGTTCGTTTTGACGCCTGGTGCTCCTGCACCGCCCGCGCCACCCTTCCTGCGCTACTGGTTCCGGGTCTCTGGCATGGTCGACATATTGAGTAATTCGTACTTATTTTAAACAATATACATAAATATATAAGTAAATCTAAGTTATTTAGTTCTTATACAAAAAAACAAATTTGCATTGTTCAAAAACATTTGGCAAAAGAATATATACTTTATGAAACTAATATTTATCCAACTGCTATAATACTCCATAGTTGATAATGTGTAGGATAGGCTCGATTCCCAATCCAGTCCATCGATCGATTTTCCATTTTTCACGCAAGTAAACCCGAGGGAGAAAGTGATAATTTCCGGCATCGTTATCGTCGTAAATTAAAATATCAAACCAACGGCGTCAGATGAATATTAAGATAGGCACCCTGTCACGTAGCCGTTCACTCGGAAAAATTAATTATTTCCTGCCGATAGCCATCTAACCATAGACGATTTCAGAGTCAGCGTCCAACTCGGAGTCAAATTACGATTCGCTAATCATTTCGGTGATTCCAGAGAGCTTCCGTTGGTGCCGATCAGATTTTTTTGTATTTTGTAATTTACGAGATTTCAGATATCAACACATTAGATGAGTCATCATGAATTACACTGATCAAGAAGAAAAACGTTGTGACTGGAGATTTTCTTCTCGTTAAATTCAGGAACATCTCTAGTGGGAACAGGAATAGGTTTTAAAGGATAAGTTATTTCTTACTGCGAAATAAATTCTGATTTGTGAAAAACGCAATACGGTTGCTCACCTTGAAATGTGTACAAAACGCCAGCAGAGAAATTATGATTTTATTGCCTAATACCTGTTAATAAAATTAAGAAACCCTGACGACAGCGATGGAAATAAATTAATCAAAAAAATAACATTATTACACTGCAAAAAATGGAAATTCTAGGCCTAAGCTAAATTAAAAGACTCGGCAGTGATTCCGCTAATTTTTTTGTCTTGTGAAACAAAATAGTATACATATGCATCACTGACAAGAAATGCATAATTTTTGTCTAGAGGCACAAAGGAATGACATGTATTAAAATTGCTTCAGGTGAATCCTAGACAAAATACATGGTTTTACAGTGGTTTTCAGTAATTCTTTTTATTAAAAAGGGTACTTTAGCTGATTGGCAGAGCGCACCACAAGGGGCCGGAAGAAGTTTCTATACACTCAAACAAGGCATCGAGATGTAATGATTGCAAAGGTAACTTCTAATTTTCGTAATTTGGATAAAATATGTATATTTTACATGTATGATAAATTATAAAAGACATTGTATTTGTATTAGTTTTGCTTTAGCTTTACGAGAGGAGAGACGAACCATTATGCTAAATTAGCATAAATAAGAGAATAACGTTGAGAGTGAAACGATAGAGATTGGGTGTTGGTTCGTCGTTCAGGAAAGATGTGTGGAGGCTAAAATTTGAAACATTATGAAGTAATTTCTTGTGATATCATTTAACCAAATAGTTGTTGTTTCCGAGATAATTAAACCAAGTTAAGGTATGTAATTTTTTTAAAATTTATATTTTTATGATTTTTGGATTGCACTCACTGTAATTTGTCATTCTAATATGCTGTTGTAAATTGCAATTTTATTTGGCTATTCAAAATTTAATATCTATTAATTTATGTTTTGTGGTTATAATTTTATTTTGTATTTATATTTATCTGTAACTTTATCGTTGTAAATATATTTTGTTAAACTTTTAAAAATTATTTATTAAATTTTATATACACCTTTTTAAACTCAAACCCGCTCGGACATATTTGAGTATACAAGCTAAAGAGATAGTATTAAAAGTTCATATTATTACAATCGGTGATGAGCGTTGAGATTTATTAAAATTGGTAACATCGGTGGAATAATATAAAATTGCTTTTATGACAGAGGAAAAAACAATATTTTCTCGAAGTGTATATTTATATACCTAATTTTATCACCACATTAAAATCCCTAAACGATTCTATATTTCCAGTAAAATTATTACACAAAGATATGTAAATTTTATTTGACACTGACATCTGTCAATTAGTAATATTTGAATATTCTACCTGTTTCCATAGAACAGCTTTTCAATGAATATCAAGAAAAAAATGTAATTAAATTGAATAAAGAATAAAATATTCTTTAATATTTATAACATAAAATGTCAAAAAATATATTTAACAACGATTTTTCAAGAAAAACTGTTAAAATCTTTAAATTAGGGTACTTCCGGTTAACCAATAATAGAAAGGAGAAATATGAAGGAATTAAAAGTTTTCGAATTGTAGTAGTGGAGTTAATGAAGGAGAAATTTTTGTTACACATACACACGCAGACGAACCGCACGCACAAGCACACATACACGTGTGCGCAAATATACACACACATCATCATCATCATCATCATCGTAAAAATGTTAAAATCGGATTGTAGGGACCTTAAAACGTACTTATGCAATTTTTAGCATGAATCCAATACCTCTTTGAGCGAGAGCCAGAAATAACGTGTATGAATGTGATTATGAATGTGGCCGGGGCAAAAGAAGTTTGTGGCGAAGGGTGCCTGTTGCATAACCATTATTGTGGTCCGGATGCGGTAGGAAAATCGGTCACTTCAATACAAAAGGAATGAGGAATATTTGCTGTATGAATATGTATGGTTAGTAAGGTTGTTGTTAATAGAGTGATGTGCGTCAGCCGAGAACTTAATGATTTCATTATCAGGGTTATGCTAACATACTGTATGTATGCGTGACTTTTATGTATGTACGTATGGCTAAAAAAATAGATTGTAGATAAAGTCTATGGTCAAACAGATAATTAATTTTTGACAGAAATATGAAATTAACCAAATATGTTATTTTTTTATTAATCAAAATATACATGTAAACTTCATTTAATCAACAAACATAAGCAATCAATTATTTCTCTTCTTGTCCAAACTCAAAGAAATCCTCTAATTTCCTGTTTCCATAATGAAACATTCCAAATCAATTAAGCTTGCCCGTATTATTTGTACCTAACAATGAACGTTGTAATCGCACGATGAAAGTGACATGAGGTCGGCAGCCTTGTGGACGGGCGACCGCTGAAAGCTGAAACTGAAATTCCCGGGCGTCGGTTCACCACCGCAAAAACGGCAATCACAACAGCCGAGTCCGACGTGCATCGATAACGTCATTGCATGAAGAGAATTGCGCGCTCATCGAGGGACACAAAGTGGTACAATACACTCAATCACATTGACATTAACACGGGAAATAGAACAGAATTTTGGAGTAATTACGAGAGAAATTATTCGTAATAAAATAATTGAAGTAATATAAACATATCACCAGGACTTATACCCATTGTTGGGTGCGCCAAACTTCTTTTCCGAGTTACGCTACAAAAGGGCTATATTGCAAGAATTTTTATATGCCTTCAATTAAATTTTAAAAAATATTATTCTTTAAATACACTCAAATTTGAAAATATCACGAAATATCCATTAGATATAATAAAAATTACAAAGTTACGTCTAGTTTCACTAGTTTACAACTTCTGAGTCAACTTCCATGAAGCCATCGTCAGAAGTGGACCAGCACAACAAGTAACCACGGACGCGTTTTGCACATATTGATGCTCTTCAGTGTGGTGTAACCTGTGGTCTCTGTCCGGTCCACAGTGAGTGGACTCCTGGAGCAGAGACAATGACTCGTTTTGCTGGCGGTGATCATATGATCATCTACGATGGTAAAATGTAGAGGTATGTTAATACTAGCAGAGCCATTTACCGAGAGATACTTTGACTAAAGTCATATAATACAAGTGCAAACTTCAAAAAGCAAAAGCGAATTTCTCCGTGAAACAAACAATATAATAAAAATTACAAAATTACGTGTAGTTTCACTAATTTACAACTTCTGAGTCAACTTCCATGAAGCCGCCGTCATGGAAGTTTAGTCAAAATTTGCAAACTAGTGAAACTAGACGTAACTTTGTAATTTTTATTATATTATTTGTTTCACGGAGAAATTCGCAATTTGCTTTTTGCCGTTTGCACTTGTATCCATTAAATATTTTAAATTAATTGTAAGAAAACAATATAATTTATCGATGAAAGGTCACATAAATACATAATGGAAAACAAATCCAAACAAATATAACAATTCCTAAAAATAGATGAGTGTACTCTCTCAGCGAGTGCTTAATACGCAAGGCCTCAGCCCAACTTTGGGATTAGGATAGGGTTAGGTACCAGTCCTAGTCGCACTGTAGACTATTCCTCTGCCCGCAAGCGAGGGTACAGCTGAACCGCAGAACAGCTCTTTCTCAACACCGCAGTGTGAGAGCAACCAGTCTCAGCCGCACTGTAGAATCTTCCTCAGCCCGCAAGCGAGGGTACAGCTGAACCGGAGAACAGCTCTTTCTCAACACTGCAGTGTGAGAGCAACCAGTCTCAGCCGCACTGTAGAATCTTCCTCAGCCCGTAAGCGAGGGTACAGCTGAACCGCAGAACAGCTCTTTCTCAACACCGCAGCGTGAGAGCAACCACATATAGTAACAACACAACTCTAACATTCACCGTTACACAAAAATAAATAAATGCACCCATTATGCCCTGATGTTGCCGCTTCAGCCACTCCTAGCACAACTGACCAATAACTAAAAAATAAACAATCATTTAATTATATACTATCATGTAATTCAATTTAAGTTGAAATTAAAAGATTAAAGACGGAAGTAAATAAACATAATACGAGGGTCATTCAATAAGTAAAGAGACAAATTCTATAATTTTAAAACTATTCAATGAATGTGTACAATCTTTTCAGGGGTGTTAGTTGGCAACCTTGGGATATGCTCTGATCAGCTGTTTCATCATTTTATGTCAACATAACCTCTAAATTTTCAGTTCACCATGGCAAGTCCACTAGAAGATTGCACCTTAGAAGAGCAGCGCTCAGTCATTAGATTTTTAGTCGCAGAAGGTGTAAAACCAAGTGAAATTTTTTCTAGAATGTTAATACAGTACGGTAAAAGTTGTATGAACAGTGCGAATTTTTACAAGTGGGTTAATCGGTTTAAAAGTGGCCGAACAAGTGTAGGTGATGAACCCCGATGTGGACGTCCATCTTTTGGGACTCACAGGGTCCAGTCTATTACGATTTCCTTGAAGATCAGCGAACTATCAATAGCCAATACTACTCTGAGATGCTAGAACACAAAGTTAGACCAGCTATCAGGAGCAAACGCCGTGGACTCTTGTCAAAAGGAGTCATTCTTCAGCACGATAACGCCCGCCCTCATACAGCCCAGCTGACCCGTGATAAGCTTCAAGAATTGGGTTGGGAGGTCTTACCTCATCCTGCCTACAGTCCCGACCTCGCCCCATCTGATTTTTACCTGTTTGGACCACTCAAAGACGCCCTACGTGGAAAAAGATTTGCTAACAATGAGGAAGTTAAGGAAGCGGTGAAAAGTGGCTTCGGGGTAAATCGAAAGAATTCTTTGCCAAGGGAATTAGGAAGCTGCAAGTAAGATGGGACAAGTGCATAACTGTGGGGGGTGATTATGTTGAAAAATAGCCTTAATTTTGAAAGATTGAAATAAACCGTTTTTGAGCTATAGCCATTTGTCTCTTTACTTATTGAATGACCCTCGTACTTGGATAACTCAAAATGATGCTAACATAATTATTGCAATTTGTGTAATATTTAAAAAAATCCGTTGTGTACCTTCCGTCAATCCTGTGTATATAAATTCCATACATAAATTTTCTTACAAAAGTTTCTAAATTTCCAGTAAAATTATTTCATAAACAAACTATGCAAATTGCATTGGACACTAACATCTTCTTCTTCTTTAGCTTTCCCCATTCGTTAGGGGTCGCTATTATTACCTCCCGCTACCCTTGGTAAGGGAGGTATAGGGATCGTACTAAAAATCGCATATCGAGATTTTGGTAAATGACCACGTTTTAAGGGCCCTAGAATCCATTTTTAACATTTTCACGATGATATCTGTGTGTATGTATGTATGTTTGTATGTGTGGATCCTGTATAGTGTATACGCTCTAACTCAAATACTATCATTCACAAAGTTTTGAAACCATGTATTTCAACCTTATTCTAATATGGAAATATCTTATTAGATTTTGGTGGCAATCGGATAACCGGAAATGGCAGTTTACTTGAAGCTCAAGATAGTTTTTCTTCAAAAAATACCTTTAAATGTAATTTTTTCTCAATTTGTTACTGTAAAAATTAAAGATTATTTCATTTTCTACAAATTTTCTTTAATACTTTTTCTATATATTGTATGGATAAATTTATAAAGTAATATAAAAATTATATACATAGGTAAATGGCGGGAGGTACTGTGTTGGTCACATCAGATTTTTTATTTTTATTGAGCGATTTCTGACAATACATACGTTTTATTATCTTAACGATTAAAAATATATTATGTTATCTACTATTCTAGTTTTGATTATATCTGTAGAAAATGAAAATGCTGAGTTATAATTTCAAACAACGAAGTGATTAACAAGTGATTTAAATGTATTTAAAGCAAGAAAATAATAATGCAGGTAACAATTAGAAATAATGCATGGAGATAAAGTGTTCGATAAAGGGAGTAAAATGGACTATAACAAATGTAAATACGTACTACATAATGAATGTATCGTTAAACAAGTATGAATTCGATTTTCTTTAAATTGGTCTACAACTCCGAAGTTCGTATTTTAACATAATGAAAATAATTGTTCAACAGAGACTAAAAACAAAATCATATTAAAAAGATAATAATTTAACCCCCGATTTTATAAAGGACAGAATTAAATTACTTCCACAGTAACTAAAAAATTCGACTAAATTATTTGATTCATAACAATCTAATCGTATTTCTACATGAAACTTTATAAACTGTTGAATAAATTGACAGATACCAGAAGATGAAACTATACACAAATCAGGGAAGATAAAAGATACGAGTAGAATAGCATACCTCGAATAAGGTTACAAATAATAAATTTATAAGTTACAACATGTTGGATAATCCAAACATGAGGATATTTGTCTGGGGCAGTCGACTAAGAACACCTCTACAATTGACGGAACAAAAAAAACTCATAAAGATGATTAAAAGTGATGAAGGCATAAATGAAATCACAATAAATGTACAAAATGACCATGGGCGTACGAAGGAATTTCTTCAGGAGGGGGCAAGAAGAAATTATGTTTAAAATGCTTTTGTTAAAAGGTAAAGGTTTACTTAAAGTAAATACCAAAGATAATCATTTTATTTAAAAAAGAACAAATAAAAATTAATAATATATTTAGTGAATTTAAACTTTCTAAAATATTAACCGTAGTGGATTTTCAGAAAATCTTTGTGTCACTTCTACCTCTATACGTATAAAAGTATATGTGCTTGGTTATTATAAAATATACTGTAATTTTTTTAAAGATGTCCGATCAACAAATTGGATGAATTAGGATTTTAGCTCCGGCTATTCCGATAAATACAGTTCACTTAGTTTTTATGTGGGTCCATAAGATACTACTGTTATTTTATTATTATAACAATATATGTTAATGCAAAAGCATTCAAAATTCAAAACGGAAATGGACTAATACTTGTGAAACCAAAAATGTGAAAAATATGACACTGACACTCTGTTAGTGTCAGTGACATTGATAGAAAATAAAGTTAATTCGTACGGCTTTGAATCAAGGTAATATATCTGAATTAATAAATAAACTTGCGTTACAGCGAAAGTAATGTCAACAACGAGCATCGTTTTAAAATGGAATACCCTAACTTAGTCGAAACAATATTAATTTTTGAAAGACAAGCGTATTGTATCCATCCTTATCGCACACGCTTCGTGTTATGTAAATGAAAGAAATAAATGTATGCCAATTTATTAATTCGGTCATTATACAGATGACCTTGATCGGACATCTTTTAAAAAAATGCTGTATGTTATTATACCTGTATAATACACATGTATTATACATTTCATACTGTATAAAACGTATTATTCCTTTAGAGCAGTTTAAAAATATTTAGTATTGATCATATTATATCATTTCATACACGTATATTATATTTTTATACAGTATTTTACGTATGTATGATACATGTGCAATATAAAATGTATAATACTTTTATTTTATATACATATATACAGTAAATTTTCCATTTTACTTTTTATATGGAAACTTTAGGGAGATGCAACTGCCCCACCTTGCCCCACCCTGCGTACGCCCATGAAAATGACCACTGTCATTGTCAATACAACACTGAAGACGTCGACGAAATGATGTAACTCTTGTTCTTTCAAAATCCTCTAAATTGACATATGTGTTGTAGTGCTATTCTTCGAGTACTAGACTCTGGTTGAGCCTCAATACCAGAGACTAAAAACGATATGAGGACGGAAACGAAATAAACCGAAATTTTTATAAGAACGAAAACGGAAACAAAACGCAATATACTTTTACAGGTCTTAACCCTTATTTTATTTAATATTTAATTTTATTTACAGCAAATATTTTACACGCAAATATTATTGAATTTTCAGATATTTGAGTTGCAAACAAGCAATCTTTCAAAGTAACTCTCCAGTAGCTAACCCTGTTACATGTTAGGTTAAACGGTGTACTCGTAGTTTCATCTATTGAACACTGACTGCGATAATTTTCATTTGCACACACTGTTGGTATTCGTCTTATTGGTTATGTTAAGTACTTATATAAGAGAACTAACATAAAGGAAGCAAAAATGCCAAAAAAAATGAGATTTCGAAAAAATGTTATTAAGAAATATTGTTGCTCTCGGTTAAATTTAATATATACTTATTTCTGTTGCACCCTACCGACGCCAAAAATTACATCGCATTTTAATGGCACAAAATTGAATGTTGATAAATCCAAAGTGTTAGTATTTGTAAGAAGTAAATTGGTGACTGAGTGCAATGTGTTGGTGGATGGAGTGAAACTGGAGCAGGTAAATGAGTTTGTATATTTGAGTAGCATGATGTCAAGAGATGGTCGAATTGATCGAGAGATAGAAAGGAGAGTGAGTGCGGGATGTAAGGTAATGGGTGCTCTGGGTACGTTTGCACGAAATGTTAACGTATCAAGGGATGCTCGGTTGAGTGTTTATAATGGAGTGCTTGTACCTGCTTTGATGTATGGAAGTGAATGCTGGGCATGGACGGGGAAGCATAAAAAGAGAGTGACTGCCGTGGAAATGAGGTATTTACGTGGTGTATGTGGGTATGTCAGACGGGATCGCGTGAGGAATAATTTGGTGTATGAAGAATGTATGGTTAGGAACAATGTGATTAAGAGAGTTGGTGTGAGTCAGTTGAGATGGTTTGGGCATGTGGAGAGAATGGCGAGTGAACGGCTTGTTAAGCGTATATATCTTGGTGAAGTTGAGGGTTTTCGATTGCGTGGCCGACCAGTGTGTAAGTGGATGGATGTGATTGGTAGGGTGCTTAAAGAGAGAGAGTTTCCAAGTATGAAGAGAAGAAGAGCATGTATGAATGCGATTATGAGTGTGGCCGAGGCGAAAGAAGTCTGCTTTGATAGGAATGTGTGGCGAAGGATGATTGTTTCCTAACTATTATTGTGATCCGGATGCGGTATTTCGCTACCGAAAATCGGTCACCTTAATATGTTTAAGAGTAAGGATTTATTGTATGATGTTGATGTTGTTCTTATTGTTATCGGGTTTGTGCGAACCCACTAAGTGGGACACGCGTGATTTTATGTATGTATGTATGTAAAATTGACCCCTGTGGCGCACTCTCCACGCCAGCAATGAGTGCCCGTGAGGTGACGCCTGGTAAGCGCCCACACGGTACAAATATTCCATCATTACCGATATCTGTGTACGAAACAGATTGGCACACCCAGCAATGGGTAATATGCCGTGATGAAATATTTATTTATTTTATTTATTTATATATATATAATAAAATATACAATTTTCAACCCTTATTCCACAAATCGTATTCATCCTTACCTATTTTTCATTACTAAAAGCAAACTATGTATCTCATCTTTTTCGAGTGTCGTGTAAGTTCTTTTATGTTGCTATTTTTGCCAACAATTTATGTGCAAGTTAAATAAATTATTCTTACCGAAAAACCGTCTCCTACCTTCATCCATTTGTAATAGCATCCACATCAAGTGCTCAAGTGCTGTCAGTAAAAACTGTAATATATTACATTAAAGCAATATATCTCCACATAACTAAAAATGTAATTTGTAGAAAACTGCGCCATACATCTTCCGCCCATCACATCCAACATTCTCCTGACGCAAAGAAACTCAATATAAAATTATCACTTGCAAGGGGCTCTTGTTTCGGAGACAAGGATTACAATACACCATATACACTACACGCAACGGCACAGGGAGAAAAAGTGTCAAAAAACAGACATAAATCATTCCAAGTACAACAAAATTCGCATTAAATTGTAGAATAGACAGAGAAAAACTAAAATAATACCGCAAGGGAGAATGAGGGTTTTGGAAATTCACACTGTGCTATTTCGATAATATTTTTACCTCTCGCTAAGAGAAAGTACTGGATTCATGCTACAAATCGCATATCCAGATTTTAGTGAATAAGCGCGTTTTAAGGTCCCTAGAATCCGATTATAACATTTTTATGAAGATGTCTGTATGGTCTCTGTGTGTGTGTGTGTGTGTGTGTGTGTGTGTGTGTGTGTATGTGTGTGTGTTTGTGTGTATGTATGTGTGTGGATGATTTCTCAAATTCTATAAGACTAAAGACCTGTGTGTAACTACGGATTCCCCAATCTAACAGTAATGGGAAGAGTTGAATATATTTTGGCAACAATTGGACAACCGGGAGTGTAGAATTATTTTAACAAAAATCTTCTAATTATTATTTTTTCTATTTCGGTGTTCTTATGTTTCTATAAACGCACTGTTTTGTACTGCAAACACGACGTTTAGAAGATCTATAAGCGTACTATTTTTGGGGCCTTTCATGTTCTCGAGTTGGTAGTCATGCTTTCATAACTGACAGATGACAGGTAACCTCAAAATGGTAAGTTGTTGATACTATTTCAACATATTACTTTTAATTATGGATTTTTATACTTTCTTTAGGTGATAGGACTAGAAAAAAATATAATATTAATTTCACAACCAGAATCAGACCTTGAATCATAAATACAATACACCTTGCAATACACTAATTAATCAATAGTTGACAAAATATGAAATTTCAATTGTTAGCGAGAAGCGTTACCAACATAAACATAACTAACAAAAAAATATCTAGTCATAATTTGACGTCGCAATTTAAATAAATTTAATCGTAAAAATACCTCAATAGAAAAAATAGTATAAAAAACACGTATCATAAGGCCTGTTGACGCACTCGTCCTTTGTAAAACTCGCCTAGCGGCTCGTTTTCCAAACTTGGACTCGTACGTTAACAGATTGCCTTATGATACTTGTGTTTTAATGTACTATTTTAAAAATTTGTAAAATAAATAAATAAATATATTATCACGGCATATTACCCATTGCTGGGTGTGCCAATCTGCTTTGTACACAGATATCGGTAAAGATGAAATATTTGTACCGTCTGGGTGCTTACCAGACGTCACCTCACGGGCACTCAATGCTGGCGTGGAGAGTACACCACACGTAGCAATTTTTGGCGTCGGTCGGGCTAGAACCCGGGTCCCCAGATTCGCGACCAGACACAAATATTAAAAATCAGATGTGACCAACACAAATACCTACCGTTTAATATAATTTTTATTCATATAAACACTTAAAATTAAATTAAATTTAAATACCGAGTTCGATCCCAACCGACGCCAAATATTTCGAATTTTAAATGGCACAAAAATGACCTCTGTGGTGCACTCTCCACGCCAACAATAAGTGCTCGTGAGATGACACCTGGTAAACGCCCGCACGGTACAAACATATCATCGTTGCTCCAAAATCTAATGGCATCTTTCCATTTAAGAGTATGGTAGAAATACAAGGTTTCAAAATTTTCTGAACGATATTATTTCGGTTAAACATCTCCATGGTAACCAGTTGAGAAATTAAAATGTGTGTAAATGACAGACAAATGTCACTAATGTCAGTGTCAAAAATTCAGATATATTACTGAAGGCTTTTTCTGGGAACAATATTTAATATTTCTTATTGTATTATTAATTTTTTATATAAAATAATTATAGGTATATTACATGAACCCTTCACAAATACCGACAATTCCGTTAATGAATGAACCTCGAACATATAAACTTACTCATAGAATGAATTTAAAATTATAGTAAATACGTAAATATAAAGATTAGGTGTAATTAGAATTTTATGGGTGTACAAGATAAATATAATACTATATTTGACGCTTTCTGAAATTTAACTGTCTATTCCGAGTTACATTTGAAGAGTTCTAAAATTTAATTGAATGTTCTAAATTACAAGTAACGCTTTCTGAATTACAAGTGGAAATAGTGTAGAATGTTAGAATTAAAAACAATAAAAGCAAAACAATCAAAGATTAAAAATAAACCCATTACATTTTGTTGTAAAAACACTCATTCTTGTACTGGTACTAAGGCTTCTTGCTCGAATTGGCAGGGGATGAATCAACCGTCCACTTGGACAATACCGGCGGGACAAACTCCACTTAACGCGTTGATAAATGGCGGACGATAAGGAGTCATTTGTCTGGATTGCATCGCGCGAGCAGACACCGACTCCGAAGACTGGTATAGATTAGTGCGATTGCATTAATTCCACAATTAGTTCTTGCTTCATTTGTCCGCAGATAACATTTAATGAAACGGATGTCACACAACAAGCCAAACTCTCTCTTAATATGCTAAAGTTTCACGAAATAAACGATGATGATAATGCGCACACAGTATTTTCGAATTATTGGCTATTTGCAGGTATAAAGGTAGAATTAGATTTTATCTCCCGCTACCTTTGTAAGGGAGGTATAGGGATCGTGCTAAAAATCACATATTGAGATTCCTATACCTCCCTTACCAAGGGTAGCGGGAGGTAAAAAGTTACTAAGAAATATTATTGCTCTCGACGAGCTCTGTCACTTGTTAAATTTAATGTAGGTATTTCTATTATATGTATACATTGGCAATCGTCTGCAAAGAGCTTTGATCTGTAACTTTTCAGTTTCTGTAACCATATGACATTTGAAAAACCTGTTTTTTATCGATCATAGAAAAAGATTTTTATCAAATACAAATAAATAAATAAGGAAATTAATAATGTTGAAAGTACGGTGTGTTTTAATCTTTTCGTAGTTTTTTACCTCCCGCTACCCTTGGTAAAGTATAGGGATCGTGCTAAAAATCGCATATCGAGATTTTGATAAATGACCACGTTTTAAGGTCCCTAATCCGATTTTAACATTTTCACGATGATGTCTGTGGGTGTGTACGTATGTATGTATGTATGTATGTATGTATGTATGTGTGTGTGTGTGTGTGTGTGTGTGTGTGTGTGTGTGTGTGTGTGTGTGTGTGTGTGTGTGTGTGTGTGTGTGTGTGTGTGTGGGTGTGTGTGTGTGTGTGTGTGTGTACGTTTGTGTATTTGTATGTGTATGTGTGTGTGTGGATCTTCTGGACACTTTAACTCAAATACTATCATTCGGAACATTTTGAAACCATGTATTTCTACCTTATTCTAATATGAATAGAAGCCATTAGATTTTATTGTCAATCGGATAACCGAAAATGGCACTTTACTTGAAGCTCAAAATATTTATTCTTTAAAAAATATCTTTAAAGGTTAATTTTCCGCAATATGTTTTTACAAAAATTAACGAATATTCAATTTTCTACAGGTTTGCATTAATAATTTTTGTATATATTTTATGGATAAATTTATAAAATAATATAAAAATTGTCACTGTCAAAAAAATAATCATTTCAAATTAATAATAGTAACGTTTTAAAAAGAAAATTGTAAATATAACAATAGTAATATGGAACGGAACTAAATATACATAATTGTTAGCATTAGTAAATATGGAGGTATGTATTTAAATAAAAATAAATAAATATATCATCACGGAATATTACCTATTACTGGGTGTGCTAATCTGCTTTGTACACAAATTTCAGTAATGATAATGATATAGCGTTTACCAAGCGTCACCTACGGTCAATTTTGTGCCATTTAAAATTCGAAATATTTGGCGTCGATTGGGATCGAATCCGGATTCCGCGATTCGCGAGCAGACACTCAGCCACGCAGACTTGAGACCCCTTAGGTATTTATAAATAATAATAAAAATTAAATGGCGGGAGGTATTGTGTTGGCCACATCAGATTTTAAAGATATAATTCGGTTAGTTAGATTCATTTTTTTAATACAGTACAATCTCGATTATCCGAAATAATGTGAGCTAAGCTCGTTTAAAATAACCATAATTTCCAGTAATTCAAGGTAATACAATTTCTGACAAGCTACAAAATAAATTTGTTTTATGTAAACATGTACATATATGGCTTATATACACAAAATCTGGGTTTCTGGTAAACAAAGTTTCGATAATTATGTCTTAACTGTATTATATTCTTATATTCTTTATAAAGAAACTTTTTATTATATTGGCTCAATGGTCTAGGGGTATGATTCTCGCTTTGGGTGCGAGAGGTCCCGGGTTCAAATCCCGGTTGAGCCCAATTTTAATTTCACAAATATATACATTTTAATTTCATATAAGATTTTAGTTAGACTAGATATAAAGCGATGGTGGTGTAATGGTCAGCATAGTTGCCTTCCAAGCAGTTGATCCGGGTTCGATTCCCGGCCATCGCACTCGTTTTACCCCATGTTTTATACTCTAGATAACATAATCTATTAAAAAAAAACATGTACGAGTTTATCCGTGAGTGTATCTATGTACTCGTACTTTAATATTTTTAAATAAAAGAAAATATTAAATAAATACGTATATTATTTGGCACACCCAGCAATGGGTAATATGCCGTGATGATATATTTATTTTATTTTATTTATTTATATCGGCTCAATGGTCTAGGGGTATGATTCTCGCTTTGGGTGCGAGAGGTCCCGGGTTCAAATCCCGGTTGAGCCCAATTTTAATTTAATAAATTTAACTTTGTTTCAAATAACAACCTAGTTAGATTCTAGATATGAAGCGATGGTGGTCGGCCTAGTTGCTTTCCAAACTGTTGATCTTAGTTCGATTCCCGGCTATCACATTCATTTTACCTTCTAGATAACATTTTCTGAAAATGTTGTATAAGATAGATACTTTTCCATATACAGGGTGTTTCCTTTAAAACAACCAGCGCTTTATTGGGCGGACTAATGACTTAGAGAAAAAAAAATTATACAAAAAATGATCGAGAATAAGGGGCTAATTTATCAGTAATAACAAACCAAATACTCAACGAGTGGTTCTCAAACGGTAGAACAAAATTATATATTTTTAAATAGTACCTTATATAATTTTTTAACTCATTAGATAAGTTTTTTTTTCTGATTTCAACGATATAAATATTGTATAGGGTTGTATAACAATTATTTCAAGATAAATTATTAATTTTTTAAAAAAAATTGTTACAATAGGCTATGCTATACACTAGTATTGATACGTGTGTTATCTAGGTTACGCTAATAGGAAATCCGTTTTTATTACATTATTTCTAACTTTTAATACTATTTTTCACGAAATTATTGTTATACAACCGTATACAATATTTATATCGATGAAATCAGAAAAAAATCTCTATCTAATGGATTAAAAAAATAAATAGGGTTCTATTAAAAAAAAAAAATTCTACCGTTTGAGAACCACTTGTTGAATTTTCGGTTGGTTACTACTAATAAATTAGCTTCTTATTCTTCATTACTTTTTGTATAAAATATTTTTCTCTAAATTTATTAGTTCGCTCAAAAAAACGCTGGTTGTTTTAAAGAAAACACTTTATATAGCGATGGTGGTGTAATGGTCAGCATAATTGTCTTCCAAGCAGTTGATCTGGCTTCGATTCCCGGCCATCGCACTTGTTTTACATTCTAGATAACAATATCTTAAGATGCTTTTTAATGAAATAGATACTTTCACTATACGATATATAGCGATGGTGGTGTAATGGTCAGCATAGTTGCCTTCCAAGCAGTTGATCCGGGTTCGATTCCCGGCCATCGCACTTTTTTTACATTTGGTTTCATATTCTAAAAATCATTGTGTTGATAAAATACTTTCCAAATAGTTATCTATTTCGACAATGGGAAATAATTTATTTATATAAATAAATATTCTTTTCAAATTAAAAAAAATCTGATGTGGCCAACACATGACCTCTCGCCATTTCCATATTATATTACAGATATAAATATATCATCACGGCATATTACCCATTGCTGGGTGTGCCAATCTGCTTTATACGCAGATATCGGTAAATGATGACGTATTTGTACCGTGTGAGGCGTCACCTCACGGGCACTCACTGCTGTCGTGGAAAGTGCACAACAATGGTCAATTTTGTACCATTAAAATTCGAAGTAATTTTTGGCGTCGGTCGGGATCGAACCCGGGTCATAATTAACGAATTTAACAAGTCTTGTACATAATTCAAATTATATTTATTCTTTCGTTTTATGAAAAATTTTCTCCTACTCTTCTAATATATTCAAAATTGTTTAATTAATAATACAATAAGAAATTTTAAATGTATTTACTTCCCAGAAAAAGCATTCTGTAATGCTAATAAAACTGTTGATTCTTGACACTAACATTTTGCATTTTTCTGTCAATTATAAACATTTAAATATCTCAACTGGTTTCCGTGGAGTTGTTTCGCCGGCGAGATTTATTACAACAGATTATTCTATATTATTATATAATATATCTCTAAATCTATAGAAGATATAATAATTTTTTTATTGTATCAGATTGAGAATTTAAAGATTTTTATTATTGTTTGAACTTAAATAAAGAATGTTTTAAGAAACTACCACTTCCGGTTGTCTAATTGTTACCAAAACCTATTCAACTCTTCCCATTAATGTTAGATTGAGGAATCCGTAGTTAAACAGGTCTTTAGTTGTATAGAATTTGAAAAATCGTACCTACAACATCCTAACACACATACAGACATCATCGTAAAAATGTTAAAAACGTGTTCTAGGGGCCTTAAAACGTTCTTATTGAATAAAATGCGGATATGCGATTTACAGCATGATTCCAATAACTCTCTTAGCGAGAGGTAAAAAAGTTAAAATAAATAATAATATAATTTTTCTCATAATATGTGTGATTTCTGAAAACTATTTTATCATAGCTTAATATTATATTTTATAATATTAGTTCAATATTACATGATGCACCGCTTATGGAAAATGCGATTAAAGAGTTAGAGATCTTGGATGATGTTAGCATATATTCTCAATAAATGAAGATTCTTCATTAAAAATATACTCTAAATGAAATCAGTGGCACAAGCTCAGAAAGAAAAATGCAGGAAAAATACGAACTCTGTGGATTTCAACATTCTACCCGACCATTAACATTACCGCCTATACATCTAAACCGCACTGGCTCATAAATCTGTCCTTGGGGGACACCATAAAATATTTTTGTACTGTTTCAAAATTTAAAATAATATTTGTTATATTTTTAAGTTGATGTTGGTTTCTTATCTATATCTTATAAAATTGTATGCACCTTGCAACATTGTTAATTTCATGATTATATTTCGTATTCATTTGTAAACATTAGTAATAGGATGTATTCGTGGAAGTGAAGATAACTTAAATGATATTTTTGTGAACATTTATAAAACTAACCTCGTTTTGAAACAACGTTTTCTTTGAAATATAATGAATAAATCTTCAAAGTATACAAGAGGGATATATTAATTTATAATTTTCTGATCCACGTACTGTATTATTATCTTTTTTCATCTTGTCAAGCATATTTTTAATGTAAATACGAACTTTTCGTTTACGCGGGAATTCGTGACAACATAATTTATTGCCTTTCTAAGGGGACAATGTGCACTCAAGTAAGCAGCAATATTTGTTACTCATATTACAATATATATGTCAATTTAGATACACAAATACGTATAATATTTAACAAATTTTTAATATTATACTTTTAATACCAAGTCAACCAGTAGTTCATTATTTTGCCACCAGATGTCATATCGCTTAGCAATACTTGCCAATATCAAAATACTATAAAAAGGTAACATATGTTTGAGAACTGCTGTAAATTTCCCACAATTCTCTATTGCATCTTTCGAAATTCTTTGACATTTAAAACTGTTATTTGTGAATTTGTATCTTTATTGCAATATATTACTTTATCATTCAATATATTTTAGGTAAGTATATTTATTTTCATACTAGCATTATTATACGGGGTTGATATAAAATATAACAACAAATTAAGAATATTTCAGAAAAAAAATCACATGAAATATTTGTAACTCCTGCATAGTGAAGACACATTCTCGCAGAAGAAATGGTTTATGTAAGTGGACGAGGAGAATTTACATCATGGTGGTGCTCTTAGATATTTACACCGTAGAAGAGCAGCAAAATATTACATTATTAGGCGAAAGGACATGAAGCTTCATCAAAGAATGTTGAAATAGTATTATGGGTCAGTTTTAAGAAAAAATGAGTATAGAAGAGGGTAGATTTATTAAAAAGTGGACGAACATCGGTAACGAGGTCAATGAAGCAGTGCATTTCTGGCAGACATTTAAAGTATCATCCTTTTTTTGAAATAATATGTCCTCTTGTAATATATATTTTAAAATAAAGACTTTAACATATTAAGTACTGTATTTTTTTATAGTTCAACATATATTTCACATTTCTTGATAATGTCTTTAATAAATTATCTATTTTCGATAGATTTTTTATTAATTACATTATCAAGAAATAAAATTTAGTTTCGAATAATTCAAAATGAATTCATATTTCCCGCGACTTTCTCGGTTGTCAAATTTAGTTCTCTGACCTTTTCATAGACGGCACTAAAACTTGTTATCACGGTTTATAAGGGAGATACCCAATCTTCTACTATATATTTTCCTTAATCTGTGTTATAGAGTACACGCACGTCACAATGACGTACATATCAAAATCTGCTTATAAGTAAAAATTTCAATTTTTGGCATCAGGCCCGGGAAACGCAAATGGGATGGCATCTTTAGTTTTGCTTCCATGCACGAGATGGCGACACCAGTATCGTTAGTGTGTCATTTTTTCACTTGTTTGCGCGAATTGTGACATTATTTGTCATTTTACATTGTAACGATTAAATTTTTACAGGTTTAGTTCACTCATTAAATTCAGGTACCGCACTTGACGCAAATGTACCTAATACCGAATTTTGATTTGATAAGAGTTAATTTCGTAATAGAATGCAGAATGTTATGCCCATCGTCAATAGAAAGAAAAAGCACTATATTACAATATATATTTTTTCTTATTTATTTTAGATGTTATTCACAAATTTAACTATTTTTTAATTAAAAATATGCGTACCTATTAAATTTAGCAACATATTTATTTTCAGATAATTAGACGCAATCCCTACTTCGGTCAGTGCAGTTAAAATGAAGTTTGAGTTGACCCCAAAAGCTAGGAAGCTCTATTCTATTGCTATATATTGGAAGAAGCAGGCAGTCCGATCAAAAAACAATTTATTTAAACAACGTTCAACAGCTTGTAGCCATAATCTGTTGTATAGGCGAAGGAAAATAAGATCACAGCGCTAAAGTGGAACTAATGTTAACGGGATAATTTGACATTTACTAATTGTATTTTTGCATTAAGTGTATAATATTAAGATATATTACATATGTAAACGTAAATATTATAAACATACTAGATAACATTTGTGTTTATACAAGCAAGAAAATTTCATGTGTATAATTTATCCCGGCAACTATAGTTCCGAAAATACCACCAGATGTCATATTGCTTATTTCCCGTCGCCTATATGTGATTTGTTTTTGACAAATTAAATTATTTTGCATTTGAGTGTTTAAATATGGATGTATTTCTTAAGGCCATGAAACATAATATTACGTTTCAAATTAATTGATTTCTTCTATTTCAGTTACATTAATATCAATTACTTATAAACAAGACAAAATACATAGCAGTCAGTCACATTGACGTGACATTGACATTCAGAATCAATTTAATCCAGTTTCTATCGTGGTGCTTTGCGGGACAGGGACGAAAAAAAATGAGTAGTACAAGATCATTTAACCTCATTTAAAAAGAACGCGGAATTCTATTTTTGGGTAGCTACTCGGAGTTGATATTCTGGGTAAAAATAAAGCGGCTTTAGTAGATGATTTGGTACCTCCCTTATAAAACGAGATAAGTTTTAGTGCCGTCTATAAAAACGTCAGAGAACTATACTTAACAGCCGAGAAGGTGGCGGGAAATAAGAATTCATTTTAAATTATTCTGAAAAATAAATTGCATTTCTTGATAATATAATTAATAAAAGAATTGATTCATAATAGATAATTTATTAAAGACATTACCAAGAAATGAGAAATATATGTTGCTATGTACGAAAATAATAAAAAGTATTCTAATTTAATATGTTAATGTCTTTATTGAAACCTGTATACATTACATTATTTTAATCAAATAATATTAGATTACAGTCGACTCTCTCTAATTCAAACTCTCTCTTATCGTTATTTAAAATCATTCTGACATGGGCCCCCATATCTGCTTGTCAAGGCCAACAAAGCCACATATCTGCTCGCGCCCTAATGTATTTCTTGTATACCTACACTATACACCAAAAATTCTATTTATATTTATTTCTGTTAGATTTAATAATATTTATTATTTATTGTACTGTAGAATGAAGAAAATATAAAGTAATAACTCAACAAAAATGGTTTTACATCCGCCCAACACAAGGCCGGGTGAGGTTCTGTCGAACGTCCCCTTGGACATGCGTACGCGCAGATGACTTCTCATGCGTGCGCGCAGATGGCTTCCCTATGCGTACACGCAGATAGTTTCTCTAGAGAGGGAAAAGCGCGGCAAGCGCCAACAATTCCATATATTTAGATTTTTTAAATTTAAATTCATGATTCCAATTAATTGTCGGAAGTAACAGTATTTCTGAAAGGAATGTGTAATATACCTATAATATTAATTATGTAGCTATTAATACTTAAAAAAAAAATATAATGTATGGTACTACTTCCCAGAAAAAGTCTTCAGTAATGTCTTCGGATTTCTGACACTGACATTTATTATAAACAATTTAAATTATCAACTATTTTCCATGGCATTCTTTCAGCTGTAAAATTTATTACAACAGATTATTTCATATATTATATTTCTTTTATCTCTAAATCTATAGAATATATAATAAAATATTTAAATGTATCAGATAGAGAATTTAATTTCCGTATATTTTACCTGGCTGTATGCATAAAGCAAAGATTATTTTTATAAATACAAATAATATATTCATATAAATCTATGACGTATAAACTTCTTTATTATTCAATAATAGCATGTCTCAACATAAAGATATTTACCATAAATTATGTTACAATAAATTACAAAGTAGAGTTTACCATATATAAATATTAGGCTGGTAACAGCAATTTTCAATTCGAACAACTTTGTTTACTTTCTCTTCATATTCTTCTAGTAAAAACATTAATTTTGGGCGGTCTAAAATGTATATATCTGGATTGTGCATCTATTCTTATATATCTTCTTTTACATTTTATTTTTTCATACTTGTTATATCTAAATAACCTTTATTCCCTTTAATAAAGTGACGGATATATTGCACTCCGATTATTCTTATATCGATGTGTAATTTTGTCAATATTTACAACTTACTTGAGAAGAATTTGATAGCTTTTTCGCAGTTCAAAGTTACTCTAGTCTACAGTACTGGTGTACATTGTCCTATAATGTTTGAAACAAATTTTTAGTCCTTCAACCTAGACTTGTCATCTCCATAATAGTCACAGATCAAGAAATAAGAGATTCTCCAAATACATTTTTTTTTCATTACTCATTATTTCTGACACTGACATTTATCTGTCAGTTACAAATAATTTAAATTTGCAACTATTTTTCATGGCATCCTTTCGGTTGTAAAATTAATTACAACATTATTTTATATATTATATTCCTTTTATCTCTAAATCTATAAAATATGTATAAAAATATTTAAATGTATCAGAAAGAGAATTTATTTTTCTTTAATATTATCAAGAAAAATTTTCAAAAAATAATATTTAGAAGATTTTTTTTCAAGAATCTTCTACTTCCGGTTGTCCAATTGTTACCAAAACCTTTTCAGATCTTCCCGGGAATGTCCGATTGGGAAATACGTTGTTAAACAAATTTTAAGTCTTATAGTTTTTGAGTAACCGTCCTTCCAACATCCCACACACACACACACACACACACACACATCCACACACACACACACACACACACACAGACATCATCGTAAAAATGTTAAAATCGGATTGTAAGGACCTTAAAACGTGCTTATTCAATAAAATCTGGATATGCGATTTTTAGCATGAATGCAATACCTCTCTTAGCGAGAGGTAAAAATGTGTAAAATGAAATATCTATATTTTATTTTTATTATATCGGTTCAATGGTCTAAATGTATGATTCCTGCTTAGGGTGCGACAGGAGTTCCTGGGTTCAATTTTATCTAATAACAATTTAAATATTATACTTATAACTTTCAAATCAGAATTTAGTTAGATTCTAGATATGAAGCGGTATTATTGTAATTAATGGTCAGCATAATTGGTTTTCAAGAAGTTGATTCCAAACCTAATTTGAAACTATAGTTGCCGTCAATTAAGTATGGACTGAAGATTTCTACACTGTTTCCAAATCATAGAGTGAATGTTAAAAATGCTAAGCTATGAAGAACCGGCAAAACCGCACGGCAAGGGACAGGGTGCGGAGAACGGAAAAAGTTGAACATCAGTCCATACTTACTTGACGGCGAGAATAATTCCGAAACCCTGAGGTTAAAGTATTTAGTTACAAGTATACATTACACTAAAATATTTTCAAATTTGAATAATTTTTAAATAATAATGAGTACCCGTGAAGGTGACGCCTGCACGGCACAAATATGTCATCATGATTATCATCATTACCAATATCTATACAATGCAGATTGGCACACCCAGTTATGGGATAATATACCATGATATATTTATTTACATATAATAGCGACTATATCATTCATTAACTTGTAAACCAATAAGAATGCGTGATTTTCCTTAGTTACCACGTATTACATCGGTTATTATTAAGTAAGCATGATGAACGAATATACGAACCTTTGTATATTCGAATATACCTACATTCGTATATTCACTTACAGGTGCGTTTGGTTCTTTTCTAGTCTAGAAACTGCACTGAATAAATAAATAAATAAATATTTCATCACGGTATATTACCCATTGCTGGGTGAGCCAATCTGCTTCGTACACAGATATCGGTAATGATGAAATATTTGTACCGTGTGGGCGCTTACCAGGCGTCACCTCACGGGCACTCATTGCTGGCGTGGAGAATGCGCCACAGAGGTCAATTTTGTGCCATTAAAATGCGATGTAATTTTTGGCGTCGGTCGGGATCGAACCCGGGACCCCAGATTCGCGACCAGACACTGTTGTTAGTGTATTTCAAATATGAGCATTTATTTTGAAATACGAGCATTTCGATGTAATATTACATACTACTACATCTGTATTTAAAAAAAAATGGTATGTAGCATACAGTTTGACGTTTCTGTCAAAGGAAAATAAACTATAAGGTTACGTTAAATTTACTGTTTACTTTTTAATTTACATTTTATTCATGATATAGTCTACCTGTATACAACTCGACAATAGAAAATTATTGACGTACTCAACGAGTTGCCTAATGGAAATACCACTCGTCCTTCGGTCTCGTAGTGTTTCCAGGCAACACGTTTCATATAGTCGAGAATTTTCAATCGTCTTGTATAATATATGAATATGTTGTACAAGTTTTACATTTTTATTTTCTCCGTCTTTGCTTTCGTTTGTAACAGACTTTCAAACTCCGCATAAAATACAACTCGCTATCTCTGTGCTGGTCATGGAAAATAAAATTCCATTCAAAAGCAAGAAAAGCGTCCGCTACTTATCTCAATTTCCTTCCTATTTTCCGAGTGCATCTAGCAAAATATTTACTTACGCACTGGGAATTCGTTCTGAAAAGAACGAAAACAAAGTAGAGTAATTCCAAAGGGCGCTTGCTTGGGTCTCGCAACTCACCCCAGCTGTGCACGTCTTGACTTGCTATCCCTCCCTCTCTTTCTTTTCCGCCCTTCGTGACGTCAGAGTTGCTGTTCTTCCTGTACGTGACGGCCGACGACCTAATGGAAGAATTTAATTTGGCGGAAGCGTTTGATCGCTCCGTGGTGTTATTAAATTTTTAGTTTAGGGTTATGGAGAAATTAAGATTGAAGAATAAATGTAATTGAATTTTTAATGGCGGGGAAGTTTGCTTGTAAAGTGTCGCAAATGAGAATTGGAATATTTATAAATTTAATTAGGAAGGTTTCAGTTTGAGGTCTCTTCTGGGATACATTTTTGTCGTGTTTAAAATTAATATACAAAGTTGTTTATAATTTTATTTCTTATTGCGTTAGCATCATTTGTGGTACGAGAATTTTGAGAATAAAAAATGTGATGTGGCCAGAACATTACCATCCATCAATAAAGTAAATTTCTATGAAAATATTTTTGCGCAATCGGGTTTTTACAATAACAACGGCAACATTTTTAGGTACCTAAGCAAGGTAAAGTTTGGTTCACGAAAGATGACTATTCAAGGTCATTATTTATTAACCGTATGGTATAATATTACTAGCAGATAACTTTACTGCATTTCGTATACATAGACGTGCAACATGAAATATTTATGGATACATTTTAATTGAAAAAATAAGTGTAAATTATTTGAAAATTATTATTATTAAATAATGCCTTTCTCAAAGATCTATGCTCTTCACCAATGTTTTTGCAAAACACAAAAATGGAGATTTGACAAAAACCATAATATAATAATTTGATTTAAATGTCAACGTCACTGGGTAAATATTAGGACAGAGGGCAGTGCAGTAGATAATTAGATAACTGAAGTCTACGACATACGTCATTAATATTTGTAATGTGTTAAAAAGTAATGACACCATTTACGTATATCCGTCACACAACATGAACTACATAGACATACGTCAAATAATCTTTCTCTTTCTAATATGAAATGGTGCCAAGCTACTACTGTATAACGTGCTGTGTATTCTTTCTTCGAACAAGTGACCTTGAATAGTCATCTTTCGTGAACCAAAGTATATTGTCTGGTCAAAAAATTCAATGATGAGTTTTTAGTGAATAAGCAGGTTTTAGGGTCCATATAATACGATTTTACAATTTTTACGATGATGTCTGTATGTATGTATGTGTGTCTGTGTTTGTGAGGAAAGTTTCGGATCGCCTAACTTCAATACCACGATTCTAAAAATTACAATTTTTTCGTATTCCTCAAGTTTATATCCAGAAGAAGAGGTGATTAGATTTGGGTTATAATTGGTCAACCGGTAGTACCCTCATTTGAAGATTTTACTAATTAAATATCATTTATTGACATTTAACGTTATTATAACTTAAAGAATATATTATACTCTATACGATTTGATTGCATTTTATACTTCATATTCAGTAGATACAGCGTTAAAGAATTATAAAGATATTACATTTCATAAATCAGCCAGCTATGCTAACCATGGAAACTGCTAATATTTTCAGATAATTGAAAAGGACAAATGTCAGTATCAATGAAAAGTAAATGAATGTGGCAGAGATGAGGATGTTGAGATAGATGTTGGGAAAGACACGAAAAGATACGGTAAGGAATGAAAGGATAAGGGAAATAACTCTGGCGATACAAGTTTCTAGAAAGATTCAAGAGAGTCGATTACATTGGTTTGAACATGTCATGAGGAGAGATGAAGAATATATTGGATGAAGAATAAATAGCTTAGTAATAGATGGTTGAAGAAACAGAGGAAGACCAAAGATAAGATGAAAGGACTGTATTGCGGAAGACTTGAGAGAAAAGAAACTGAATGAGGACGACATGCAAAACAGAAATAATTGGAAGAAGAAAATAAAAACTAGCGACCCTAACGAATGGGAAAAGCTAAAGAAGAAGAAGATGTAAGCATCAAGTGCAATTTGCATAGTTTGTTTATGAAATAATTTTACTGGAAATTTTGAATCCTTTGCAAGAAAATTTATGTACGGAATTTTTATATAATACACTGGTATTGTGGTCTGGGATTAAAATTATAGATAATTTTAGAAATTTACCCATAAAATATATACCAAAAGTATTAACGCAAACCTGTAGAAAATTTAAATTTTATCGATCATAGAAAAATATTTTTATCAAATACAAATAAATAAATAAGGAAGTTAATAATGTTGAAAGTATGTTGGGTTTTAATGTTTTCGTAGTTTTTTTAGTTTGTTAAACAATGATTGCAGATGTAATAAAAAATTATATGATTTGAGAATTATCTCTGTCACAGTTTTATAAACAAGAAATTACTAATTCACTTACTCAACTCCCTTTCAGTAAAGGACAGAATCCTTCTGCTAGACCTTCCGATCTTCTCTAAAGGTTGTAGACCGGTCTCTCCGGGAATACACAAGCATGTTTACATAGGAGATATGCGCGAGTTAAGGCCTCATTGAAATGTGTATTGGAATCCCCTCGGATTCACACATACTGTATCTCCATAAAGCGGACGGTAATGTCTACATTGCCACTATGAAGGGTGAGATTCGAGATCGGGATTGTCTTGTGGTAACGTGGAGTTACGAACGTTTTTAAAAAGAGAGAAAATATTTTCCATTAAAAGCGCATGAAGAGTTGACACATACGTGTATATTGTATGCTATGATGTTTGAAATCAACCTAAATTAATTTTTACAGTGCAAATTTTCGATGTGATGATATATGAACATATAATTTTGTTACTCAAATAATAAATAAATAAATATATCATCACGGCATATTACCCATTGCTGGGTGTGCCAATCTTCTTTTGTACACAGGTATCGGTAATGATGAAATATTTGTACCGTGCGGGCGCTTACCAGGGCACTCAATAGTGTAGAGTCCACCACAGGGATCAATTTTGTGCCATTAATATTCGAAGTAATTTTTGGCGTCAGTCGGAATCGAAGCCGGGTCCCCAGATTCGCGACCAGACACTCAGGCACACGGCCACGAGATCCCATAGGTTCAAACATTCACATAAAAATGTAATTTTGGTGTTCAAAAATTTAAGTTTTAAAATTAAATAATTTGTTTTAAACTAATTTTGGTACCTAAAATTAGTATCACTGTAATGTATTACTATATAATGAAATTGTCAATCCATTTGTACAGAACTGGGTTCAGCCCAAAAACAAATAAAAATTGAATTGAATTATTTTAGAAGTTAAAAGAACAAAATATAAATTATATTTTGATTCATTAGTTCTAGTACAACCTCCTTAACTTAATGCTGAACAAAATTCACATATGCAGTAATGTTGAATTCAGAATGAATGAAAAAAAAATCTGATGTGGCCAGCACAATATCTTCCGTCAATCCTGTGTATTATGTACAAATTCCATACATAAATTTTCTTGCAAAAGATTCTATAATTCCAGTAAAATTATTTCATAAACAAACTATGCAAATACACTAGCCACTGACATCTTCTTTTTCAGCTTTTACCATTCGTTAGGGGTCGCTATTTTTTATTTTCTTCATCAACTCATTTCTGTTTCTCATGTCGTCCTCATTTAAATCCTGTTCTCTTAAGTCTTCCGCCATACAGTTCTACGAGTAGAAATGAAATAACTTCTTTGATAAAAACATTTTATGACAATGACAAATTTTAAATGAATTATTTTTTTCTACGTTCCGTCGCCTTTAGATAAGAAAGATATTGTCTTGGTCAAAAAATTCATAGTCAGTTTTTAACGAATAAGCACAATAGGTAAAAATCGAAGACGATCCAAAACACGTGCAAGCAAAGCAGCTGTCAACAAGTAAGTGAACGTTCAAAATGGCCGAGCTTGTCGACATAAGTGAGAGACATGAGTACCAACATAAAGCCACAAAAAGATCGAAATTCGAATATACGTAACCCGCGAAAATTCAAAATTCGCGATAGTTTTTGAACACACCTCGTATATATATATATATATATATATATATATATATATATATATATATATATATATATATATATATATATATTTATTTATTTATTTATTTATGAAATTTGGAGAACCAATAGTTTTTACAAACCAATTATAGGTTCCCACATATTAACATTAAGAATAATTACATATACAGTGTCTATATCTTAACTACGTCGGTACATAGCATAATGAAAAGATTCAAAGAAATACAACAACGCATAATCAAAAATATAAATTAAACATACATTCAAATATATAAGCAATATAAAAATTAAGACAAAGAAATATACACTCAAATGAATAACAAAAGCACGACTTCATTATTTCTTTTTTAAATGAAGTGAAATTTAAATAAAAAATATCTATGTGAGTGAAACTAGCATTATATTTTGACATCATTCTATTGACAGGAGAATTTTTGTGGTTATTTGTTGCGGTTTTAGGTAAATGAAAAAGTATAATACTTTCCTTCCTATTCACACATTCAGACACGATGGGCCTTCCTGATTACGTCACTCTTTGCGTATTACTCGTGTAAATGAGCTGTTTGACGCACGAAAGAAACCAATAAAGCAGAGAAAGAAATGAGTACTGTTAACTTATGCCTCGGAGTATTTACAATCAGCTGTGCTGTGGGGGAAATGGGAAATGTTGAACAAAGGCACGCAACCAAAAGACCAAGAAAGAAAAAGGAATCGGTTCGTGATTTCTTTTCTTCTTGCAGCGGAATTGAGAAATGGATACTGCTTTTATAAGAAACAAAAAGTTGCATGAATGTAGATATTTTAAGATTGCAAATAAAATGTTAATTTCTTTACTTTTACTTTTTATACAATTTTAAATATAATTTAGGGTACTTGTAAATCTATTTAAAATAATATATACTACAAGTTATTTAGATTTTCAATTAAATAATTGGATTGAACTCATTTTATTTAATTCTTAATAAAACAATAAAACAGTTTTTTATACAGATTCGAAAAGTTGTAGATCTTTTGCCTTTGTAAATCTCGCCTCGCGGTTCGTTTTCCAAACTTGAACTCATACCATTTAATAAGTAATATAACTATGAGATTTATTGACACACAAGTGGAATTATTATTGTCTGAATGACGTGCTACGACTACCGCAAGTAGTATATTGATATTTAAACATTTAAATAAACAATATTGCCAACAGTATGATACTCTACAGTTACATAATTATACGGCGCGAGCAGTCATGTGATATTGTTGGCCTTGACAAGCAGATATGGAGCCCGTGTCAGAATGACAATTAGTAATTATGTACATAGATGTCAAATGTCAAATTTTTTCATTAAAAATTTCAAGATCTTCTTAATTCAATTGTGGAATTTACTTGTCGAGGAAAATAAACCGCATGGAATTGGAAAATCACAAAATTTATAATAAAAAGTTATGATATTTGACATCTATATACATAATTACTAGATATCAATCGGTGCTGGTAAAGGCCAATAACGTCACATGACTGCTCGCGCTCTATTGTATTTAATATTTCTTGTATAACTACACTCTACACCAAAAATTCTACTTACATCTATTCTTTATATTTAGATTTTTTATTTTAAATTCATTCTATGAAGAAATTTTGCCCTACTCTTCTAATTTTTCGAAATGTTTCCAATTTGTTTTTGACAGTATTTTTGACAATTTTAAATATTTACAGTAAAATTTTTGAAAGATGACCGATCAAGGTTGTTTACGAATTGTATGAATTCAGATTTTTGCTCCGCCCATTATGACAAATTCAGTAGTGTCGTTTGCTTAGTTTTTATGAGGGTACGTAAGATACTACTGTTATTTTATTATTATAAAAATATATATTACAGGAAAAACATTCAAAATTCAAAAATAAGTCAACTAGTAAGTTTATAAGGAAATGTAAAACCAAATATGTTAAAAATAAGATAATGACACAATGTCAGTGTCAGTGACTCTGACAGAATATAACGTTATACGTACGGCTATGAATCCAGGTAATGAATCTGAATTAATAAATAAACTTACGTTACAGCGAAAGTATTATCAACAACGAGCATCGTTTATAAATGGAATGTCCTAACTTAGTCGAAACAATATGAATTTTTGAAAGACAAGCGTGTTATATCCATCCTTATCACACATTCTTACAGCCTTTGCAAAAGAAAGAGATAAATGTATGCCTATTTGTTAATTCGTTCGTGATACAGGTGCCCTTGATCGGACATCTTTCAAAAATTTTACTGTAACTATTAATACAATAAGAAATAATATAATGTATGTACTTCCCACAAAAAAGTCTTCAGTAATGTCTGGATTTTTGACACTGACATTTATGTCAGTTACAAACTTTTCATTTTTCAATTGGTTTCCTTGACATTATTTGTGCAGTGAGATTTATTACAACAGATTATTATATAACATATTTCTTTTTCTCTAAATCTATAAAAGATATAATAAAATATTTATATATATCAAACAAAGAATTTACTCTTCTTTTACTAGCAAGAACAAATTTATCAAAAAATAATATTTAGAACATTTTTTTTAATAATCTGCTACTTCCGGTTGTCCAATTATTACCCATACCTTTTCAACTCTTCCCAGTAATGGCCGATTGAGAAATACGTAGTTAAACAGACATTAAGTATTATAATTTTTGCGAAATCGTCTTTCCAACCGACTCACATACATACACACACACACACACACAAACACACACACATACACACACACATACACACACAGACAACATCGTAAAAATATTAGAATCGGATTGCAGGGTCTTTAAAACGTGCTTAATTATTAAAATCTGGATATGCGATATTTAGCATGAATCCAGTACCTCTCTTAGCGATAAGTAAAAACTTTTAAATTTTGGCCAAACAAATGTAATACGAGATTACTATAAGCATAAGTACGTCTCACATGGAACCGACAGCATAATGTCTAATGACTTACTAATTAATAAATTATCATAAGAGCTTTTTGCGTAATGGTTTTTCAATATATTGATTCCTATTTTTATTAATTCCGACTGAAGCATTTCATTTGTTATAATTGAACTCATTTTCCCTTCTCGATGAAATGCCGTATTTCCCAAGCTTTATATACAATATCGCAGCACTGATATTGAAACGATAAATTCCCATTTGCTGCAGGTGAACGAAAAATCCAATCTGCGAAATAAATTTGTGTCTTTTGAGGTTATGGAACAAGTTTCTATATGAAGGCTTTGTGGACAAGTGCCGATTTCTCAAAATTTACTAGTGCGAAAAGGAAATACCACTGATCGTGACGTGTTATTAGACAGTTACTGGGACTCAAAAGTATTACACAAAATAAATCAACACGAAAACAAAAACATTGTAGATTTTACTAGCTGTACCCGTTGCAAATATTTCAAGCAAACAATATTATGAGGCAATGTTATTAAATTATAAATTTTGTGTAACCATATGAAGCATATTTGACCCAACACTCTGTTCATTTGTGAACGCGTATGAAATTTATTTTTCCCACTCGCTAAGAGATGTATTAGATTCATGCTAAAAATCGCATATCCAGATTTTGCTGATTAAACACGTTTTAAGGTTCCTGCAATTCGATTTTAATACTTTTACGATGATGTCTGTATGGGCGTAGTCAGGATTTTTTCCCAGAGGTGGCAAAATATATATAGTAAGATTCGGTATCATCCGAGCCGTAGTTAGCTCTGGATGTTTGTTTTGATACACGTCTTGGAATTTTTATTTCAAGTTCTTCTGCGTACGTTGCTCACTTTCTTCCAGATGTCATTGAAACTATCGAGCGCCTTTGTTCGATCTTCGGAAAAAAATCAATTAATTTTTTTATATTGTCTACTATATCGGAAATATTGATGTCAACTTGTAATTATTAATAACAGGTTCCAATCGTCCTATTTTACATTTTGTAATATAATATAATTTCCCAAGGGGGGCAAGCGCCCCCGCCCCTGGCCCCCCTCGCTGCGCCCATGATGTCTGTGTGTGTATGCGTGTGTGGATGTATGTGTGTATGTCTGTATGTGTGTGTGTATGTGTGTGGGGACGTTGGAAGGACTATTTCTGAAAAACTATAATACTTAATAACTGTTTAACTACGCAATTCTCAATCGGACATTATTGGGAAGAGCTGAAAAAGTTTTGGTAATACTTGTACAACCGGAAATTGCGGATTCATAAAAAAATTCTTCTATAAATTATTTTTTGAAAAAAATTAATTTTGCTAGTATTAAAGAAGAGTAAATTATGTATGTGATACATATAAATATTCTATTATATCTTTTATAGATATAAATAAATATTGTAATAAATCTCACAGCCCAAATAATGTCATGGAAACCAATTGAAAATGTTTGTAATTGACAGATAAATGTCAAAAATCCAAAGATATTACTGAATTTTTTTTTCTGGGAAGTACGTATATTATATTATTTCTTATTGTATTAATAGTTAAATATTTAAAATTATAGGTATATTACATATACCCTTTCAAAATACTGTCAATCCCGATAATGAATTGAAAACATTTCAAAAAATTAGAAGAGTAGGACAAAATTTCTTCATAGAATGAATTTAAAATGAAACAATCTAAATATAAGGAATAGATATAAGTAGAATTTTTGGTGTCGATTGTAGGTCTACAAGAAATGTTAAATACAATAGGGCGCGAGCAGTCATGTAACATTGTTGGCCTTGACAAACAGATATGGGGGCCCGTGTCCAAATGATAGCTAGTAATTATGTATATAGATGTCAAATATCATAACTTCTCATTCTAAATTTAGTGATTTTCCAACTCCATATAGTTTATTTGCCTCGACAAGTAAATTCCACACTCCTGGTAACAAATTAACTACGTGAATTTAGAAAATCTTGAAACTTTTAATGACATATTCTGACATTTGACATCTATGTACATAATTATTAATTATCATTCTGAAACGGGCACCCATATCTGCTTGTCAAGGCCAACAATGTCACATGACTGCTCGCGCCCTATATTTATGTAACCAATACCGGAAATGGCGTTATTTTACTGGCCACAACAGATTTTTTAATAATAATCCTTGAGATCAAGTTGGAACCTGGCGAAGGTTCACTGTTATATAGATATCGAATGCACTATTATTACGTCGTCTAATAATTTTTTATTCCCTCCCGCTAAGAGAGGTATTGGATTCATGCTAAAAAATGCACATCGAGATTTTAGCGAATAAGCACATTTTAAGGTCCCTAGTATCCGATTTTAACATTTTTATGATGATGTCTGCATGTGTCTGTGTGTGTGTGTGCGCGCGCGCGCGGATGTGTATGGGTGTGTGTGGATTCAAATGTTTCCTATTTAATTTTTTATTATATCTTCTATAGATTTAAAGGTATAGAAATATAATCTATAAAATATTATTTTGTAGTAAATCTCACAGCCCAAACATCTTCGCATGGAAACTAGTTGAGAAATTAAAATGTCTGCAATTGACAGATAAATGTCGCTAATGTAAGTGTTAAAAATCTGATGTGGCCAGCACATAACCTCTCGCCGTATATTTTACCTGGCTGTATGCATAAAGCAAAGAATATTTTTATAAATACAAATAATATATTCATATAAATCTGACGTATAAACTTCTTTATTATTCAATAATAGCATGTCTCAACATAAAGATATTTACCATAAATTATGTTACAATAAATTACAAAGTAGAGTTTACCATATATAAATATTAGGCTGGTAACAGCAATTTTCAATTCGAACAACTTTGTTTACTTTCTCTTCATATTCTTCTAGTAAAAACATTAATTTTGGGCGGTCTAAAATGTATATATCTGGATTGTGCATCTATTCTTACATATCTTCTTTTACATTTTATTTTTTCATACTTGTTATATCTAAATAACACTAATTCCTTTTAATAAAGTGACGGATAGATTGCACTCCGATTATTCTTATATCGATGAGTAATTTTGTCAATATTTACAACTTACTTGAGAAGAATTTGATAGCTTTTTCGCAATTCAAAGTTACTCTAGTCTACAGTACTGGTGTACATTGTCCCATAATGTTTGAAACAAATTTAAGTCCTTCAACCTAGACTTGTCATCTCCATAATAGTCACAGATCAAGAACTAAGGGATTCTCCAAGTACATTTTTAATTCATTACTCATTATTTCTGACACTGACATTTATCTGTCAGTTACAAATAATTTAAATTATCAACTATTTTTCATGGCATCCTTTCGGTTGTAAAATTAATTACAACATTATTTTATATATTATATTCCTTTTATCTCTAAATCTATAAAATATGTATAAAAATATTTAAATGTATCAGAAAGAGAATTTATTTTTCTTTAATATTATCAAGAAAAATTTTCAAAAAATAATATTTAGAAGACTTTTTTTCAAGAATCTTCTACTTCCGGTTGTCCAATTGTTACCAAAACCTTATGTATCAGAAAGAGAATTTATTTTTCTTTAATATTATCAAGAAAAATTTTCAAAAAATAATATTTAGAAGATTTTTTTTCAAGAATCTTCTACTTCCGGTTGTCCAATTGTTACCAAAACCTTTTCAGATCTTCCCGGGAATGTCCGATTGGGAAATACGTTGTTAAACAAATTTTAAGTCTTATAGTTTTTGAGTAACCGTCCTTCCAACATCCCACACACACACACACACACACACACACACATCCACACACACACACACACACACACACAGACATCATCGTAAAAATGTTAAAATCGAATTGTAAGGACCTTAAAACGTGCTTATTCAATAAAATCTGGATATGCGATTTTTAGCATGAATGCAATACCTCTCTTAGCGAGAGGTAAAAATTCAGAGATACTACTGAAGGCTTTTTCTGGGAACGATATTTAATATTTCTTATTGTATTATTAGTTATACATTTAAAATTATAGGTATATTACAACGCTTTAGAAATGCCGTTAATCCCGTCAATGAATCGGAAGAACCTCGAATATTTAGAAGAGTAGGAGAAAACTTGCTAATAGAATGAATTTAAAATTATAGAAAATATCTAAATATAAAGATTAGATGTAATTACAATACTTTGTGTGTACAAGAAATGTTAAAAATAATACTAATATATGCCACAATGGACAGAGCGAGAGGTATTGTGATAGTCACAACAGATTTTTTAATAATAAAACATATGATTATTTTTATTGGACAGGAAATTTTATGTACTTTTCAAATTTAAATAAATATATAGAGTATTCCATTTGAAATTATAAAGTTACATACCATTGCGTAAAAGCGGAATACGCTGTAGGAAAACCTATATTGCAGATTTATAGAAATTTTAACTAAAAATAAACTTCGTTTGAATTTTTTTCCATAATATTTAAAACAATCGACTTACTAAAATAGAAGAGACCGATGAATCTCCGTGTATAGTTCGAGCATAACAATTAATTTAAAAGGATTTTCTATCATCTTGAATATTTGAGTATGGAAAACTTCTTATTTTCGCTCGAGTTACTCTGACGAAGTCTTCGAAAGTAGTAGCAGTTGATTTCCTCAAGTAAACGAATGTCAATTTTTATTCTTTTTTACATAGGCAAATTTAAAAACTTCCAAAACCTATGAATAGTTAGTGAAGAGTTAAGAAGGAACGAGGGATTCAGTTAAAAAGGGAAAAATGCAAAGGGATCCATTGATGAGGGTCCATTTTAAATTTCACGCCAGCTCCCGGTCGACATACTCACAGGAGCGGAAAGAGCAAAAATAAATAGAACGTGTCTTCTCCCGTGGCGAGAAAAATACACACTTCAATTCAATTTGACAGATTCATTCGGTTTGAAAACATCATCCATAAAACCATTCGCGCGCGCTTATGCCCCCGGTGTCGCCTTTGTCATCGGCGACGCCAACTGCTGCTTTGTTTTATTTGACGGGCGACGAATAGTTTTGGATTTGTTGAGATACGATCGGGACTGAGGCGTCGAGTTGCTCTGGAGTGGAAGGAAGGGAGTAGACTCTTGTTCACCTGATGTTTTACAATTGAACTTTTGAGGGTGAACAAACTACGGGTAGTCCTATCGAGACAATTCAGCATTGGTTTCATTGTTCTGTATAAACTCTTCTCAACGAGATATTCAGAATGTATTTGTTTAAATTTCAATCAAATTATTTGTCTCTTTAAATAACGCAGGGCCGTTTTATCAGATTTTCGGGCACTACTCCAAAATTTTGTTCTGGCCCTCTTCCCTCTATAGTGTAAAACAAGTACACATTTTATTTATTTATTTATTTATTTATTTATTTATTTATTTATTTATTTATTTATTTATTTATTTATTTATTTATTTATTTATTTATTTATTTATTTATTTATTTATTTATTTATTTATTTATTTATTTATTTATTTATTTATTTATTTATTTATTTATTTATTTATTTATTTATTTATTTATTTATTTATTTATTTATTTATTTATTTATTTATTTATTTATTTATTTATTTATTTATTTATTTATTTATTTATTTATTTATTTATTTATTTATTTATTTATTTATTTATTTATTTATTTATTTATTTATTTATTTATTTATTTATTTATTTATTTATTTATTTATTTATTTATTTATTTATTTATTTATTTATTTATTTATTTATTTATTTATTTATTTATTTATTTATTTATTTATTTATTTATTTATTTATTTATTTATCAATCTGACCTACAGGATATCATACGAGTATCCCATTTACATGAAGATTATAAAAAAAAAACTGTTGTGGCCAGCACAATAGCTCTCGCCACTTCCGTTTATGGTTACGTAAGTATAGGGCGCGAGCAGTCATTTGATTTTGTTGGCCTTAACAAGCAGATATGAGGGCCCGCGACAACTAGTAATTATGTACATAGATGTAAAATAACAGAATTTTTCATTAAAAATTTCAAGATTTTCTAAGTTCACGTGGTTAATTTGTCACCAGGAGTGTGGAATTTACTTGTCTAGGAAAGTAAACCACATGGAATAAAAAAAAATCGAAATTTAGAATGAAAAATTATGATATTTGACATCTATGTACATAATTACTAGCTATCACATGACTACTCGTGCCCTATTGTATTTAACATTTCTTGTATACCTACACCAATTTTAAATAATTAACTATTAATACAATACGAAATAATATATCTATGTACTTCCCAAAAAATGTCTTATCTGTTAGCTACAAACATTTTAATTTTTCAATTGGTTTCCATAGAATTATTTCGGCTATAAGATTTATTATAACAGATTATTTTATTTCTTTTATCGCTAAATCTATAGAAGATATAATAAAATATTTAAATGTATCAAATAGAGAATTTATTTTTCTTTAATATTAGCAAGAACAAAAATTTTAAACAAATAATATTTAGAAGATTTTTCAAGAATCTGCTACTTCCGGTTGTCCAATTGTTACCAAAACCTTTTAAATTCTTCCCATTAATGTGAGATTGGGAAATACGTAGTTAAACAGATATTAAGTCTTAGTATTTGAGAAATCGTCCTTCCAAATTACACACACACAAGCACACACACATACATACACACACATACACACATCATCATAATAATGTTAAAATTGGATTTTATGGACCGTACTACGTGTTTATTCATTAAAATCCTTAGCATTAGGTTTTGGGCGACATTTACATTATACATATACTAATTTTATCATAATATTAATGTTTAGAGTTGGCAAAATAAAAAGCAAAACTAAATTAAAATACAGAAAAATGCAACATACAAAGAAGGTTATTAAACGTACGTGTTAATAGAAGGATAAATATCTGTTCCTGATAATTTTCCTTCAACGTTTTTTATAGGAAAATAATATTTGGTTGAAATCTATACTAACGTTAACATCATATAAATTAATAAGAATTAAGTAATGAGTATAGCACTTTTTGTCCTAACAGGTCTGTTCGTCTATAGCAGCATCGAATCGTGCTTAGTTTTAGTTTATCGGTATCTCTGTCCGTGTAAACAACATTTGCAATGTGTCTAAATATTATTAACTATTTCTATTGTTATTAATAGTGCTTTTAGTGTGTGTTAAGTGTAAATAATTTTGTAACGTTCATTGTTAGTGGTAGTAACAATAAAAAATAGTGCAATAACAACCTGATATTGATGAAGATTCAGATATTGTAAGTCAATTTGTTTGTTACAAATTATTCTGTTTTAGTGTATTTTTAGTAATATGTATTAACTGGTAAATTTTAATATTTTAATATATTTATATTTATAAATGTATAAATATACAAGTACTTAAACAAATACATATTTATTTACAGCAAAATCAGTGGTTATATTATTTTAAATTATATAAAATCTGTAAAATATTTATGAATAATATACGTTAAGAAAACATTACTTCTAAATATATAAATAACAGACTTAGAACTGTCCAAAAATAGTAAAACGAAAAACTTTCATTACGTTACGAGTCGAATGAAATTTTTATTTGTTTCAAGCGAATTCGAATTAAGTAAATGGCCAAGAATACCATTACTATATGGTTTTCGTTCGTATACAATCTAGGCAATTATGAATGTTCAAGAATATGTAGATACCTAGGTTTACGGACACGAAATAACAAATATACTCGTAAATTCGTTATTTTTTTGTTTGTATGTATATATATATATATATATATATATATATATATATATATATATATATATATATATATATATATATATATGATTTTATTTAGCTGACATTTTTTACCTTCCGCTACCCTTGGTAAGGGAGGTAGAGGGATCGTGCTAAAAATCGCATATCGAGATTTTGGTAAATGACCATGTTTTAAGGTCCCTAGAATCCAATTTTAACAGTTTCACGATGATGTCTGTGTGTGTATGTGTGGATCATATTTACGCTCTAACTCAAATCTCAAATAATATCGATCAGAAAATTGTATTTCTACCTTACTCTTATATGGATAGAAGCCATTAGATTTTGGTGTAAATCAGATAACCCGGAATGATAATTTATTGGAAATAGTTTTCCTTCGAAAAATACCTTTAAATGTTATTTTTTCCAGATTTATGTTATATAAAAATTAAAGATTATTAAATTTTCTACAGGTTTGCATTATTATTTTTTCTATATATTTAAATAAAATAAATAAATATTTCATCACGGCATATTAACCATTGCTGGGTGTGCCAATCTGCTTTGTACAGATATCGGTATTGATGGAATATTTGTACCGTGCGCCCTTTATGGATAAAATTATAAAAGTATCTATAATGTTAATCCCGGAGCCTACGCTTTAACCGCAACTCCATGGTTACACAATTTAGATCTCAAATACATGTTACTGCCAGATATATGTCACTGTCAACAAATTAAGCATTTCAAATAATAATAGTAACATTTAAAAAAAAAATAGTAAATAGAACAATAATTATATGAAAATGAATTTAATACAATTACCAGCATAAGTAAATATGTAGGAATATAGGTAAGTATATAAATAAATAAAATAAATATATCGTCACTGCAGATTTCGTTAACGATGATGGCATATTTGTACGGTGCGAGCGTTTACGCGTCACCGTACGGGCACTCATTGCCGGCGTCGAGAGTGCAACACAGGTGTCATTTTTGTGCCATTTAAAATTCGAAATATTTAAATTTAATTTAATTTTCAGATTTTGCAAGAATAAAAAATAAATTAAACGGGAGGTATTGTGTTGACCACATAAATTTTACTATTGCAAATTCAGTTAACGTTCTTATTCCATTGAAATCCCAAATTAATTTATTCTAAATTTGGTTCTTGTCTTGATTTAAAAGAAAATGATCAAAATTGACGGTTTGTGATTGTATGGACATATGTAAATGGATGCAATTAGTACATGTTAGCGTGAATAATACAGCGTATACCTATGCATTAAAGGCTTCGCTTTCCATTATGAATATGGACGAGGTGATAGTTGTGTGTCTGGACAGGATGTCGATCATAAGTGGCAGAGATTGATTATTAGATCAATTGATGGTAAATTGTGTCAAATCACTTCACAAAGATAAACAGTGACAGTGACGGTTGGTAAGTTCACAGCATAACAGTTTTGGTTAATGTTTTTGAAATAAAACTTCAATTTTTGTATGTATATTTGAGCAACATCAGAAATAAATATTATTTACTATTAACCTCTTAGTCAGATGGTTTTACTAACGATGTATGATTTCATTTTTACCTCTCGCTAAGAGAGGTATTGGATTTATGCTAAAAATCGCATATCCAGATTTTATTGAATAAGCACGTTTTCAGGTCCCTATAATCCGATTTTAACATTTTTACGTAGATGGCTGTGTGTGTGTTTGTGTGTGTGTGTGTGTGTGTGTGTGTGTGTGTGTCTGGATGTGTGTATGTGGGATGTTGGAAGGACGATTACTCAAAAACTATAAGACTTTATATTTGTTTAACTACGTATTTCCCAATCGGACATTCATGGGAAGATCTGAAAAGGTTTTGGTAACAATTGGACAACTGGAAGTAAAAGATTCTTGAAAAAAAATCTTCTAAATATTATTTTTTGAAATTTTTTTTTAGTAATGTTAAAATTAAATTCTCTATCTAATACATTTAAATATTATTTTATATATTCTATAGATTTTTAGAGATAAAAGAAATATAATATATAAAATAATCTGTTGTAATAAATTTTACAGATTATATATCTTTATCTTTAAATCTTTAGAAGGTATAATAAAAAGTTTAAATATGTCGGATAGATAATTTTGTTTTTACCTCTCGCTAAGAGAGGTATTGGATTCATGCTAAAAATCGCATATCCAGATTTTATTGAATAAGCACGTTTTAAGGTCCCTACAATCCGATTTTAACATTTTTACGATGATGTCTGTGTGTGTGTGTGTGTGTGTGTGTGTGTGTGTGTGTGTGTGTGTGTGTGTGTGTGTGTGTGTGTGGATGTATGTGTGTGTGTGTGTATGTATGTAGGATGTTGGAAGGACGATTACTCAAAAACTATAAGACTTTAAATTTGTTTAACTACGTATTTCCCAATCGGACATTCATGGGAAGATCTGAAAAGGTTTTGGTAACAATTGGACAACCGGAAGTAGAAGATTCTTGAAAAAAAAAATCTTTTAAATAATATTTTTTGAATTTTTTTCTTGGTAATATTAAAGAAAATTAAATTCTTTATTTGATATATTTAAATATTTTATAATATATTCTATAGATTTAGAGATAAAAGAAATATAATATATAAAATAATCTGTTATAATAAATTTTACAGCCGAAAGAATGCCATGGAAAATAGTTGAAAATTTAAATTGTTTGTAACTGACAGATAAATGTCAGTGTCAGAAATCCGGAGACATTACTAAAGACTTTTTTTGGGAAGTACATACATTATATTATTTCTTAATGTATTAATAGTTAAATATTTAATATTATAGGTATATTACACATACCCTTCAGAAATACTGTTAATGCCAACAATGAATTGGAATCATTTCGAAAAATTAGAAGAGTATGAGAAAATATCTTCATAGAATGAATTTGTATATAAAAAATTTAAATGGAACGAATAGATATGAGCGAGAATACAGCGACGGTATTTAAATGTTATAAACACAAGGTGAAAGTGAAGATGGTTTCCACTCTGCAACGTGAAATACAGAACAATTGTATCTCATTCGAAATAATGAGTAATGAAAGAAAAATGTACTTGGAGAATCTCTTAATTCTTGATCTGTGACTATTATGGAGGTGACAAGTCTAGGTTGAAGGACTTAAATTTGTTTCAAACATTATGGGACAATGTACACCAGCATTGTAGACTAGAGTAACATTGAACTGCGAAAAAGCTATCAAATGATAAATCCAATATCTCTCTTAGTGAGAGGTAAAAATCATTTACTGCTTAATATAAAGAATTTTCACATAGGTTTTCATAATCGTCTTATCTTTGTAAAAAAATATATAAAAAGCTATAAAAAATTGGGCCCATTCGTATGCAACATATAATTTATAAGAGTTGCAGAGCAATATCACTGTCTTCTAGCTTGGTCGGCAGTCTTTCTATAAACATAAATATCATTTGATAATACCACTTCTTAAAATTTATTATGTCTAACTTTATCTTTAAGCTCGTAATGTGGCTTATTTTTATTTATATCCCTGTCATAATTTAAGGTTTATAGGATTTATTTGAAATAATTCCTGCAATCTTTGTCCTTCCAACTTCCTGCTGACATAGCAGAAAGCAATAATAACTCAAACTTAATTCGGGCGAAAAAACCAATACATTTTATTATTTACCACAAGATCTTTTCAAATTCATTTACGATTAAATCCCCTGAAGAACCGTTTTCCAATGATGCTCTAATAAAACATTCCTGACATTTATTCCTTCTTCCGTACCGAATAAAACAAAATGGCTACAGTCTCTTTTATTGCAAGTCTATTGTTTCTCCTGGCCAACTTGATAGCACGGTAGCAGGGTGCAACGACATTTTATACCCTGCGAATTGATTTGGATTTTTTGTAACAATTTGACCACATTGTGGAATTTCTTTAATTATGGAGATATTGTTGTGGTTATATTAAATTTGACATTTATACTTCTATGAATATCAGCATTTTTTTTAAATTCAATCTCCTATCACAGTTTTACCTTCATTCACGAAGCATCTGAAGAACTACATTTTTTTCTCTCTCATTAGTGAACTGTTCGTGAAAATTGTGTTCGTGTTCTCGTCTTGCGTAAATTTCGGCTCGCATTTTAAATTATTACTTTATAAAGATTGTTATTCAAAAAACATTAATACGATTTTCAATAAGTCGAACCGAACCTGAACCCAATACCTGAACCCGGAACAAAAACGCAAATTTTATTAATGTTTGAACCAAAACCGCACCCGAACCCATCTCAAAATAAACCGAACCCAGTTTTTGGCGGGTTTGATGCCCTGCTTCAAACACAACTAGACACAATAAATGCTTTTACCTGCCTAGAGCTTCTAAAAATATGCTTTTAAAATCTCCGTTATTTTCTATGTACACGCTTTTTAATTCAATTCATAATCAGGTTGATATTTTTAATATTTCAATTTCTGCTTTCAAGAATCAATGTCCAAACATTTTGGCTGACTCTTTTGTTTAATTTGTACTTTTTACCTCTCGCTAAGAGAGGTATTGGATTCATGCTAAAAATCGCATATCCAGATTTTATTGAATAAGCACGTTTTAAGGTCCCTACAATCCGATTTTAACATTTTTACGATGATGTCTGTGTGTGTGTGTGTGTGTGTGTGTGTGTGTGTGTGTGTGTGTGTGTGTGTGTGTGTGTGTGGATGTGTGTGTGTGGGATGTTGGAAGGACGGTTACTCAAAAACTATAAGACTTAAAATTTGTTTAACAACGTATTTCCCAATCGGACATTCATGGGAAGATCTGAAAAGGTTTTGGGTACAATTGGACAACCGGAAGTAGAAGATTCTTGAAAAAAAATCTTCTAAATATTATTTTTTGAAAATTTTTCTTGATAATATTAAAGAAAAATAAATTCTCTTTCTGATACATTTAAATATTTTTATACATATTTTATAGATTTAGAGATAAAAGGAATATAATATATAAAATAATCTGTTGTAATAAATTTGACAGCCGAAAGAATGCCATGAAAAATAGTTGATAATTTAAATTATTTGTAACTGACAGATAAATGTCAGTGTCAGAAATAATGAGTAATGAAAGAAAAATGTACTTGGAGAATTCCTTAGTTCTTGATCTGTGACTATTATGGAGATGACAAGTCTAGGTTGAAGGACTTAAATTTGTTTCAAACATTATGGGACAATGTACACCAGTACTATAGACTAGAGTAACTTTGAATTGCGAAAAAGCTATCAAATTCTTCTCAAGTAAGTTGTAAATATTGACAAAATTACACATCGATATAAGAATAATCGGAGTGCAATCTATCCGTCACTTTATTAAAGGGAATTAGTGTTATTTAGATGTATGAAAAAATAAAATGTAAAAGAAGATATGTAAGAATAGATGTACAATCCATATATACATTTTAGACCGCCCAAAATTAATGTTTTTACTAGAAGAATATGAAGAGAAAGTAAACAACGTTGTTCGAATTGAAAATTGCAGTTACCAGCCTAATATTTATATATGGTAAACTCTACTTTGTAATTTATTGTAACATAATTTATGGTAAAATATCTTCATGTTGAGACATGCTATTATTGAATAATAAATAAGTTTATACGTCATAGATTTATATGAATATATTATTTGTATTTATAAAAATATTCTTTGCTTTATGCATACAGCCAGGTAAAATATACGGCGAGAGGTTATGTGCTGGCCACATCAGATTTTTTTACCTTCCGTCACCTTTAGGTAAGGAAGGTATTGTCTTTGGTCAAAAAATTCGGTGGTGAGTTTTCATTGAAACGTGCTTACGTTTTAGGGTCTTTACAATACGATTTTACTATTTTTACGATGATGTCTGTATGTGTGTGTGTGTGTTCGTGTGTGCGTGTGTGTGTGTGTATGTGTGTGTGTGTGTGTGGACCGCCTTTCGTGCACGATATCTCCAATACTAGAATTCCAAAAATTACAATTCTTGCGTATTCCTCTTCCTTACAACCATATGCAGACTTGATTAGATTTTGGTTATAATTGGTCAACCGGAAGTACCCTCATTTGAAGATTTTAACAGTTTTTCTTGAAAAAATCAGTTAAATGTTTTTATAACTTAAAGAATATATTTTTGTCTATACGATTTGATTGCATTTTATACTTGATATTCAACAGATATAGAGTTAAAGAAGAATAACGATAATAAATTTTATATAAATTCCATAATTCAGCCAGCTATGCTAACTTAACCATGGAAACTGCTAATATATTCAGGTAATTCAAATTGACAGATGTCAGTATCAATAAAATGTAAATCAATAAAAGAATAAGGGAAGTAAGTGATAGAAGTTTCTAGATATAAGAGAGACGATTACATTGGTTTGAACATGTCATGAGGAGAGATGAATATATTAATAGAAGGTGGAAGAAACATACGAAGACCAAATATAAGATGAAAAGACTATATTGTAGAAGACTTGAGAGAAAAGGAACTGAATGAGGACGACACGGAAAACAAAAATGAGTGTAAGAAGAAAATAAAAAAATAGCGACCCCCTAACGAATGGGAAAAACTAAAGAAGAAGAAGAAGATGTCAGTGTCAAGTGCAATTTGCATAGTTTGTTTATGAAATAACTTTACTGGAAATATAGGATCTTTTGCAAGAAAATTTATGTATGGGGCGCGTGCAGTAACATGACTGACCCGTGTCAAAATGACAGCAATTAATTAGGTCCATAACTGTCAAGTGTTATAATTTTTCAACCAATATTTCATGATTTTCTTATTTGATGTGGTTTGTTTGTTATCAGGAGTATGGCATTCAGTTGCCGAGAAAGGGAATCACATAATACCAAAAATTTATAATCTTTTGCAAGAAAATTTATGTATGGAATTTGTACATAATACACAGGATTGACGGAAGGTATTGTGCTGGCCACATCAGATTTTCATTCTTTGCGGTAATGTTTATTATGTATCTTTATTTGTATCTTTGTTATATTTTTGTATATGTTTTGATCTGTTATTGGGTCTTTGACTTGCAGATCTTTATATATTAAATAAATAAATATTATTTCCGAATTTTCGACCTGCATATCCCAACTGCACAAAAATATTTCTCAATCTTTCCACAAATCCCTACCCATGCGTTCCGCATCACGGAATCTAAATGCACGGCAACTCCAGATTCTTCCCGAACAAGATCCCGTATCTCCTCGTTATTTTGCGCACGTTTCCTTGCACAGGTGCATCCTATCCGAATCTCGTAGTGTTTCCTGTTATTCCTGCTGTTCTGTTTCTGATTCACGCTGCACATTATAAATCTACGCTCCACGCGTACGTGAAAAATGATGAAACCACCATATGCAACAGCAAAGCGGGAGAGTAATAAAATATTATGTGGAAATGGAAACAAGCAGTATGCACTAAGTGGAATGGATGCAGTTTGTTTTAATAATAAATGCAATGCTGGAAGTAGGAGACTAGGTTCATTATCTCTAAAAATATTTTAATGAACTGCACTTCTGAAATGTAATTAAATATTATTCTAAATTAAATATGGTGATGAAGATAATGTTGCTTCTTACGTGTAAAGGAAAATTAAAGAATGTATTTATAAATAAGAAACACATGAGATTCTTTAGTTACAATACCTACTGAACAAAAAAAATCAGTGTAACCAAATAAGTTATAGTTCTTACGGAATGGTCAACAAACCGCAATTATAATAAAAAAAATCTGCTGTGGCCAGCACAATACCTTTCGTCAATTCTGTGTAATATGTATAAATTCCATACATAAATTTTCTTGCAAAAAATTCTAAATTTCCAGTAAAATTATTTCATAAAAAAATTATGCAAATTGCACTTGGCACTAACATCTTCTTCTTTAGCTTTTCCCATTCGTATTCCTCCAGTTTACATCCAGAAGAACAACTGATTAGATTTTGGTTATAATTGGTGAACCAGAAATAGCCTCATTTGAAGATTACCAGTTAAATTTGATTAATTGATATTTAACTTAAAGAATATATTATTCTCCATACGATTTGATCGCATTTTATACTTCATATTCAATAGATATAGAGTTAAAGAATTTTAAAGAAATGAAATTTTATAAATCAGCTAAACATGGAAACTACTAATATATTTATATAATAATTCAAATTGATGTCAGTATAAATAAATAAATAAAAAGTAAATTAATGTGGCAGAAATGAGGATGTTGAAGTAGATGTTGGGGAAGACAAGAAAAGATATGATAAGGAAATAACTCTAGTGTTACAAGTTTCTAGAAAGATACAAGAGAGAGGATTACATTGATTTGAAAATGTCATGAGGAGAAATGAAGAATATATTGAATAGCTTAGTAATAGAAGGTTGAAGAAACAGAGGGAGACCAAAGATAGATGGAAGGACTATATTGAAGAAGACTTGAGAGAAAAGGAACTGAATGAGAACGACACGTAAAACAGAAATGAATGGAAGAAGAAAATAAAAAATAGCGATCCCTAACGAATGGGAAAAGCTAAAGAAGAAGATGTTAGTGTCAAGTGCAATTTGCATAGTTTGTTTATGAAATAATTTTAATGGAAATTTAGAATCTTTTGCAAGAAAATTTATGTTTTGAATTTATACATAATACACAGGATTGACGGAAGGTATAGTGCTGGCCACAACAGATTTTTTTTCTTCTCCTTTTAAAAATAAATAACATCCAATAATTTTCACAAGTTATATTTCATTTTGTAAGGTTTTTTTCAGATCGATGACGTGAGTCCTCTGCCTAATCATTTTCACTATACTAAATACTACGGAAATAAGACGATTTCGCCCGACAACATGACGTCACAAATTCCCTCTCTCCTCTAGCGATGCTTTCTTGTTTTATTTTAATACTAGCTTTACTAGCTTTACAAATAATGTGAAATTTTTGAAATTATCCGAGTTGGTATCACGAAAGTAGGAGGCAAACTCACAAAGCACAAATTATATTCCCATGTAATGTTATTGGTATTTCGTGAATCGTGCACATATTTCCTTGAATTTACTCTAATTGTTTTCTTCCTGTTTGCACTGCGTTTATGTTTGATTTTTCCCGGGAGCGTTGCTCGTGCAAATAAATTACCGAGTAATTGACCTAGTGGAATAATCTAAAGGAAGGAAATTTGTTTTATCGGGGTGCGGTCAAAGAACACGTGCTGTTTATTCTAACCTCCGCAGGAAACGTACGCATGGTGTTTACTTTTATTGCGGAATATTAGCATGTAATGTAATTTATTCTGGTTTGTAATGTGGGATTAATACATCTCAATTAAAGACCGCAACAGTGAAGGGAGTTATTAAAGGTTTATCTGATTTAAAAATTAAGATTGAATCATTTTCTTCTTAGAAATATACACACCTTTCAAACAATACAAATTCTTTTACATATTACAAAGAAAGAAAATACAAATTACTAGAATGCGATAGTGTTTTGTCCGTAAGAAATGTGTTTTATATACAAATGAACATAATTTACTTTCCTGATATGAGAAATATACATTGGAATTATTTTGCAGTCCCAAAGTTACTGATTTAAAACAGTTATTTAACACAATGAATATTAAATAAGTTCAAAGCAGGAGTAAAACTTAAAAGAACAATAAAAAATCTGATGTGGCCAGCACATTACCTACCGTCAATCCTGTGTCAGATATGGTGGCCCGTAATTCCACACTCCTGATAACAAATAAATCACATGAAATTATTATTAAATAATAATAGTAATAATAATAATAATAATAATAATAATAATAATAATATGACTATGAAAATTGCACTTGACACTGATATCTTCTTCTTCTTTAGTTTTTCCCATTCGTTAGGGGTCGCTATTTTTTATTTTCTTCTTCCACTCATTTTTGTTTTGCATGTCGTCCTCATTCAGTTTCTTTTCTTTCAAGTCTTCCACAATACTGTCCTTCCACCTTATATTTGGTTTTCCCGTGTTTCTTAAACCTTCTATAATATTCATTCTTCTTGCAATATATTCTGCATCACTTCTAATACTAGAGTTATTTCCCTTATTCTTTCATTCCTTACCGTATCTTTCCGTGTCTTCCCCAACATCCATCTCAACATCCTCATTTCTGCTACATTCATTTACTTTTCATTGATACTGGCATCTGTCAATTTGAATTATCTGAATATATTAGCATTTTCCATGATTAGCATAGCTGGCTGATTTATAAAAATTAATATCTTTATAATGTAAGCAAATTGTATAGAGAATAAAATATTCTTTAAGTTTTAATAATATTTAACTGAGTTTTTTCAAGAAAAACTGTTAAAATCCTTAAAAGAGGGTAGTTCCTTACATTTTATTTAAATTCCTATAACTTGCTAATATTATTATTGGTGTACAGACGACCAATAGGCGTCCGTATCAATGATGTCACCAGAATTCTTACACAGGATATTTCTGGCTATTTTCCATATTATTCGGTTGCCGTTTTGTAGAGCAAATGGATGTATCTATGTTCTTTGAATTTTTTTTACGATGTTTCAGAAATTATCTGAATGTTTTTTTACCTCTCGCTAAGAGAGGTATTGCATTCATGCTAAAAAACGCATATCCAGATTTTATTGAATAAGCACGTTTTAAGGTCCCTACAATCCGATTTTAACATTTTTACGATGATGTCTGTGTGTGTGTGTGTGTGTGTGTGTGTGTGTGTGTGTGTGTGTGTGGATGTGTGTGTGTGGGATGTTGGAAGGACGGTTACTCAAAAACTATAAGACTTAAAATTTGTTTAACAACGTATTTCCCAATCGGACATTCATGGGAAGATCTGAAAAGGTTTTGGTAATAATTGGACAACCGGAAGTAGAAGATTCTTGAAAAAAAATCTTCTAAATATTATTTTTTGAAAATTTTTCGTGGTAATATTAAAGAAAATTAAATTCTCTATCTGATACATTTAAATATTTTATTATATATTCCATAGATTTAGAGATAAAAGAAGTATAATATATAAAATAATCTGTTGTAATAAATTTGACAGCCGAAAGAATGCCATGAAAAATAGTTGCTAATTTAAATTATTTGTAACTGACAGATAAATGTCAGTGTCAGAAATAATGAGTAATGAATTAAAAATGTACTTGGAGAATCCCTTAGTTCTTGATCTGTGACTATTATGGAGATGACAAGTCTAGGTTGAAGGACTTAAATTTGTTTCAAACATTATGGGACAATGTACACCAGTACTGTAGACTAGAGTAACTTTGAATTGCGAAAAAGCTATCAAATTCTTCTCAAGTAAGTTGTAAATATTGACAAAATCGGAGTGCAATCTATCCGTCACTTTATTAAAGGGAATTAAGGTTATTTAGATGTAACAAGTATGAAAAAATAAAATGTAAAAGAAGATATATAAGAATAGATGCACAATCCAGATATATACATTTTAGACCGCCCAAAATAATGTTTTTACTAGAAGAATATGAAGAGAAAGTAAACAAAGTTGTTCGAATTGAAAATTGCAGTTACCAGCCTAATATTTATATATGGTAAACTCTACTTTGTAATTTATTGTAACATAATTTATGGTAAATATCTTTATGTTGCGACATGCTATTATTGAATAATAAAGAAGTTTATACGTCATAGATTTATATGAATATATTATTTGTATTTATAAAAATAATCTTTGCTTTATGCATACAGCCAGGTAAAATATACGGCGAGAGGTTATGTGCTGGCCACATCAGATTTTTACGAGTGTATTTTGTCTACATGAATTGTAACAATTTGTAAGATCTTAATGTAAGTGTGATAATGTCCTTGTGTATTACATTTATGTTGTATAATTGTTGTAGACCCTGAAGAAGGTGCAAGGGTACAGCGAAACGATGGTATTGTAAGAATAAATGCTGTTTGACTGAACTTTCGAGTAATTGTTAATAAATTATTAAAGTTCATTATAAATAAAAAGTTTATAGTTAATAGTACATTTAAAAATTCCATTTTTCATAGAATGATCTGAAGAATGAGAAAATTTTGATTGCATTGTAAAAAAATTCTCACAACTCCAACTTCCCATTGCCATTTATTAGCCAATCTTCTCTTTTTCTTTAAAAAATTCAGGGTGTAATAATGCCGGCAACAAAGTCATCTGGCGTTACCGGCACGATTTCTATAATTCATGCGAAGGTGATACCCAGCCGGACTGAAACACAGACTTCATCTGTCAGTGTCTGTCAGAAGATGAAAGCATTCTGTAAGTTATTACGGCCGAGTAGAGGCCATTTAACCTACAAACAAAAAGAGCACAGATTACATTCAAGTAATGTCAAGTAATTCCTGAATGCTGCACTCAATTAATCTTTTCTCAACGACGTGGGAATTAAAAGCAAGGGAAAGATGAGGAATGACTTTTTTTCTTTTCTTGTAATTACAGATACGTGTGAAAGTAAACCTGCAACAAGAAATATACAACTAATTTATAATCAAACAAAACACGCAATAGTGTTTTACTTTACAAGCCAGGTAAAACGATTTTAACTGCTGAAAGGAGGACACAGTAAAACAGTTACGTTTAAAAAAATCTGATGTAGCCAGCACAATTCCTTCCGTTAATCCTGTGTAATATCTTTGAATATATAATACAATACAAGAACAGCAACGTAATGTATTTAGATTAAATATTTCGAGAGAAGGTGCCATCTATTCCTCCGTATACGAATTATTTCTGAGTTAGTTCAAAAAATACATAATAGGTGGATGTTGCACAGTGTTGCCATGTAGCTAGAACAACAAGATAAGATTTTAAAAAGGTTTTTAAGTTTGCTACTGTAAAACAAGTATACATGTACATTGAAGATTCTAAATATATTATCTGGTTATTATGAAACAATATTTTTGAATTATTGATTATTGAATACCTCTATCAAATAGTATTTGGCAATGCTGTCAGCACGATTTATCGTAGTTCATAGTTTTGTGGTAGGAGTCACTAGCTATCTATAATAATTTTGTGAATAAAAAGAGACAGATATAGTATCTTGCTAGGCCATATGTGTTGCCGTTCTTATATGTATTATATATTCAAAGGTAATATGTACAAATTCCATACATAAATTTTCTTGCAAAAGATCCTGATAACAAACAAACTACATGAAATAAGAAAATCATGAAATTTTGAATGAAAAATATGATACTTGTCAGTTATGGACATAATTAATTGCTGTCATTTTGACATGGGTCCCCATATCCTCTTGCCAAACTCAGCAAAGTCACGTCACTGCACGCACCCTACACATAGATTTTCTTGCAAAAGATCTTATATTTCCAGTAAAATTATTTCATATACAAACTATGCAAATTGCACTTCTTTAGTTTTTCCCATTCGTTAGGGGTCGCTGTTTTTTTATTTTCTTCTTCCACTCATTTTTGTTTTGCGTGTCGTCCTCATTCAGTTCCTTTTCTCTCAAGTCTTCCGTAATACAGTCCATACATCTTATATTTGGTCTTGCTATGTTTTCCACCTTCTATTACTAAACTATTCATTTTTCTTCCAATATATTCATCCTCATGACATGTTCAAACCAATGTAATCGTTTCTCTTATAGCTTTCTAGAAACATTAGAGTTATTTCCCTTATTCTTTCATTCATTTACTTTTTATTGTTACTGACATCTGTCAATTTGAATTACCTGAATATATTAGCAGTTGAACTTTTAACCTTCCGTCACCTTCAGGTAAAGAAGGTATTATCTTTAGTCAAAAAATTCGATGATGGAGTTTTCAGTGAATAAGCATAAGAATTAACGGAAGGTAATGTGCTGGCCACATTAAAAAAAAATTAAATTTATTAAGATATATCTATATTTTATTGCATTCAAATTGACGATACAAATTGTTTTGTAAAAGAGATGTTCCCCATTGTGACATATATGATTATTCACACTATTCTATCCTCACACAATTCGCCCATCCATCAAAAAATTGTCAGTGCGCGTGCGCATCACAAAACATCATTTTAAAGCCTGTAATTAATATCACTGTCGACAAATATACAATTTAACGTAATAAATGACCACAACAGTGACAGGTAGTAATTTCTTATGCGTGAAATAAAATCACATTTACCATTACCATTAATCATCAAGGTAGCCATGGTAGTATGCGCAAGCTCAAACATGTACAAGCTTGCGCAATCTCGCAATTGTGGATAGTGGAATACGCTGTGATACAGCGGGCCAAATTACGCCATTTAGTTGAGCAATAAAATGGCGACGTATTGTAGAGAGAAGGATTTTGCGACTTTAGAAAAGTAAATAGGGAAGTTTTTTTGTTTTATTCTGATTATTAACGTAATGTATAGCGTAATGAGTACTCAAAAGAATATGAGATGTTTAACAAAAATGGAATTTTTTTGCTGCAGCTAAAATTATGAGATACATTATAGTTTTGTTGGGAATTTCATAATAAGGAATGACTCATGTGAAGTAATTGTAGAACCGAATAATAATTCTGAAACCGAAACTAATCATTTTTCGATTCTGGAACCGAATACAGATTCTAGAACTGATTATATGGATATTGTTTTTCGAACATTTTCGCGTGTGCGCTGTGCGCACACTTCACATTCGCATAACATTGTATTTTGGTCCGTGGCATAATTGTAAACAATCAATTCATCATTTTTTTTCTGAACTACGTGTATACCTGTTGTAAAATAATGAAATTCTAGTGCGGTAATCATTTCATTATCGCTCTCAATAGGTTAACAAGGCTATTAATACATATCTAAAAGGAGTACGATATTCGTTTTTAACGCACTATATTTGATTACACTAACTCGCCCTACGTGCTAGTAGGACAATTCACAATACGTGCTTTAATGCCAATATTCCGCTTATATCGTACATAACAATTTTTGTTGATCGTTCATTAATAGGTCATGTTAATGTATAGAAAATCATTCATTAATGATACCCATTACTTCATGATTTTTTATTACTTAACAATTGTCATGGAGTAAAATTAGATTTTCAAATTCAAAACGATACGTTCAACGGAAAAAATATTGTAACTAACACGTGTGTTAATTGTCGATTAATGATCTCAACAAATGTTTCAATCATTCATCGCCCTCATTAACACACTCCTAATGTTTTGTGCTTTTTTATTACTTAATTGGTACAGAAAAATGAACGTTTTAGAGATTGTTGTGATGGCTGCTTATTGTTTAGAGGTGCCTGGTATAGATTGCGGTACCTCTCGCATCCTAAGCGAATGCTTTATGATCTGAGCTACGCCCCCTGTTACATATTACCTACGATTTGCAATTCGTCACACATCGATGGAACCTATTTAAACAATTTAATTTTTCTTTAAATATAAAAGTGAATATTTGGAGGTGCCGGGTATCGATCCCGGTACCTCTCACATGCTAAGCGAGCGCTCTACCATCTGAGCTACGCCCCCTGTTACATATTACGCACAACTTATAATTCGGTACGCTTAAATGGAACCTAATTAAACAATTAACTTTTTCTTTAAATATAAAAGTGAATATTTGGAGGCGCCGGGTATCGATCCCGGTACCTCTCGCATGCTAAGCGAGCGCTCTACCATCTGAGTTACGCCCCCTGTTACATATTATGCACAACTTATAATTCGTTACACTTCAATGGAACCTATTTAAACAATTTAATCTTTCTTTAAATATAAAAGTGATTGATTGGAGGCGCCGGGTATCGATCCCGGTACCTCTCGCATGCTAAGCGAGCGCTCTACCATCTGAGCTACGCCCCCTGTTACGTATTACATACGACTTACATTTCGTCATATATCAATGGAACCTACTTAAACAATTTAATCTTTAAATATAAAAGTGATTGATTGGAGGCGCCGGGTATCGATCCCGGTACCTCTCGCATGCTAAGCGAGCGCTCTACCATCTGAGCTACGCCCCCTGTTACGTATTACATACGACTTACAATTCGTCATATATCAATGGAACCTACTTAAACAATTTAATTTTTATTTAAATATAAAAGTGATTGATTGGAGGCGCCGGGTATCGATCCCGGTACCTCTCGCATGCTAAGCGAGCGCTCTACCATCTGAGCTACGCCCCCTGTTACATATTATGCACAACTTATAATTCGTTACACTTCAATGGACCCCAATTAAACAATTTAATCTTTCTTTAAATATAAAAGTGATTGATTGGAGGCGCCGGGTATCGATCCCGGTACCTCTCGCATGCTAAGCGAGCGCTCTACCATCTGAGCTACGCCCCCTGTTGCGTATTACATACAACTTACAATTCGTCATATGAATGGAACCTACTTAAACAATTTAATCTTTAAATATAAAAGTGACTGATTGGAGGCGCCGGGTATCGATCCCGGTACCTCTCGCATGCTAAGCGAGCGCTCTACCTTATGAGCTACGCCCCCTGTTACATATTACGCACAACTTATAATTCGGTACGCTTAAATGGAACCTAATTAAACAATTAACTTTTTATTTAAATATAAAAGTGAATGGTTGGAGGCGCCGGGTATCGATCCCGGTACCTCTCGCATGCTAAGCGAGCGCTCTACCATCTGAGCTACGCCCCCTGTTACATATTATGCACAACTTATAATTCGTTACACTTCAATGGAACCTAATTAAACAATTTAATCTTTCTTTAAATATAAAAGTGATTGATTGGAGGCGCCGGGTATCGATCCCGGTACCTCTCGCATGCTAAGCGAGCGCTCTACCATCTGAGCTACGCCCCCTGTTACATATTATGCACAACTTATAATTCGTTACACTTCAATGGACCCTAATTAAACAATTTAATCTTTCTTTAAATATAAAAGTGATTGATTGGAGGCGCCGGGTATCGATCCTGGTACCTCTCGCATGCTAAGCGAGCGCTCTACCATCTGAGCTACGCCCCCTGTTGCGTATTACATACAACTTACAATTCGGTACGCTTAAATGGAACCTAATTAAACAATTAACTTTTTATTTAAATATAAAAGTGAATGGTTGGAGGCGCCGGGTATCGATCCCGGTACCTCTCGCATGCTAAGCGAGCGCTCTACCATCTGAGCTACGCCCCCTGTTACATATTATGCACAACTTATAATTCGTTACACTTCAATGGACCCTAATTAAACAATTTAATCTTTCTTTAAATATAAAAGTGATTGATTGGAGGCGCCGGGTATCGATCCCGGTACCTCTCGCATGCTAAGCGAGCGCTCTACCATATGAGCTACGCCCCCTGTTACATATTACGCACAACTTATAATTCGGTACGCTTAAATGGAACCTAATTAAACAATTAACTTTTTATTTAAATATAAAAGTGAATGGTTGGAGGCGCCGGGTATCGATCCCGGTACCTCTCGCATGCTAAGCGAGCGCTCTACCATCTGAGCTACGCCCCCTGTTACATATTATGCACAACTTATAATTCGTTACACTTCAATGGACCCTAATTAAACAATTTAATCTTTCTTTAAATATAAAAGTGATTGATTGGAGGCGCCGGGTATCGATCCCGGTACCTCTCGCATGCTAAGCGAGCGCTCTACCATCTGAGCTACGCCCCCTGTTACGTATTACATACGACTTACAATTCGTCATATATCAATGGAACCTACTTAAACAATTTAATCTTTAAATATAAAAGTGATTGATTGGAGGCGCCGTGTATCGATCCCGGTACCTCTCGCATGCTAAGCGAGCGCTCTACCATCTGAGCTACGCCCCCTGTTGCGTATTTCATACAACTAACAATTCGTCATATCAATGGAACCTACTTAAACAACTTAATTTTTATTTAAATATAAAAGTGAATGATTGGAGGCGCCGGGTATCGATCCCGGTACCTCTCGCATGCTAAGCGAGCGCTCTACCATCTGAGCTACGCCCCCTGTTACATATTACATACGACTTACAATTCGTCACACATATCAGAATCATTGGTGAAAGTTATGAATGTAAATTTAAAAATATTTGTTTTATGTCTTGGTAAGTTGCTTTATTATCTTACAATTTGACTACTTGTTACTTAATCTATTATAGTATCAATTGCAAATCCATATATGTATGCTGAAGATGGAAACTGATTAGTTCCCGAAATCTCCAAATTAAATGTGTATTTAAAACAAGGAATTGTTACCTTACCTCCAGAAGGCGTAAATAAGCTTATACTAATAATATTTTTAATTAGGGTATGCAAAAGATTAATACGAATTATTAAAATATATTTATAGGTATCTAGCTACGCCACAATGACTTCTTCAATCTTCAGTATCTGTGGTTTCAGCTCTCAGTAACTTTTGATCATGTTAAAATGACAAATATATAATAAATCAAGGGATTCAATCAAACGAAAGTATAATATATAGTAAATTAATCATATTTTTAAAAAGTAATAAGATGTGAGGTCCAGAAATTCTTTGTTAATACACAGTAGTACTAAAATTTTGTATCTTATACCAGCAATACTCAAATATAAATTTCATACAGGATTTTTTTTTTTAAATTAAATGGCCCGTTTTTCGCGCGGTCAATGAGGATGCATTATCTTTCTTACTGTGACTGTGAATTATTTGGATTCTATTTATTAACTCTCCACAAATATCCCTCCTCCTTTTCGAAAACTCTTTCTCTATTATTTAATCAACACTTCCATTGAATCCATTTTAATTAAATCCTTCTTGTATCTACCCAACAATACTTTCCATCCGCAAACAATGGAAAACAATACACAACACTCGCAGACAAACACCTCTTCCTCTGTCTAGATCTCTGATGCCATGCCGTACTTCCTTCGTCTACATTCCAATGCAAACCTCCGTCATGTTGACATATCCTGTAATCTTGCTGCGTCAGGTTCTCCGGAAGTAATCAAACTGTTGGTCTGCTCTTGGTGTCTAGCTGCTAAACGGACCGGTGGATAGCAGGGAAATAGGATAGGAGATAGTGAGGAATAGATAAAGAACTCGGGAATTAAAGTAGTTTCTCATTTAAGCTTAAATATAAATGATGGATTGATTCAATTTTACAGTTTCCACAGGACATTTCTTGTAACATTGCTCTTACATTACGGCATGAATTATGTTCTTTGTTTCATATACATAACAATACCTACTTATTATGATACTCAATATACTAGACATTGTTATCTATATAGGTTATTAAATAACAATATTGTTTTTTGTTGTTTCAGATCGGTCCATCAACTTTTGTTATTATTGCATTGGTGAGTTTATTTGTTATTATTTCTACTCAACTACATAATCAAAAATAATGTACATTGATTCAAACCCACACGGAATTATTAAAATAAATATGTAATGAATATCTACCTACGTAATTTTCATTTGGGCAGTTGAATTATATATATTTATATACATTTTATTTTCATCAACTGTAATTACAATTACAATTCGAACTGATTGAGATTCGATATACATAGAGTAAAATTAATTTAAATATAATTTTTCTACAGTCTACATAGAAAGTAGCCATTTGCGCTCTCTTTTGTCAACGCAAAATGTCACTTTGCCGATCTAGCGCGACAAAGCAGCAAAAACGCTCGCTGTCCAAATTTCTAACTATACAATGTTGAGAAATGTGACTTGTCTACATTCTAAATGGAAACGTTTAGTCAGGAATTAATGGCACTGTAGCGACACATTTACCACCTTTACAAATCAATCTGATATATAACTGCTCTGTCGGTATATTACATAACCAAAAAAAAAAAATGCCGCACTATTGTAAAAATAAAATAGGGCATTCATTTACAAAAACAAAACTATAAATTTTTTAGATTAGATTGAAGCAATAGGTCAAGAATAATAGGAAATAACGATAAATTAAAATAAAATATAAAAGACGTTTTTTCTTTATATTAATCCTTATTAATTGAGTAGTAGTGTAAGTACAAAGTGCACATTTTATTATTTTTTGCTATGGTGGCGACTGTAGAAAAAATCTTGTGTGTGATTCGAGCGCAAATGGACGTTGTCGATTTCGAGAGAATGCCACGCTCCTGCGTCGCGCGGCAACAACCTCTCCATCGACAATGTCCTATTTTGCGCTCTTAATACACAAATAGCTATTTTTTATTCAATTTCGACGTTTTGCTCTGTCATTATTAACTCCATAACAACTATAATTAACTGTTTATATACTAGTGAATTATTATTTTTTAAGTCACTAAGAATTTTAACTCATTTTGCAACAAATAATGAATTTAAAATAACGTTTTCACCACAGTCAGACAGATCAACCATTTTTATTTATTTAGGCCAACATTTTACACCAAAAATAGGACAATATAAATATACAAATACAAATCTAGTCAATAAACATTAATCTTTAGCAATATAAATCAGAAAAAAAATAGCAAAAATACATTCTACATTATGTATACCAACAAAAAAAAATTCATAGTTGATTTTGGATTAATTGCATAAGTTGCAAGTGGCGTTGTCGATAAATAATAATTTAACTAATCAAAAAATAATTGCTTAAGAATGATTTTGAGCATATAATTAATAGATATAGAATCAAAAAACAAATTATGATCTTTCATAGACATTTTTTCACTCCAATAAATTAATCTTTTATTAAAACAAAAGAATATAGATTTTTTATACATATATCATAGAAAAGCTTATAAAATGAGCAAAAAGGATGACACTATTTTCAAAATAGGTTCCCGTTTAAAAAATCATAAGTTTGTGTCATATCTCGACAAGTATTGAGTTTTTAAAAATCTATGGCGCCGTTTTATTCTACCTAGAAAACGGTTCAAAATTTTGTATAACTATTATAATAAATAAGATATGAGATATTGTTGAAATAAGCGAAAAAGGAGTTTTTGCCTATAGCTCTGACTATTAAAAAATTGACCATAGAATGTGTAAACGATTTTGCTGTATCGTTATTACTAATACCTGAGGTACCTTAAAAACCATCGAAAATTAGACATTCTGCACATGGAATTTTAGTTTTATACAATTTTCTGCTCTCCTGTTCATTTGATAGCTTTAGGTAAGGAAGGTATTGTCTTTGGTCAAAAAATTCAGTGATGAGTTTTTAGTGTATAAGCAGGTTTTAGGGTCCATATAATAGGATTTTACAATTTTTACCATGATATCTGTATGTATGTATGTATGTATGTATGTATGTATGTATGTACGTGAGTGTCTGTGTGTGTGTGTGTGTGTGTGTGTGTGTGTGTGTGTGTATGTGTGTGTGTGATTATTCAAATGGACAGATGTCAGTGTCAGTGAAAAGTAAATGAATGTGGCATAGATGGGAATGTTAAGATAGGTGTTGGGGAAGACACGGAAAGATAGGGTAAGGAATGAATGAATAAGGGAAATAACTCTAGTGTTAGAAATTTCTAGAAAGATACAAGAGAAACGATTACATTGGTTTGAACATGTCAAGAGGAGAGATGAAGAATATATTGGAAGAAGAATAAATAGCTTAGTAATAAAAGGTTGAAGAAACAGAGGAAAACCAAAGATAAGATGGAAAGACTGTATTGCGGGACTAGCTAAAGAATAAGAAGAAGAAGATGCCAGTGTCAAGTGCAATTTGCATAGTTTATAAAATAATTTTAATGGAAATTTAGAATCTTTTGCAAGAAAATTTATGAATAAATAAATAAATAAATATTTCATCACGGCATATTACCCATTGCTAGGTGTGCCAATATGTTTCGTACACAGATATCGGTAATGATGGAATATTTGTACCGTGTGGGCGCTTACCAGGCGTCACCTCACGGGCACTCATTGCTGGAATGGAGAGTGCGCCACAGGGGTCAATTTTGTGCCATTAAAATGCGATGTAATTTTTGGCGTCGGTCAGGATCGAACCCTGGTCCCCAGATTCGCGAAAATTTATGTATGGATTTTATACATAATACACATCAGATTTTTTATATTATACTCTAGTTTTTTCACAATTTTAAAATGAAATATCAATTTCTTTTAATTCGTAGAAATATATAAAAGAAAAAGTATAAAAACAGTTTTTGCCGTAAATGGACAGAAGAGCAGGATATTACTTAAAAATAAAATCCCATATTAAATTCCTATGTTCACCCCTAACCGCCACCACCCGGTATATAGTATTTATATACAATATTTAATAATATTATTTTCGGACGTTACATCACAATCTAACCTCAACTAAATTTCCTACATTATAAATTTGATCAAAAGTACCCAAAAAAATCAAATTAATTGCCTTATTAAATATTAATAAGAACATTTCATTTCCTCTCATTAATTTCCATCTATCATCCTTCCTATTCCTGCTAATCACATCCTCTGGTTTTTTCCCCCGCTGCGAAGTTCAGATTCTCCCGGAGCCAGCTTCGAGCGCACCCGGACTCAGGACGGAAGTCGGACTTTCCGGCTTTTGTGCAATGTCTTAGTGGACAATAGCTGGCCGATGTGAGATTTACAGGGCTGAAGGTGATTACGATGGATTGTGTACGGATGATGAGAATAAGGGGTGATTTGTACGTGGAAATTAGGGGATTTCCTTTTGAGGAAGATTTTTTTATGAAGTCTTATGATGGATGAAATCAAACAAAGTTAAAAAGTGTACTTAGGTCCAGTGTTAAGGCCTATTTATAACAACGCAAGACGTAACGCAAACGCAATAGGTAACGCAATGAATGTCATGAGATGGCCAACTTTCAACTTTCTGCGTGATGCCTTGCGTTCCCTTTAGCGTGTAACCAATCACTTGTCAGTATTCTCACAAGAGACGCACGCAGTTGCTTCTTGTACGGTAGAGGTTATGTAAACGTCAAATTTCAAAAGATGTCCCGATTTGAACTATGCTTTCTGATTGGTTACCAGCAGCAAACTTAGCGTGGTTATAAATTACACATTTCGCGATCGCGTTACCTACTGCTTTACGTGCTTGCGTCGCGTCTTGCGTTACGTTGATATAAATAGGCCTCTATTGCCAATCCGAAGAATAATACGAATTATCTGCCACAGAATTTTTACCTCTCGCTAAAAGAGGTATTGGATTCATGCTAAAGATCTCATATCCAGATATCAATTAATAAGCACGTTTTAAGGTCCCTAGAATCCGATTATAACATTTTTACGATGATGTCTGTGTGTGTGTGTGTGTGTGTGTGTGTGTGTGTGTGTGTGTGTGAGGTTGTTGGAGGTACGATTTCTCAAATTCTATAAGACTAAAGATGTGTGTAACTACGGATTCCTCAATCTAACAGTAATGGGAAGAGTTGAATTGGTTCTGCTAATAATTGGACAATCGGAAGTGATAGTTTATAAAAAAATAATTCTAAATATTATTTTTTGAAAATGTTACTATAAATAATAAAGATAATTAAATTCTCAATATGACACATTTAATTTTTTTATTATACCTCGTATAGGTTTGGAGCAAGATATAGTAATAATAATATAGAATAATCTGTTGTAATAAATCTCGTTGCCCAAAAACAGTTGCGATATTTAAATTTTTGTAATTGACAAATAAATGCAAAATGTCAGTGTCAGGTTTTTCTAGAAAAATAGGACCTATGTTCATATAGCATTTTTTCTTAAAATGACCTCAGGAATAAGCTGTAAAAGTTTGTAACATTAGTCCTGAATCATCCTGTAGATATTTTTTATAAAGTCACGTTTACAAGATACAGCTTCCAATTTTTATTTCTTAAATAACAACCTATAATTATTTGACTAAAATATAAACCGTCTTTGTCTTCAACGATGTATTAGTTTTTAATAATGCAATTGAAAAAATTCGGGAAACATAAGATAATGGAGATATATAAGAAACAATTTTTATTCTAATTTTGTAGGTGGCTCTGTGAAAATAAATAATAAATAAATAAGTAAGTAATAATAAGTAACATACAAATATATACTTTGTTGATATTAACATTGTTACATTTTGTTTATTTTCACATAGCCACCTATAATAATTGAATAAAAAATATTTCCCATATATCTTAATTACATAATTTTTCCCGATTTTTTTCAATACATTAATAAAAGTAATATATCGTTGAAAATAGAAAAAATGGTGGTTTACATTTTAGTAAAATAATTATTAGTTGCTATTTAAAAAATTAAACTTGATAGTCGTATCTTGGAAACCTGACTGAAAATTCTACATCTGCCATAAAATAGTACATATAAAATAATAAAACTTTTATATGAGCTATTTTTTTCTATTACTTATAATTAGGGGGGGGGGGGCGTCTTCCCAGACTCACCTATATAAACATATATGTGTCCCATTTCAAATATGAAAGTTAATGTCTCTTCCGGCTGAACTCTCAATCTAATTCCCAAATATATTGATTTTTGTAAAATAATTGAACTATTCATTACAGATGCAATTAAAATATACCTACTTTCGGTAATTTTCTTCCAATAATATATATTAAAACATAGGTACAGTAAAATTTTTGAAAGATGTCCGATCAAGGTCATCTGTATCAGGAACGAATTAACAAATTGGCATACATTTATATAAGCATGTGCGATAAGGATAGATATAACACGCTTGTCTTTCAAAAATTCATATTGTTTCGATTAAGCTAGGACATTCCATTTTAAAACGATGCTCGTTGTTGATAATACTTTCGCTGTAACGTAAGTTTATTTATTAATTCAGATACATTACCATAATTTATAGCCGTACGAATAACGTTATTTTGGTCAGAGTCACTGACATTGACATTGTGTCAGTATCTTATTTTTCACATATTTGGTTTTACATTTGCTAATAAACTTACCAGTTGACTTATTTTTAAATTTTGAATGGTTAACATATATTTTTATAATAATAAAATAACAGTAGTATTTTATGTACCCTCAAAAAAACTAAACAAACGACACTACTGAATTTGTCATAATGGTCGGAGCAAAAATCTGAATTCATACAATTCGTAGACGACCTTGATCGGACATCTTTCAAAATTTTTACTGTACTTCATTGTTATTCATCGTGACATATATTTTTCATATATTTTTTCTAATTTACTCAGCCGCTGTAAAAGATCCGTCGTCTGTTTCACTGGACGTAAATTTTACAGCGCTATTGTGTCTACTTTGGTAACATTTACTTGCAGAATAGCGTTTTATTACATGTAACCTTGGCTACTTACAGTGCTTACATTCGAGTTCTGAATCGCACCATTAATTAAAAATAATTGTACGAAGAATAAAAGTATATGTAGGTGTTTTATTAGTCTGCATTTTAATTTAAAAGTTCTAAACAATATCAATTTATTTAATCCGCACACTATACGACTACACCTCTCTCATATAAAATAAGAATAGAACAATCTTATAATGAAAGTCCGTATCATTTATCTATTTGACGTTTAATATATCACTTGAAGACGATATAGTGTGTCTGAAACTGCAAACTAAGGTTATCCATTGTATCGCCGAGACACACGAGCACGAGCTGAATACAGTTTAACATAAATATAAACTTTGCACGTTGAACTGTTGGACAACCCTGAAAGGGTATTTGAATAGTGTTCTACTGCAGGATGTTTGATAAATTTACATGTAGTTTTGGAATTAATTTAAATTGATTTGTTAAGGGACAGACGGGGGTAGTGTATTGAAAATATATGGTAATTATTTCAAACTGCTGGGTAAAGTAGGAAAATGTTTTCATAATGTTTCATTTATTAATTCTGTATATACGTAACAAACGTAACTAAAATGGCAAATGGTTGACAGAATAAGTACGCTTTATCAAATCACAATTAGCATTTTCAATGAATATGGAGATGCATACATTTATTAAGAGTGTTCATACCTAGAAAATTTATGTCCAGTAATCAAGCTTTTCAAAAATTCATTACTTGACTTGACTTGATTTTCTATCGTTACTACTTGACTTGAGCAAGCAAATTCAAGCTACTTGATAACGAACCGATTATGTACGAAAACGCGCGAATCAGTAGAATCGTAATCTAGCTGTGTGTGGTACGGCCTGGCGCGCATGCTGTGCTGATTCACTACTGCAAGTTAAAAATTCTGCAGAGGTTTAAAAAATTCACTAATATTGGAATATATACTAGAATGGCCCGAGAATATGTCGACAAAATTTGAAGTCCTAATCATTATTATTAAGATAACTGTAGATGGTTAAACTATCGCACAAAAGCCCAAAAAGCTATACTCAATTCGAATTAAGAATAATAATTGGGATTTTGTCCACATATTCTCGGGTTATTCCAATAATGAACGGATTTATTTAACCTCTTAATATCTCGGAGAAAAATAAAGTTCGAAAATGTGCTAAAACCGAATGTTATTTATTGGGGAAAAATCAAGTGCATTTAACACGGTCAAATATTAAAATTAAGCGGAATCATTGCCAGTATATTTTTATTTATTTATTTGAAACCACTTTAGGGGGCGGTCCGGTTAAAATTCGACTTGTCCCCTTTTAAGATCCTCCATAATACATATACTATAAATTGTTTGTTAGTCCATATATTTTACTTTTAAATCTTTTTGTTTTAATATTTAAATTATGAATGTATGATTTATTTTTATGAATAAAAGTCTATATTTCAAGGTATATTATTGATATTTTTATTGATATAAAACATAAGGAAGTATATGAAAATGAAATGTAGTCTTGAAGAACTTTTTGATTTTTCTGGTAATTAAAATAATAACTACTTGATTTTTTCAAGTAATGAAAAATAACTACTTGATTTTTCAAATACTTGAAATTTTACTACTTGACTTGACTTGAATTTCGACTTCTATTATTTGACTTGAGCTTGACTTGATTTCAAGTCAAGTAACTTGAATATCAAGTCAAGCCGTGAAACTCTCAGTGGGGACTATAGGACACGTGATTTAATACTCAAAACTCGAAATTACAATTATTACTCCTTTTTTAAGTTACAGAAAAATCATTCATATTACTCGTATTATAAAAATCTGTTGTGGCAGCACAAAACCTCTCGCCATTTTCATTTTATGTTGCATAGAACGCGAGCAGTCATGTGACTTCTATCCATCAGAATATTGTGAAATTTTGAATGAAAAATTATGACATATGACACTTGTGACATCTATGTAAATAACTACTAGCCGTCATTCTGACACGGATTCTCATCTGCTTGCCAAGGCCCACAAAGTCATATTATACTGCTCGCACTCTATAAGTAACGAATTTAACATTTCTTGTACACACAAATAATTGAAATTGTATATCTTCTTTCGTTCTATGAGAAATTTTGTCCTACTATTCTAATATGCTCAAAATTATTCAAATTCATTGACAGTATTAGCGGTATTTCTTAAGGATATATGTAATATTAACATACCTATAATTTAAAAACATATTTAATTAATAATACAATAATATATATTAAATGTACTCGTACCTCCCAGAAAATTCTGATTTTTGACACTGACATTATTGCATTAAAAATGGATTCTAGGGACCTTTTTTTATTATATTAGAAATAAGTAGTATTAACTTTCAGTAAAAACACGGATTTTATTATCTTTTATTATCTTTTACTTCATATGTGACAACTCAAAAATTATTATTTTTTCACACACAGACTCCTATTTTTTATATTACATTTTTACATTTTCATAGCAACAACTTTAATTTATATTTTCATTGAATTTCAACAACCTTAAAACATGGTCATTTACCAAAATCTCGATATGCGATTTTTAGCACGATCCCTATACCTCCCTTACCAAGAGTTGCGGGAAATAAAAAACAAAATTCTGTATCCGACACATTTAAATTGTTTATTATTATTCCTTCTTTAGCCCAAACATCTGGATGGGAACTACTTGAGAAATTAAAATGTCTGTAATTGACAGATAAATGTCATTATGTCAGTGTCAAAAGTTCAGAGATAGTGCTGCAGGCTTTTTCTGCGAACGATATTTAATATTTCTTATTGTATTATTAAACATATATTAAAAATTATTGGTATATTACATGAACCCTTCAGAAATACCGCCAATTCCGTTAATGAATTGGAAAAACCTCGAACATTTAGAAGAAATGGAGAAAACTTGCTCATAGAATGAATTTAAAATTATAGAAAATACGTAAATTAAAGATTAGGTGTAATTAGATTTTTTTGTATGTACAAGAAATTTTATATACAATATTTATATATACCACAATGGAAAGGGCGCGAGAGATATTGTGATGGTAACGACAGATTTTTTAATATATTAATCTTTACATAAAAATATTAGACCTGTATTTTGTATTTTTGCCGAAAAAATTCTAATACGCCAGAGAAAAAATATTAAAGTTTCAATAAAGAGGACCGAAAACACACTGAATTTTATGCACTCGATTTAAATGTATTAAAATTTCATTTTGATATTAGGGTAATAAAAAATCAGAAAATTAACGATTATATTCATACGTAATATAACAAGTGATATGACTATCATCGATGATATTCTCGAGTGAAATGTGCTGCTTCGGTTTCACGAGCAATATCTTTGATTATTAATCATATCTCGAGTTTATATTTAATGAGAGAATATAATGAATTTTTGTAACACATTATGTTAACCTAACTTTTTATATACATACTCATAATGTATTAAAACATGGTACTTACGGGTTTTATTTAATATATCGGAGTTTGAATTATTGTTATTACTTATTTTATACTCAAAATTAACTGTCAATGTCGTAAATAAAGAAAACAAATTCCTTAGTAACGACTATAAATAAGGTGATAATTTCTTTGTTTTTTATCATCGCTGTGATAGACATGTAACTAGGGAGATTCTGAATGTTGATTGGCGGAAAACATATCACGTGACTAATGAATTATATTCTCACTTTAATATTACTTATAGATGATGAACATTGATATCCAATAAGTATTTTTTTTTAAAAAAACCGTAGTCTTCAATAGGGGTTATTGAAACATAAATTAACAAATGTTTAACAATTTAACTTTTATCTGACTTGATTTTATATTTTAAAATGCATTAAATCAACGTTAAAATAATATTCTGATAAACGTTCAATATCGTGAATGATTTCCATTATAAAATATTCTATTTTCACTTGACTGTAATCGTACATTGTACTCGTACAATTTCCTGTATTTCATAAAACTGTTTTCATTTTCACAAGTTATACATACGTTGAATTAAATTTAAATATACCGGCCTGTTGAACTATAATGAAACAGAAGTTCTGATGACATAACCTGATACCTGAAAAATGAAACATGCAATAACTACAACGTAAATTAAATTTACTTCTGAAATTTGTAAAACAAGTGCAATCTGAAACTACGTTTGTTCTGAGTTAATGTATATTGAAAATATTTCATATAAAATTTATTATGGCAGCAAATTACAAATCCTGCAATTACTGATTTAATTATTCAATGTAATCCTGCATTGTTTAATGCAGGATCACTCCACGAGATTAATAGTACTTCATAACGTTTGCAGAGGAAAAGGGATGCTGTATTATATTTACATTTTTTGCAAAACTTTTGTTTTACTTTTTCTAAAACTTTTACTATTATTATTCCATTTTGTTGTATCTTTAAATATGACAGTCACGGTAGAGAGATTTATAAAGCTGCGTATACATCAAGTTCGAGAGCTGTTCGCAAACAAGTGACGAGCTCGATGTGTATAGTTGTATGAAGCGATATATGATTTAACTGATTTATGCATGGTTTACAACCTTTTAAGGAGGGTTGGGTAGCTTAGCGGTCATGACTTATAAATTATTCCAACTTGAAGTCATCACTTGGAGGGTGAGAAATGGGCCGTATTAGAAAAAAATCATGCTGAATTTTTGAATAAATTTTGTAAATTGAAAATATATAATAAAAATCTGATGTGGCCAGGACAGTACCTTCCGTCAATCCTGTGTATTATGTACAAAATTTTTTTGCAAAAGATTCTAAATTTCCAGTAAAATTATTTCATAAACAAACTATACAAATTACACTTGACACATATTCTTTTTTATCTTTTCGCATTCGTTAGGGGCTGCTATGTTTTATTTTCTTCTTCTACTCATTTCTGTTTTGCGTGTCGTCTTCATTTAGTTCCTTTTCTCTCAAGTCGTCCGCAATACAGTCCTTCCATCTTATCTTTGGTCTTCCTATGTTTCTTCAACCTTCTATTACTAAGCTATTCATTCGTCATCCAATATATTCTTCATTTCTCCTCATGACATTTTCAAACCAATGTAATCATCTCGCTTGTATCTTTATAGAAATTTGTAACACTAGAGTTATTTCCTTATCTATCTTTCCGTGTCTTCCCCAACATCTACTTCAACAACCTCATCGCTGCCACATTAATTTAGTTTTTATTTATACTAACATCTGTCAATTTGAATTATATGAAAATATTAGTAGTTTCCATGTTTAGCATACCTGGCTGATTTATAAAATTTAATTTCTTTAAAATTCTTTAACTCATCTATTGAATATCAAGTATAAAATGCAATCAAATCGTATTGAGAATAATATATTCTTTAAGTTATAATAACGTCAAATGTCAATAAATCAAATTTAGTTGTTAAATCTTCAAATGAGGCTACTTCCGGTTCACCAATTATAAACAAAATCGAATCAGTTGTTTTTGTGGAATATGAAAACAATATAATTTTTGGAATCGTGGTATTGAAGTTATGCGATCTGAGACTTTCGTCACACACACACACACACACACACACACACACACACACACACACACACACACACAGACACATCGTAAAATAGTAAAATCTTATTGTAGGGACCTTAAAACTTGCTTATTCATTGAAAACACCATCGAATTTTTTGACCAAAGACAATACCTTCTTTACCTAGAGGTGACGGAAGGTATAAATGACACAGTAAATGCAAAATTTTAGTTTATTAATTACGAAAAAATATATACTTATTACAAAAGAACAACACTTGCTAAGATGGATTTAGTGCAGAGTACATAGTACAGTACTCAAATTTCGAGTACGCCACTTCAAACGGGAGTAAAAATAAAAATTGTACATTTTTGAGGTTAATAATCAGTCAATATTTCGAACACGAACACTGGAAAGTAGATTTGATATATTAATATTTTAAAACTGTCAAAAAGACTTTAGGGATTCCGGAAGATAGGTCGAGGATATGAGTGTGTTTTAACATCAACAAATTGTACAAGTGCAAACTGTGAAAAGCAAATTGCGAATTTCTCCGTGAAACGAACAATATAATAAAAATTACAAAGTTACGTCTAGTTTCACTAGGATACAACTTCTCAGTCAGCTTCCATGAAGCATCGTCAGGAGTCGGCCAGCACAACAAGTAACTACGGACGCGTTTCGCACTTATTGGTGCTCTTCAAATTGTATTTCTTTTTCAATGAATGTAAATGTTAATGTAAAGAAGAATTAACTTTCATACATTTTGAATAAAATATTTCAAAAATTGTATCTTTTATTTAGAATCAACAGATAGTTATATCATAACTCACGTGTGACTTATAAGTTATTTTACTAGTCTAAAATGACAATAATATTGCCACATAACTAATGTTATACATCTCCCCTTCGTTTTAATAGTTAAACAGCTGAGCTGTTAAATGGAGTAATCACTTATGATAATGTTATTATTCAGGATGGATTATTATTTTTCAATAATGACGTCCCCCAGGCATTTGGATTGGTTTTTGTGTTTTTATGTTTACAACGCTTTGTTCGTGCTTACGCAGATGTAATATTATTTCATATGATGTTTTACACGACTGCATTACATGCATTTAAATGGAGTATTTGGTGGACACGAGTGATTTTTGTGTACGTTTAAATTTGAATGTGGCTTGTACTACAATTTTATTGTCCCATTTTCGCTCATTCGTGAGTGGAGTAATTTTGTTACGGAACTGAAAAAATGTTTCATTTTGTTGGTTTTCATCGATATTCCATTTATTTTATATTTCATACAAGAGATACAAATTGTGTATTGTCTCGTCTAGAAAAAAATCTGTAATGGCCAGCACAATACCTTCCGTCAATCATGTGTATAATGTATAAATTCCATACATAATTTTTATTGCAAAAGATTCTAAATTTCCAGTAAAATTATTTCATAAACAAACTATTTAAATTGCACTTGATACTGACATCTTCTTCCTCTTTAGCTTTTCCCATTCGTTAGGGATCCCTATTTTTGCGTGTCGTTCTCATTCAGTTCATTTTCTCTCAAGTCTTCCGCAATACAGTCTTTCCATCTTATCTTTGTTCTTCCTCTGTTTCTTCAACCTCCTATTAATAAACTACTCATTCTTGTTCAAATATAATTCTTCATTTCTCCTCATGACATGTTCAAACCAATGTAATCGTACTTTCTTGTATCTTTCTACAAACTTGTAACACTAGAGTTATTTTCTTACCGTATCTTTCCGTGTTTTCTCAACATGTACTTCAACATTCTCATCTCTGCCACATTAATTTACTTTTTATTGATTCTGACGTCTGTCAATTTGAATTATATGAATATATTAGTAGTTTCCATGTTTAGCATAGCTGGCTGAATTATAAAATTTAATTTCTTTAAAATTCCTTAACTCTGTATCTATTGAATATGAAGTATAAAATGTAATCAAATCGTATAGAGAATAATATATTCTTTAAGTTATAATAACGTTAAATGTCAATAAATCAAATTTAACTGTTAAATCTTCAAATGAGGCTACTTCCGGTTAACCAATTATAACCAAAATCTAATTACTTGTTCTTCTGGATGTAAATTTGAGGAATACGAAAAAATTATAATTTTTGGAATCGTGGTATTGAAATTATGGGATCCGGAACTTTTATCACACACACACAGACACACAGACACACATACATACAGACATCATCGTAAAAATGGTAAAATCGTATTATAGGGACCCTAAAACATATTTATTCACTAAAATCTCATCATTAATTTTTTTGACCAAAGACAATACCTTCCTTACCTAAAGGTGACGGAAGGTAAAAATAGACAATTTTATAATTATACAGGATGTCTAGGTCCAGAGTAATGCATAGTGTATACAACATGAGGATAAGAATAACTAATAGCGTTTTCCATTTATATATTTAGTTTTGCACTCAGTGTAGGCAATGACGTCATGCGCGGCACTAGTTGTTACAACAAAGGTTATGTAGCTTTGCATATACTATACAAAATTCGTTTCCAGTAATTGTTGTAAAGGTTCTATCCTTGGCCCTTTGTTACTTATTATGTTTATCAATGACATTGTTGATGTTGTGAAGTTTTCTAACTGCCTACTGTTTGCAGACGATTTTAAAATTTTTCATAAGATTTCATCGACCAAAGATAATCTTGAGTTTCAATCAGATCTTAGTAATATTAATCAATGGTCCCTGAACAATAATATATTTTTTAACATCAGCAAATGTTGTATTATGAGCATCACTAGAAAATTAAATGCTATGCACTTCGATTATACTATGGGCGACATCACTTTGAACAGAGTAATTCTAGTTAAAAATCTCAGGATTTACTTTAATAATAAATTTCAATTCAACCCTCACTTGGATAAAATGATTTCAAATGCATATTAAAACTCTGGGATTTGCACTTCGCGCATAATTATAATTATTTAATCATAGTGTTATTTATTTTTATTACCTTTTTAATATTTATTCTAATTATTTATCGTTTAATAAACATTATATTTTAATTAAAATTATTTCGCTAATTTTTACACTTCACCCAAATAAATAAACGTTAAGCTGGATTCAGAGATTGCGTAGTAAACACAGCATAGGAATACACAACACAGGAAAACATAGAAACTTAAAACCAATTCAGAGATTGTACAGAAAACATAGAATTGTTGTAAATATATAGATAACTTCATGTCAGTATTTGTTGCTGATTTCACAAGTTTTATTTAGCTGTCACTTCTTAAATAATTATAATAAACACAACTGCAATACAAAATAACTTAAAAGTTGTCTTAACCAAACTTCAAAACAAATGTCAGCAAGTTGTCAACATTAACGCGCTGTAGAAATAGGCGTGGTGTAACTACGAATACTCACGAAACATAGCGCACATGGCCGAACATGGCAAAACATAGCTTCGAAATAAAATATGGCCAATTCCCCATGTTATGCTGTGTTGTGCTATGCTATGTCTGTAACTCTGAATCAGTACACGTTTTACCGTATGTTCATTTTCTATGTTTTTCTGTGCTATTCTATGCAATGTTTACTACGCAATCTCTGAATCCAGCTTTACAGTGCTCAAAATTAGAAATAATGTAATAAAAAATGTCGTAATCTAGGTAACAGACGTATTGCATAGCCCATTGCAATATTGTAACATTATTTTTAATTTTTAATACCATTTTTTTGAAATAATTGTTACATAACCCTGTACAATATGTATAAAGTTGAAATCAGAAAAAAATATTCTGTATAATGAGCTAAAAAATTATGTAGGGTATCATTTAAAAAAAATATAATTTTGTTCTACAGCTTGAGAATCACTGGTTGAATTTTCGGTTTGTTGTTACTGATAAATTAGCCCCTAAGTCTTCATCATTTTTGTGTATAACACTTCTCTAAAGCCATTATAGTTCGGCCAAAAGAGCGCTGGTTGTTTTGAAACAGTCTATTTATTTTAAAAGTTTTCACTTACAATAAATATGAAATAAAACAACTTTTTAATTTAAGTTCTGTACATTTTATTACTGTTTATCTATGTTTTTATCCTGAATAATATTATTATAATTACATATTTCATTATATGAGTTCTTAAAGATTTTTAACTAATTTAACAAGAAGTATTAAACAAAGTTGAAAATAAAAATTAAAAGAAAGTTGAAAAATTAAATATATTTAATATTAGCAATAAAAAGTAAAAAAAAAAACAATTGAATTTATAAAGATTTTCTCTTTACGTTTAAAGATTCTATTTTAAACAGAAATTTTGTATTTTGAACAAAAAAATAATTTTATAATTATTACCTTTGAATATATAATACATATAAGAATGGCAACGTAATGTATATAGATTAAATATTTCGAGAGAAGGTGCCATCTATCCCTCCCTATACGAATTATTTCTGAGTTAGTTCAAAAAATACATAATAGATGGATGTTGCACAGTATTGCCACGTAGCTAGAACAGCAAGTTAAGATTTTATAAAGGTTTTTAAGTTTGCTACTGTAAAACAAGTATACATGTACATTGAAGATTCAAAATATATTATCTGGTTTTATGAAACAATATTTTTGAGTTATTGATTATTGAATACCTCTAACAAATAGTATCTGGCAATGCTGTCAGCACGATTTACCGTAGTTCATAGTTTTATGGTAGGAGTCACTAGCTATCTATAATAATTTTGTGAATAAAAAGAGACAGATATAGTATGTTGCTAGGCCATATGCGTTGCCATTCTTATATGTATTATATATTCAAAGTTATTACTTATAGAAATATAGAATAAAATAAATTAAAAAAAAAAACTAGCAGAGCGTAGTTTCGATCTACGGACCTCTGGGTTATGGGCCCAGCACGCTTCCACTGCGCCACTCTGCTCTTGTGTAATCGTACTATATCTACACAATCAGGAATTTATATGTGTAACAGTGTAACGTACGTTAAGTTCGAGAAAAAATTCAATTTAAAAATACGTTTAGCAGAGCGTAGTTTCGATCTACGGACCTCTGGGTTATGGGCCCAGCACGCTTCCACTGCGCCACTCTGCTCTATTCATCTGTTGTGTATCTTATATTATAGGTGACATATTTCCTCAAATGACTAATACAAATGTCTTTGTAAACACATTTCATTTAGTTGCATCATATAGGGAAACATACTACTACCGTTACCGTCACTACTATTTGTATAGAAAATGGCTAGTCTCGAATTCGGGACCGTGTTCAAATAATTAAAATCCCGTTGCGGCGTGGCTTAACGTTCGGGACCAATTAAATCACGATGGGATGTGGTTCAATACTTGTGAAACAAAAAATGGAAAACCCAAACGCAGGACCACTGTTGAACACCTTACTTAGTATGTATATTTCTCTAAAAACAATAACAATAACCTTAATTAACACACGAAACTCGGCCCTAGTTTTACAAGAGTGAATTATGTGCGTTAAATTAGATAATGTTAAAGTGTATTTAAAGAAATTGCGTATGCCACTCATATTTGGATTTTTATTTTTTTTATAAATGTTCCTGCGTTTGGGACTGTAGACACTTTCTATAGTATAAAGTGTATTATCTATAAATTTTGTCACATACCCCGATGTCTTTTTTATGTTTTTTGTAAAAACTACCGTTTTACCTAATAATATTATAACACATTTTACATTTTTCTGCAAAAATATATCCAAAATGGTTGTATACTTTTGTTATAAACAAATTCAAGTTCTGTGTTTAATTGCATGATATCAAAATAATAATAATCTTTTCTTTTTTTTTAAACCCTCATCAGGATTAAATCCCAATTACAGAGTGGGTTCACATCACAAACATCCATGCCTTAGTGGGATTCGAACCCAGAACCCCGAGCGCACTCATGACTAAGGAGCGTTGCTCTAACAATTGAGCCACCGGAGCCGACAATAATAATAATAATAATAATAATAATAATAATAATAATAATAATAATAATAATAATAATAATAATAATAATAATAATAATAATAATAATAATAATAATAACAATAACAATAACAATAATAATAATAATAATAATAATAATAATAATAATAATAACATACTTTATTGATTTCAGTAACCAAAGGTATGGTTCAGTTATAGGCTGTTCTTCCACCTAACCTAACCATACAAAAATATGCCAAAATGGAATAATTTGAGAACATACCAAAAATATATTAAAAACATTCATTTTTTATAAAGACAAAATTAAAGCAGCAAACATTGAAATGTACATTTCGGTAACATTAACTAGACAATAATAGTTTTAATTCGGGTTTTAAAAGAACTTATATATAATGATTTTAAATTATCAGGTATACTAAAGGGTTTTCCAATAAGAGGTGTTATTTTGAATAGCCCGCTATTTCGGTAGATGTCGCTTTTGAAGCTGTCATTTTTTGACATTTGACAAGTAGAAACTACGCCATTAATAAAAATGGAACGATACACGCTTCAACAACGCATTGAAATTATTAAAATTCACTATAAAAATGGTGAAAATTTGGCGGAGACGGTTCGTAAAACTCGACAATTTTTGGGTCGTCGTGAAGCACCTTGTCGGACCGCAATACAGAAATTGGTGGAAAAATTCGAGCTGTTGGGACAAGTTAGTGATGTGAAGAATAAAACCCGTGCACGTCGCTCAAGAACAGCCGAGAATATTGCTGCTGTAGCCGAAAGTGTTGAAGAAAACCCAGGTTTGTCCATTCCTCGTCGTTCTTTGGAATTAGGCATTCCACAAACGTCATTACACCGTATTTTGCATAAAGATTTGGGTCTTAAGGCTTATAAAGTCCAATTAACACAAGAACTCAAGCCAGCCGATCATCAACAACGTCGTGTCTTTGCTGATTGGGTCGTTGAAATGCATGAAAAAGATCCGGAATTCCATCGAAAAATCATCTTGAGTGATGAGGCCCATTTCCACCTCGGTGGCTTCGTCAACAAACAAAATTGTCGCATCTGGGGCTCAGAAAACCCAAGAGTTATTGTTGAAAAGCCTCTCTATCCACAACGTGTGACTGTTTGGTGCGGTTTATGGTCCGGCGGAGTCATTGGACCTTACTTTTTCGAAAATGAGGCTGGAGCAACAGTTACGGTGAATGGATTGCGCTATCGAGAGATGATTAACGATTTTTTATGGCCGGAATTGGATGGTATTGATCTGGACAACGTTTACTTTCAACAAGACGGCGCTACGTGCCACACAAGCAACGAAACCATTGATCTTTTACGGGAAAAGTTTCCGGACCGTGTTATCTCTCGAAGAGGTGATCACAATTGGCCACCGAGATCTTGTGATTTAACACCTTGCGACTTCTTTCTTTGGGGCCACGTGAAAGAGAAGGTCTACGCCAACTGCCCAGCGTCGACTCAAGACCTCAAAGATGGAATTCGTGAGGCTATCGAGGACATAGGACAGCCACTTTGCGATTTGGTTATGGAAAATTTCATGAAAAAGGATATTGTCCTGTCAGCGTGGTCGTGGTGGTCATTTGCCTGATGTTATTTTCCACTATTAACGACATACCTTCCTCTTTATAATGAAATAAACATCCGATCATTTATATTTAAAAATGGCATTTTTCTTTGAATATCAAAATAACACCTCTTATTGGAAAACCCTTTATTATAGTTGGCGCTAGATACAAAAATGAGGCCTTGAATTTTGATTTTCTATAAACTGGGACGATGTATGTCTGTTATTCTAAGGGTATAATTGCATTGCTTCTATACCAGTTTATCAAGCAAATAATTTGGTGTACCAGTTTTGTACTAGAGTAATTCTATTCTTATGTGAATCAATTAGGGATGTAAGTACAAGCAATGTAGTCAAAAAGTGATAAGTCAAATAACAATTTGTAATTTTAAAAATGTACTAAGGTCATGTCTAAATTGATATAGATAACGTAGTTTATGTCTTGCTGCAGTAAGTTTTTTATTCAAATGGTTTTTAAAAGATAAATTTTCCTCCAATAAGGGACCTAAAATATTCTGTCCTTTTTAGAAGTAGATCAGCTCTGTACAGTGCGAGGTAAATTTCTCCCCTAAAAAGAAAGCGCACATAGAATAGTTTGCAAAAAAAATCTGTGTGAAATTTGTACAATATACCTAGAATTGACGTAAGGTCATCAGATTTTGTCAAATACCTTTAAAAAAAAATTACTTAGAACTCTTTGAATAGTATTTATACTCAATTATAATTATATTCTTCAATTTCTTCACTTCCCAATTCATTCCTCAGTAGATTATCCACGTACCTTTGTTTATTAGCTGCTGCCGAGATTCAGTTCTGATCCACTAACCTAATCTGACACTGATGGCAAATTCCTAATTATGATCTGACGAATCACTGGCCAATAGTCAGTGTATTAGTAATCACTCCAGTACTCAGCTGTCTCGCTCTTTGATATAGCCTGATTACCAGAATCTAATGCGGAATGGATAGACTTGGAATGACATGCCAAAGAGACATAGCCATACAGATATGAAATTCATATCAATATTAATATGTTTACATCTGTTTATTAATAGTTATTTTGATGAAATGTACGTCGCTATTTCTTATTTTTACAGTAGCAACTATAGAACATTTTCAGTACAACTGAATATTTTATATTTATTTTTCTAAATTTAAAAAAATCATATGGAACTATTTTATTTGAAATATCTGTCACTCGGAAAGCTGCGATCAGTACTCAAAGTATTTAAGAACTAAATACTAAATACTTACGGTAATAGTATATTCTACAACAAGTAATGGAATGGCCCGTATTCCACACGAGCAAAAAGTTTGTGGCCCGAGCCGAAGGCGAGGACTAACGGTTTGCGAGTGTGGATTATGCCATTCCAAACGTGTAGACTGTACCTTCTCTAACAGATTTTAGAAATTATACATAAAATGTTGATTGATAATAACAATATATTATCATATACCATTAAATATTTTTTTACGCCAGTCCATAAATTGCTTATAACAACTCCATTCATATTTTTCTTTTGATTTATTTGGTAATAACTGACTCCCGGTATCATTAGCAAGTTCCTTTATTTCTGCTGACGTACATTCCATATCTATATCTTCATTTCCACTTATTATATTATAAAATGTCTTCAGTTAATTTTCTAAGTAATATATTATTATTTAGATAAACTTATTACACTGGACAACTCCAAAAACCTGTAAAACTTTACAAAAAACTCTAAAAATGTTCAAAACTTTAAAACGTCGAACGCGAATACAGAAATAAATAAATATAAAACAAAGAGTCATAACCATAGCAACCGAACTAAGATATTTGAAATACCGCGCTAATATGCGGCTAAATAGGTTGTGATTCGTCGAAAGCCGTGCGGAATTATTCCAAACGGCGTACGGAATTATTCGACACGGTTTGTTGGAATAATATTAATTCCAAAATAATTTTTAGTTGTGTAATGTGTAGTTTCCAAAATAGTGTTCGAGAAAAGTATTTAAATACTAAGTATAGTAACACTTTAAGTACACTTTTTTTACCTATTTATAGTACCCATGCTAAGTATTTTTTTAGTCAGTTAAAATATGACAAAAATTGTCGAATTTAGGTATATCACTCTCATCCAATAAGCCAGTTAAAGCTGTCCACTAATTTTAAAGCCCTCTATACCTATTTAACAAAAATCTGTTGTTTGAACACAATACCTCTCGCCTTTTGGTTATATAAGTATTGTACTTAACATTTCTTGTATATTCACGCTCTACACCAAAAATTGTACTATACAGTAAAATTTATTAAAAATGTAAGATCAAGGTTATCTACGAATTGGATGAATTAAGATTTCAGCTCTGCTCACACACATACATACACACACACACACGCACAAACACACACACACACACACACAAACACACACACACACATACACACACAAACATACACACACATATATATACACACATACACACACAACCACATACACACACACATACATGTCTGTATGTAACAGACATCTAGAAACTCCTATCACTCGAGCCATTTCCCTGATTCTTTCATTCCTTATCCTATCTTCCCAAATATATATCTTAATATCCTCATCTCTGACACATTCATTTTCTCTTCATTTAGTTCCTTTTCTCTCAAGTCTTCCGCAATACAGTCCTTCTATCTTATCTTTGGTCTTCCTCTGTTTCGTCTACCTTTAATTACTAAGCTATTCATTCTTCCAATATTCTTGATCTCTCCTTATGACATTTCCAAACCAATGTCATCGTCTCTCTGGTATCTATCTAGAAAATCCTATCAGTCGAGCCATTTCCCTGGTTCTTTCATTCCTTATCCTATATTTCCGTGTCTTCCCCAATATCTATCTTAATATCCTCATCTCTGCCACATTCATTTTCTCTTCATTGATACTGACATTTGTCAGTTAGAATTTTCTTAATATAGTAGCTGTTTCCATAGTCATAGCTCAGGTGGCTGATTTATATATTCAATTTCTTTATAATTTTTAACTCTATATCCATTGAATATAAAATACAAAAGGCAATCAATTCGTATAGATAAGATTATTCTTTAATATTTATAATAATATTAAATGTCAAAAAATAATATTTAACAGCGTTTTTTTGACCAAAGGAAGGTAAAAAATCTTTCTATTTGATAAAGAGGTCTAACTTTTTCTTTTGTTACAGACGTTATTACTTTATTTCTCAAATCATAGAAACGTTTATTTGTCGCTGGCCACTGGTTGGATACCTTTATACTTTAAGAAATTATAATTTAAAGTTGTAAAAACGTCATCTGCTAGGAACTCATATAATTACAGTAAAGTATGATTTAACGATACGTTTCAATATTATTTATCATTTATGTCTAAATGTACGTTCCCCAATTGAATTTGTCTATCGCGCATAATATTCATATCTCAGCTACCTTGCATATTATCTGTAATCTGAGTTTAGCGGCATTAGATCCAGGACTTATCGTGTGAACCCGCGATGCATCCTGCATGTTTTGATATCCTCGTAAAATTATAACGAGAATCCATTACCCAAACATTTGCATGTTTATTAAATATTCATGGCGACGGATTTTCCAATCTGGAGCATTGGAATGCCATAAACTTTAATAGATCGCCATGTCATACGTGTTACAGAGACACTCGGATTCTGTTTTTTTTAGAAATCGATAAAACTCGAATCCGATTTCTGTGTCCTGAATAATTCGGAAGAGATAAAGAAAGATGTCCTTTTCGGGCGGAAAAGGACACGACTGATATTATTCATAACAATTCACAACTTAAATAATAGGATGTGACAGTAAACGAAGTTTAAGAAATACTGCCACTATTTTATCATAGTCAGGCATTTTTATAAATAACTAATAAAAACAAAAATACAACTTGATATTAATTTGAAACTGTTATTTATAAAAGTTTGGCTTCTTGTATTTGACAATTAAATTTAAAATCAGTAAAGATTATGCACTTTAAATTTGGGACACCAAAAAACGTAAATAAAAAAACTGATGTGGCCAACACAATACCTCCCGTTTAATTTATTTTTTATTCATAGAAATACTTAAAATTAAATTAAATTAAAATACCGGGTTCGATCCCGACCGACGCCAAATATTTCGAATTTTAAATGGCACAAAAATGACCCCTGTGGTGCACTCTCCACGCCAGCAATAAGTGCTCGTGAGGTGACACCTGGTAAACGTCCGCACCGTACAAATATATCATCATCGTTACCGAAATCTGTGTACAAAGCAGATTGGCAGACCCAGCAATGGGTAATATGCCGTGATGATTTATTTATTTATATACTTACCTATATTGACATTGCTGGTGTGGAGAGTGCACCACAAGGGTCAATTTTGTGCCATTTAAAATTCTAAAATATTTGGCGTCGGTCGGAATCGAACCCGTTCCCAAGTTTCGCGTGAAATAACGCCTGGTAAAGGCCTGCACGGAACAAATACGAGTATGTCATAATTATTACCGACATCTGCGTACAAAGCAGATTGGCTCACCCATCAATGGGTAATATGTAGTGATGATATATGTTTTTATTATCTTACCTACATTTTTACATATTTACTTATATTTTTATAATTTATCCATAGAATATATAGAAAAAGTATTAATGCAAACCTGTAGAAAATTTAATAATCTTTAATTTTTATATAAAATAAATCTCAAAAAATAACATTTAAAGGTATTTTTCGAAGAAAAACTATTTTGAACTTCCAGTAAAGTGCCATTTTCGGTTATCTGATTTACTCTAAATTCTAATGGCATCTTTCCATAAACTAGTCTACTGGGAATATATAATCTTTTGCAACAAACTTTCTGTATGCAATTTGTACAAAATACAAAGAACTAACGGAAGTTAATATACTGGTGACATCAGATTTTTTACCTTCCGTCACCTTTAGGTAAGGAAGGTATTGTCTTTGGTCAAAAAATTCAATGATGAGTTATTAGTGTATAAGCATGTTTTAGGGTCCCTATAATACGATTTTACCATTTTTACGATGATGTCTGTATGTATGTGTGTCTGTGTGTCTGTGACAAAAGTTCCGGATCCCATAACTTCAATACCACGATTCCAAAAATTATATTTGTTTCGTATTCTTCAAGTTTACATCCACAAGAACAAGTGATTAGATTTTGGTTATAATTGGTGAACCGGAAGTACCCTCATTTGAAGATTTAACAGTTAAATTTGATTTATTAACATTTAACGTTATTATAACTTAAAGAATATATTATTCTCTATACGATTTAATTACATTTTATACTTCATATTCAATAGATACAGAGTTAAAGAATTTTAAAGAAATTAAATTTTATAATTCAGCCAGCTATGCTAAACATGGAAACTATTAATATATTCATATAATTCAAATTGACAGATGTCAGTATCAATAAAAAGTAAATTAATGTGGCAGAGATGAGGATGTTGAAGTAGATGTTGGAGAAAACACGGAAAGATACGGTAAGAAAATAACTCTAGTATTACAAGTTTCTAGAAAGATACAAGAAATATGATTACATTGGTTTGAAAATATCATGAGAAATGAAATGAAGACTTATATTGGAACAAGAATGAATAGTTTAGTAATAGGATGTTGAAGAAACAAGAAGACCAAAGATAAGATGGAAGGACTGTATTGCGGAAGACTTGAGAGAAAAGGAACTGAATGATAACGACCCCTAACGAATGGGAAAAGTTAAAGAAGAAGAAGATGTCAGTGTCAAGTGCAATTTGAATAGTTTTTTTATTTGAAATAATTTTACTTGAAATTTAGAATCTTTTGCAAGAAAATTTATGTATGGAATTTATACATTATACACAGGATTGACGGAAGGTATTGTGCTGGCCACAACAGATTTTTTATTAAATAAATGATATGAGCTACAGTATAAAAATATAAATAGGGATTTTTTAATTGTATTTTAAGCGCAAACTGGCAGATCTAGGTACAACATTATAAAAGTTACAATAATATATACCATAGGTGTCCAGAATTTATCATGCACCTTGTATATAATGTAAACCATAAACCATGTAAGAAATGAAATTGCTTCAGATAATTATCATCACCCGACTTATAGTGAAGATAGAATTTAATTTGGAATTAAAGCAACATTCTGATAGAAAATAAAACAAAGCACGTATTCAGGAGAAGTCGTCCCAGGACTATACTTCAGACTTCAGACTATTGAACCCAACATAATCCTTTTACTGAACTACTTTAAACTTTCTTTTCCCAAACAAAACTTTCAACACTCAACTTTATTATAATTAACAGCTATGAAGATATTAGCAAATGAAATCTTTTCACTTTACTATTTAACCAGATGGGGCCTGAAGCAGCAAATTAAAAAAAAAACTTATGAAGCGTATTATATAGTTCGTCTGAACACAGGGTGCTAAAAAAGAGGTAAAATTTGTTAAGGGCATATAGTACTGACCAAAATGAGTAAAAAAGCTTAATCAACAAACATTTAAAAAAAATGTTTTATTGTATTAATCTAAAACGAAACAGTACTTAGTTTTACCAATAATTTAAGAAAAACTGAAAACAATTAAACGAATTAAAATTTTAATTTACAGTAAGAACAATGGTTTTTTTACCTCTCGCTAAAAGAAGTATATAGGATTCATGCTAAAAATGGCATATCTGGATATTAAATAAGTACGTTTTAAGGTCCCTACAATCCGATTTTAACATTTTTACGATGATGTCTGTGTGTGTGTGTGTGTGTGTGTGTGTGTGTGTGTGTGTGGATGTATGTGTGTGTGTATGTGTGTGTGTGTGTGTGGATGTATGTGTGTGTATATGTATGTGGTAACAACTGGACAACCGGAAGTAGAAGATTCTTGAAAAAAAAATTTTTTTGAAAATTTTTCTTGGTAATATTAAAGAAAACTAAATTCTCTATCCGATACATTTAAATATTTTATTATATATTTTATAAATTTAGAGATAAACGAAATATAATATATAAAATAATCTGTGGTAATCAATTTTACACACGAAAGAATGCCATGGAAAATAGTTGAAAATTTAAATTGTTTGTAACTGACAGATAAATGTCAGTGTCAGAAATCCGGAGACATTACTGAAGACTTTTTCTGGGAAGTACATACCACGTACATACATTATATTATTTCTTAATGTATTAATAGTTAAATATTTAAAATTATAGGTATATTACATATATTCTTTACAAATACTGTCAATCCTGACACTGAATTGGAAACATTTCGAAAAATTAGAAGAGACAAAATTTCTTCATAAAATGAATTTAAAATTAAACAATCTAAATATAAGGAATAGATATAAATAGAATTTTTGGTGCGCAGTATAGGTAGAGAAACGTTAAATACATTAGGGCGCGATTTGGCCTTGACAAGCAGGTATGGGGGCCCATGTCAGAATGATAGCTAGTAGTAATGTATATAGATGTCAAATATCATAATTTCTCATTCTAAATTTAGTGATTTTCCAATTCCATGTGGTTTATTTTCCTCGACAAGTAAAATCCACACTCCTGGTAACAAATTAACAACGTGAATTTAGAAAATCTTGAAATTTTTAATGAAAAATTAACATTTGACATCTATGTACATAATTACTAATTATCAGTCTGAAACGGGCCCCCAATCTGCTTGTCAAAGCCAACAATGTAACATGACTGTTCGCGGTCTATACTTATGTAACCAAAAAAGGAAGTGGCGAGAGGTATTGTGCTGGCCACAACAGATTTTTTTTTTGTAGAATAAATGTTGGAAATGTTGGACTTTTGGCTCATCTGTATTAACAAAAAAAAAGTTTTAATAACCATTGTTCATTAGTGCAATCTAATTCTACGTGACATTTTCATTGACTGATAGCTACATCATCCGTTGATGGATTCCCTTTCTAACTTAGTAACTTAGCAACACGAGTTCTTGTTCGAGCGGGTGAAATGATGTAGTGCATCGTCTTTGTTCCCGAATGCTGCACTCGGTGCATTATTCAGATTATCCCAGTCTAAGATGTAAATCAGGATATTGTTAGTGTTAATCTATGCCGAAGATGTATACGTACAATATTAGAATTGCAGATAGAATGAATGGTTTGTAATTAATACAGCGGCGGAGACATTTAGAGTTGTAGGAGATTAATCGACTGAATCATTCGTGGTAGATATTTGAAGTTGCAGAGAATACAATCACAGATATATAATACAAATATATAGGTACGTTACCGTCCAAAAATGTAGGCAAATTTGATAATTACGGGAACAATATAAAAGTGATAATTTCTTTTCATTATTAGTACAACGAAAATAAAACATGATTCAAGGTTAGTTTCCACATGGTAGCAGCGATTATTTTTCAAATGTTTCGATATTTTTACCGCCCGCTATCCTTGGTAAGGGAGATATAGGGATCGTGCTAAAAATCGCATATCGAGATTTTGGTAAATGACCACGTTTTAAGGCCCATAGAATCCAATTTTAGCATTTTCGCGATGATGTGTGTGTGTGTGTATGTGTGTGTGAGTGTGTGCGTGTGTGTGTGTGGATCCTCTTTACGCTCTAACTCAAATACTATCATTCAGAAAGTTTTGAAACCATGTATTTTTACCTTGTTCTAATATGGAAAGAAGCCATTAGATTTTGGTGGCAATCGGATAACTATCAGAAATGGCAGTTTACTTGAAGCTCAAGATAGTTTTTCTTCAAAAAATACCTTTAAATGTTATTTTTTTGCAATTTGTTATTATAAAAATTAAAGATTATTCCATTTTCTACAAGTTTGCTTTAATACTTTCTCTATATATTTTATGGATAAATTTATAAAGTAATATAAAAATTATATCTCGGAGCTCATGCTTTAAACACTTCTCCGTGGTTACATAGTTCAGCTCAAATGTATGTTACTGACAGATAAATGTCACTGTCAAAAAAATAATAATTTCAAATTAATAATAGTAACGTTTTAAAAGGAAAATTGTAAATAGAACAATAGTTTTATAAAAAATCTGATGTGGACACCACACGACGAATTAATTTTAGCTTCAAAACAGTAAGTTATATAGCGACCATAATCTAACCCGGTTCTTTTTAAAGAGAGTTTTGATTACAACAAAGAAATATTTGATTACAACAAGGAATATGACTAATTTCACAATAAAAATATAATATTTGTTATTGTACGAATCATAAAATTGCACGTATTTAACGTAATTTGACATGAACATTTTTTTTTTGTTTTTGTCCTAATCCATAGCAAGCTTTATTACAAAAAAATAATTTTTAAATTTACATATCTCGCTTATACAAAGGGCTAATTTAATAATACTTGATGTGCTAGATGCAGAAATTAATTCTCTAAAACTTTTATTTTAAGCATTTATTTCTAAAATCAAAATAAAATCATTTTATTCAAGAAAAACTGTTAACAACTTCAAGTAATGTCCCATTCCGGTTAGCCTATTTTAACCAAAATCTATTATGTTATTTCGATTGACATAAAAGTCTTGTATACCAAATTTGAAAAGTTTTGGATTATATTTTAAAACAGTTTTTCATTAAAATCTATTATAGGCTTCATGTAAAGTGCCACTTCTGGAAATTGTATAATAACCAGAAAGGGATGTGCACAACTAGATGTTATAGGAGTCCTAAATACAAAATTTCAACTTTCTACCGTTTTTGAGTTATGCGAGATACGTACGTACGGACGTACGTATACAGACGTCACGACGAAATTAGTCAAAATGGATTCAGGGATGATCAAAATGGATATTTCCGCTGAAATCTGAAAACAGAAACTTTTTGCGATTACAATACTTTCTTTACTTACGTACAAGGAAGTAAAAACATTTAGGTTGGATCTAAAATATTTATAATCTAAATTTTAATACCATAGAAACTGACTTTTCCCCTCGGTTATGGAAAAAAATAATTTCCATATCATTATGCGTATTTTCCCTTATTTTCCTCATTCGCTTGCACCTCGATGCAATTGTGAATCTAGTCCACAAAACAACGTCTCCTTCGTTCTAGTGGCCGAGATTAGGCCGCGCGTCATCTGCATATCTGCATAATGGACTGTAGCGCAGCAAAAACTCCACGCTGGGAAAAACACCGCGCCGGGCACACCAGCCTCACTAACTTACACTCAATCAGATAGCAGCCTGCAAAAATCCCACATATGAATCAATAAATCTCCCACGAGGATTATGAATGGGATGCAATGCAGGGGACTAGGTCAAGTTGCGAATATATTTTCTAGTAAATATAAATATTTTGTTTCACGCTGCTTTACATTCAGACATCAGAATGTATTTATTGAAGAGTGAAAAGGCTACTTGCGGGGTACTGTATATCCGATTCATATTTATTGTAATGTGTTTTTCATACAACTTTTCCTATTTTGTTTTAATTAAGTAATATTTCAAAATTATTAATAAAACCAATTTCTAGGTTGGTACGGCTGACAGTTGCAATAAACATTTGGAAGTTAATTCATATAAATTTTAATTAAAATATGCTGTATAGGTCGGTGTAATTATTTAATATAAATAAAATCTAATTACAGAAATTTTACGTAAACAATCAAAACTTAATTAATAGATCTGTGTTTGACACTTAGACTCAGTTATCAACTTCATACATAAAAATCCCTAAAAACAGTTGTACGAAGGTCGTTTTCTACCTTCCGTCACCTATAGGTAAGGAAGGTATTGTCTTTGGTCAAAAAATTCGGTGGTGAGTTTTCATTGAATAAGCACGTTTTAGGTCTTTACAATACGATTTTACTATTTGTACGATGATGTCTGTATGTGTGTGTGTGTGTGTGTGTTCGTGTGTGCGTGTGTGTGTGTATGTGTGTGTGTGTGTGTGTGTGTGTGTGTGTGTGTGTGTGTGCGTGTGTGTGTATGTGTGTGTGTGTGTGTGTGTGTGTGTGTGTGTGTGTGTGTGTGTGTGTGTGACCGCGGTTTCGTCAACGATATCTCCAATACTAGAATTCCAAAAATTACAATTCTTGCGTATTCCTCTTCCTTACAACCATATGCAGACTTGATTTTGGTTATAATTGGTCAACCGGAAGTACTCTCATTTGAAGATTATAACAGTTTTTCTTGAAAAACTCAGTTAAATGTTATTATAACTTAAAGAATATATTATTGTCTATACGATTTGATTGCATTTTATATTTGATATTCAACAGATATAGAGTTAAAGAAGAATAACGATAATAAATTTTATATAAATTTCATAATTCAGCCAGCTATGCTAACTTAACCATGGACACTGCTAATATATTCAGGTAATTCAAATTGACAGATGTCAGTATCAATAAAATGAAATCAATGAAAGAATAAGGGAAGTAACTCTAGTGTTAGAAGTTTCTAGATATAAAAGAGACGATTACATTGGTTTGAACATGTCATGAGGAGAGATGAATATATTAATAGAAGGTGGAAGAAACATAGGAAGACCAAATATAAGATGAAAAGACTGTATTGCAGAAGACTTGAGAGAAAAAGAACTGAATAAGGTCGACACGCAAAACAAAAATGAGTGGAAGAAGAAAATAAAAAATAGCGACCCCCTAACGAATGGGAAAAACTAAAGAAGAAGAAGATGTCAGTGTCAAGTGCAATTTGCATAGTTTGTTTATGAAATAACTTTACTGGAAATATAGGATCTTTTGCAAGAACATTTATGTATAGGGCGCGTGCAGTGACATGATTTGCTGACTTTGGCAAGCAGATATGGGGACCCGTGTCAAAATGACAGCAATTAATTATGTCCATAACTGACAAGTGTTATAATTTTTCATTCAAAATTTCATAATTTTCTTATTTCATGTGGTTTGTTTGTTATCAGGAGTATGGAATTCAGTTGCCGAGAAAGGGAATCACATAATACCAAAAATTTAGAATCTTTTGCAAGAAAATTTATGTATGGAATTTGTACATAATATACAGGATTGACGGAAGGTATTGTGCTGGCTACATCAGATTGTTTGATCATGAGATTAGTTTTCTAGTTAGTGTCAGCACAGATTATAAAGCAACTTGAACTACTTATAAACGAAACATTATTGGACAATGCCATCCTTACGTGATGAATACTATATTCTGAAACAACTAAGTTTCAAAATAGTTTTCTTTATTTCTTTCAACGCTTTTGTATAGACTTGTATAAATACAACTGTAACATAAGAGGGATTTAAAATTTGCATTTCAAAACAATTCTATCGTAATACTTTACCCTTTATTTACGACAAAACTTCCAAATACCAAGATTATACTCTACAAGTCTACACTCTACACAAAACAAAATTAATATAAAATTTATGTCCTGGAGTCCACTCCAAGTCTTAAAATATTAACATAGAGAAAATACATGACTTCCTTAAAAATACACAAATGCATACATAGGCTAATCTGAGTTCTTAATGTCTTCGCATTATAATGCATTATGCATATAAAGTGCTCAACTACAGCAGTATATCTTCAAATTATTCCGCATTAAAAATTCTGACCTAACTTTAAGGATAGAAGTACGAGAATCTAAGTACAAAAGTTACACAGCAGTTGTAGTAAAGGTCCTCTAAAAAGCAAAACACGAAGTGGGTAGTTTCCCTACCTGTGCTTTGAGCTCAGTAAGGAATAAAAGCAACGGGACTTCTGTGTTGTAGTTGTAGGAAAAACGTTTATGCGTAACGAGCAAAAGCTGCAGCTCTTGTGAAGTGCAATTAACCGGTATTAGATAATGGGCTATATAGGACAGGAGATACAATGGAAATTGTATGGCTTCATTTAGCATAATTAAAAACACAAAGTTTGTATATTAGCTCATTACGCTTATCTTTTCCATAAAAAGATAAATATTGCTCTCCCTTATTCATGTGCCAAGTATGCTGGAAGAAATCAACAAGCGCTTAATGGCTGGATCCCATAGGGCGCGAGCAGTCATGTGATTTTGTTGGCCCTGGCAAGCAGATATGAGGGCCCATGTCAGAATAAAAGGTAGTAATAATGTACATAGGTGTCAAGTATCATACGTTTTTATTCAAAACATGATTTTCCAAATCCATGTAATATTTTGAAGTTTTGAATAAAAAATTATAACATATGACAACTGTGACATGACGTAAATAAGTACTAGCCGTCATTCTGACACGGATCCTCATATCTGCTTGCCAAGGCTAACAAAGTCACATGACTGCTCGCGCTCTATAAGTAACGAATTTAACATTTCTTGTACATACAAATAATTGAAATTGTATCTCTTCTTTCTTTCTATGAGGAATTTTTTTTAGAAATTACCGCTTCCGCTTGTACAATAAATTCGACACACACACACACACAAAACACACACACACAACACACACACACACAACACACACACACACACACACACACACACACACACATAGGCACACATAGATATCGTAAAAAATGTTATAATCGAATTCTAGGGACCTTAAAACGTGCTAATTCGCTAAAATCTGGATATATACTTCTCTTAGCGAGAGGTAACAAAACTAAAATATGTTGTGGCACAATACCTTCCGTCAATCCTGTGTATTATGTATAAATTCCATACATAAATTTTCTTGCAAAAGATTCTAAATTTCCATTAAAATTATTCCATAAACAAACTATGCAAATTGCTCTTGACACGAACATCTTTTTCTTCTTCTTCTTCTTCTTCTTCTTCTTTAGCTAGGAGTCGCTATTTTTTATTTTCTTCTTCCACTCATTTCTGTTTTACGTGTCGTTCTCATTCAGTTCCTTTCCTCTCAAGTCTTCCGCCATACAGTACTTCCATCTTATTTTTGGTCTTCCTCTGTTTCTTCAACCTTCTATTACTAAGCTATTTATTCTTCATCCAATATATATTCTTCATTTCTCCTCATGACATTTTCAAACCAATGTAATCATCTTGCTTGTATCTTTCTAGAAACTTGTAACACTAGAGTTATTTCCTTGCCCATATTTCCGTATCTTAATTAATTTATTTTTTATTTATACTGACATCTGTCAATTTTAATTGTATAAATATATTAGTAGTTTCCATGTTTAGCATAGCTGGCTGATTTATACAATTTAATTTCATTAAAATTCTTTAACTCTAAATCTATTGAATATCAAGTATAAAATGCAATCAAATCGTATAGAGAATAATATATTCTTTAAGTTATAATAACGTTAAATGTCAATAAATCAATTTTAACTATTAAATCATCAAATAAGGCTACTCCCGGTTCACCAATTATAACCAAAATCTATTCAGTTATTCTTCTGGATATAAAATTGAGAAGTACGAAAAAAATATAATTTTTGGAATCGTGGTACTGAAGTTATGCGATCCGGAACTTTTGTCACACATACACAGACACACAGACACACACACACACACTTACTTACATACATACATACATACAGACATTAATGTAAAAATGGTAAAATCGTATTATAGGGACGTTAAAACTTGCTTATTCACTAAAAACTCATCATTAATTTTTTTGACCAAAGACAATACCTTCCTTACCTAAAGGTGACGGAAAGTAAAAACGAAGTAAAATTATAGGAAAAATATAATCAACTCAAAAACTCTTGTCATATTCCACCCCACCCACTAACTTATAAAACCTATACCAATTTATTATTGTACAATCTTTTCAATTAGAAAATTACTTTGTACAATAGCAGAATACATGCATACCAAAATTCTCTCCCCAAACAGTAGAACTCTGTTAGTGTAAACGGTCTGTTTACCAAGATCACGCTGGCGTCGCCTCGTCTTCGTGTGGCATTTGTTGTTTGCTGAGTTGGACTTGTTTTGTCAACAAATCACACTTCCTGCTCCAATGTAAATCTTACGGTATTTGCGCCACTGTGTAAAATTGATGTATATTGTCTGCAGATAAAACTTTGCAAATAAATTTTTCGTTAAGTGTAGGTTATGCCACAAATAAAATGTAAGGTTAACTTAAAATGGCGTCTAAGAAAAATAAAATGGAGATAGGGGAAGTTGAATGTTTGGTTTGGTTTCTATGGTGATATATTGTTATTGTTTGGTCTGTGTCACTGTGTCTATGAATATGTTAAACAAAATGTTGTGTATGTTGGGAACTTGACATGTAACAAATGTTATTACGTGAAACAGAATTTGCATATGATAAATAACATTATTTATATTTATTCCAAACAGCACAGATGGTTTGAAAGATATTTTAAAATATTCCAACATTAGTGAACTACATTCGCTGCTATCTTTAAAATTTTAATTGGGTTTTCTTTTGCATTAAAGCTTTATAAATTGTACAGAAAAGAATAAGGAAATGGTTTTACTACTCTCGTAGTTTTCCCATTTTACCTTCATTTATTTGAATAACAAAGAAATTGTACTTACATTTTTAAATTAGCTTCTGTCATACAAAAATCATTTTTAAATATGCATTTCATAAATAATGATAAATTCAAATCTCAAGTTTATATTGTCAAAATGATAGCTAGTAATTATGTACATAAATGTCAAATATCATAATTTTTACCATTCTAAATTTCGTGATTTTCCAATTCCATGTAGTTTATTTTCCTAGACAAGTAAATTCTACACTCCTAGTGACAAATTAACCACGTGAACTTAGAAAATCTTGAAATCTTGAATGAAAAATTCTCACATTTGACATTTATATACATAATTACAAATTGTCATTCTGACGAGGGCCACTATATCTGCTTGTTAAGGCCAACAAAGTCGCATGACTGTTCGCGCCCTATACTGTAACCAAAAACGGAAGTGGCGAGAGGTATTGTGCCGGCCACAACAGATTTTTTTCTTAATATTTATTTGACGAACACTGTTACACTGATACTTCATATGTAGACGTGAATATTATCGCCGATTGTTTATTTACCAACGAGTCATGAATCACTGTAAAAATTATCACCACCGGCTGCCGCGGCGTTTTACCGCAAGTTACTACAAAACCAGAAAGAACAGAATCTAACCGCGAACTGAATAGAACAGCATATTTCATCGCCGCGGTTTCCGATAGACGCAGGATAGCGGAACGAACAAACCTATAACAACTATGGTGAAAATGATTAGGCAGAAGACTCACGTCATCAACGTGTAGACAACCTTATAAAAAGAAATATAACTTGTAGAAAATATTAGTTATATATATTTTTTTAAAAAGAATAAAAATATACTAGTATCTTTGAATATATAATACAATACAAGAACGGCAACGTAATGTATTTAGATTAAATATTTCGAGATAAGATGCCGGCTATTCCTCCGTATACGAATTATTTCTGAGTTAGTTCAAAAAATACATAATAGGTGGATGTTGCACAGTGTAGCCACGTAGCTAGAACAACAAGATAAGATTTTAAAAAGATTTTTAAGTTTGCTACTGTAAAACAAGTATACATGTACATTTAAGATTCAAAATATATTATCTGGTTATCATGAAACAATATTTTTGAATTATTGATTATTGAATACCTCTAACAAATAGTATTTGGCAATGCTGTCAGTTCATAGTTTTGTGGTAGTAGTCACTAGCTATCTATAATAATTTTGTGAATAAAAAGAGACAGATATAGTATCTTGCTAGGCCATATGCGTTGCCGTTGTTATATGTATTATATATTCAAAGCTAGTATTAAAGAATCTTATACAGCGTGTAACAGAAATAAGTACATTAAATTTAACTAGTGATAGAACTCATCGTGTGCAATAATATTTCTTAATAACTTTTTCTTATAAACTTTCTAGATATTGAGTTAAAATTCTTCAAAGTTTTGTTACAAATTTCATTACCCGCCTATGGTTGAATAAAATAAACAAATGCATTTCGGCAACGTAGAGCGGGTTGCATAATACCAAAATTCAAAATGGAACTATTTGCGCGTGCGTCTACAAACAGCTGTCCAGCTGTGTTTTCATTGTAGTTTTGACAAGAGTTATACGCCATGAGTGTGAAAGAAAGTGATATTTTCAAAAAACGTTATTGTTACTCTCGACTAGATATATCACTGGTTAAATTTAATGTACTTATATCTGTTACACTCTGTATATTAATGAATTTACAATTATTTCTAAGTCAATCCTTATTCCTATTACGGCAAATAAAATTATTTAACACAGAATGGTCATTCTCAGTAGTGCCAACGTATGGTGCGAAAATAAACTACGATTATTTCAAATAATTTTATATTCCGTAAAAGGAATAACGATAGAATTAGAAATAATTGTAAATATCACTAATATATACATTACTTAATACTAGTACTTTTTTATCTTCTTCTTTTAAAAATAAATAACAACTAATAATTTCTACAAGTTATATTTCATTTTATAAGGTTTTTTTCAGGTTGATGATATGAGTCTTCTGCCTAATTATTTCCACTATATTACATAAATGTATTTATTTTTTCCAGTGATAACTAGATTAAACCTTATTTAATAATAAAATATGGAGCGTAAAATTTACTCTAAACTTTTGTTCATCCGCTAACTCGTTCGTAGAATAACTTACTAATATCTTGTAGTACATCTCTGAAAACCCTTATGAACTCTTACTCCTTGTAGAAAACCCCTCATAATTTAATCCGGGGATGAAAAATCCTTGTCGACGTTGTCGGGTCGACCACAGTGACCATATTCATTTTTCTCAGGCATGAGTTAGTGCTTGGCATCACATGTGACAGCAATATATGTGGCCGGCCAGATGTCGGCAATGTCGACCCCGAGCTTCAATGGAGGGTCGGTTTCGGTTATCGTTATAGTGTTGTGCTGTATTCACAGCTCTATATTCACACGTTGTGGTGATCGCTGATAGATTTATGATACAGAGGGGATGTTTATTAAGAAAAGAAATGGATTTGCTTTTTGTAAAAATTGTAATGTTTTGGGGTAACATATTTGCAAGATATATTTATGGGGCATTGTTCAATAGAATTAGGTTCAGTATTTTCATCTCTGTTTGTTAACTTAATGGGGTATTCTACTTATTTTTTTACCTCTCGCTAAGAGAGGTATTGGATTCATGCTAAAAATCGCATATCCAGATTTTATTGAATAAGCACGTTTTAAGGTCCCTACAATCCGATTTCAACATTTTTACGATGATGTCTGTCTGTGTGTGTGTGTGTGTGTGTGTGTGTGTGTGTGTGTGTGTGGATGTATGTGTGTGTGTGTGTGTGTGTGCGTGTGTGTGTGTGGGATGTAGGAAGGAGGGTTACTCAAAAACTATAAGACTTTAAATTTGTTTAACTACGTATTTCCCAATCGGGCATTCATGGGAAGATCTGAAAAGGTAACAATTGGACAACCGGAAGTAGAAGATTCTTGAAAAAAAATCTTCTAAATAATATTTTTTGAATTTTTTTCTTGGTAATATTAAAGGAAATTAAATTCTCTATCTGATACATTTAAATATTTTATTATATATTCTATAGATTTAGAGATAAAAGAAATATAATATGTAAAATAATCTGTTATAATATTTTACAGCCGAAAGAATGGCCATGGAAAATAGTTGAAAATTTAAATTGTTTGTAACTGACAGATAAATGTCAGTGTCAGAAATCCGGAGACATTACTGAAGACTTTTTCTGGGAAGTACATACATTATATTATTTCTTAAAGTATTAATAGCTAAATATTTAATATTATAGGTATATTACATATATCCTTTAAAAATACTGTCAATCCTGACAATGAATTGGAAACATTTCGAAAAATTAGAAGAGGACAAAATTTTTTCATAAAATGAATTTAAAATTAAACAATCTAAATATAAGGAATAGATATATGCGTAAGTAGAATTTTTGGTGTAGAGTGTAGGTATACAAGAAATGTTAAATACAATAGGGCGCGAGCAGTCATGTGATTTTGTTGGCCTTGACAAGCAGATATGGGGCCCATGTCAGAATGATAGCTAGTAATTATGTATATAGATGTCAAATATCATATTTTCTCATTCTAAATTTAGTGATTTTCCAATTCCATGTGGAGCAGAATTAAATGTTAAATATCTAAGGCATACGACAAGTAAATTTTAAACTCCTGGTGATAAATTAACTACGTAAATTTAGAAAATCTTGAAATTTTTAATGATAAATTCTGACATTTGACATGTATGTACATAATTACTAATTATCATTCTGAAACGGGCCCACACATCTGCTTGTCAAGCCCAAAAATGTAACATTACTGTTCGCGCACTATACTTATGTAACCAAAAAAAAGGAAGTGGCGAGAGGTATTGGGCTGGCCACAACAGATTTTTTTATCTCTCGCTAAGAGAGGTATTGGATTCATGCTAAAAATCGCATTTCCAGATATTAATGAATACGCACGTTTTAAGGTCCCTACCATTCGATTTTAACATTTTTACGATGATGGCTGTGTGTGTGTGTGTGGATGTATGTGTGTATGTGTGTGTGTGTGTGTGTGTATGTGTGTGCAACGTTGGAAGGACGATTACTCAAAAACTATAATACTTAATATGTGTTAAGCTACGTATTTCCCAATCGGACATTACTGGGTAGATCTGAAAAGGTTTTGGTGATAATTGGACAACCGAAAGTAGCAGATTCTTGAAAAAAAAATTCTAAATATTATTTTTTAATAATATAGAATAATCTGTGTAATAAATCTCTTTGCTTAAAAAACAGTTGAGATATATAAATGTTTGTAATTGACAGAGAAATGCTAAATGTCAGTGTCAAAAATCAGATTTTTCTGGGAGGTACGACTACATTTAATATTATTGTATTATTACCGCTAATACTATCAATGAATTTGAATAATTTTGAACATATTTGTCATAGAACGAAAGAAGAGATACAATTTCAATTATTTGCGTGTACAATAAATGTTAAATTCGTTACTTATAGGGCGTGAGCAGTCATGTGTCTTTGTTGGCCTTGGCAAGCAGATGAGGATCCGTGTCAGAACGACGGCTGGTAGTTATTTAAATAGATGTCACAATTGTCATGTCATAATTTTTCATTTAAAATTTCAAAATATTTTGATGTTTATTTGTCATCAATAGTATGGAATATACTTGTCGAGGAAAATAATCCATTGGATTTGGAAAATCATAATGTTTTGAATGAAAGCATATTATACTTGACACCTATATACATTTGTACATTATTACTAGCTGTCATTTTGGCACGGGACTCCATATCTGCTTGTCAAGGCTAACAAAGTCACATAATTGCTCGCGCCCTATGCAACATAAAATGAAAATGGCGAGAGGTATTGTGCTGGCCGCAACAGATTTTTTTTTATTTTTAAAATTTTCACATTTTAGCATAGGGCCCTTCAGATCAAATCTAGTAGTTTATATATCTGATGACAGAATTTAAATAAAATAACATATTAAATACCTCGAATTTTGATGCCTTAAGAGACTAAAAAAGAAGTCTAATATACGAGTATTAGTATTATTATTAAAATATTGCATTATAATTTTTTGTTAACATACGTAATAAATAGTTTTTTTTTCTTTGTAAAAAATTCTATTATGATGCTTTTAAGCAAATAGCTACTACCTAACCTACCAGCAAAATTAATTTTCTTAAAATAATTTTATAATAATTTTGCATTTTAGTAAAAAATATAATGAATTCTTCCCGTCATATTATATTTGATTTACAGTGCATTTTACCTCTTACGAGCACTCATTCTGCAGGAAGTAATAAATAGAAGTAAGGAGAAATCGATATCATCATTATGATTAAACGGGGCCGAGTATTTCTTTACACAATTTTTTGCACTTATCATGACATCCATGATACACGAGTGCCATAAATTTTACTATATGTACCTGGGGCATTACATGTTAGACTATATTTCATTTTCATTACTACGATATTTTATTTTTTTCTTTAATAAACAATAAAAAATGTTTATTTACTTTATACGACATTTCAAATGCATACTTGATGAAAAAATATTGTTTATCAGATAAGATAGACGTTTTTGTTGTTAAAATATGAAGGTAAAAACAGTAATTAATAATAGTAAAAAGGATATTTTGTATCAATACAAGCTTCTATGATAAAAAAAAAAAACTGTTGTGGCCATCACAATACCTCTCGACCTTTCCATTGTAGTATATATAACAACTGTATTTAATATTTCTTCTAAATGTTTGAGGTTTTTCCAATTCATTAACGGGGTTGGCGTTATTTCTGAAGGGTTCATGTAATATACCTATAATTTTAAATATACAATTAATAATACAATAAGACATATTATATATCGTTCCCAGAAAAAGCCTTCAGTACTATCTCTGAATTTTTGACAATGACAATAGTGACATTTATCTGTCAGTTACATACATTTTAATTTCTCAAATAGTTACCATGGAGATGTTTGGGCTGTGAGATTATTTTATAGATTATATATTTATATCTTTAAATCTATAGAAGGTATAATAAAAAAATTAAATGTGTCGGATAGAGAATTTTGTTTTTTTAATATTTGTATTAACATAAGTATTCAAAAAATAATATTTAGAAGATTTTTGTTAAAATACTACTACTTTCAGTTGTCCAATTGTTACCAGAATCTATTCAACTCTTCCCATTACTGACAAATTGAAGAATCACTGTTGGATATTCATATAAATGTGTTCCGAAGTTTCTTCGTCCTCTTCGAAGAGTCGATAAATACTGTTTTCAGCTATACCTAGAGTTTCACGGCTTGACTTGATATTCAAGTTACTTGACTTGACTTGAAATTAAGCCAAGCTCAAGTCAAGTAATAGTAGTCGAAATTCAAGTCAAGTCAAGTAGTAAAATTTCAAGTACTTGAAAAATCAAGTAGTTATTTTTCATTTACTTGAAAAAATCAAGTAGTTATTATTTTAATTACCAGAAAAATCAAAAAGTTCTTCAAGACTACATTTCATTTTCATATACTTTCTTATGTTTTATATCAATAAAAATATCAATAATATACCTTGAAATATAGACTTTTATTCATAAAAATAAATCATACATTCAAATTTAAAAATTAAAAAAAAAGATTTAAAGTATAAGATATGGACTAACAAACTATTTACGAGGTGTGTTCAAAAACTATCGCGAATTTTGAATTTTCGCGGGTTACGTATATTCGAATTTCGATCTTTTTGTGGCTTTATGTTGGTACTCATGTCTCTCACTTATGTCGACAAGCTCGGCCATTTTGAATGTTCACTTACTTGTTGACAGCTGCTTTGCTTGCACGTGTTTTGGATCGTCTTCGATTTTTACCTAATGTGCTTATTCGTTAAAAACTGACTATGAATTTTTTGACCAAGACAATATCTTTCTTATCTAAAGGCGACGGAACGTAGAAAAAAATAATTCATTTAAAATTTGTCATTGTCATAAAATGTTTTTATCAAAGAAGTTATTTCATTTCTACGAGTAGCAGCTGTCAACAAGTAAGTGAACATTCAAAATGGCCGAGCTTGTCAACATAAGTGAGAGACATGAGTACCAACATAAAGCCACAAAAAGATCGAAATTCGAATATACGTAACCCGCGAAAATTCAAAATTCGCGATAGTTTTTGAACACACCTCGTATAGTATGTATTATGGTAGACTTTAAAAGGGGATAAGTCGAATTTTAACCGGACCGCCCCCTAAAGTGGTTCCAAATAAATAAAAAAATTATACTGGCAATGATTCCGCTTAATTTTAATATTTGACCGTGCTAAATGCACTTGATTTTTCTCCATTTAAATAACATTCGGTTTTAGCACATTTTGGAACTTTATTTTTCTCCGAGATATTAAGAGGTTAAATAAATCCGTTCATTATTGGAATATATACTAGAATAACCCGAGAATATGTGGACAAAATCTGAAGTCCCAATTATTATTCTTAATTCGAATGGAGTATAGCTTTTTTGGGCTTTTGTGCGATAGTTTAGCCATCTACAGTTATCTTAATAATAATGATAAGGACATCAAATTTTGTCGACATATTCTCGGGCCATTCTAGTATATATTCCAATATTGAGTGAATTTTTTAAACCTCTGCAGAATTTTTAACTTGCAGTAGTGAAGCAGCACAGGATATGGCGCGCCAGGCCGTACCACAAACAGCTAGATTACGATTCTACTGATTCGCGCGTTTTCGTACATAATCGGTTCGTTATCAAGTAGCTTGAATTTGCTTGAAATTGCTTGATCAAGTCAAGTAGTAAGAATAGAAAATCAAGTCAAGTAATGAATTTTTGAAAAGCTTGATTTTCAAGTCGCCAAGTAATTTACAAAAACATCAAGCTACTTAATGAAACCCTAGCTATACCAATTATATTACCAACTTATTAAATAAATAAATTGAAAAAAACGCCATTTCCTTTCCTGGCCATAAGGGCAAAAGTTCCTAGTTACGGGTCTGTTTTGAATTGATAACTGTCAATGTAGATATTAAAGCTACTGTATCTCGCAACATTAAATTTATTTATGAGAAAAAAGTCATTAATACCACCCGATTGATATTCTTTTATGAATATTAAATCAAAAGTGACGCTGTATTGAAGCCTCCCAACTTCCTTTGTTACAGATGATCTCTCCTTCAATATGAAGCTTGATTATGTGCTAATAAAAATTCATAACTTTTCACCAGTTTTGAGCATCTGGGATTTTTATTGCGAGTATAAAATTCGGGTGCAAATTTTAACCAAGCGGTTTATAATCCCATAAAAACAATGCTTTTTGTTTTTATTACTGTTTTATTTTGGAGTTACTGTAATGTGCTCGCGATAAAGAGGATTTTATTATGTATTTGCTTGGTCTGCAGATGCCGGAATGAGTCCATAAAACAATGTGGTGATTAATATCGTTTTCAACATTGTTTCTGGATACTTTCTGTTCACTTGTAGCAACCGAAGAAATTAAGTTTTATGTAAAGCCTTGGATTATAGTATTAGACACTCTTAAAGTTTGTTTAACATTTGTCAATTTTTCTATAAATTTAAAGAACTTGGCCAAGTTTAATAAATTGAACTTAATATTGTACAATAAATTCACCAATTCTTAGCCAACTGTTTAAATTTATCATTTTTACCTTCCGTCACCTTTAGGTTAGGAAGGTATTGTCTTTGGTCAAAAAAATTAATGATGAGTTTTTAGTGAATAAGTATGTTTTAGGGTCCGTATAATACGATTTTATCATTTTTACGATGATGTCTGTATGTATGTATGCATGTATGTATGTGCGTGTGTCTGTGTGTGTGTGACAAAAGTTCCGGATCCCATAACTTCAATACCACGATTCCAAAAATTATAGTTTATTCGTATTCCTCAAGTTTACATCCAGAAGAACATGTGATTAGATTTTGGTTATAATTAGTGAACCGGAAGTAGCGTCATTTGAAGATTTAACAGTTAAATATGATTTATTGACATTTAACGTTATTATGACTTAAAGAATCTCTATACGATTTGATTGCATTTTATACTTCATATTCAATAGATATAGAGTTAAAGTATTATAAAGAAATTTAATTTATAAATCAGCCAGCTATGCCATGAAAATTGTTAATAAATTCAGATAATATAAATTGACAGATGTCAGTATCAATAAAAAGTAAATGAATGTGGCAGAGATGAGGATGTTGAAGTAGATCCCATGATTTGAGAGCACTTAAGCCTAGTTTACAAATCTCTAAAGAAAATTAAAAAATATTTATAAATAAAAAAGTTATTTTGAGTGGCCCGTTTTTCATTGTCACCAAAAATGGCCCTTTTCAGTTTTTTTCAATAAAAATATAAAATTTGTCATATACAAACCATATTATTATTTATATTAATAATATAAAATGCTTAAATTATAAAAACTATAACGTATAATGTATAGTATCATTAGTGGCACAGTGCAAATAAAATGATTATTATTTCGGAATTCAGGTAGGATATAAATTTATGATTATTAGGTCGTGTATTTTATTAATAATCAATAAGAGAAAATAATGGTAAACAAAACAGAAAAAGAGAAATGAAAAGAGGGACACGCGAAACGTTAATCAGGGGATAAAACAACTGAAGGCTGGAGAGAAAACGAATGTGGAAGTAAATTGGCTGATTTGTGGCGAGGCAAAGAAATTCAATTGTTCGGAGAGTAATAATTCAGGAAATTGCTAGATTTTCTTTTGTTTCGAACATAACTTACTTTTGTTTAACAGATCGTTATCTTCTTGATTCATCTATTCTCTACTTATTACTTCATATCAAGGTGTGATATACCATATTACATAATAATTATTTTTGTAAATAATAAATAAATAAGATGAATATATCATCACGGCATATTACCCATTGCTGGGTGTGCCAATCTAATTATAATGATTCTAAAATTCAATAGATATAACATAGCTGGGTGATTTATTAACTCTATTTGGTCCCGCAGAATCCGTTGGTAGTGTGTTGGTGGCGCACATGTCATGACGGTCAGTAGGCAATATTAAATTTGTTTACATTTTGAATGAGCGCTTTCTGTTAATAGGCCAAATCAACATTATATTTAAATTTGTTTAGGCGAATCCTTTATGAAAAAATCTGATGTGGACACCACACGACTTCCTTGTACGATTATTAAACTATACATATTTTTTTAATAAATAAATTACAAGATATTAATTTTAACTTCAAAACAGTAAGATATATAGCGACCATAATCTAACCCGGTTCTTTTTAAAGAGAGTTTTGATTACAACAAAGAAATATTTGATTACAAGAATGAATATGACTAATTTCACAATAAAAATATAATATTTGTTATTGTACGAATCATAAAATTGCACGTATTTAACGTAATTTGACATGAACATTTTTTTATGTTTTTGTCCTAATCCATAGCAAGCTTTATTACAAAAACAAAAAAGTATATAATTTTTAAATTTACATATCTCGCTTATACAAAGGGCTAATTTAATAATACTTGATGTGCTAGATGCAGAAATGAATTATCTAAAACTTTTATTTGAAGCATTTATTTCTAAAATCAAAATAAAATCATTTTATTCAAGAAAAACTGTTAACAACTTCAAGTAATGTACCACTTCCGGTTAGCCTATTTTAACCAAAATCTATTATGTTATTTCGATTGACATAAAAGTCTTGTATACCAAATTTGAAAAGTTTTGGATTATATTTTAAAACAGTTTTTCATTAAAATCTATTATAGGCTTCATGTAAAGTGCCACTTCTGGAAATTGTATAATAACCAGAAAGGGAGGTGCACAACTAGATGTGTGGTTCACGGTTTCATTTCAGAGAAAATTTAAAAATGATTGACGACAGTAGGTTTTCGAGCGTAGAAATTTGTCAATTTGGTGTTTGTTGCATCAAAGGAAATTTCATTTTCCTACAAAAGCATGTAATGACCCACCATACTTCTGAAAACAAAGAAAATATGTTACATAAAAGATTTGTTTTAAGTAAACATACTTCAATCTTCAATGTTACCAAGAACATTTTTTTTACTTCTATATGATCCATTTTTAATGTGCTGACTATAACACTTAACAGTAGATTATTTATAAAATAAATTAGTTTTCGTTGGTCTGCATATGACATTTGACGCTAGATGGTGTTTATATTATTCAAGTTGTTTTCTTCATATAATTTTTAAATTGTGATTCGAAAGGATCACGATTAAATTAATCAGGATTCACAAGGAATACGGCTTAGATTAGAGCTTTCCGATATATTTAAATTTCTTTGCCATACGTTCAATTGATCAGGCTTATCTTCTTTGCCGAAAATTATGGAATGTCGAAGATTTTTTATAATCGTTGCAATTTAACTTAATGATTATGTAACCTACCTTTGTAATGGTGAGTGATGTTATTGAATATTTTTTATCAATTAACCTAACTATTGTAAAAACATTTATAGCTGAAGATGGAGAAAAATATGATTTCCGAAAGATCCAAATAAAGTGTTATTTTAATTTAAAATTAAATTTATGGATTCCCAAGGCCGAAAACATATTTCTTTTGACAAATATTCAGTTTACTGTAAGTTTAGAATCTAGATTTTAAACTAGCCAAATATATTTGCAAAAATTTCTCACCATTTGCGTAAGTTTTATAATTTGTTTGTTGAAAATGTAAACCGGCTGAAATATTATGGGTTTGATCTTATACATATGTACTAATTTTTAATCTCGCCCTATGTCCATTTCATGTTTCAATTAAAAAAAAAACATGCAAAACACGATGAAAACTTATTTCAAATACCCTGCTAATCCATTACCCTATTTATTCTGTCACCATGGTTCACCTGTAATATTTAGCAAATATTTGAATGAAAAATTAATTTCGGCAACTCGTTTGTCATTCATAAATCACTTTATAAACATCAAACTTGCCCGAGGCGCGGATTAATTAATTAAAATTTCAATCTCATGTGGGGAGTCGACGTCAGCGTCGGTTTCACGACGCCCGCCGAAGAGTTAGGGGCTCGGGCTCCTTCTGGGGTATTGATCAGCCCTCCGAGGGATATTTACCGGAGAAATTGGAAATTAAACGTGGCGGCCCAATTTGGGCCTTTTAATTGGCAATGGATGGGGGTAAGGTTGATAATGTTAAAATTTACTCATTTAAGAAGATAATGATTTCTGCATAAGGCTATGGAATAATTAGCTACATACAGTAAAAATTTTGAAAGATGACCGATCAAGGTTATCTACGAATTGTATGAGTTCATATTTTTATTCCGTACATTCTGACAAATTCACTGGTGTCGTTTGCTTAGTTTTTATGAGGGTACATAAGATACTACCTTTGAATATATAATACATATTAGAATGGCAACGCATATGGCCTAGCAACATACTACATACTATATCTGTCTCTTTTTATTCACAAAATTATTATAGATAGCTAGTGACTCCTACCACAAAACTATGACCTACGGTAAATCGTGCTGACAGCATTGCCAAATACTATTTGTTAGAGGTATTCAATAATCAATAATTCAAAAATATTGTTTCATAATAACCAGATAATATATTTTGAATCTTCAATGTACATGTATACTTGTTTTACAGTAGCAAACTTAAAAACCTTTATAAAATTTTAACTTGCTGTTCTAGCTACGTGGCAATACTGTGCAACATCCACCTATTATGTATTTTTTGAACTAACTCAGAAATAATTCGTATATGGAGGGATAGATGGCACCTTCTCTCGAAATATTTAATCTAAATACATTACGTTGCCATTCTTATATGTATTATATATTCAAAGATACTACTGTTATTTTATTATTATAAAAATATATGTTATAGTAATAGCATTCAAAATTCAAAAATAAGTCAACTGGTAAGTTTATTAGCAAATGTAAAACCAAATATGTGAAAAATAAGATACTGATTAGATTACTGACAGTGTCAATGTCAGTGGCACTGACAGAAAATAACATTATTCGTACGGCTATGAATCAAGGTAATATATCTGAATTAATAAATAAACTTACATTACAGCGAAAGTATTATCAACAACGAAGATCGTTTTGAAATGGAATGTCCTAACTTAGTCGAACCAATATGAATTTTTGAAAGACAAGCGTGTTATATCCATCCTTATCGCACACACTCATAGCCGTTGTAAAGGAGGGAGATAAATGTATGTCAATTTGTTAATTCGTTCATGATACAGAAGACCTTGATCGGACATCTTTCAAAAATTTTACTGTACATATTAACATACCTAGAATTGTTACGAAATGTTGCTTTGAAATCGAAGCTCGTAAATGAAGATATTATTAATAAATATTATTTATTTGAAATCGTCACCAAAGTGCAAAAAAAATCGGTCTTAAAAGTTCAGAAATCGACACTAAAGTTATCCAATATACGACGAATAAAATAAAATAACAAAAAAATATGTGCAAGAAGAACGAATTAAATAATTTCGATGAAAAAGTTTGAGATAAGACATAATTTTAAGAGTCCTTTACGGTAACTTCAATGACCGGAGGTTGGCAACACTGAATTTAAGTTCATTTGTTTGACTGACATCAGCTAACAGATTTGTCAATATAAATAAATAAATATATGATCACGGCATATTACCCATTGCTGAGTGTGTCAAACTGATTTGTACACAGATATCGGTAATGATGAAATATTTGTACCGTGCAGGCGCTTACCAGTCGTCATCTCACGGGCACTCAATGCTAGCGTGGAGGGTGAATCACAGGAGTCAATTTTGTGACATTAAAAATCGATTATTTGGCGTCGGTCGGGATCGAACCCGGGTCCCCAGACATAAACAAATATGTATATGGTATATAATAATCTGTTGTAATAAATCTCACAGCCCAAATAATGTCATGGAAACCAATTGAAAAATTAAATTGTTTGTAACTGACAAATAAATGTCAGTGTCAAATATCCAGAGACATTACTGAAGTTTGTTTCTGGGAAGTACAGATATTATATTATGTCTTATTGTATTAATAGTTAAATATTTAAAATTATAGGTATATTATATAATACCCTTCAAAAATACTGTTAATCCCGACAATGAATTGGAAACTTTTCGAAAAATTAGAAGAGGACAAAATTTCTTCATAGAATGAATATAAAATTTAAAAATCTAAATATTAAAAATAGATATAAATAGAATTTTTGGTGTAAAGTGTATGTATAAAACAAATATTATATACAATAGGGCGCGAGCAGTCATGTCACTTTGTTGGCCTTGACAAACAGATATATGAGCCTAGAATGATACCTAGTTATTATTTATGTACATAAATGTCAAATATCATAATTTTTCATTCTAAATTTATTGATTTTCTAATTTCATGTGGTTTATTTTCCTCGACAAGTAAATTCCACACTCCTGGTGACAAATTAACTACGTGAATTTAGAAAATCTTGAAAGTTTAATGAAAAATTCTGACATTTGACATCTATGTACATAATTACTGTTATTCTGACACGGGCCCCTATATCTGCTTGTTAAGGCCAATAAAGTCACATGACTGTTCGCGCCCTATACTTATGTAACCAAAAACTGAAGTGGCGAGAGGTATTGTACTGACCACAACAGATTTTTTTATATCCCGCTACCCTTGTTAAGGGAGGTATAGGGATCGTGCTAAAAATCGCATATCGAGATTTTGGTAAATGAGTACGTTTTAAGGCGGCGAGAGGTGTATAACAGATTTTGTATATATAAATAAAGGCTTAATATCCTGAAACCGGTAAACTTCATTTATTAATACCGCCTACAACTTTTCAATATTAATCATTATTAGTTACTAACTTGTAAATTTGATATCAAACTTATGAAAGTTTTACAATTTAGTAACCACTTTAGTAACGTTGTTGATATGAGAAGATTGTGTTTTGTTATTGTCATACATATTGAAAATAAGTGTCAATTGCAACTGACAGTTTGTGGTTATAATTTTAAATTTGATTTATAAGTGAGTGACAAATAAAATATTGTACAATACTTGTCCCATAACTATTTTCCTGTATTATACCCTCCTTTTAGCAGTCGAAACCGTTTCACTTGGCTTTTAATGTAAAATACTATTGTAAGGACCTTACAGTAAGGTAATTTCGGGAGTGATGGACCATCCCTCCCGAAATTATCTTACTTAAAAATGTTTATTACTTGATCCGCTTTCCCTACGCTATTTTCGATTGCCTTATTCCGTTTTCAATCCATTTTCATAACTTGATCCTGTTTCAAACATCAAAGAAACAAATGCTTGAAAAGGCATGTTGTGAAACAAAAGAAATCCCATCTGGCGCTGTGTGGATAACACCGTGCGTTACAGCAGCTGACTACGGGAATTCCCTGTCCCAGTGGCGGGAATGGTTTGGGATTGCGTGAGCATTGGTGGAGAGAGGCGCTAAATGCCCACATGCGGTGCTCTTGTTGAGGTTAGGTTCTATTCAGAGGATTCGCAAGTCAAAAGTTTCAAGGCAAACAAGTAATTTAAAAATCGATTTGAAGGGATGAAATTTTTACGGTAAACAATTTGTTTATAAAGAAAAGCGATTTTCTCTTGACAATAACAGTCATGTGAATTGGCAAGAACCCGAATTTTTTACTTTGTTCTGCTATTTTTTACCTTCCGCCACCTTTAGGTAAGAAAGGTATTGACTTTGGTCAAAAAATTCAATGATGACTTTTTAGTGAATAAGCACGTTTTAGGGTCCCTATATTACGATTTTATCATTTTTATGATTGTTTGTTCTGCTGATTTTCTTGGCCTTAATAAGCAGATATGGGGGCCCGCGTCAGAATGACAACTAATAATTATGTACACAGATGTCAATGTCAGAATTTTTCATTCAAAATTTCAAGATTTGCTAAATTTACATAGTTAATTTATCACTAGGTGTGTGGAATTTACTGGTCGAGGAAAATAAACTATATGGAATTGGAAAATCGCGAAATTTAGAATGAAAAATTAGGATATTTGACATGCATGTAGGTATCATTCTGACATGGGCCCCCATATCTGCTTGTTCTATACCAAAAATTCTACTTATATTTATTCTTTATATGTACATTTTTAAATTCAAATTCATTTTATGAATCAATTTTCTCCTACTCTTTTTCGTGATGTTTCCAATTCATTGTCGGGATTAACAGTACTTCTGAAGTGTATGTATAATATACCTATAATTTTAAATATTTAACTATTAATACAATAAGAAATAATATATGTGTGTACTTTCGAGAAAAAGTCTTCAGTAATGTCTCCAGATATCTAACACTGACATTTATCAGTTACAAACATTTAAATTTTTCAATTGCTTTCCATGGCATTATTCCGGCTATAAGATTTATTACGACAGAATATTTTATATATTATATTTCTTTCATCGCTAAATCTATAGAAGATATAATAATATATTTATATCAGATAGAGAATTTATTGTTCTTTAATATTTTCAAAAAATAGTATTTAGAAGATTTTTTTCAAGAATCTGCTACTTCCGGTTGTCCAACAAAAGATTCTAAATTTCCAGTAAAATTATTTCATAAACAAACTATTCAAATTGCACTTGACACTGGCATCTTCTTCTTCTTTAGCTTTTCCCATTCGTTAGGGGTCGCTATTTTTGCATGTCGTTCTCATTCAGTTCCTTTTCTCTCAAATCTTCCGCAATACAGTCCTTCCATCTTATCTTTGGTCTTCTTCTGTTTCTTTAACGTCCTATTACTAAACTATTCATTCTTGTTCCAATATAATTCTTCATTTCTCCTCATGACATGTTCAAACCAATGTAATCGTCTTTCTTGTATCTTTCTAAAAACTTGTAACACTAGAGTTATTTTCTTACCGTATCTTTCCGTGTATTCCCCAATATCTACTTCAACATCCTCATATCTGCCACATTAATTTACTTTTTATTAATACTGACATCTGTCAATTTGAATTATATGAATATATTATTAGTTCCCAAATTTGGCATAGCTGGCTGAATTATATAATTTAATTTCTTTAAAATTCTTTAACTCTGTATGTATTGAATACGAAGTATAAATTGTAATCAAATCGTATAGAGAATAATATATTCTTTAAGTTATAATAACGTTAAATGTCAATAAATCAAATTTAACTGTTAAATCTTCAAATGAGACTACTTCCGGTTGACCAATTATAACCAGAATCTAATCAGTTGTTCTTCTGGATGTAAACTTGAGGAATACGAAAAAATTATAATTTTTGGAATTGTGGTATTGAAGTTATGGAATCCGGAAGTTTTGTCACACACACACAGACACACAGACACACATACATACAGACATCATCGTAAAAATGGTAAAATCGTATTATATGGACCCTAAAACGTGCTTATTCAGTAAAAACTCATCATTGAATTTTTTGACCAAAGACAATACCTTCCTTACCTAAAGGTGACGGAAGGTAAAAACGGTACAAAATTTGTCTAAACAATTTTTCCCTAACTATTATAATAAATAATTTATCAGATATTTTCGAAATTAGTGGCAAACGAGTTTTTGCCCATAGGTCAAAAACAAAAGATCAAAAATTCCTGAGACGACTATTAAATTTTTCTCGAAAAATTGACCCTGTATTGTGCAAATGGTTTTGCTCTATCGTCAATATTACTCGAGATACCTTAAAAATATATCGAAAATAAGACACCTGTACATTCTGTAAAATTAGTAGATATCAATTAAATATGATTAACATTGATAAAAATGAAACACTACTTCATTTGTAAAGCCTAGATTTCGAATAGTTTTCTCGCCAAAAGCCTTCTCTAACATTTGCACTTTTTTACCGTTTTTAACACAAAGCTTGTCACAATGATTTGTCAATAAGTAGATAATCGTCTAATATGAATGAATGAAACCTGGCAAATACTTCACACATCGAGGTACGAACGTGATAAAAATAAGATCAATCGAATACGAATACTTAAGGTCGCCGTCGAATACAGTCCAATCTTAATTCAGTTTGTTTGATTGAAGGAATTCATTAAAACAAATGCAGTTTTGTTTATTGATTTTGAGAAATGTAAATCTAATGGTTGAACTTATATTCATTTTTTTATTAACAATAATAATATTGTTTATAACATTAAATCACGTAATAAAATAAAAAAATGGGTCCAAAGCATGTTCGTCATATGCAGATATTTTTTTTATAATGAATAATGAAAAAAAAAAACTTAATGCAATAAGTAATTGTTATAAACCAATTGAATTACGATATTGCCCTATACTGTAATGTAAATTTAGTGCAGCGTTTTGTCGGAGCGCACTACTGGAGCTCTGCCGTCGCTCTCTCTACACCGCGCTCGCCACCACCCCTCCTCAGGTCATACCCACAAGCTAGAGAGAGGAGAGACAACGATTTCGCATGAAATCTTGTTGGCTCGGTCCGAATAGAGGCTAGCTGGCTAGCATCAGTTTTGAAATTTTATGCGCCAAGTTTATATACTCTTATTATAAAATGGTTAAAACTAAAAATTCAAATCAAAACAGGCCTTCAAAATCAAAGAAACGAACGGCTACTGCTTTAAGGAGGCGAAAAAATGCTCTTCTTCAACAAAAGAACTTGCAAACAAATATAAATTTGGTCAAAAAAGCAACTAGAAGAATTTTGTTGGATTCGTATGACGTTCCCAATCAAATGCCATAAAATTCTGAAGTACTAATTAGTTTGGAAGATGGCAGACATATTTCAGATGATTTAATTAATTTCGAAGATGTTTGGTGCCAAAAAAATGTATACGAAAGGTTTGTTAATACTCCTTTTGTAAATGTTTATGTATATAGTTTATATAGTGTAAGGTTGGCAGATATGTACCAATAAAATGTTCTAAATGTTGATCAATTATAACCAAAATCTAATCAGCTCTTCATATGGATATAAATAAAAGGAAGACGAAATAATTATAATTTTTAGAATTGTAGTGTTCGTGTTATCGTCACACACACACACACACACACGCACGCACGCACTCACATACACGCACACATCATCGTAAAAAAATGCTAAAATCGTACTCTACGGACCCTAAAACGTGACGGAAGGTGAAAACTACTCTGATATTTACGGTTCTAATAAATAATTTATTTTTAATATAAAAAATTATAAATTATGTATTGAAAGTGATCCTAATCCTACGAGTGAATTTGATTTTGAGAAAACCATAACAGGTAATAGAATTGAGCAATTAGGATATGTTCGAAAATGGGACATGAAATTACAACTGGATCATTCCAAAATTTGCATTATGGGTCACTTATATCCGAAACCTGCAGAGGATTAGGTCTAGTAAGCCTAACATGCTTCAAATTTTCAATGTATGATATTGAAATTTCTAAATACACCGAAGAATCAAATAAAGAAAAATCACAAATAAATATTGGTTCCGTATGGGGCAATATAGCAACTGGTAGTATAAATTCGCACAAATAAGAATTGCTTTCTATCATGAACATTAAATCTCTGAATAAGGATACATTTTACAAAATTGAAAATGAAAAGGTATATCCACCTCCTAATAAATTCACTAATAAATTTATTCAGCTGATTAATAAAAAATATCTCGGAAACATAAACTTCTGTCACATATATCATAACATTGCTTTCATAAACGATACTTTATAAGCTGTGCCTAGCCTCCCACGTCGGTATCGGTATTAATCCCGGTTTTCTAATTATGTCTTAGTCAGATTGTAAAATTAGCCAAATTATAAAACACCTATGCATTTCACAATATGGATAGACGTTTTAATAAACGAAGAATAGCTTTCATACAAGCTAAGTGCACACGACTAGCCAGATTGTAAATCATTGTAGTCGAATATTTGACAATGTGGCGGTACGTTACAATCTCGCCACTTTTTATTTAGAATGCATGTTACCGGAAATCATGAACAGGAAAATTTCAAATGGGTTATTCTACAAAAGAGAAACAAGTCACTTGAGGGAATTAGATTTAGAATAAATTCAGAATAAAATTATCTATCGTTCTATGTAAAAGTATATGTTTTCATTTTAAAAAAAATACGTATTCCAATTTGAAGAACTATTTTCTTTTATAAGTAGCTGTCACTTTTGGCTCCTACAACTTTATTATTTACATATATGCTTTTGCTCTTAAAAAACTTGCACAAAATACCATAGTAAATACAGCAAAAAAAATTATGTTGCAAAATTTTATAGTCAGTCAGTCATATGGCATAATTTTCTGGGGCTGCTCTCCCAATGCCGTTCGCATTTTTATAATACAGAAACGAGCTACATATTAGAAATATTTATAACCTTAGCTACAGAAATACCTGTAAACATAGTTTTATAAAAGAAAAATTTCTTACTCTGCCATGTTTGTATATTTTAAATGTCATTTTATTTATTAGAAAAAATTAAAAATAAAATTTTAAAATATAAGAATTGTCATAGTTATAATACTAGATATAAAGAGAATTTAGTGCTTCCAAAACAAGTGACATTTAACTCTAAATAATTCTTTTGTAATAGGAATCAAATTATATAACCATTACCGAAACATATAAAGAACATTGATTCGTTTAATTTATATAAAAGGAAACTAAAATATTTATTAATTGATAAATGTTACTACATTTAATGAATATTATACGGATAATTTTAAGTAGGTACTTTGTTTATTGAAATATCATGAACACTATATTTGTGACATGTATGTATTTTTGACATTCCATATACCGATGCAATTTTGGTCTTACTTGAAGAATAAATTATTATTATTGTTATTAGTATTATTATTATTATTTTTAACTTGAATAATAGAGAAATTATAGGGAGCCGCGTTTTTTTCTAGATATGTTCTTTATGTACTCGTAGTATAAATTCAAACCCTAATTATATTTATAAAAATACAATTTTTCTTCAAACCAAAATTAAATACTTTTCGTTCTTGAAGTATGAAAGAATGAAAATACTGCAGTGTAGAGATATTTCCCGGCCAGTACGTACTAGACTAGCCTCCAAGCGAGGTATCGCTCGCGCTGGCCGTAATTTTTAAATCTTGCTCTTTGAGATTTTGGCGCCTCTCCCTGCGATTGTAGCGCTAGAGATCCGCAGCGGATTAGTTTGTCAAGCCCAATTCGACGGCAACCTTAACGAGACGAGAGGTTCACAATGTAATGCTAATTTTTCATCATTTTATCTCCACTGTGCTGTAAACGTTTTCCCTCAAAATACTCCCTCATTACCAAGCGAAAACAATATCTTAAAATGTATTCAATTCAGGCGATTGTTTACAAATCATCACGGTTGTTTGGCTGCGCATTTTTCTCTGTAATCGCTAATAATGCTACCGCCCACGGGCCATGCCTGGCAGCACAGGCGTTACATATTCATCTGCTATGTTCGCAGAACTGCGTGGCGCGGGAATATAAAATAAACACTCCAGACAGTTTACCAAACGTAAATTATTGCCTACAGCGACAAATCTGCAATCGATATGCTAACATACAGGATAATGAGATGTTTTGTCACCAAAAACTCCGAGGTAGATATTTAATAATTGAAGAAAATCGAAATATGGAATAAATTGAATTATTTATGCAAGAAGGACGACAATAAAATACTACTTTTAATTTTTAAATGAGTATTTTTTTCTCTTCCTTTTGCACGGTTGTAGAAAAATACTTGTTAATATGAAAGATATTTGTATAAGTTATAATAAATGATTTACTGTTACTTGTAGTTTATTTATATTTCTGAAAATAGAGCGAATAACAAATGGGAACTAGAATTAAAATAACTGAAATAAAATAAGTTAATTTTTATTCAGTTGATCTTTAATTTGCAGAGGGAATATTGTCGCTGGACTGCAGTCATACAATTTTATTTAATAAATTCTCGGGTCGATCGGTTTCGAACTTCACATAAGCTTTCTTCAGGAGCTGAAGAATAATTACAAAAACAAATCACAAAACAATTCAACAGTCGGTACTAACAAACAGTGGCGGATTTACGATTTTGCCGCCGGTAGGCTGAAATATTTTGCCGCCTATTCTCAGGGGCGGATTTTAACTCTTTTGGGCCCTAGGCAAAATCTTTATTTTGGGCCCCTACGTAAAAAAATCTGTTGTGGCCAGCACAATACCTCTCGCCATTTTCATTTTATGTTCCATAGGGCGCGAGCAGTTATGTAACTTTGTTGGCCTTGGCAAGCAGATATGGGGGCCCGTGTCAGAATGAGAGCTAGTAATATACATAGGTGTCCAGCATCATAAGTTTTCATCCGAAACAGTATGATTTTCCAAATCCATGTGGATTATTTTCCTCGACAATGGATGACAAATAAACATCAGAATATTTTGAAATTTTGAATGAAAAATTATGACATGACAATTATGACATCTATGTAAATAACTACTAGCCGTCATTCTGACACGGATCCTCATATCTGCTTGCTAAGGCCAACAAAGTCACATGACTGCTCGCGCCCTATACGTAACGAATTTAACATTTTTTGTATACATACAAATAATTGTAATTGTTCTCTTCTTTCGTTCTATGAGAAATTTTATCGTACTATTCTAATATGTTCAAAATTCTTGAAATTCATTGATGGTATTAGCAGTATTTCTTAAGGATATATGTAATATTAACATACCTGTAATTTAAAAACACATTAAATTAATAATACAATAATATATATTAAATGTACACATACCTCCCAGAAAAATCTGACACTGACATTTTGCATTTATTTGTCAATTACAAAAATTTGAATATCGCAACTGTGCTTCGGGCAACGAGATTTATTACAACAGATTATTTTATATTATTATATACTATATCTCCAAACCTATACGAGATATAATAAAAAATTTAAATGTGCCAGATTGAGAATTTAATTATCTTTAATATTTGTAGTAACAAATTTTAAAAAAATATTCAGAATTTTTTTTTTAGAAACTACCACTTCCGGTTGTCCAATTGTTACGGGAACCTATTCAACTCTTCCCATTACTGTTAGATTGAGGAATCCGTAGTTATATAGATTTTTAGTCTTATAGAATTTGAGAAATCGTGTCTCCAACAACCTCACACACACACATCCACACACACACACACACACACACACACACACACACACACACACACACACACACACACACAGACATCATTGTAAAAATGTTAAAATCGGATTCTATGGACCTTAAATCGTGCTTATTCAATAAAATCTGGATATGCGATTTTTAGCGAGAGGTAAAAATAAAATATACATAAAACATGTATATAAATAGTTCGAATCAATTGCCTCTAGCCTAAGCCAAAATCCGCCCCTGCCTATTCCTGTCAGAAGGGTAAGATTTTGGCATATTTTTGAGCCTTTCTAGAAGTCGTGTATTTTATAATTCTCCTGTTACCTACGAATATTTACTAAGGTAAAGCATTTGAAATAAATCTAAAATTGGATACAAAACATAGCAAATAGAAAGTAAAAAATTGAACTTTATTAAAATTATAAAAGACAATAACATATGAAATAAAATAAAGGAACAAACGGCCGAATTCACCAGTACAAATCGTCAAGAAATCTTCTGGTTTAGACACATACGTGGACGATCGCTTATGGTAGACAGAATCGTAAAATTTTAATTTAAATCAACGTATCACACCCGCAACATGCGTGGTCCATGAGCACATGTGCACACGTGCACGTGCAAATAGCATAGAGTATTCAGCCGAGAGAAACAAAGTTTCCCGTCTAAATAAAAAGTCATAAAAGCCTCGAAGTCGAAATTAGGTATCCGTCGAAAATTTGCCGCCGTAGGCTTCTTCAGCCTACTTAGCCTAACAGGAAATCCGCCACTGCTAACAAAGATATCATTTAATTAACAGAAATTATTTACATGAGAATTATTATAACATTATGAACATTGAAACAAATAACAAAAATATGTTGTGGCCAGCACGATACCTCTCGCCACTTCCTTGATGTAAATGTTATTTCAATATTCTCTAAATTGTCATATTATGTGACACCATGTGTTGTAGTGCTATTCTTGAAGTACTAGGAACTTGGTTGAGTCCAAAACAACCTCTTCAATATTCTCTGTGATCAGGGCGAGTTCTACCACGATCTTGAGCAGCAGGCTTAAAGGACTTATGATCTCGGAGATTTATTTATTTTATTTACATACATGTACAAAAGTGCGAACGTTTAAAAGATGACGATTCGGAAAACATTCCAAATAAATTTGCCGACCTTTGGCAGCGTTTCCCTAAGCTTCACCATAGGCCAGCACAATATCTGTATACTCGCTATCCGTAAAGGCAGGTATTTTTACTGATTATAAAGCCTGGTTTATAGATTGCACAGAATAGAATGGAATAGAATAGAATAAGGAATGGAATAGGAATAAAAATATTTGAGACACTTATAGATTGCATTGAATAGAATAGTTTGGAATAGAATGACGTCACTTTTGTGTTACTTTTACACTAAATTAACTGATTTATTGGTTATTTTTTCTTTCTCTAATTTCATTTAGAACCGAGTAAATACTATCATTATTTGTTGTTGCTAAAAAAGAGAGAATTTCTGCAGAAAAACTGTTGTCCACAGTAAGTTTTTAGGTTAGGGGATGGGCCAAAATCAACGAAGTCACACCATTCACACGAATGTTAACGAAGTAGGGTTTCATCAAGTCAAGTATCTTGATGTTTTTGTAAATTACTTGACTTGACTTGAAAATCAAGCTTTTCAAAAATTCATTACTTGACTTGACTTGATTTTCTATCGTTACTACTTGACTTGATCAAGTAATTTCAAGCAAATTCAAGCTACTTGATAACGAACCGAGTATGTACGAAAACGCGCGAATCAGTAGAATCGTGATCTATCCTTGTGTGGTACGGCCTGGCGCGCCATATGCTGTGCTGATTCACTACTGCAAGTTAAAAATTCTGCAGAGATTTAAAAATTCACTCAATATTGGATTTTTAGAATGGCCCGAGAATATGTCGACAAAATTTGAAGTCCTAATCATTATTATTAAGATAAGTGTAGATGGTTAAACTATCGCACAAAAGCCCAAAAAGCCATACTGTTTTCGTATTAAGAATAATAATTTGGACTTCAGGTTTTGTCCACATATTCTCGGGTCATTCTAGTATATATTCCAATAATGAACGGATTTTTGAAACCTCTTAATATCGCGGAGAAAAATAAAGTTCCAAAATGTGCCAAAACTGAATGTTATTTAAATGGGGAAAAATCAAGTGCATTTAGCACGGTCAAATATTAAAATTAAGCGGAATTATTGCCAGTATAATTTATTTATTTATTTGGGACCACTTTAGGGGGCGGTCCGGTTAAAATTCGACTTGTCCCCTTTTAAAAATACTAAATGAGATTTCGAAAAAAGTTATTAAGAAATATTGTTGCTCTCGACGAATTCTATCAGTGGTTAAATTTAATGTACTTATTTCTATTACATCCTATATATCATAGGTCTGCAAAGAGCTACTTTTAATGGTTGGTATACAAATAACTATTGTAATAAGGGTCTTCGAGATCTTTATTTTATATTTTATTTCCAAACTTGACAATAATGCCGGATTATTCTTGGATACAGCCTTTCTCTGTACCACTTATCCTCTAACACTATTACGTTTATCCTATCTATCATTCTATTTACCATCATCCCAAAACCGCCTTTATCTACCTACTCATACAATTCTTGATCCGACCGTCTGCTGGTGCGTGATTCATGGCGAAGAAACTTGGAGGTATAAACGGCTAGAACATAAACAGTTTACGCAACAAACGGCACGGAATATCTTCAGGCTTCATAGTGCTGTTCACTGTTCGGTGGTTTGTTAACAGGTAGGCAGATTACGCCACTGTCAACAGATTGTTTAAAGGGCTATTGCTCTAGAAGTGTTAACTGGAAATTACATTTGAGAAAATTATAGGATGAGTAACAAGGATATAAACCTATATATTATAATACAATGATGGGCATGTAGATTACTTCACGTCGACAATGTAATAGTTTACGCGACAATGACATATTCAGAATTTAGCAAAATAGATAATCTTATAAATTTATTTATGAAACATATTGGAAAAGAATTAAATTTTGTATACCTCGAAACTATATTTACTCTATTTTCTCAATTTTTTTCTTCTTTCTCATAGCGGATGAATGTATTCATCATTATTAGTGAATTGATATATTAATTTTATATGTTAATGGAATACATCGAACAATGTAGGTACTTTTAGAATCAGCCTGAGAGTCTATATATTATCATTACTTCTGATACGATCATTCGTGCGTGTATGTATGTTCCTAACTTTAATTAATTTTACTATGTAATAACATTCATCGATTTGCATACAGACTATACGTGTGGGTGTAGAATATGTGAGCAAACTTATTCTCTCTAGAGTAAACACAAAAGAAAATCTATATTTTCATATACCAGTTCTACAGATATTGAACAAAATTTACCCCTATATTTCCTTTATACGATGGTCACTGTAGAATTATTAGGAATAACACAAATGATTCATATGTTTGAAATTATAATTTCTCTTTTTCGGAATTAGAATGCACCCTTATTGACATTAGATTAATTCTGAAACGGGGTTTGACAATGACAACATTTTGTTACGTGGGATTGGTATGCCTACATTAAATACACAATCCTCAACTATATTCGCCGTCAACTAAATATGGATGCTCAACTTTTCCCTTATCTGCACCTTGCCGTGTGGTTTTGCCGCTTCTTCATAACATAGCATTTTCAACATTGCCACTGAATTGACAATCCTCCAGTCCATTCTTATTTGACGGCAAGTATAACAGATAAAAAGAAACAATTACTGTAAATAAAAGTTGAAACAGAGAAAATATAACGTCATTTTTACTTTCCGTCATCTCTACTTAAAGGTATTGTTTTTGGTCAAAAAATTGGTGGTGAGTTTTCAATGAATAAGCACGTTTTAAGGTCCCGACAATACGATTTTACTTTTTTGACGGTGAACGAAAAAAAAAATCTGATGTGGCCAGCACATAACCTCTCGCCGTATATTTTACCTGGCTGTATGCATAAAGCAAAGATTATTTTTATAAATACAAATAATATATTCATATAAATCTATGACGTATATTTATTATTATTCAATAATAGCATGTCTCAACATAAAGATATTTACCATAAATTATGTTACAATAAATTACAAAGTAGAGTTTACCATATATAAATATTAAGCTGGTAACAGCAATTTTCAATTCGAACAACTTTGTTTACTTTCTCTTCATATTCTTCTAGTAAAAACATTAATTTTGGGCGGTCTAAAATGTATATATCTGGATTGTGCATCTATTCTTATATATCTTCTTTTACATTTTATTTTTTCATACTTGTTATATCTAAATAACCTTAATTCCCTTTAATAAAGTGACGGATAGATTGCACTCCGATTATTCTTATATCGATGTGTAATTTTGTCAATATTTACAACTTACTTGAGAAGAATTTGATAGCTTTTTCGCAATTCAAAGTTACTCTAGTCTACAGTACTGGTGTACATTGTCCCATAATGTTTGAAACAAATTTAAGTCCTTCAACCTAGACTTGTCATCTCCATAATAGTCACAGATCAAGAATTAAGGGATTCTCCAAATACATTTTTCTTTCATTACTCATTATTTCTGACACTGACATTTATCTGTCAGTTACAAATAATTTAAATTTGCAACTATTTTTCATGGCATCCTTTCGGTTGTAAAATTAATTACAACATTATTTTATATATTATATTCCTTTTATCTCTAAATCTATAAAATATGTATAAAAATATTTAAATGTATCAAAAAGAGAATTTATTTTTCTTTAATATTATCAAGAAAAATTTTCAAAAAATAATATTTAGAAGATTTTTTTTCAAGAATCTTCTACTTCCGGTTGTCCAATTGTTACCAAAACCTTTTCAGATCTTCCCATGAATGTCCGATTGGGAAATACGTTGTTAAACAAATTTTAAGTCTTATAGTTTTTGAGTAACCGTCCTTCCAACATCCCACACACACACATCCACACACACACACACACACACACACACACACACACACAGACATCATCGTAAAAATGTTAAAATCGGATTGTAGGGACCTTAAAACGTGTTTATTCAATAAAATCTGGATATGCGATTTTTAGCATGAATCCAATACCTCTCTTAGCGAGAGGTAAAAAATGTTGTGGCTAACACAATACCTCTCGCCATTTCCGTTTTTGGTTACATAAGTATAGAGCGCGAGCGTCATGTGACATTGTTTAGTAATTAAACTAGTATGTAAATTTCATTTTCAGTTATCAAATACTCAAATTGGCACCACTAATTTCCAAACAATATCCTAAACGATTATAAAAAGAATTAATAGCATTCGTTTTTTGTTGCGGAGTAAAATTTTATGAAAGCTGCACTTATTCTGTTTTTTAATTTTTCAATGTTCATTCTCTCACCATTGTACACATTTTTTAAGTGTCCTCAAAGAAAACAAAATCATTTGCTATACCAGTGTAGATATATGTATATAAATGTCAAATGTCAAAAATTTTCATTAAAAAATTCAAAATTTTCTAAATTCACGTAGTTAATTTGATACCAGGAATATTAAATTTACTTGTCGATGGAAAATAAACAACATGGAATTGGAAAATTACTAAATTTAGAATTAAAAATTATGATATTTGTCATCTATGTACATAATTACTAGCTATCATTCTGACATGGGCCTCCATATCTGTTTGTCAAGGCCGATAAAGTCACATGACTGCTCGCGCGTTATTGTATTTAACATTTCTTGTATACCTATAATCTACACCAAAAATTCTACTTATATCTTTCTTTATATTTAGATTCTTTAATTTTAAATTCATTCTATGTAGAAATTATGGCCAACTCTTCTAATTTTTCGAGATGTTTCCAATTCATTGTCGAGATTGACACTATTTTTGAAGGGTATATGTAGTATACCTATAATTTTAAATATTTAACGATTAATACAATAAGAAATAATATAATGTATGTACTTCCCAGAAAAAATCTTCAGTAATGTCTTTGGATTTTTGGTCCTGATATTCATCTGTCAGATACAAACATTTTAATTTGCCAATTGGTTTCCATGACATTATTTGGGCTGTGAGATTTATTACAACAGATTATTATATACCTTATATTTCTTTATCTCTAAATCTATAAAAGATATAATAAAATATTTATATGTATCAGATAGAGAATTTACTTTTCTTTAATACAAGCAGGAACAAAAAAATTCAAAAAATAATATTTAGAAGATTTTTTTAAGAATCTGCTATTTCCGGTTGTCCAATTATTACCAAAACCTATTCAGCTCCCCCCCTCACACACACACATACACACACACACATAAACACACAGACACACACACACACCTTACAAATATTAAATCGGATTATAGGAACCTTAAAACGTGCTTATTCATTAAAATCTGGATATGCAACTTTTAGCATGAATCGAATAAAAAAAATCTGATGTGGACACCACACGACTTCCTTGTACGATTATTAAACTATACATATTTTTTTAATAAATAAATTACATAATATTAATTTTTACTTCAAAACAGTAAGATATATAGCGACCATAAACGGAGTTTTTAAAGAGAGTTTTGATTACAACAAAGAAATATTTGATTACAACAATGGATATAACTAATTGCACAATAAAAATATAATTTTTGTTATTGTACGAATCATAAAATTGCACGTATTTAACGTAATTTGACATGAATATTTTTTTCTTCAAACGTCATAAAAGTAGCATCTTTTGTGACTTGATTCACAAGGTAGAAATAAAATAAATAAATATCCATAGAAACTATACAGAATCAACGAATAAGAAATTGTCTCAATAAAAGAAACCTGTAATATCGCCCTAAATGTCACTATAACACGCTTGGTAACCTAAGAATAAAGTTACTAAATACGATTCATAGCTGTCAAATTTAAATATATAACCTGTGAATTGAAATATAAACAGAGTTTACTTTTGAGGAAATAACATTATTAAAGAATAGCAGACTTACAGATTACAATTACAGGGACGGTAATCAGCATAAGAATACTTAGAATTAAAGTGATAAGAAAAGATTATATTGATTTGCAGTGGTTCGTGGACATATCTTTCAGCCACACTATTAGATTTCCATCCAATTGAACTTCAGGCGACTTACATTACATTATAATCCTTCAAATTCCGACATAATTGCAAGGAGGATATAAAATTGCACAGATTTTATGTAAACGTCAAAACGTGAAAAAATTCCTTTCAATGTTTATAACCAAAAGGGAACAAATAAGTATCCATAGCTACAGGGCAATTGAAATCGCAAACGTAATTTACGTAAAATGTAACGTCAGTAGTAGATATTTTTCTTTAAATATTTACCTTTGAAGAAAAAATATAATGTGTCATTCGGAGTAAAAGTGTCTTTGTGTGCCTCGCGTGCATTTATCCGACTCGCTTCGCTCGTCGTTTAAACTACCATGCTCGTCACACAAAATCTCACTTCTACTCCTAATAACACAATATACTATTTTTATGTTTTTGTCCTAATCCATAGCAAGCTTTATTAGAAAAACAAAAAAGTATATAATTTTTAAATTTACATATCTCGCTTATACAAAGGGCTAATTTAATAATACTTGATGTGCTAGACGCAGAAATTAATTCTCTAAAACTTTTATTTGAAGCATTTATTTCTAAAATCAAAATAAAATCATTTTATTCAACAAAAACAGTTAACAACTTCAAGTAATGTACCACTTCCGGTTTACTTACGTACAAGGAAGTAAAAATCACCGGGTAGTCAAATTAATTTCAGGTTGACTTAAAAACTGTGAAATCTATCAACTAATAAATCAATTTTTAAAATTCTCTCTGGTTAATTCAAAATTTTTAACCATAATGATTCGTTAAAAAAATGATCTAAATTCTAAATAACATAAATTTCACAATTTAATTTCAAATGAAAAATAAATAACTGTTTAAAATGATAGTGCAAATTTTGTTTTCCATGACCCACCTGATTTTCTTATTCTAAATCAAGCGTGAGACCTGTTCACCCCCGATAAAATGAGAATTGCGAAGCCCCTATTTCATCAATTGCGGCTTACCTGTTGTAACAATAAACATAAATACTTCCGTTAATCTGTGGACATAACGTATGCAAAGTAGATTATCCTACAGTGGCGAGGGCTGAAAGCAAAAAGGGCTGCAAACGCTGTTCATTATAGATACAGATCAGACGGCATTAAACTGTTGACCGCGAACCTTTGACGTCACTACTCCTTTAATTATTCATTCCCGCCCAGGCCCAGTACCGGCTTAGGGAAATTGGACACTGGAGATTATCTTTTTCGGTGATATGCCAGAGATGAGATGAATGGGCGGACATGAATTATTAATTTGGTGAACATATATGATTCACTATTATATGAGCGTGGTCACTTTCATAGCAAAACTTTGAATTAAATTTTGTAAAATATTGTAATTTAATATTTGCCTCTTACCTATTCCATTTTGTTACATAAGTATCATTATTTACTTATTTATCATATGGTAGTATGGTATACATCATAACAAAGGATATAGTAAAATAGAAAAATCTGTTGTGGCCAGCACAATACCTTCCGTCAATACTGTGTATTATGTATAAATTCCATACATAAATTTTCTTGCAAAAGAAACAAAATTTCCAGAATAATTATTACATAAACAAACTATGCAAATTGCACTTAACACTAATATCTTCTTCTTTAGCTCTCCCCATTCGTTAGGGGTCGCTATTTTTTATTTTCTTCTTCCACTCATTTCTGTTTTACGTGTCGTTCTCATTCAGTTCCTCTCAAGTCTTCCACAATACCATCCTTCCATCTTATCTTTGGTCTTTCTCTGTTTCTTCAACCTTCTATTACTAAGCTCTTCATTCTTCTTCCCCAATATATTCTTAATTTGTCCTCATGACATTTTCAAACCAATGCAATCATCTTGTATCTTTCTAGAAACTTATAACACTAGAGTTATTTCCGTACCGTATCTTTCCGTGTCTTCCCAAACATCTATTTCAACATCCTCATCTCTTCCTCATTCATTTACTTTTTATTGATATTGACATCTGCAAATTTGAATAACCTGAATGTATTAAGGCCTATTTATATCAACGCAACGCAAGACGCGACGCAAGCACGCAAAGCAGTGGGTAACGCAATCGCGAAATGTGTAATTTATAACACCGCTAAGTTTGCTGCTTGTAACCAATTAGAAAGCATAGTGCAAATCGGGACTTCTTTTGAAATTGGTGTTTACATAAGCTCTACCGTGCAAGAAGCACTTGCGCGCGCCTCTTGTGAAAATACTGACAAGTGATTGGTTACACGCAAAAGGGAACGCAAGGCATCACGCAGAAAGTTGAAAGTTGGGCATCTCTTGCGTATCGTTCATTGCGTTACCTACTACATTGCGGTGATATAAATAGCCCCTATTACAAGCATGTGTTTTAACTCCTTACGTTACTTTTTGCGTTTGCGTTACGTCTTGCGTTGCGTTGTTATAAATAGGCCTTTAACAATGGTTAGCATAGCTGGCCGATTTATAAAATATAATTTCTTTATAATTCGTTAACTCTATATCTATTGAATATGAAGTATAAAATGCAATCAAATATCGTATAGAGAATAATATATTCTTTAATTTATAATAACGTTAAATGTCAATAAATCATATTTAACTGTTAAATCTTCAAATATGGCTACTTCCGGTTCACCAATTATAACCAAAATCTAATCACTTGTCCTTCTGGATGTAAACTTGAGGAATACGAAGAAATTATAATTTTTGGAATTGTGGTATTGAAGTTATGCGATCCGAAACTTTCGTCTCGCACACACAGATACACACACACATACACACACACACACACACACACACACACACACACAGAGAGAGAGAGAGAGAGACATCATCGTAAAAATGTTATAATCGGATTCTAGGGACCTTAAAACGTGCTTATTCACTAAAATCTGGATATGCGATTTTAGCATGAGTTCAATACCTCTCTTAGAGAGAGGTAAAAAAATACTCGTAATATGTAGGTTTACAATACTACAGTGTGTGACGCCTTAAACTTTATTTACATATCTCAGGGTCGTTAATGGGCTCGTGGGTTCGTTTTGGGTTAGTCCACATAAATAAATATAAAAGTTAATGCTTATGGGTTTTTAATTAAAGTAAGGAACATATAAATACATTAAACAAATACAAAATTTCTAATTACTACCAAGACCTTAACTACACTTAGCTTAAAGTTTGGCGTATAGTACAGATATCCTAAAAACATTGATGTTTTCGTTGAACAAAATTTCAAGGATACCTATCATATGTAAACGATAAAACTGGAGTATATGATTTTTGTAACATACGTTGTACATTCCGTTCAAAAATATTAGATCGTTAACGATTTCGTTCATGTACGAAAACTTAGAGAATAAGTATATAAGACTAGAATTAAAGATTTTGTTCAATTTGGAAAATTTCGAAAAGTCATTCGAAGCGTTTTTGAGTTGTATAATAATCTTTTAGGGATTCATTACTAAGTCAGGTTGAATTATTATGGTAGGTAATTAAAAATTATTTCTTTAGTTATAATAATAAATATATTCGTACTCGTATGTATTATAGAATAATCATATGAATGGTTATAATAATAATAAGTACAATTGATATTATTATAATTATACAAGCATGAATTTTCCGCGAACAATATTTTGAAATTTAATCTCTTTATCAAGGGGATTAGTGAAATAACGTGATTGCCGGAAAACAATGATAATGTAATGTTAGTTAAACAAAGTGCACCACATTTAACGTACTTTGATATCTGCGTGTTGTTCTGTTTCAATTGAAATTATTACTCTATTAGATTGCACATCAATTAACAGATTGAAAATATGTCACTTCAAAGCAACCAAATCGTCTATTTACAGTTTGCTCGGTTTGTTTTACCTATTATAGCACAAGTGCGTTTATAATTTTACCATAGTGAAGCATTTTTGAGAATAAAAGATTAAAAAATTCAATTCAGTTCTAATTAATTTAAGATTGAAACTAAAGTTGGCAAATAAATCCAGCATTTATACAAGGTAATCAAAATAATGACAAATTGTTCTTTCCTGTATTATTAATTTTAGATCTATAGTTTATTACAAAGTTGGGGGTAATATAATGCCACTTTTTAGTAAGAAAACGATATAATCGTTGTTTTCTAAAATATCTTTTATCTACTTAACGGCTATCGTTATCTTCGTATTTGTATTCTGCAACACATTTTAAAAATAATAACCATAATAACAAGTTAAGAACTTTATTTCCTAAAATCAAATCATAATTTTAAATGAAAGCAATAGAATAATTCAATATCTCACAAAACTTTTTTGGTTAGATTACTTCCGGCGGGAGTCAGCTGTTAGCCTGTCAGCTGTCAGACTCTTTCTTCTTCTTGTTGTGGGCTATTCTAGAGCTACTACTACCATCTGTAGATAAACTGCGAAGCTTGCACAAGGCGCTAGGAATATAAACTTTTTAAATAATTTTAATATTACCTTGCAAACAAACTATAATTTGACGGGTTTTTGAGATCAGTATTCAATATAATAGCAATTTATTTTGATACGAATAATAGTACTGAATTATTTCCAAACGTTTATCTAACGAATGATTTTTCCAGGCGTTAAAAAGTAATGTTTTCGTTATCTTTTTTTCGTTATGTAGAATTAAATTATTGTCATATGTAATATAACAAGTGATATGATTATCATCGATGATATTCTCGAGTGAAACCGAGCTGCAGATTTCACGAGTCCGAAGGACGAGTTGAAATGTGCTGCTTCGGTTTCACGAGCAATATCTTCGATTATTAATCATATCACGAGCTTATATTTAATGAGAATATAATGAATTTTTGCAATCTAACCTAACCTAATTTTTGATATACATATTCATATTGTATGAAAACATGGTACTTACGAGTTTTATTTAATATTTCGGAGTTTGAATTATTGTTATTATTTATTTTTATACTCAAAATTAACTGTCAATGTCATAAATAAAGAAAACAAATCCCTTAGTAACGACTATAAATACGGTGATAATTTCCTTGTTTTTTATCATCGCTGTGATAGACTTGTAGCTAGGGAGATTCTGAATGTTGATTGGCGGAAAATATGTCACGTGAGTAAGGAATTATATTCTCTATAGAATGCCACTTTAACGATTTTGGTTATAATAACGATATAACAATGAATAATATCATAACGAACGTTTACAGAGCCTATTAAATGATTGTCTTTATTATTATAACGATATAACGTTTTAATGATTCGTTATGTCATAACGATGCTTACAGAATAGTACTGTAAAATTAATGGGTCGATTCCGTACAGATTTGTAAATATGTAAAAAAGTGTCAAAACCACAATCATCTATTCTTGTGGATTAATATAAAATTATACATAAGAGCATAAAAGTGGCAGCTTGGGTTGAGATTTAGTTTATTATTTATGGATTTATTTTCCCTGAGCTTCAGCATAGGTCAGCACAATGTCTGTATACTCGCTATCCGTACAGGCAGGCATTTTTTACTAATTATAACTTTTATAATAATTATTAATCGATTTATTTGTCAAAATTTAATTGAAAAAGTTAACAACTCACATTTCACATTTGTCAAAAACAATTGTTTCATTGTTAATGCTACTAGATGAAATTATTATGAGAATATAATTCCTTAGTCACGTGACATGCTTTCCGCCAATCAACATTCAGAATCTCCCTAGCTACGCGTTTATCACAGCAATGATAAAAAACAAGGAAATTATCACCGTATTTATAGTCGTTACTAAGGGATTGTTTTCTTTATTTATGACATTGACAGTTAATTTTAACTATAAAAATAAATAATAACAATAATTCAAACTTCAAAATATTAAATAAAACTCGTAAGTACCATGTTTTAATACAATATGAATATGTATATCAAAAGTTAGGTTAGGTTAGAATGCAAAAAATCATTATATTCTCTCATTAAATATAAGCTCGTGATATGATTAATAATCGAAGATATTGCTCGTGAAACAGAAACAGCACATTTCAACTCGTCCTTCGGACTCGTGAAATCTGCAACTCGGTTTCACTCGAGAATATCATCGATGATAATCATATCACTTGTTATATTACGTATGAAAATACCTAAACGACTTGTCAATTTATGGGGGTGGGGTAAAAATGCTAAAAAAATTGAGATTTCGAAAAAAGTTATTAAGAAATATTGATGCTCTCGGCAAGTTCAATCACTAGTTAAATTTAATGTACTTATTTCTGTTACACCTGTGTACGAGTACTTATACACAGTAATGCCAAGTACTTGTATTTTCATGAAAAATTAATCTAGTAACTAATATTGTAAAATTATAAATCCTTAATGTTCAAAATGTTGAAGCAATGGCTTCTAAAATTGTTATCTTGGTTGTACCAATAAATTTTGTAAAAAAGTTATAACTTAGTCAATTTAAGTAAAATAAATTGGACTGTGTAAATTAACCAATTCATCTGAAACTGATGATGAATGTAATTCACATTCAAAACGTTTTGTATTCTTCGACAAAGAAAATGTAACACAAGTTCTATGGATTACTAAGGCCTTCCCTAACACTCTACATTTAAATTTAATTTAATTTTAGCATTTATTGAATCTTAGACAGTTCAGATTGTTCGAAATATTAAAAAAATATATTTACTCACATTTTACACTATACTGATGTGTACAAAATTATGTAGGTACCCTTTTTCTTTAATTCTCCCTCCTTACTTCAGCCCTGATCTCAATCTGTGCACGTGTGCATGGATGTAAATACGGACATCCGGCGATCTTTCCATTCAGCCGTTGATATTGGCGTCGGCGTCGGAACAGCTTGTGCTTGTCCCGCTCAGGAAACGCGGCTGACGGCTAACTACTTCATAAATTTCACTTTACACCCCTACAACACAGACAGCGGCAGCACAGGCATTTTTAATCACCCCCCGCTTAAGTGAAAAGTTACATGCACGATTTATACACTCAAGTGGATAAAGGGCAAGGGAAATGTTTATAGCTCTTTTAATTACTTTAAATAGATAGTTATTTTTTAAGGAGGTTTGATAAATATTTTGAAGTTTGAACCCTTATGTAAATTATGTTGTTTCAAAACCAATTTCCGTTTATATCAAATTGTACCTAAGTAGGCTTCGCTAAAAGTATTTGACATCATATAGGGCTTATGCTTTTATCAATACAAGCTTAAAAATCTGTTGTGGCCAGCACAATACCTCTCGACATTTCCATTTTATGTTGCATACGGCACGAGCAGTTATGTAACTTTGTTGGCCTTGGCAAGCAGGTATGGGGGCCCGTGTCAGAATGAGAGCTAGTAATATACATAGGTGTCAAGTATCATAAGTTTTCATCCGAAACATTATGATTTTCCAAATCCATGTGGATTATTCTCCTCGACAATGGATGACAAATAAATAGCAGAATATTTTGAAATTTTGAATGAAAAATTATGACATGTGACAATTGTGACATCTATGTAAACACTAGCCGTCATTCTGACTGCTCGCGCCCTATACGTAACGAACTTAACATTTCTTGTATACATACAAATAATTGAAATTGTTTCTCTTCTTTCGTTCTATGAGAAATTTTATCCTACTATTCTAATATGTTCAAAATTCTTGAAATTCATTGATGGTATTAGCAGTATTTCTTAAGGATATAATAATATGTAATATTAACATATCTGTAATTTAAAAACATATTAAATTAATAATACAATAATATATATTAAATGTACTCATACCTCCCACAAAAATCTGACATTGACATTTTGCATTTATTTGTCAATTACAAAAATTTGAATATCGCAACTGTTTTTCGGGCAACGAGATTTATTACAACAGATTATTCTATATTATTATATACTATATCTCCAAACCTAAACGAGATATAATAAAAGATTTAAATGTTTCAGATTGAGAATTTAATTATCTTTAATATTTGTAGTAACAAATTTTTAAAAAATAATATTTAGTAATTTTTTTTTTAGAAACTACCACTTCCGGTTGTCCAATTGTTACCAGAACCTATTCAACTCTTCCCATTACTGTTAGATTGAGGAATCCGTAGTTATACAGGTCTTTAGTCTTATAGAATTTGAGAAATCGTATCTCCAACAACCTCACACACACACATCCACACACACACACACACACAGACATCATTGTAAAAATGTTAAAATCGGATTCTATGGACCTTAAATCGTGCTTATTCAATAAAATCTGGATATGCGATTTTTAGCATGAATCCAATACCTCTCTTAGCGAGAGGTAAAAATCTGTTGTGGCCAGCACATTACCTTCCGTCAATCCTGTGTATTATGTATAAATTCCATACATAAATTTTGTTGCAAAAGATTCTAAATTTCCAGTAAAATTATTTCATAAACAAGTTGCTCAAGTGTTATAATATGTAAGTTGTATTTAATAAATTTTAATTCTGAAATATTAATTTTCTGCACAAAATTCTTTTGTCCAATGGTCTCGTACTGGAATGATGATTTACATTTATCTACGTTTTTAATTATAAATGTAACCATTTTTAAAAGAAAATGAAAATTGTTTTATCATTCATGAGCTATTTTCGGTAAAAAACGTTCATAAATTTCTAGGAATATATCTGCGTGGGATTCTTGTTTCTTCGAATTATACTCATTCTGTACGCTTTTATGGGTCAAATTATACATATGAATATCATTTCTAGTTAAACCACTTGTAGTAATGAATGTTTTAAAAATAGAGAAAATTCCGATATTCACCACGTATTGTCCATTCTGCAAAGTAGTGTTTGATAAACGAGCTCATTCGTGGAAACGAGTACATATACCATAATAATATTTGCTTAAAATCGCTATAAGTCAACATTAAAACAAAATTAGCACGTGGAGCACCGCAAACTTAATAAAACCATATTCCCCACGTCCAATACAATAGCATTTGAATAAAACTAGTAATTTGTCAAGTTGTCGAGGCGGCCGGTTGGCGGCAGCACTGTGCTATGATTAATGTGCTGTGTAATTTGGCTGGAAATCCCCGGCATTAGAAATTGCCACGTGTCAGTGTTTCGGACACGTATCGTCGACTGTGGGCTTCTATTTTCGTCAGCGCCAACTAAATTCTAATTTATGAGAATTATTGGTGAAGTTGCAGGTGTACAAATAGAATGCTTTGCTTTGACCATTGTTTATTGACGTCAGCGGAAATTTTAGGTTATGGAATAATTTGAAATGCCTGAAGTTCTCAGCATTTGTCATGAATATAGGGAACTTCTATAGTGCAATGTCAAAGTTAATTAATACATACATACTTCTAAATAGATTGGTTTCCGCTTCGATAACTTGGGCTCTTCAATTTTGCTCTATTTGTACACAATGTTCATTTCCATTCTGTGTTTACCTTCATTTTTAATAAGGGGGTTAGAGAAAAACAAAAATGGCTTAGTAGGTTATATCTTCTCTTTCATTGATAATTTTAATTTATTTTAGTGTATCCTTCCGGTTTAAGTATTTTTACCTCTCGCTAAGAGAGGTATTGGATTCATGCTAAAAATCGCATATCTAGATTTTAATGATTAAGCACGTTTTAAGGTCCCTACAATCCGATTTTAATATTTTTACGATGATGTCTGTCTGTCTGTATGGGTGTGCGTGTGTGTCAGAGTGTATGTGGATGTATGTGTGTGTATGTGTGTGGGGAGGTTGGAAGAACGATTTCTCAAAAACTATAATACTTAATACTACGTATTTCTCAATCGGACATTACTAGGAAGAGCTGAAAAGGTTTTGGTAATAATTGGACAACCGGAAGTAGCAGATTCTGACAAAAAATATATTCTAAATATTATTTTTGAAAATTTTTGTTCATGCTTGTATTGAAGAAGAGTAAATTCTCTATCCGATACATATACATATTTTATTATATCTTTTATAGATTGAGAGATAAAGAAATATAAAGTATAATAACCTGTTGTAATAAATCTCTCAGCCCAAATAATGTCATGGAAACCAACTGAAATATTCAAATGTTTTTAACTAACAGATAAATGCAGTGTCAAAAATCCAGAGACATTACTAAAGTTTTTTTTTGGGGGGGGAAGTACATACATTATATTATTTTTTAGGTATTGTATTAATAGTTAAATATTTCAAATTATAGGTATATTATATATACCCTTTAAAAATACTGTCAACACCGACAATGTATTGGAAACATCTCAAAAAATTAGAATTTTTTTTTTAAATTAAACTATCTAAATATAAATAATAGTTGCAAGTAGAATTTTTGGTGCAGAGTGTAGGTATACAAGAAATGTTAAATACAATAGGGCGCGAGCAGTCATGTGACTTTGTTGGCCTTGACAAGCTGATATGGGGGCCCATGTCAGAATGATAGCTAACATGACTGTTCGCGCCCTATACTTATGTGACCAAAAAAAAGGAAGTGGCGAGAGGTATTGTACTGGCCACAACAGATTTTTAATAAAGAGGTTAGGGAACTAACAAAAATGGTTTAGCAGGTTCTTCTCTTTCATTGATAATTCTAATTTATTTTTGTTCCTCGATCCGGTATAAGTGTTGTTTCTCGATCGTCCAGAAAATTAGCTGTTTCTGATCACTTTTTAGGCCGAAAAATCCTTCTCCACCAAAAGACTTAATTAATCAATTTATTTATCGCATTACGAACACAATATTATGAAGGTTAAACGTCTCTTTTAACTAAAGCTCTCTACAAAAGTGGTCTCATAACACGGTCCAATATTTGTACCGTACGGATTCTTAAAGATGTCGTGTAAAGACCACCACAGAGGACACTTTTAGACGATTTCCTTATAAATATAAATCCTTATATATATAAAAGGACATAAAAGTAATCTTACCTAACACAGAAAGATAATGTTGAATTTTGAAAGTAATCCAACAATTATTTAAGCTAGCAAACTGTTAGTACAAACCCGTATAGTTCCTCCATATATGTGTTTCAGTATAGTAGTAGGTTGAAGTTTAAGTAGGTTAAATAATAACTACTACTGCCGGAGTGTAAGTTGAGAAGTGCACTCCATCTTGAACAAACTGAAGCTCCGTGCTGTCTCTACCTAGGCGACGACGACACCGCAAGTTCGTGCTTTTCTTTATACTAACTTCATAAAACTTCCCTTCTCGTGCTATGTCATCATTCCACATTTGGACTGTATAACTTTTCACATTTACTTTACAAATTTTTTTAATATATTGCATAGAGATAATGAAATGAATTTGAATTTATAATAGTGCATGAAAAGAAAAGTGGAACATTTTACAAAGCTTTTCTCGATAGGTTTTGATTGTACCTCTTTTTGTTTTTTCATAATTTTATAATGCGAGTAACATTCAATAGTTATTTGTATAACCAGAAACTGCATTTTTGCGATTGTGAGTAGTTTGACAGTTCGAAGCCGAGGCGAGTCTTTCAAATACGAGCACGCGCAATGTAATTTCTGGACGTGTAATATACAATACGTTTGTTCTTTCTTAATAAAATTTATTTTATTTTAAGTGAATTTATCGCCTAAACATGTAATACTAGGTATTTTTTATTTTGGTAATATCAGAAGATTAGAATAATTTCAAATGACATAGATTTACAAACCTAAGCTAAAAAATTTTTTTAGATGCATTTTTACCTTCCGTCACCTTTAGGCAAGGAAAGTATTGTCTTAGGTCAAAAAATTCAATGATGAGTTTTTAGTGAATAAACATGTTTTAGGGTCCCTATAATACGATTTTACCATTTTTACGATGATGTATGTATGTATGTATGTATGTATGTATGTATGTGTGTGTGTGTGTGTGTGTGTGTGTGTGTGTGTGTGTGTGTGTGTTTGTGTGTGTGACGAAAGTTTCGGATCGCATAACTTCAATACCACGATTCCAAAAATTATATTTTTTTTCGTATTCCTCAAGTTTACATCCAGAAGAACTACTGATTAAATTTTGGTTACAATTGGTGAACCGGATGTAGCCTCATTTGAAGATTTAACAGTTAAATTTGATTTATTGACATTTAACGTTATTATAACTTAAAGAATATATTATTCTCTATACGATTTGATTGCATTTTATACTTCATATTCAATAGATATAGAGTTAAAGAATTTTAAAAAAATTAAATTTTATAAATCAAAAAATACTTGTTTTACTGTCACTTGAAAAACTTATCATTTCTTCACAATCTGCAGAATGGACATGTAGGCAATACTAGTTAACTGAACGGATATAATTTCATATCCATCCTAGTATGGACATGAAATCTACGAATCACAAATCACGAAATCGTGTAATCCAAGCAACTGTCCATATATTACAAGAATAAGAAGAAGAACGATACAAATGTCACATTTATCATTTCAATATTTTTATAAGCACTTTATTTGTGTACTGAACTAGTAGGTACGTCTTACAGCTTAGGCCGGTAGCACTTAGCATAGCATTTGTTTGAGATTAGAATTTGGACAGTAATTAACTTATAAATATTAGAAAACAATGAAATACATTCAATTATTCAATATTAAGTTTATACATTTAATTAATAAAAAAAACTTTATTTAAAATTGATATCCTTTTTAGAACATGCCAAATTGACAAATATCCAAAATAACTCAAATTATTTGCTTCAGAATGGCCGCCCAATTTCGTAAATAATTAACATTAACAATTAAACATTAATTTAAATATCAATATTCATTCTTTAGACTAGAACTATAGACATTCAATAGGTATAGAAATGCCCCAATAAGTAATCTTGATTCCTAAACTTAAATATTTTATTTAACCTGTAATGAAAATATATTTAACCTCTCAATTTCCCTTCGGTAATAAAGTAAGAAATAAATACAACCAGAATAAATGTCATCCTTGTCGTTGTGTTGGGATCGTTCGAGCGAGGGTGACAATCTACAGCAATCTACGTCGGAATTTATTTAACGTTAGCCCAGACACAAACAGTAAAACTGAAACGGAATCTAGAAACAGAGCGATTACCGTTTGAACCCCGAGAAACCACAATGAAACTGCCGTTTCACGCGCTCAACGACCTCACCGACTCACTTAAAATTTAACATTAAAACTAAATAAAATTTGCAAACGCTCAATGTCGCTGGATAAAGGAAAGGATAAAGGATAGGCGATAATCTATGGACAATTAAACCAAGAATTGCAATAACTCTAAAACACTTCTTTAGTGAATTATGTTTGCAAGAAAAAAAATCTGATGTGGACACCACACGACTTCCTTGTACGATTGTTAAACTATACATATTTTTTTAATAAATAAATTACAAAATATTAATTTTAACTTCAAAACAGTAAGATATATAGCGACCATAATCTAACCCGGTTCTTTTTAAAGAGAGTTTTGATTACAACAAAGAAATATTTGATTACAATAATGAATATGACTAATTTCACAATAAAAAAAATCTGTTGTGGCCATCACAATACCTCTCGCCACTTCCTTTTTTGGTTACATAAGTATAGGGCCCGACCAGTCATGTTACATTGTTGGCCTTGACAAGCAGATGTGGGGTTCCCGTTTTAGAATGATAATTATGTACATAAATGTCAGAATTTTTCATTAAATATTCCAAGATTTTCTATATTCACGTAGTTAATTTGTCACCAGGAGTATGGAATTTACTTGTCGAGGAAAATAAACCACATGGAATTGAAAAATCACTAAATTTAGAATGAGAAATTGATACTTGACATCTATATACATAATTACTAGCTATCATTCTGACTTAAGCCCCTATATCTCCTTGTCAAAACACCCTATTGTATTTAACATTTCTTGTATACCTACACTCTACACCAAAACTTCTACTTACATATATGTATCTATTCCTTATATTTAGATTGTTTAATTTTAAATTAATTTTATGAAGAAATTTTGTCCTCTTCTAATTTTTCGAAATGTTTCCAATTCATTGTCAGGATTGACAGTATTTTTGAAGGATATATGTTATATACCTATAATTTTAAATATTTAACTATTAATACATTAAGAAATAATATAATATATGTACTTCCCAGAAAAAGTCTTTAGTAATATCTCCGGCTCCGGATTTCTGACACTGACGTTTATCTGTCAGTTTCAAACAAAATTTTCAACTATTTTCCATGCCATCCTTTCGGCTGTAAAATTTATTATAACAGATTATTTTATATATTATATTTCTTTTATTTCTAAATCTATAAAATATATAAGAAAATATTTAAATGTATCAGATAGAGAATTTAATTTTCTTTAATATTACCGAGAAAAGTTTTCAAAAAATATTATTTAGAAATTTTTTTTTCAAGAATCTTCTACTTCCGGTTGTCCAATTGTTACCAAAACCTTTTCAGATCTTCCCATGAATGTCCGATTGGGAAATACGTAGTTAAACAAATTTAAAGTCTTATAGTTTTTGAGTTATCGTCCTTCCAACATCCTACATACATACACACACACACACACACATACATCCACACACACACACACACACACACACACACACACACACACACAGACATCATCGTAAAAATGTTAAAATCGGATTGTAGGGACCTTAAAACGTGCTTATTCAATAAAATCTGGATATGCGATTTTTAGCATGAATGCAATACCTCTGTTAGCGAGAGGTAATATAATATTTGTTATTGTACGAATCATAAAATTGCACGTATTTAACGTAATTTGACATGAACATTTTTTTTATGTTTTTGTCCTAATCTTAAATTTACATATCTCGTTTATACAAAGGGCTAATTTATTAATACTTGATGTGCTAGACGCAGAAATTAATTCTCTAAAACTTTTATTTGAAGCATTTATTTCTAAAATTAAAATAAAATCATTTTATTCAAGAAAAACTGTTAACAACTTCAAGTAATGTATCACTTCCGGTTAACCTATTTTAACCAAAATCTATTATTTTATTTCGATTGACATAAAAGTCTTGTATACCAAATTTTAATAGTTTTGGATATTTTAAAACAGTTTTTCATTAAAATCTATTATAGGCTTCATGTAAAGTGCCACTTCTGGAAATTGTGTAATAACCAGAAAGGGAGGTGCACAACTAGATGTTATAGGAGTCCTAAATACAAAATTCAACTTTCTACGGCTTACCGTTTTTGAGTTATGCGAGATACAAACGTACGAACGTACGTACGTACGTACAGACGTCACGACGAAATTAGTCAAATCTACTTTTTTCTGTACTCACGTGCTTAATTTGTCACCAGGAGTGGGGAATTTACTTGTCTTTGAAAATAAACCATATGCAATTGGAAAATCACGAAATTTAGAACGAAAAATTATGTTATTTGACATCTATGTATATAAGTACTAGCTATCATTCTGACATGGGCCCCCATATCTGCTTGTCACGGTCAACAAAGTCACATGACTGCTCGCGCCCTAATGTATTTAACATTTCTTGTATACCTACACTCTACACCAAAAATTCTACTGATATCTATTCTTCATATTTTGATTTTTTAAATTTAAATTCATTCTATGAAGAAATTTTGTCCTACTCTACTAATTTTTCGAGATTTTTCCAATTTATTGTCGGGAGTAACAGTATTTCTGAAGGGTATGTGTAATATACCTATAATATTAACTATTAATACATTAAGAAATAATATAATGTATGTCCTCGTACTTCCCAGGAAAAGTCTTCAGTTATGTCTCCGGATTTCTGACACTGACATTTATCTGTCAGTTACAAACAATTAAAATTTTCCATGGCATCCTTTCGGCTGTAAAATTTATTACAACAGATTATTTTATATATTATATTTCTTTTATCCAAACCAAAACAAATTTTCAAAAAATCTGTTGTGGCCAGCACAATACCTCTCGCCACTTCCTTTTTTGGTTACATAAGTATAGGGCGCGAACAGTCATGTTACATTGTTGGCCTTGACAAGCAGATGTGGGGGCCCGTTTCAGAATGATAATTAGTCAGTATGTTTCATTCAGAATTTCAAGATTTTCTAAATACACGTAGTTAATTTGTCACCAGGAGTGTGGAATTTACTTGTCGAGGAAAATAAACCATATGGAATTGGAAAATCACTAAATTTAGAATGAGAAATTATGACACATCTATATACATAATTACTAGCTACCATTCTGACATGAGTCCCCATATCTGCTTGTCAAGGCGCCCTATTGTATTTAACATTTCTTGTATACCTACATTCTACACCAAAACTTCTACTTACATATATGTATCTATTCCTTATATTTAGATTGTTTAATTTTAAATTCATTATATGAAGAAATTTTGTCCTCTTCTAATTTTTCGAAATGTTTCCAATTCATTGTCAGGATTGACTGTATTTTTGAAGGATATATGTAATAGACCTATAATCTTAAATATTTAACTACTAATACATTAAGAAATAATATAATGTATACAGGGTGTCCCTTAACTTGGTGCACAAACTTTAAGGGCATATAATACTGATCAAAATGAGTAAAAAAAGCTTAGTCAAAATGTGTCCGATCTTTAATAGTTTCCCAGATATAACGCAGTGAAAAATGAGTTTTTACGAGATTTACCTTTGCTATCTCAAAAACTATAAGAATTACGATTTTGATTAATTGAGACTTTTTGTTTACCTTTGAGAGGTAATCTTAGATGGCCTTTTGTTATTTTATAAAAATCAAAAGTGAAATGTTGTGGCGACCTTGGTCAATATTTAATTTTCATATAACTACGTAACTATAAGAAATTGAGAAAAATGTTTCATATAAAATTTTATTGTTTTTTATAGTCTTTTTACTGACATAGACAAAATTTTATTCGATCGTTATCTTTGTCAGTTTTTCTTAGATTTTTCGCTTTTCTCGGAAACAGTTGAAGATCATTCCTATGTTGATGAAGCTTTTTTATTCATTTTGGTCAGTACTATATGCCCTTAAAGTTTTTGCTCGAAGTTAAGGGACACCCTGTATATATGTACTTCCCAGAAAAACTCTTTAGTAATATCTATGAATTTCTGACACTGACATTTATCTGTCAGTTACAAACAGTTCATCTGGTCAACTATTTTCCATGGTATCCTTTCGGCTGTAAAATTTATTATAACGTTATTTTATTTATTATATTTCTTTTATCTCTAAATCCATAGAATATATAATAAAATATTTAAATGTATCAGATAGAGAATTTAATTTTCTTTAATATTACCAAGAAAAATTTTCAAAAAATATTATTTAGAAGATTTTTTTTCAAGAATCTTCTACTTCCGGTTGTCCAATTGTTATCAAAACCTTTTCAGATCTTCCCATGAATGTCCGATTGGAAAATACGTAATTAAACAATTTTTAAGTCTTATAGTTTTTGAGTAATCGTCCTTCCAACATCCTACATACATACACACACACACACATACATCCACACACACACACACAGACATCATCGTAAAAATGTTAAAATCGGATTGTAGGGACCTTAAAACGTGCTTATTCAATAAAATATGGATATGTGATTTTTAGCATGAATGCAATACCTCTCTTAGCGAGAGGTAAAAATAATACTTAGAAGATTTTTTTCAAGAATCTTCTACTTCCGGTTGTCCAATTGTTATCAACACCTTTTCAGATCTTCCCATGAATGTCCGATTGGGAAATACGTAGTTAAACAAATAAAAGTCTTATAGTTTTTGAGTAATCGTCCTTCCAACATCCCACATACATACATACACACATACACACATACATCCACACACACCCTCACAGACATCATCGTAAAAATGTTAAACCGTGATTATTCAATAAAATCTGGATATGCCATTTTTAACATGAATCCAATACCTCTCTTAGCGAGAGGTAAAAAGGCGAAACTGCCCCATTATAAAAGATCAGTTATATAATTTTTCCTCCTACAGTTTTTCGTTGCTATTAAATTGGGTAGAGGTAGAATGTATTTATAGTAGCGATCGGCCAATTTGGAATAATTAGAACATCCTTATCAGCACCTTAACAGTAGGCTGAAATAGGCTGTCGCACAGTAAGACCACAGGATTAATTAAACCAATTAAACTAAAACCATCAACAAATAGAACTTCACGTCATTTAACTAATTCCGAAATTCAAATACGGTAATCTGTGCAATCGTCTGTTCAATATGGAGCTACGTGTCCAGCAAATTAAATTAGAAATGAGATAAACATTAGACCATTACACGGATGTTTACTTCTCCAGAACTATTTATTTATGGAACACCTATACATTTATTTAAATTTAAAAAGTACATGAAATTTCCTATCCAGTAGTATAAAAACAATCATATGTTATCTTATTAAAAAATACAATGATAAATGGCTTAAATATTACATTTTTAGTAAACTTAAGAGGCTATAGTATATTACATAACGAGCGTGGAAAGTGGTAAATAGCGTGCGAGTGTAGGGATTGAAGAACAAGGCGCGTAGCGCCGAGTGATTTAATACACGAGCATGCTAGACACTTTCGAGCAAGTTATGTACACTATTTTTCAGACGACCACAAAATATTTCTTAAAAAGTGCTTACACTAATACAGTTCTAAGCAAATTTTTATTTTATTTTTATTATTTATTATTTACAAATGTAATGTTAATAGTGTTGTTACTACAATAATTATAAAAGCAAACCTGGCTTTTATCTTGGAATGTTTTGTATTGATAAATATTCATTAAGCAAAACCGCTGCCAGCTGACTTTTGAGGTTAGGTTCAACTACAGGCGGTCGGCGCAACTCAATCCGTTACACGCGCGTAATCTAAAACTACATTATATAAATAATACTAAATGATACAAAAATATTAGCAAATATAATAATTATTAATGTTCAACTTGCCGGTTTTTGTAAATTATAATATATTTTATTTAAATTTTTGCCGAAATGCCATCTGATGTCGATTAATGGAACTAAAAACTCATAACAGTACTAGTGTGTTAGATTCATAACAACACTAGCGTGTTATGTTGCACTTTCTGTTGTTATTTAGCGTGTTGTTATAGCTACTTTCGTAGGTGGTCGTCTGAAAATATTATTTTTTGAATTAGACATCTGATAATATTAAATAAAAGGCAAGTATTACAATGATCTTTATTGTAATACGTATTTTCCATACTATATTTCCTATTTCGCACTAATTTACTCTTATTTTAAAATTATTACTGAAAGAAATATTAAAATATCAAGGTTTATAACACTGACAGTTCCAATAAACAATTTAAAAATAATTTACTTTGAGATTTTGACAGTTACAAGTTAGGTTAGAGTTATAATTTATATTTATCATGTATGAAACTACAAATAAATTCTTTGAATTTTAATTTAAAGGAGTACTTTATTGTTTGACAAACATATTACTTTAAAAAATCTAATTTCAGCAATTTTTGTATGAGTAATGAGAAGTAATGACAACTAAAATGGAAGATATTTATTTGACACGAGTAAGTAACCAACTTTCCCAAAAATCTTTACAAAATTTTTTTCATTGTATCACTGTTTTTGATAGAAAAAAACATTTGTACAAGATTCATTTTGTAAATGCGAAATATGAAAAATATTTAATTATATTAGTTTTCTTTCAATTTGAAAAGTGTAAGTAAAAAAATGAAATGCAGAGTTTTCTGAATTTAATAAAAATGTAATTATTTAAATCATTCGCCATTGTATGTTTTAATAATATATAATAATATATAATATTGAATTTCATATACTTTTGAAATTTGAATAAATATATAAGATGTTCTATTTGAAAATATAATCCATAATATTTAAAATAATTGAGTTTTTAAAAAAGACCGATGAATCATTCTGTATATGATAAACCGGTTGTGTTTCATAACTTGGAGCTCTTAACAGATTTTCGAGGAAAAACAACAAAATATAAATATAGTCAAAAATGTCGTATTACAGAATTTTCTATTTATTGGAACAACAAATTACATTTTGTTTACAAACGATCAACCGAAAGTGATGCCATTTTAAATATGGAATTGGCGGGAAGTCCTGTAACGGTCATATCAGGTTTTTACAAAAGAATAGTGCGAAGGGTAGGTAGTGAATATGAATCAAGCTTACGGAGGGAAATAACAGCAAAAGGTGATGCAAATCCCTTTTGAAAGTTCCTGAATCTATTTAAATATTTCATGCAGAAATTATTAATTTTATAAAACAATATAGTCCTTATTTATACAGTGGGTGTTTCACAACATCGGGTACAAACCTTGAGGGCATGTACACAGTGTGACATAAACTTTTAGGATTGATTTTCTGTACCTTCAAATAACAGTCTATGAATTGGCAAGCGAACTACTTCCGACCAACCTTCATTAACATCCCCCTCAACTTTTATTAATATTAGTTCAGTACGTGAGCATATGAGCGTAGTTTGTTTAAGCTCCTAGACCTACCTCATCATGGATGCACCCCTCGAATATTGCAATCAAATTTTGTGTTCGTTTGTGCAAAGAACCAAAATATTCGTTTCCTATAGTCCAGTGATTATCAGAGTAGGCGATATCGCCCTCTTTTGGGCGAGGGATAGATCCAGGGGGACGATGGAGGCTTCAGGGTTAACAGGGGGGCATTGAAGAGCAGTAAGTGGGCGATGAGAGCTAAAAAGAGCAATAAGAAAACGCTCAAAAATTTGACCAAGTAAAATATTTTTTCTCTTGAATGTATTAGAGTACAAATCGTCACTATAATTTTAAATTTTCAATCCCAAAATGATTTATATCGAAACTATATTTTAGGAATTAAATTATAACATATACATAGTTTATTTTTGAATACTTGAAGGATCGACATAATACGAAAAATCTCTCCTCATTTACAATGACTTAAAATTATAACAGTTGGATTATTATGAACATACATTTTATTTGAGTTTCGTCTCAGGAGTATGAATGGACCTTCAACACGAAAATAAAAATGTTTTTGCAAATATAACATCTTATTGATTTATTAACTGCTGTTTTTAAACAACTATCAAAATTTACAGACAAAAATTCTGATTTCTTTAAGTTGACAAATTTATAAATAAGAACTCTGAATAGTGTCATAGATATGCTGTTGCCATAAATAGAGAAAAAATACCCAATCTTTGTATTTTGTTCAAATCCTACAAGTATTGAGCAATTTTTGATAAGCATGCTAGAGATTATTTTCTAGTTTTATAATACAAATTCGTCTCATCGTTTTATACCGAACCTTTGAATTTATATAAATAAATAAATAAAATAAATAAATATATCATCACGGCATATTACCCATTGCTGGGTGTGCCAATCTGCTTTGTACATAGATATCGGCACTCAATGCTGGCGTGGAGAGTGCACCACAGGGGACAATTTAGTGCCATTAAAATTCAAAGTAATTTTTGGTGTCAGTCGGGATCGAACCCGGGTCCCCAGATTCGCGACCAGACACCACTCAGACACACGGCCACGAGACCCCTTATAATAAGATATACGTAAATATAATAACATTTATAGAATTCTTGATATAAGGATTATATAGATAAGAGTAAATTTCCTGAGGGGGGCTTGCATTTTTTTACCTATCGCTAAGAGAGGTATTTCACAATCGGACATTAGTTCAAAGAATTTTGAAAAGGTTTTGGTAGAAATTGGACAACCGGAAAAAAAGATCTTCTAAATATTTTTTTTGACAATTTTTGTTGCTGCAAATATTAAAGAAGATTAAATTCTCTATCTGCACATTTTAATATTTTATTATATCTTTTATTGGTTTAGAGATAAAAGAATATAATATATAAAATAATCTGTCGTATTGTAATAAATCTCACAGCTCAATTTAAAATATAAATATAGTATAATTACTTTAAATTCATATATAAGTTACAAACAAATATCTTGAAATGTCGCTTTTAAACAACGTTTGAGACTGGGAGAATACAAATTCTGGCAATTTCGCACCCCCTATTGGCCACACTATGTATATTCAGTTACTATAGTCCATATCATATAGTTTTAAGGCCTAGTTTTAAAATAAATGAACCATAATCTAATTTATTTTTATTCTATTTAAATTTTACAAATTTATTAACAGTAAAAAGAAAGCAAGTTTTTTTTGTAAAACTGTATAAAAAACTGAATTCATTCATCATTCATTTTATAGCTTGTATTATTTACAGTATTCTTTCTATCAATACATCCACTTTAAAAATAGAAATTTAATTAACAATCTATACATTGTGGTGGAAAGAAAAATACTGTGTCGTGTATCAAATACCTCCATCAGCTGTGCAACAAGGAACATCAGATCAAAGACGGCATTGTGTCCAGGCCAGCATGACAAAAGATCGCAACAACAAAAAGCGCCTTTCTTTTAGAGGGTAGCAGGCCGCCCGCTTCTGCTAGCGACAAGGGAGCTGTATTCTGGGCTGTGTTTGTGGGAACTTCAATAGTTAGCTTGGTTTCGCTTCTTTACTTCGCATTCCTCACGTGACGCCAATGGGATTGTGGAAGTGTGAGAGATGAAAGATATAGACCACCTACTGATTTGTTCCCTACTGAAAGAAGTGGTTCTCGATTGTTTACTTGTAAGGAGGTATTTGAAATTGATTGAAAAAATCTGTTATCGCCAGCATAATAACCTTCCGTCAATCACATGTATTATGTATAAATCCCATACATAAATTTTCTTGCAAAAGATTCTAAATTTCACACTAACATCTTCATCTTCTTCTTCTTTAGCTTTCCGCATTCGTTAGGGTTCGCTATTTTTTATTTTCTTCTTCCACTCATCTGTTTTACATGCCGTTCTCATTCAGTTCCTTTTCTCTCAAGTCTTCCGCAATACAGTCCTTCTATCTTATCTTTGGTCTTCCTCTGTTTCTTCAACCTTCTATTACTAAGCTATTCATTCTTCATCCAATATATTCTTCATTTTTCCTCATGACATTTTCAAACCAATGTAATCATCTCTCTTGTATTTTTCTAGAAACTTGTAACACTAGAGTTATTTCCTTACCTATCTTTCCGTGTCTTCCCCAACATCTACTTCAACATCCTCATCTCTGCCACATTAATTTACTTTTTATTGATACTGACATCTGTCAATTTGAATTATATGAATATATTAGTAGTTTCCATGTTTAGCATAGCTGGCTGATTTATAAAATTTAATTTCTTTAAAATTCTTTGACTCTATATCTATTGAACATGAAGTATAAAATGCAATCAAATCGTATAAAGAATAATATATTCTTTAAGTTATAATAACGTTAGATGTCAATAAATCAAATTTAACTGTTAAATCTTCAAATGAGGCTACTTCCGGTTCACCAATTATAACCAAAATCTAATCAGTTGTTTTCTGGATGTAAACTTGAGGAATACGAAAAAATATAATTTTTGGAATCGTGGTATTGGAATTATTACGATCCGAAACGATCATCACATGCGCATACACAGACGCGCGCACACACACACACACATACACACACACACACACACACACACACACACACACACACACACACACATACAGACATCATCATAAAAATGATGAAATTGTATTGAAGGGACCCCAAAACGTGCTTATTCACTAAAAACTCATCGGCAATACCTTCCTTATCTAAAGGTGACGGAATGTAAAAAGGGGTTTTTATTATCAAAAATGTAAATAATAAATTAAATTATATTTTTAATGTTCAACACTTTCTTATCTTTATTTACCCACTTTCCGACTATGGGAAATTTTTAATTTTAACATACTGCAGTAAATTTTGACATTAGTTTTTTGAAATGAAATTACTAGTACCTAAATAAATATTAAAGTAAATTCAATTCATTTCATTTTTTACATACTAGCTATATGAAACAAAATTTAGAAAATATCACAGAAAATACCGATAAATTTCTAGTATCTATGAAACAACTGGGCTTGTTAAAATTGACCCTTAGTTTAAAACTGGACTACAGTCGCCCACAAGATAAATAAATATCTATGATACTTGAAAATCCTTGATCCTGCAAGTAGTGATGAAAACGAATTTTAAACCTTGCAAACCATGAAACATGTACATTCTTTAAACAAAAATTTGCCACAATTCCAACTTCTAGAGGTAAAAATAAAAGTTTCATTGTTCGGCAAGTGGTTCATTTTGCTACTCCACAATAAAATAAGTTCCCCACGCAAATCCTGCGTGCTTGTATCCGGCGGAAGTGAAGTTATAACAACTTTGGTTATGTTTGTAGAATTTTCAGTGTGTGGTGTTCTTGTTTGCTACACGAGTACACGATTTGAAGTTGAAGTAGTGCAGTGCCGGGTAGAAAGCAACTTGGGATCTTACCAATGCGGGAACACAACCGCACAACCGCCAAACACAATAATACTTTTACACAGAATTCGATACAAGGGGAACTGTTGAATTCTACAACTGAAACTTGGATTGTAGCGGTTGTAAACTATTTTATTGTACCACAAACAGAATTTTTAACTATTCTTTTTAAAAATTGGTAGGTTTACTTGATGTTTCTTTGAAATGAAACAATAAAGCAATAAAAGAATCTGATGTGGACAGCACGTTTCTTTCCGCCATTTATTATTAAGTTTCTTTGCATGTAACTATGCTTTCAATTTTAATAATAGCATACTTATCTTACCTATATTTTTACATATTTACTTATGCTGAAAACTGTATTAAGTTCCTTTCCATATAATTATTGTTCCATTTACTATTTTCTTTTTAAAACGCTAATATTATTATTTGAAATGATTAGTTTGTTGACAGTGACAAATATCTGTTAGTTACAAACATTTGAGATCTGAATTATGTAACCATGTGTATGAGTTGTGTTTAAAGCGTAGGCTCCGGGATTAAAATTACCTATAGATAGTTTTATAAATTTATCCATTAAATATATAGAAAAAAATATTAATGCAAACCTGTAGAAAATTTAATAATCCTAATTTTTCTAATCTCGAAAATATGACATTTAAAGGTATTTTTTGAAGAAAAATTGTTTTGAGCTTCCAGTAAAATGCCATTTCCGGTTATCTGATTTACATTAAAATCTAATGGTATCTTTCCATATAAGAGTAAGTTAGAAATACAAGTTTTCAAAATTTTCTGAACAATTTGAATTAGCGCGTAAAGAGGACACACACACACACATCATCGTGAAAATGTTAAAATTGTATTGTAGGGACCTTAAAACGTGGTCATATACTAACATCTCGATATGCGATTTTTAGCATCCCTATACCTCCCTTACCAAGGATAGCGGGAGGTAAAAATGGTAGAATCTCCTATTATAATATAATTAACATTCTGAACAGAAGTGACGCCTGGTAAGCGCCCGCACGGTACAAATATTCCATCATTACCGATATCTGTGTATGAAGCAGATTGGCACACCCAGCAATGGGTAATATGCCGTGATGAAATATTTATTTATTTATTTAACAGAAGTGTAATATGTAAATGTATTACAAAAAAAATATTTTAAAAGAGATAAAATAAGTTTAGTACCATACTTTTGCACACAATTTTATATGGTTAAATAGATTTTTATCGTGAACTATCAATACGAATTTTGAATACCGACAATTTTTTTCATACATACATAAAATCACGTATATCCCACTTAATGGGTTAATACAAACCCGAAAACAATAACAACATCAACATCATATAAAAAATCCTCACTCTTAACTTATTAAAGTGACTGATATTCGGTAGCAAAATGTCATCCGGATCACAATAATAGTTACGAAACAATCATCCTTCGCCACACCTTCCTGTCTAAGCACATTTCTTTCGCCTCGGCCACACTCATAATCGCATTCATACATGCTCTTCTTCTCTGCTCGCTTAGAAACTTTCTCTCTTTAAGCACCCTACCAAACATATCCATCCACATACTGGTCGGCCATACAATCGAAAACCCTCAACTTCACCAAGATGAACATATGCTTAACAACCCGTTCACTCACCATTCTCTCCACATGACCAAACCATCTCAACTGACTCACACCAACTCTCTTTAATAACATTGTTCCTAAACATATACTCTTCATACACCATATTATTCCTCACGCGATCCCGTCTTACATACCTCATTTCCATGGCAGTCACTCTCTTTTTATACTTTCCCGTAAAGTATTATTAATTTACTGATTTTTACCTCTCGCTAAGAGAGGTATTGGAATCATGCTAAAAATCGTCTATCCAGATTTTAGAGAATAAGCACGTTTTAAGGTCCCTAGAATTCGATAATTTTTACGATGATGTCTGTATGTGTGTGTGTGTGTGTGTGTGTGTGTGTGTGTGTGTGTGTGTGTGTGTGTGTATGTGTGTGTGTGAGGTTGTTGGAGACACGATTTCTCAAATTCTATAAAACTAAAGACCTGTGTAACAACGGATTCCTCAATCTAACAGTAATGGGAAGAGTTGAATAGATTCTGGTAACAATTGGACAACCGGAAGTAGTAGTATTTTAAGAAAAAAAATCTAAATATTACTTTTTGAAAATTTATGTTATTACAAATATTAAAAAACAAAATTCTCTATCCGACACATTTTTTTTATTTTTATACCTTCTATAGATTTAAAGATATAGATATATTATCTATAAAATAATCTGTTATAGTATATTTCACAGCCTGCTCACAGCCCAAACATCTCCATGGTAACTACTTGAGAAATTAAAATGTCTGTATTTGACAGATAAATGTCACTAATGTCAGTGTTAAAAATTCAGAGATAGTACTGAAGGCTTTTTCTGGGAACGATATTTAATATTTCTTATTGTATTATTAATTATATATTTAAAATTATAGGTATATTGCATGAACCCTTCAGTAATACCGCCAGTCCCGTTAATGAATTGGAAAAACCTCGAACATTTAGAAGAAATAAAGAAAACTTGCTCATAGAATGAATTTAAAATTATTGAAAATAAGTAAATAGAAAGATTAGGTGTAATTAGAATTTTTTGTGTGTACAAAACATGTTAAATACAATACTTATATATACCACAATGGAAAGGACGCGAGAGGTATTGTGATGGCCACAACAGATTTTTTTCTGAAATTTAGTTTTTAATATTAAATTAGTACTCCTAACACTTTGCAACTATCTATCGATTGAGGTTAAAAGCTCAGTAATTCTGTATTCCTACGCCATAATTTCTCTCCCATAATGCATACTTAACAACGCTTTATTTTTCACGGAAATTTATTAATGAAAAGCATCACAGATTCATATAAAATGAAAGCAACGTTTGCGTGTTTCATGGAAAATAAAATTATGTACATACATAATTTTTTATTGCTAATTACTAAATTTCAAAGGAATATGTTAATGAAGTCAGACTATATCAATTTAAAACAATAGGATATTCGTTGCCGTGTTAAATGTCTATAAAACAAATGAGAATTATTATTATCATTAGAAATTATACGGTGTAATATTTTATTCCATGAGATAAAATTGTGGGATATTGTTTCAAATTAACGTGACACGTGACAGACAAAATTTGATGAATATTAATGCTGATGTTTATTTTTATTTTTACCTTCCGTTATCTTAGGTAGTAGCAAGAGATGATGATCATGACCCTAAGTAAGGGTTATGAGTACCATCACATACTCTGGTAAATAGATACATTTTCAACCTTATATAAGGAAGTTATTATAGCAAATAACCAATATTAATGGACCCTTTTAATTTAAAGACAGAAAAATGCGCAATGAGATCTGCGCATAGTAAGCCTCAAATGGCGGGAGAAATGGACACGTGTTTCCTTGCTGAGATGTGGCTGAGATCCATGGCGTTTGTTATTTTCAAATTCAGACGTAAAATGTAACACAAGTCTTTGACAACTTTAAAAAAACTTCTCGAAAGAAATTACAAAAGCTTTATTGAAGTTAAAATATCAAACGATGCAAATTTTTAGCCACAACAGATTTTTTATTCAAAAATTGTAGAAATAAAATATCTTGTCCTTCTAAAAGAATACCTGAAACCTAAAAAAATGTTTCAAAGAAATGCAATAAAATTAATTAATTGAGAATATAATTCATTAGTCATGTGATATATTTTTGACCAATCAACATTCAGAATCTCCCTGGTTACATGTCTATCACAACGATGATAAAAAACAAAGAAATTATTACCTTATTTATAGTCGTTACTAAGGGATTTGTTTTCTTTATTTACGACATTGACAGTTAATTTTCAGTATAAAATAAGTAATAACATTGATTATATATACTAACGTACGTTTACGTTAGTATATATAATCAATGGTAATAACATTAATTCAAACTCCGACATATTAAATAAAACTCGTAAGTACCATGTTTTAATACATTATGAGTATGTATATCAAAAGTTAGGTTAACATAATGTGTTACAAAAATTCATTATATTCTCTTATTAAATATAAACTCGTGATATGATTAATCGAAGATATTGCTCGTGAAACCGAAGCAGCACATTTCACTCGTCCTTCGGACTCGTGAAATCTGCAACTCGGTTTCACTCGAGAATATCATCAATGATAATCATATCACTTGTTATATTACGTATGAAAATACAGGTATTTCAGTGACTGCAATATTTTTGACGTTTCGTTTGACAGCGCAGTTGTTGGCGCCATTTTATTTATGAGTAGCGATAGAAAGAGATAGCTATTAAATTGAAAAGGTCTATTGCGAATACTGAATAAAACATGATAACGATAGGACTTACATTTGTTTTTATTGATTAATTGCCGCTCGCTAAGAGAGGTATTGGATTCATGCTATCGCATATCCAGATTTTAATCAGTAAGCACGAAGATGTGTGTGTGTGTGTTTGTGTGTGTGTGTGTGTGTGTTGTTAAAAGGACGATTTCTCAAAAACTATAAGGCTTATTTAACTACGTATTTTTCAATCGGACATTAATGGCAAGAATTGAAAAGGTTTTGGTAGCAATTGTACAACCGGAAGTAAAAGATTTTTTAAAAATTCTTCTAAATATTATTTTTTTGAAAATTTTTGTTCTTGCAATAATATTAAAGAAGTTTAATTTCTCTATCTGAAACATCTAATTATTTTATTATATCTTTTATTGATTTAGAGATAAAAGAATATAATATATAAAATAATCTGTTGTAATAAATCTCACAGCCCAAATAATGCCTCCAATTGAAAAATTAAAATATTTGTAACTGACAGAAAAATGTCAATGTCAGAAATCCGGAAACATTATTGTCTTCTTTATTTAATATTTAACTTTAGGTAAACGTTTTCTAATTAAATTAATATAATATTATTGTTGCAGGTTTTACTTACGGGGGTCCGAGGGTGTACCAGTATATCGTAAAAGTAAGTAATAATAATGCACTTATGTACAAATGGAATAGGTATTTTAAAATTTGCATAAAACAGAGTAGGTATTACAGAAAAAAAGTTGTAGAATACCTCTTAAAAACAGAACTCTCGATTGGAAAACGACATAATCTATAAAGAGTGCGTTACACAATGAAGTTTTTCTTTTCAAGTCACTTTAAAAGTTTTCTCTTTTGCACAATGGTGTGAGGGCAAGAGAGATAGGTGAAAAGACTAATAACGAAAAACTTGCAACGGAAAACTGCAACATGCGCTACTTTTTATTAAAAGTCCCTATAAGTTTTAACCGTTAAGTAATTGTCAAATGTCATTTGTGTTTATATTTTTGATGTGTATGACAAATAATTATTGAATTCCAGTTATACAGGGCGTAGACTAGAAACCGTGACATAGATGTTTAACATAGGAAAAATAGTTTTTCCCAAATATTATCTGCCCTAAAAACAGTATGTAGCTTTATAGATAAAGATTTAAACAATAAAATTCACAAATTATGGAAGCTAAAATATTTTAATGCATACTTTTGGTGTCCAAGTAAACTTATGGGCCAGTTCTGTACAAATCTGTAATGTCCGGCTTTTCAGTGGCGGTTTAAACTTCAGCTCAGTTGAACCTTGAACTAGAACCTGAACTATTTTTATATCCCGCTACCCTTGGCAAGGGAGGTACCTATAGGGATCGTGCTAAAAATCGCATATCGAGATTTTGGTAAATGACCACGTTTTAAGGTCCGTAGAATCCAATTTTAACATTTTCACGATGATGTCTGTGGATGTGTTTGTGTGTGTGTGTGTGTGTGTGTGTGTGTGTGTTTGTGGATCCTCTTTGCGCTGTAACTCAAATAGTATTGTTCAGAAAATTTTATAACCTTATATTTCCACCTTACTTACCTTGATGTAAATCAGATAACCGACACTTTACTGAAAGCTCAAAATAGTTTTTCTTTGAAAAATACCTTTAAATGTTATTTTTTCGACATTTATATATTTTTTTGGATAAATTTATAAAATTATCTATGAGTTTAACCCGGAGTCTATGTTTTAACCGCAACTCCACGGTTAAACAGTTTAGATCTCAAATGCATGTAACTGACAGATATATGTCAATGTCAACAAATTAAACATTTCAAATAATAATGATAACATTTTAAAAAGAAAATAGTAAATAGAAAAATAATTATATGGAATGGAACTTAATACAGTTACTAGCATAAGTAAATATGAAGGAATAGATAAGTATATAAATAAATATATCGTCACGGCATATTAACCATTGCTGGGAGTGCCAATCTGCTTTGTACACAGATTTCAGTAACGATAATGACATATTTGTACTGTGCGAGCCTTTACTAGGCGTAGAGAGCGCAACAACAATTGTAACTATTATTATTAAACGAAATAATATATTTTTCCGTCGACCGTTTATTAATAGGCTATTTTAATGTATAGAAAATCATTCATTAATGACCCCTATTAATGCATGATTTTTTATTAATAAACGATTTATTGGGTGCGTTCACCACATGGAACACAGCATATATTGCTAACGCTAAATTATATCAAAAAGGTAGACAGAATTAAAAATCATGCTTTTGACACTTACTAGCTAAGTATATATTCACGTAGCATACCTTTAAAATGAATTTGAAAGAATAAAAATCCTCAAATAATATAAAAAACCGCTTGCGTTGTCTAGGATTAAGTAAACTGAACGCACCCACTGAAAACAATTGATGACAAAACTTAATGATTTTCTGACGTAAAATTTGACGTTCAGTCAACCATTACTAACCTAAAAAAATTTGTCATGGAATAAAATTAGATTTTCCATTTAAGTAAGATACGGTCAACGAAAAAATATTGTGTTACACGTGTGTTAATTGGCGATTAATGATCTCAACAATTAACGTTAAAATGTCTCGATCATTAATCGCCCTCATTAACACACTTGATAGTTAAATAACTATTTTAATAAAACTTGTTTTATTTCAAGCCACAGTCATGGCTCACTATCCTCTTCTCGACTAGGTGGATGAAAAAGTGCTTGCCATTTTACTTTTTAATAATATAGCATATTGATTATTTTACATGATTGTAAAGCAAATTTGATGTACTTTTCAAATTTGTAGTAAAATATAGTATGTTCCATTTGAAATTTCGAAGTTGATATTAATTACTAATAAAGTAAAAGTGGTATCATGAATGTACATCCGTCATCAAGTAGCTTACATGTTGCTGTATAAATCATGTTATATGAAAGAAATTACTAATTTAATAAATATGCGAGATATTTGCTGGCTCCACTAAAATATAACACCTGTATAAAAATTTAAGGGACATTTATTTTTTGGGAAAAACTTTTTCCATGTCAAGAATTTTGCGTATGAAGTAAAAAGTTCAGAAGAACAATTAAAAATAGCACAACAATTTCTCATTGCAGTTAAAAATAACACATTTTCTTTTATTCCTTAACAATTACTTTGCAAATCAACCTTTACAGCCACTTCTACTTCATTTGCCACTAATAACCATATATTTCCATAAAGATTAAGCATGAATCCCCTTCTCATAAAACTGATTTTTCCTCAAAGGCAGCAGTACTTCCCATTACTTCCAGTTACTCAGTTAATTGCTCCTGTAAGTGCACTTGCTATAACACTAACGTTTGCGCCGAAGTTACCGTGACGTTAACCTATCCACCGTCGCGACGCTGACGCTAAACAGCGCCGCATACATATTCAATGCCCGCTATAGGAGCAAGCTTCGCACTTTCGGATTAGCATAATTATTTACCTGAACTTAACTTAGATATTAAGTATAAACAGATTAACTTAAAGGTGTGAGTATTAAACATTTTGCTGGATATTGCATTTTGCGACTACGTGCTCACTGGAGAGATTAATTCTTACTGTTTTGTTTTATATTACCTGGAGCAAAATGTCAAGCGGACAATGTATGTATGTTACATTTTCTGTGTATGTTGGTAATTGGAATTTAACATGAAGAATTGTTATTTCGTTGTAAAGAAAAATAGATAAAAATCTGTACCTACTTGCTTAATAAAGTATTTTGTGCCTGTAAAGAGTGGGATTTTCAAACGTTCTATGTGCCATTTCATATATTTCTTTTTAGGAGAGCAATAAATATTTTCTCCAACACTATTTTGGAATCTAAACATTCCACAAATAAAAATGGAATTAATATTATTCCAACAAACCGTGTGAAATAATTCCGTACGCCGTTTGAAATAATTCCGCACGGCTTTCGACGAATCACAATTTATTTAGCCGCATATTAGCACGGTATATCAAATATCTTGGTAAGAAAGGTATTGCATTCATGCTAAAAATCGCATATCCAGATTTTATTGAATAAGCACGTTTTAAGGTCCCTACAATCCGATTTTAACATTTTTACGATGATGTCTGTGTGTGTGTGTGGATGTGTGTGTGTGTGTGTATGTGTGTGTGTGTGTGTGTGTGTGTGGGATGTTGGAAGGACGGTTACTCAAAAACTATAAGACTTTAAATTTGTTTAGCTACGTATTTCCCAATCGGACATTCATGGGAAGATCTGAAAAGGTTTTGGTAACAGTTGGACAACCGGAAGTAGAAGATTCTTGAAAAAAAATCTTCTAAATATTATTTTCTGAAATTTTTTCTTGGTAATATTAAAGAAAATAAAATTCTCTATCTGATACAATTAAATATTTAATTATATATTCTATAGATTTAGAGATAAAAGATATATAATATATAAAATAATCTGTTGTAATAAATTTTACAGCTGAAAGAATGCCATGAAAAATAGTTGAGAATTTAAATTGTTTGTAACTGACAGATAAATGTCAGTGTCAGAAATAATGAGTAATGAAAGAAAAATGTACTTGGAGATCCCTTAATTCTTGATCTGTGACTATTATGGAGATGACAAGTCTAGGTTGAAGGACTTAAATTTGTTTCAAACATTATGGGACAATGTACACCAGTACTGTAGACTAGAGTAACTTTGAATTGCGAAAAAGCTATCAAATTCTTCTCAAGTAAGTTGTAAATATTGACAAAATTACACATCGATATAAGAATAATCGGAGTGCAATCTATCCGTCACTTTATTAAAGGGAATTAGTGGTATTTAGATATAACATGTATGAAAAAATAAAATGTAAAAGAAGGTATGTAAGAATAGATGCACAATCCAGATATATACATTTTAGACCGCCCAAAATTAATGTTTTTACTAGAAGAATATGAAGAGAAAGTAAACAAGGTTGTTCGAATTGAAAATTGCTGTTACCAGCTTAATATTTATATATGGTAAACTCTACTTTGTAATTTACTGTAACATAATTTATGGTAAAATATCTTTATGTTGAGACATGCTATTATTGAATAATAAAGAAGTTTATACGTCATAGATTTATATGAATATATTATTTGTATTTATAAAAATATTCTTTGCTTTATGCATACAGCCAGGTAAAATATACGGCGAGAGGTTATATGCTGGCCACATCAGATTTTTTTGTTAAGTTTTACAGGTTTTTGGAATTTGTCCAGAGTAATAAGTTTATCTTAATAATAATATATTACTTAGGGAAATTAACTGAAGATATTTTATAGAAAAACATATAAAGTGGAAATGAAGATATAGATATGGAATTTACGTCACCAGAAATAAGGGCACTTGCTAATGATACAGGCAGTCAGTTATTACCAAATAAATCAAAAGAAAAACATGAATGGAGTTATTATAAGCAATTTATGGACTTGCGGCAAAAAAATATTTAATGGTGGTATGATAATATATTGTTATTAGCAATCAACATTTTATGTATAATTTCTAAAATCTTGTTAGAGAAAGTATAGTCTACAACACGTTTGGAATGGCAAACCGTAGTCCTCGCCTTCGGCTCGGGCCACTAACTTTTTGGAATATTGGCCATTCCATTACTTGTTGTAGAATATACTATTTTGGTCAACACCATATGCTATCAGGTTCGGCATTTGAAGGAATATTTGAACTTACAACAACTACTAATATTCTACCATGCATCTGTAGAGTCAAGAATAAACTACGGTATTAGGTTTTGGGATAACTCTCCTTGTGCTCAATCTGTCTTTATAACTCAAAAAAAAAAAAATAGATGTTTACTAGCAGCATACAAGAACTCTTCTTGTAAACCGCTTTTCAAAATCTACAGTAAATGAGTTCTATATACTCGATATTTGTCTTTATATATTTCAAAATAGAAATAAATTCAAACTCAACTCAGATATTCATGAGTATTTCATTTTGTTGGCAAGACAGAGTACTCGGGAAGTCGGTAACATATAAAGAACAAACTTAATATAAATTGTAACAAACCAATAAGAAATTTAACAAATTTATTAAGTTTAAATTTGCTATAAACTACAAATGAAGTACTTGGTAAAAATAGTTATTTAAATACCATGATTAACACTACAGTACATGAAAATAAACATGAAAATATTTGGAATTTAAATTAACACATCATTCTGAAATTAGCTACAAAGCAGTGTATGTCTAATGAAGTTTTAATAAATAAAATTATTTGTACAAAAATTACTATTTATTAAGTTTTATACTTTTCGTACAAAAAATATTGTACAAACCGCGTGCGTGAACTTGGTTCCCGGAATCGCTCCCGCACTTGGCATGTAAATAATTATTGTTACTCGCTCCCCAAAAATAACTTTACGATGACAAATATTACATACTGAGCCGGGAAATGCTTCAATACAGCCGAGCGCTGAATTATATGATCGAGATATATCAAGGCGAGCTTTGAGCTCGTCTGCTAAAGGAGAGAATGTGGAACTAATTCTTGGACGGAAACAAGTTATTCTATTGATCAAAAGAGGATAATTTTGGAGCCGAACCAATACAATGACTTTTTACCTCTCGCTAAGAGAGGTATTGCATTCATGCTAAAAATCGCATATCCAGATTTTATTGAATAAGCACGTTTTAAGGTCCCCACAATCCGATTTTAACATTTTTACGATGTCTGTGTGTGTGTGTGTGTGTGGATGTGTGTGTGTGTATGTGTGTGTGTGTGTGTGTGTGTGTGTGTGTGGGATGTTGGAAGGACGGTTACTCAAAAACTATAAGACTTTAAATTTGTTTAACTACGTATTTCCCAATCGGACATTCATGGGAAGATCTGAAAAGGTTTTGGTAACAATTGGACAACCGGAAGTAGAAGATTCTTGAAAAAAAATCTTCTAAATAATTTTTTTTGATTTTTTTTCTGTATAATATTAAAGAAAAATAAATTCTCTTTCTGATACATTTAAATATTTTATAATATATTCTATAGATTTAGAGATAAAAGAAATATAATATGTAAAATAATCTGTTATAATAAATTTTACAGCCGAAAAAATGGCCATGGAAAATAGTTGAAAATTTAAATTGTTTGTAACTAACAGATAAATGTCAGTGTCAGAAATCCGAAGACATTACTGAAGACTTTTTCTGGGAAGTACATACATTATATTATTTCTTAATGTATTAATAGAATTGGGAACATTTCGAAAAATTAGAAGAGGACAAAATTTCTTCATCAAAAATGAATTTAAAATTAAACAATCTAAATATATATATATATATGGAATAGATATATGCGTAAGTAGAATTTTTGGTGTAGAGTGTAGGTATACAAGAAATGTTAAATACAATAGGGCGCGAGCAGTCATATTATTTTGTTGGCTTTGACAAGCAGATATGGGGGCCCATGTCAGAATGATAGCTAGTAATTATGTATATAGATGTCAAATATCATAATTTCTCACTCTAAATTTAGTGATTTTCCAATTCCATGTGGAGCAGAATTAAATGTTAAATATCTAAGGCATACAAGTAAATTTTAAACTCCTGGGCTCCTGGTGATAAATTAACTACGTAAATTTAGAAAATCTTGAAATTTTTAATGAAAAATTCTAACATTTGACATCTATGTACATAATTACTAATTATCATTCTGAAACGGGCCCACACATCTACTTGTCAAGCCCAAAAATGTAACATTATTGTTCGCGCTCTTTACTTATGTAACCAAAAAAAGGAAGTGGCGAGAGGTATTGTGCTGGCCACAACAGATTTTTTCTGTACAAGAACTAGTTTCAGATTCTCTCGTTTCAGCGAACGAAGTACAGCAGTCACTGAGTTTTAAACATTAATATTTTTTGACATTTTTATTATAATTTGTTTTAGTTTTCTTTACCATACAGATCTATGGCAGTGTTGCTAGGTAACATGACAAAATGTTTGTTGATTCTGAACATTATTATTACATTTAACTTGTCAAAATGGCAATAACACAAAATATACCGGAATGAAATAATAGCGAGTCTCAACAATACAAAAATATTATATCCTCCCTTCAATTTTTGTTAAAAATATAGCTCATCTTTATTTCTATCACAAGTTTGGAATTCCACGTCCCACCATCAATCAGGGTTGCTGGGAAGTTTGGCTGCGTCAGCAGATGCAAGTCAGGAGCAAAAAGCGACATGAAAACCCGCTGAAGACTAAAGAGAAACACCTGAAACGCTTTCTCCTCTGAAAAGCATCATTAGAGACATCGTGAAACTGTGGAGTAGGAATAGTAACATACAAAGAAACATCAGGTCTAAACATAATAATGAAATTATTGTAAGGAAAATGGGGTTAAACATAGGGTGAGAATGAGAATAATAAGAAAAGGAAGACGACATTCATACAAAGGTTTAAGATTAGAGCAGTGTTTCTCAAACTTATTGGGCTCACCAACCCTTTTCCTAAAATATATTTTTCTATGCCCTCCCTTAGAAAAATTTACTCTAGTCTATGTAGGTAATCTCAAAGGTTCGGCATAAAACAATGACACGCACTGTACTATAAAACTACAAAGAAATCTCGTAACACGCTTACCAAAAATTACTTAATTCCTGTAAGGTTTGTACAAAATATTTTCCATCTATTTATGGGACTTTGGTAACAACATAGGTACATTAAAATTAAGCACAAGTTTTGCGACTGTTTTTTTTCGCAAATTTTAGTTGTATATTTCTTGTTTATTTTAATTGCTTAGCATCAGTTTCAATACATGACAAACACCATACTTGATCGCTATAAAATTGGTAAATAAACAGAAAACTTACTTAACACTTAGCGTAAAAATATCATTTGGTAAATGTACATATAAAAATAACGTCTTTATTAATCGACCAAAATAGAAACATTTTGAAAAAATCTGATGTGGCCAGCACAATACCTTCCGTCAATCCTGTGTATTATGTACAAATTCCATACATAAATTTTCTTGCAAAAGATTTTAAATTTTTGGTATTTTATGATTCCCTTTCTCGGCAACGGAATTCCATACTCCTGATAACAAACAAATCACATGAAATAAGAAAATCTTGAAATTTTGAATGAAAAATTATGACACTTGTCAGTTATGGACATAATTGCTGTCATTTTGATACGGGTCCCCATATCTGCTTGCCAAAGGCAGCAAAGTCATGTCACTGCACGCGCCCTATACATAATTTTTTTGCAAAAGATCCTATATTTCCAGTAAAGTTATTTCATAAACAAACTATGCAAATTGCACTTGACACTGACATCTTCTTCTTCTTTAGTTTTCCCATTCGTTAGGGGGTCGCTATTTATTATTTTCTTCTTCCACTAATTTTTATTTTGCGTGTCGTCCTCATTCAGTTCCTTTTCTCTCAAGTCTTCTGCAATACAGTCTTTTCATCTTATATTTGGTCTTCCTATGTTTCTTCCACCTTCTATTAATTTATTCATCTCTCCTCATGACATGTTCAAACCAATGTAATCGTCTCTATTATATCTAAAAACTTCTAACACTAGAATTACTTCCCTTATTTTTTCATTCAATTACTTGCTTTTTATTGATATTGACATCTGCCAATTTGAATTACCTGAATATATTAGCAGTTTCCATGGTTATGTTAGCATAGCTGGCTGAATTATGAAATTTATACGAATTTTTTATCTTTATTATTCTTTAACTCTATATCTGTTGAATATGAAATATAAAATGCAATCAAATCGTATAGAGAATAATATACTCTTTAAGTTATAATAACATTTAACTGAGTTTTTCAAGAAAAACTGATAAAATCTTCAAATGAGGGTACTTTCGGGTGACCAATTATAACCAAAATCTAATCAAGTCTGCATATGGTTGTAAGGAAGAGGAATACGCAAGAATTGTAATTTTTGGAATTCTAGTATTGGAGATATCGTCCACGAAAAAGCGGTCACATACATACACAGACACGCACATACGAACACACACACACACATACAGACATCATCGTAAAAATAGTAAAATCGTATTGTAAAGACCCTAAAACGTGCTTATTCAATGAAAACCAAAGACAATACCTTCCTTACCTAGAGGTGACGGAAGGTAAAAAGAGCGATTAATATATACAACAAAACTGAAAAGCCAAAACATCATTTCTTTCTAATAATGAATCAATTGCCTTATATAAAGCAGATCATCCGCCGTTTCTTCCTAGGTATTTTGTACTGCTTCCCATAATTCTTTAAACCTTTTGAGGTTGAAAATTTCTTTTATATAATTTTTTTGTTATTCTGCCCCATACATTTTCTATGGGGTTGATATCTGGATTATTTGAAACCCATGGCGATGTTTCAACATTGTTATTTTGAAACCAGTTTCTGACGATATTAGCAGTGTGGACCGGGTAATTGTCCTGCTGGTAGATGAAACTATTGTTGGGATATAAATGTTCTACAGAAGGCATCATCACATTTTTTTAAAATTTGTGTGCATTTTTGTGAATTAAATCGCCCTCAGCTTTGCAACAAACGCCCATTCCTTTATAGCTAATCCATGCTCACACATTAATACCGAATCTCCCTGACTTTCGGACTGCGCTCACATATCTTTCATCGAACCTTGAATTTTGCGGTCCATAAACACGAATGTGACCGTCATTGGTAGATTTGAATACCTTTCCTTCTGTAAATATTACCCGTTCCCAAAATGCTAGATCTCTGTGAACGTAATTTGATGAAAATATGACACGAGCCTGTTTATTTTCTTCCGATGGTATTAATTTCTTAGCTGCTACTGTATTTTGCAAATCTGACGATTCAATTCCCCTATACACTGTGGACCTAGAACCATGAAAATCTGTTTTGCATCTTTAGTCATTCTTGCACACTCAAAAGGGTTTTGTCTTAAATATTCTATAACAGCTGGATCCTCGTCATTACTAGAAACTCTGGGACGTGCAGATCCTGCTTTTCTGCTAACACTTGCTTCCGGCTCCCAGCGTTTATTAATACTGAAGACAGTGTCTTTACTGATTTTCATCAGTCGAGCGATTTGTCTTATGGAGAAACCATCTTCTATTCTAGTTATAATTCTAATCTTAGAATTACTGTCTAAATAACGCGGCATTTTGACATTAATAAGAAAAATGACAAATTTACATATATTCGCATCTTATCATGTCCACTTTAAACTATAAAATATTGTGTGTACTTAATTTTATTGCACAGAAGTGTACATATGTATATAGAACTCTAAAACACTACGCCAGAAGATATATGTATGTTTACTTAAATGGATATGTATAATTAATGCTTTTGTAACCTTCGAATTTGACTAAAATTAGCATTGGAGAAGGCCATGAAAGTTTCAATTGTTTTTCTATCCATTAACACGTTGGCTATCTGATATACGTAAGCTCCACTTGGCAGCGCTATTTCCGTACCAGACTTTAGGAAATTCACACACGCTATAATCTGAGATAATTGGCACGTCATGAAATCCATTTACCCGCGGGTTATCTGTGAAATCTTACACTTTCAATCTCATAAATTGATCGCGCCAGCATTTCCCCTCCGAATTATTTCCAAACCGATAATTTTTAATATTACACCCCCCGTGGTACGTTTTATAAATTGCTTCCATATTTTGATTTGAATTTCATTAAAAAATGACGGGACAAACATGACAATTAATTTTCAAACTGTGTATTGTAAGCTGTAAAAACACTTTTTTAAAAATTGGGTCAGTATTTCATTAGAACAATTGAGGAGAATGAATAACAAATTATTTAGGTCATTTGGGAGGACCAATCAAAAAACAAATACCAACATGAAACATGTAAAAGAATGCCGGGATTTTTATTTTTGTTTGTACAGTATTTTTTTATCCTTCCGATCAAGGTCATCATGAACGAATTAACAAATTGGCGTACATTTATCTTACTCATTTGGAAGCGAGTGCGATATGGATGGATACAACACGCTTGTCTTTCAAAAATTCATATTGTTTAGACTAACAGCCTTATTCTCGTGACACATGTATTGAAAACAATATTGTTTCGTATACAATATTCAAAACAATATAGTTTAAGATATTGTATAAAATTCGTATTCCCATGACTCCTTGTAATGTATACAAGTATGAAGTTAGTTCATTTCCTTATTTGATATTTATTTATTTGATATTTTGACAATAGTGACATTTCCTAAATAGTGTTGCGGAAGAAAAAAGAAGTATAGTTTGATTCACGACGGATGACAATTCAAGGTCATTTATTAACTGTATGGTGTAATATTACTTGCAGATAACTTCACTTCATTTCGTATACATAGACGTGCAACATGAAATATTTATGGATACATTTTAACTGAAAAAATTAGTGTAATTTATTTGAAAATAGTTACTTTTTAAATAATGCCTTTCTCAAAGATTTATGCTCTTCATTTATGTTTTTGCAAAACAAAAACATATACTTCACAAAAACTATGGAATAACAATTTTATTTAAATGTCAACGTCATACGTCATTATTATTTGTAACGTGTTAGAATGTAATGCCACCATTTACGTATATCTGTTACACAACATAAACTACATAGACACACGTCAAATAATTTTTCTCTTTCTAACATAATATGTTGCTAAGCTATTGCTGTATAAAGTGCTGTGTATTCTTTCTCCGAACAAGTAACCTTGAATAGTCATCTTTCGTGAACCAAAGTATAGATAGAACGGTTAATAACAGATATAAGTACAAGGATATTTAAAAACCGTAAAAAAGCCTAATTTAAATTCGTAAATATTTTAGGTATGACAAGAATAATGTTTTTAAATTTAGATTCTTGTTGAAATGGGTCATTTAGAAACGAAGAGATCTAGCGAAAAACAAAACTAAAAACAGTTAATTAATATTGTATTATAATTTAATCAAATTAACTAGGGCTCTACCTATCATAAAATTCTAGTAATAATAATAATAACTACCAAGATTCCAATTTTCTAAATCTGCTGAAAAATTCATTTACATTTATGTTTCTGTTGATCTTCATCATTAAGTACAATAGTATAACTTGTTGAAAATAATCATATAATAATTATTGATTACTTTGTTACCAAAAGTAAGCATCCACTATTTAACATCAGTAGTTCTTACATTGAATAAATGTAATATGTATATATAAATGAATACAGAATGTACAGTCCAGATACATAGTTTTATTGTTATAAAACAGAAATTTTATCTCAATCTGGGTTTGGATAATTTAGCAAAGATGATACTTAAATTTATTAAATAACATTTTCAATTGATAATCTGTAAGTTAATTTTTGTAGAAGTTTGTTCTTTTCTGTAAGGATAAAGGATCATACATTAAATGTTTTTTTTAATTTGAGCAAACTGTCTAAATTATTTAATTCATTGATGTACATTATACGTAAGTACATTGGCTATATATTACTTTAACATATCATATTTCCTCTTTTCGAAGTCAATAATAGCACTAATGTAATAATAATTGTATTTATCATTATTCACAGTTTAGATAGTATTTAAAAATTATTGTTTCCGTATTCTACAGTACATTTGAAAAAATGTCAAAGTAGGCCTATGTTTTAGTTTAATAGTATATTATTAACCAAGGTAGGGAAGACTATCATTATTGACCTAGCGTCAAGATTGTATCCCGAGCTGAAAGCGAGGGATATAAGACGCTGGTCAATAATGGCCTTCCCTACCAAGGTAAATATACTATTTTATTGACTAGCACTTACATATTTTCTAGTTAATGATTTTTAAATTGATAATAACGAAGCATATTGAAATGAACATTTGTTTTCAACTATTCAACATAACCCTATTATTTTACAATGTCACCAACGTTACTTGATTCTAGTGTTGCCAACATACATCTATGTATTCCCATATCTCTATGTTTGACAATTTTATTTCTGAGAAATTCAGCCTTATTGTGAATTTATAGTATTATAGACCACGTTTACTGTATAAATAATATACACTTTTTTAATTTATTATATGGTTTTGGAAGTATAAAAGTTACTGTCAATATTGGCATTTAACAGAGGTCGGTAATTATTACCGACCTTGGTAGGTAATTATTTAGTAGTGAATAAAATTATTTAATTTAATGTTATTTTGATACTAGAATTTTTAAAAATACTCAGGCGTACTTTCCTTTCTATGATCACAGCCTACTTTGAATTATTTTTTCAATCGCACTGTATTACAAATTATTTTTTAGGGTATTAGGATCACTGTAAATATATAAGTACTGTGAAGCATTTGCACATACATGTACCTATATTATTTATTGTTTAGGAAATACAATATTTATGTTGTTTACTAATTTATATATAATGGTTAGGTACCGATGCATGTGCCTTGGCGTGAAAAATACTCTGAAAAATGCAAAAATGTTTCCTCACCCATATTCTCTACTTTGTAGCACACTAATGAAAAACAAATCACCAGAAATGAACACTGTCACTCCATAAACTAGATGAAACGTAAGTGAACAAGTCCATACAAGTCGCTTAAAATTGTCATTTGACAAATAGAACATTGTTCGCTCAATGGAACTATTATTTTACCACAAATAATATTTATTTGTAACAAATAAATGTAGATTCATACAATAATAGTATATTGTGTTATTAGGAGTAGAAGTGAGATTTTGTGTGACGAGCGTGGTAGTTTAAACGACGAGCGAAGCGAGTCGGATAAATGCACGCGAGGCACACAAAGACACTTTTACTCCGAATGACACATTATATTTTTTCATCAAACGTAAATATTTAAAGAAAAATATCTACTACTGACGTTACATTTTACGTAAATTACGTTTGCGACACGTTTGCGATTTCAATTGCCCTGTAGCTATGGATACTTATTTGTTCCCTTTTGGTTATAAACATTGAAATGATTTTTTTCACGTGTGTTTTCACGTTTTGACGTTTACATAAAATCTGTGCAATTTTATATCCTCCTTGCAATTATGTCGGAATTTGAAGGATTATAATGTAATGTAAGTCGCCTGAAGTTCAATTGGATAGATATCTAATAGTGTGGCTGAAAGATATGTCCACGAATCACTGCAAATCAATATAATCTTTTCTTATCACTTTAATTCTAAGTATTCTTATGCTGATTACCGTCCCTGTAATTATCTGTAAGTCTGCTATTCTTTAATAATGTTATTTCCTCAAAAGTAAACTCTGTTTATATTTCAATTCACAGGTTATATATTTAAATTTGACAGCTATGAATCGTATTTAGTAACTTTATTCTTAGGTTACCAAGCGTGTTATAGTGACATTTAGGGCGATATTACAGGTTTCTTTTATTGAGACAACTTCTTATTCGTTGATTTTGTATAGTTTCTATGGATATTTATTTATTTTATTTCTACTCCGGCGGCGTAGAAATTAAACTTCTACCTTGTGAATCAAGTCACAAAAGATGCTACTTTTATGACGTTTGAAGAAAAAAACTATTTTTTTATTGTAATAAATATATTATAGTTTACACAAATATATTACGAAGTTAATTCAAAAACAATTACATTTGTAAGAAACAAATATTTGAGGAAATTATAAATTTATTTATTGAAAGCTCAATTTAAAACGGTAAATATAAATATATTAGTTTATTTGAGTAAATTAAATTTAAGTGAAATAAATCACGGCCAAATAAATAATATAACTGAATGAATAAAATACATTTCATATTAAAGATTAAATTGTATATGATACAAAGATGCAATAATTGGATGAATGAAGTACCTACACCTTATTTATGAATATTTATTTGCTAAAAACCAGTCATTTTTCTGTGTACAATTATTAACATTTTGTAATCAAACTATTTTTATCGATCTATAAAAAAAAAAATTTAAAAGATTTTATTTATTATCATATATTGAGTTTCTGCCAACTCTTTTCTCCGTCGTTCGCTAGATGCGTGTTATGTTCGTTCACATGTGAGTGATATTATTTTGGCGTCGTTGCGATATAGTGAACGTCGAGCGTAGCGTGTGACAATAGCACAATGATAATGGATATGTTGTGTGAATGATTTTGAAGTAGGCCTCCACTGTGTGATGAATGACGCTTTGTTCAAACTGAAGAATAAATAGAATAATGGATGTTCATTGATATTAATGGTGAATAGTTTTTTATACCTGTTTTTATGTGAGCTGATCAATCTTTTCATTAAAAGAACCGTTTATTCTAGTTAGCGACGGTATTGAAAAATATATGAGATTTATCAATCACAAGTAAAATCTGCTTCCAAGCAAAAGGAAATTTAAAACTAATAGACAATCAAAATATTTTCAATATTTAAAATATCGTCAGGATAAAAGCTTTTGAGTTTTATTTAAAAAAAAAACAATTAGCTAGAATGTACAAACACGAATCGTTGTTTCGTCCAGTAAATATTACATTTTACTAACAAATATAATCCCTTAATACACTACCTACAAATTTTTCTATTTAAAAAAAGGTCCAATTTATTTGAATATGGACAATAAACTAGGACTAAATAACAATAAAAACTAGTATGCACCTTTGTAAAAAAAAAAACGAGCAATCAGCTGATTGACAATATTTTTATATGAACAAATACATCTCGTAAGTACATCTATTAAAATACATAAAATACTTCTACATATATAGGCTCGAGTGATTTATTTCTATCCAGTAGTGCGATTCTGAACTCGAATATAAACGCTGTAAGCACTGTAACTGTAAGTAGTCAAGGTTATAACGAAAACGCTATTCTGCGAGGAAATATTACCAATACAGTCCGGGATACGAATGATGAGCTACGGAAAGAATATTATAACAATCGCCCAATTAAGTTCGAAAGCTACGTAGCCTTTCTTATACAAATAAATAAATATATCATCACGGCATACTCATTGCTGGGTGCGCTAATCCGCTTTGTACACAGATTTCGGTAATGATAATGCCATAATTGTACCATGCGGGTATTTATCAGGCTTCGTCTCACGGGCACTCATTTCTGGCGTGAAGAGTAAACCACAGGGTTAATTTTGTGCTTTTTAAAAATCCAAATATTTGGCGTCGAACCAAGTTCCCCAGATTTGCGATGTCTGTGTGCGTGTGTTTGTGTGTGTGTGTGTGTGTGTAAGGAATTTTTTATTCATTTAAATACTTATCTATATTCCTACATATTTACTTACGCTAGAAACCATATTAAGTTCCTTTTTATATAATTATTGTTCTATTTTTACTATTTTCTATTTAAAACGTTACTATTATTAATTTGAAATTCGTTTGTTGACAGTGACATATATTTGTCAGTTACATACATTTAATATCTGAATTTTGTAACCATGGAGTTGTGTTTAAAGCATAGGCTCCGGGATTAAAATTATAGATAATTTTATAAATTTATCCATAAAATATACACAAAAAAGTATTAATGCAAACCTGTAGAAAATTTAATAATCTTTAATTTTTATAATAACATAAATATCGAAAAAACAACATTAAATGGTATTTTTCACACACACAAACACACACACGCACGCACACACACACGCACACACACACACACACACACACACACACACACACACACACACATAAACATACACATACAGTAAAATTTTTGAAAGATGTCCGATCAAGGTTGTCTACGAATTGTATGAATTCAGATTTTTGCCCATCATGACAAATTCAGTAGTGCCGTTTGCTTAGTTTTTATGAGGGTACGTAAGATACTACTGTTATTTTATTATAATAAAAATATATATTACAGGAAAAGCATTCAAAATTCAAAAATAAGTCAACTAGTACGTTTATAAGCAAATGTAAAACCAAATATGTTAAAAATAAGATACTGACACAATGTCAGTGTCAGTGACTCTGACAGAATATAACGTTATACGTACGGCTATAATTCCAAGTATTGTATCTGAATTAATAAATACACTTACGTTACAGCGAAACTATTATCAACAACGAGCATCGTTTATAAATGGAATGTCCTAACTTAGTCGAAACAATATGAATTTTTGAAAGACAAGCGTGTTATATCCATCCTTATCACACACTCTTACAGCCTTTGCAAAAGAAAGAGATAAATGTATGTTAATTCGTTTGTGATACAGGTGCCCTTGATCGGACATCTTTCAAAAATTTTACTGTACACACAGACATCATCGTGAAAACATTCAAATTGGATTCTAGGGACCTTAAAACGTGGGCATTTACCAATATCTCGATATGCGAATTTTAGCACGATCCCTATATCTCGCTTGCCAAGAGTAGCGGGAGATAGACATTATAATTTCTTCTTCGCTATATCCATAAGAAGAGCTGATTAGATCTCGATTATAATTGGTGCACCAGAAGTACCCTAATTTGCAGTTCTTAACAGTTTTTCTTGAATAAACGTAGTTAAATATCTTTTTTTTTGACATTTTATGTTATTACTAATATTAAAAAAAATTATACCCTATACGGTTTGATTTCATTTTTCCTTCATATTTAATAGAGAGCTAAAAAATTATAAAGAGATTAAAATTTCATGAATCAGTAATATATAATATGCTATAACCACATAACCATGGAAACTGCTGATATATTCAAATAATTCTAATTCCAAGGAAATCTGTATGCAATACAATAGAATTAACGAAACGAAATGTGCTGGCTACATCAGATTTTTTAATGTACATTGTATCCTTATAAAAATTAGGAAATAATGGAAAAACAAAAACCTCTAATTTAAAACATCTTTATATACAACAACTTCAAAAATGGTGCAAGGTAATTAGTTGATTAACTCCTTCGTCTTCGTTATCCCATCAAAGGGTTACAAGAAAAATTAAATTGAATACAGCAGCTCTTCACAACGCAAACAATTTGTTCCTTGTTATTAATCGCTAGTTCTTCTATTTGTGAAAATAGACGAACTACGTTCTACTTCAAGATAAAATTAATAATCTTGTTTACTCCTCTCGCTGCAGAATTACACGATGATATCAAGCATCTCTGAAATTTAATAGAGAATGCGACATTGTTGCTTTTGTGAATATTGTATTAAAATAATGCACGCTATTTTAAATATTATGTTTTTATGCTTTTTCTTAGAAAACTAGAATCATTGTTTATTCATTTCAAATTGTGATACGATCATAGAAGAATTTTTTTTTTAGTTTTTTTTTTCTGTTTATATTATTTAGGCCCGGTTGTTCCAAGTTCAGATAAAGTAGCGGTTTACTATCTATTAGATAAATTTATTCTATCGTCTTAACTAGAGAATAAGATTTTTGGGTTACTCCATGATGTTTTATTCTCCGGATAGCTAACTGGCAGATTATCAGACAGATTAAAATTGTGTTAGGGTAGAGTTAATTTTGAAAAGTTGGCAACTTGGCTGTCACAATTTTAGTAGAAATTTGGTTACTTTATCGCTTGTCTGTAATTTGGTGCAGTTGTAGTTTAAACCACGTTTAGAAAAAATGATAAATACGACTTGAAAAATGAGTGGTGAAAATTATAGATAAAAAGAAATAACAGTTTATTTTACTACCGCGGAAATAACTAATTTAATTAAATTAGTTGACAAATATAAAAATATAATTGAGTCCAGGAAGACAGATTCCGTCTCTTGGAAAGTAAAAAGACATCATCTGGAATCAATTAAAAAATTATTTTAGTTTTAGTTGTGGCCAGTATTCACGATATACACCCTGTTACATAAAATCGTAAAACTATCAACAACTGGCATATCGAAGATACAGCGTGATTCGTGATTCAGAAAAACAAACGTAGACAAATAACTGTTTATTTCTCAAATTATGCTTTCTTTAAACTTACCTAATATATAAGAACAATGTTTGTTCTTCAATTTTATCTAACAAATAAAGAACTGTATTCTTTGACATTCGAAACCTCAAAAAAATCTGAATCATCCCATTTTTCAAAATTATTACATTTTTCTAGTACTGTATACTGTTTTCAAAAATTAATATTATCAAAAATGAAATCCAATAGTTCATCATCACTGTTATACTGTTTTATTATAATACAATATTCTTTGGATAAAACTGTTAACTGTTAGTTTGACTGACTGTTAGTTATCTTGCTGTTAACGAAAATTTATCTTACTGGTAACTTTTACTTTTAACCGTAAGTGGAACAACGCAAACTGAATTTGTCAATAGAATAAATTTTAACCGAATGTTTATCTATAGATGGAACAACCGGCCCTTAAACATTTAAATATCCTGCATTTCATGTTCGTAAGTTATCGCGTACGATCGACTGTAGTCGTTATTAATGTTGTAACTGGCTTATTTTAGTGAAATTATTAACACAGTTTGTTGTTGTCATTTATTTGGTGCTAAACAGCTAAACTAATGTTAAATGAAACTTTTGGTTTTTATTTGTGTAAAATATACTTTTTAAGTGTTCTTATATTTGTTTTAAAACATTTAAAGTATGTGTGAATAACTTTTTAGTATGTGACGTGTATAAACAATTGTGCATTTATGTATGTGCACAAAAGATTGACAAATGACAATTTCAAGTAGAATGAAGTACAAGGTTAGTTATATTTTTAATTTTTATTAAAATATAAAATTAAAACCATTGATAAATGCTAGGAAAACATGTAGATAATGTCATCTACGAATTGTATGAATTCAGATTATTGCTCTATCCATTCTGACAAATTCAGTAGTGGCGTTTGCTTAGTTTTTATGAGGGTACATAAGATACTACTGTTATTTTATTATTATAAAAATATATGTTACAATAAAACATTCAAAATTCAAAAATAAGTCAACTGGTAAGTTTATTAGCAAATGTAAAACCAAATATGTGAAAAATAAGATATTGACACAACACAGAAAATAACGTTACTCGTATGGCTATGAATCAAGGTAATGTATCTGAATTAATAAATGAACTTACGTTACAGCGAAAGTATTATCAACAACGAGCATCGTTTTAAAGTGGAATGTCTTAACTTAGTTGAAACAATATGAATTTTTGAAAGACAAGCGTGTTATATCCATCCTTATCGCATACGCTTATAGCCTTTGTAAAGGAGAGAGATAAATGTATGCCAATTTGTTAATTCGTTCATGATACAGATGGCCTTGATCGGACATCTTTAATTTTTTTACTGTACCTACTCTCCTACTCGTAATGTGAAAACGGTCAGTGTACTCTTAAAAATTTAGGTCAAGATTATAGAATAAATACTTTAATAATAGGGCTTGACTTAAGATGAAATAGGTAAAAATATGCGGGCAAATATACAGAACTATAAACTCTAGACTTAGATCGAAAACTGCAGTAGGTAAATTTTATTAATACGGAAGTCACGCTAGAATTATTAAGAATAAAACACATAGTTAATATTTTTTAGAATTTTTTTTAAATATGGTCAAAGTAGGTCGCTGCAACAGTAGGAGGTACATAAATCATTCTTTCCTTCCACTTCTCATAAGCTCCAAATCAATATATTTTTTTAATGATTTTTAGGGGACTTAAAATCTGATTATTTATGTTACAAGCTCTCATACCAATTACAAGAAGACTTAAAAACTCTAAGTAACTTAAAAACTCAATGTAATTTTAGACCAGCGTTTCTCAACCTATTAGTCACCGCAACCCTATACTCGTAAAACAAATGGGGTTTCCAAGTCAACGCCTTTTTGAAAATTGTATTGCATATTAATTTTAGCCTTAAGAGGATTGGCTAGCCCTGCCTACTATATGGGAAGCATAAATTCAACTATTTAAAAAAATTGATGTGGCCAGCACAATACCTTCCGTCAATCCTGTGTATTATGTATAAATTCCATACATAAATTTTCTTGTAAACGATTCCAAATTTCCAGTAAAATTATTTTATAAACAAACTATGCAAATTGCACTTGACACTGAAAACTTCTTTACTTTAGCTTTTTCTATTCGTTAGGGGTTGCTATTTTTTATTTTCTTCTTCCACTCATTTCTGTTTTGCGTCTCGTTCTCATTCATTTCCTTTTCTCTCAAGTCTTCCGCAGTACAGGCCTTCCATTCTATCTTTAGTCTTCCTGTGTCATCAACATTCTATAACTAAGCTATTCATTCTTACCAAGCGGTACCTGACATATTTGCAATTAAATTTGGCCTTTTTAACACGTGAAGAATAGGAAATGGCAAAATATACACAACATTTTAAATTATAACTTTTATATCCGTACCGACATTTAATCGAAAAACTAGTATGTTATAAAAAACTAATTAACGGATTTTATACAAAAATTTGAAAACTATTTACCACCCAGATTTAATTTTATTGCCTCTAGAAAATCATAATCTGAAGATACGACAAATAGGTAGAATTATACTTGACAACCATGTACAAGCGTTTCAGATGGAGTATCAGTTAACACCCGCTTGGTATTAGCGAATAAAAGATGATCTTTGGTTAAAGGAATTTCAGACGTACATTCGAAAGATATATTTTTTAAATTGATATTTTACGTGAAAAGCATGAAAATTTTAAACAGTATAATACTACTTTTGTAATTTTAAGAAAGAAATATATTAATTTGTTTTGCAGTTTCCATTTGTAGTTTAGAATTAGTATTATATCTCAAAATATCTTATTACTTTTATACCCGAATGTACCAATAAATGTCTAGGTGCGACGTTGCCATAGTTATTCTTCAACATTGAAATACGACACTTGTGTATGTGTTAGTGCGCGTGGTACAGTTCAAAAAAAACTTTTCTACAGAAAAATAAAGAAAATTCATCTGTTACAGTGTTTGATATTAGCTTTTAACTATTTTGATGCAATCTGTGTATATAATATAATGTTAAAAAATATAAGTTATTGCAAATATAAACTGCATTAGCTTAATTTTTAATTTGAACATAGAACAAGTTTTTCAATAGGTACACTCGAGTGACAACTACCTTAAAGTGAAATATCTTAGCCACTTTGAACATTGAACCCTGCGTATGAGTCCTCCACACTTCCTATCCAATTTTTAATTAGTCCCATACCGATAGATAAATTTCCTCCCTATTGAATACCGCCCCATATCACGTGGTTTAATGAGCACCGTTGCTCCGTTGGCAACGTTGCTCTTGAAGATAACTCAGATGTTATCAACTCGGAAATTGCAACGTTGCCAGTGATGGTCTGCGATGATGAGCGTAGCACTATGAATGAAATATGTTACCGACGTTATATGAGCTTTATTGAAAGCATTGAAAAATGAAACAAATGAAAATTGTGAAAGCGACGGTGACTGGAAATTGTTTGCTATTTAGGATGGTGATAAATTTTGAATTCAATTTGATCGTTAAATACGCGATAAACATTAATGGAACGTTGGTTTGTGGTTTGGATTATAAATAATGTGGTTGAATCAATATGGAATTTCATTTTGTGGTAAATATTTTCATAATTTTATTATTTAACATTTTTATTATTCCATATTACAAAAATTTATGACTGAACGTGTTATCAATTTTTTTAAAAAGGTTTTTAATACGTTTCTAATTTGGTCATAAAAACTTTTTGCAGTTTTATACAATCATTACCTGTATTTTTTTCTCTAAAATAATTTGCGGAGCAACGTACAAGAAAAAAAATGTTTATTTACAAGCGGTAATATGGCGATTTCTGACTTTTATAATGTTGGGAAGTTAGTTTTGTTAACCTTATTTTCCAAGAGGTTGGAATTTTTTTCAGAAGTTGGAAAATTTACAATTTCCAACATCAGTGCGGGAAGATGCCATATCCTAATGTCAGGGCTACTTCCTGCCCTGAGCGATAAGTGCATATCTGTGATAGGTATGTACAGTATGTTCAATAAAAACCTAACTCGGAGTAGGCTATGAACAGAAAAACGTATGTCTGATCGTTACTTAATTCAAAAGTTAATTTGTTAAAATTGATCTTGAAATTGTAATACGAGCCTAACCCCAAATGCATTCGTACCCACTGAAAAAAATATATAAACAGCAAGAAGAAATAAATATTTAGATTACAATAAATAAGACTATATTTGGGCATTTTTTATTTTATTTAATAATAAAATGTACTGGATTTAAATATAATGTTATTACCTAAATTTATCATTTTAACAATAATTTACAGGCAAATATATGACAAGAGACACGTGCTAATTTTTTTTAGTTCCAACAGTAAATAATCCAATATTTATAATAAATAAATAAATAAATAAATAAATATTTCATCACGGCATATTACCCTTTGCTGGGTGTGCCAATCTGCTTTGTACAGATATCGGTAATGATGGAATATTTGTACCGTGCGGGCGTCACCTCACGGACACTCATAGCTGGCGTGGATAGTGCACCACAAGGGTCAATTTCGTGCCATTAAATTCGATGTAATTTTTGGCGTCGGTCGGGATCGAACCCGGGTCCCCAGATTCGCGACCGGACACTCAGGCACACGGCCACGAGACCCCATATCCAATATTTATGTTAGTATTATTTAAAAACTGAAAGTAAAGGAAACTGACAATATATTCAATTAATGTTAAATTTTATTTTTTTAGTAAAATTATTTGCAAAGTGATATTTATTTATTAAAGTACCACCTTTGAATATATAATACCTATAAGAACGGCAACGTAATGTATGTAGATTAAATATTTCGAGAGAAGGTGCCATCTATCCCTCCGTATACGAATTATATTTGAGTTAGTTCAAAAAATACATAATAGGTGGATGTTGCACAGTGTTGCCACGTAGCTAGAACAGCAAGTTAAGATTTTATAAAGGTTTTTAAGTTTGCTACTGTAAAACAAGTATACATGTACATTGAAGATTCAAAATATATTATCTGGTTATTATGAAACAATATTTTTGAATTATTGATTATTTAATACCTCTAACAAATAGTATCTGGCAATGCTGTCAGCACGATTTACCGTAGTTCATAGTTTTGTGATAGGAGTCACTAGCTATCTATAATAATTTTGTGAATAAAAAGAGACAGATATAGTATCTTGCTAGGCCATATGCGTTGCCGTTCTTATATGTATTATATATTCAAAGGTACCACCTACTATTATATTAAAAACAAGAATAAATAAACTTCTGGATGCTATGGTTATTACTCCAATTCAACACATTTTGATATGGTGTATTAATAGTGTATACAACTTGAAAACATTGCTTATAATAAAATTTCTTAGGTTTAATAATAATTTATTTGCAAATAAACCATTGTCTGCATGTGACAAAAGTTTATGTTTTTAATAATTCGCAAACAATGTTTATTAAAGTGATAAAATTTAACATGGCAATTAATTGAGTATATTGTTAGTTACCTTTACTCTCAGTTTTGTAGATAATACTAACATAAATATTGTATTATTTACTGTTGGAACGAAAAAATTTGGGACTTGTCTTTTGTCATACATTTGCCCGTAGATTATTGTTAAATAATACAGTTCGATTCGATCAAGAAATAAGTATTTATGGTTCTACTGTCTTGGCTTTTAAGTTTTAAAGCATAATTCCACTGCTGAAATATTAAATTTCTCAGAAGCATTTGTTTTATGTTTAGAACATAACACTTTATTGCTTCGCTGGTTTCGGTATTAATTTATTAATCCAGACATAATTTTATAGTAATATGAAACAACAGCTACAGATATAAAGAAAAGCCAAATTCTTTGGAAAGTAAAATAAATCTCGTCGATTTTCCATCTAATATTTTCTTGGAATTAAAATCACAAAACAATGAAAGAAGTATGGGAAAACTTATCCGGACTTTTATTGCGTCCTCGTTAAAGCACAGAATTTTAAAACAGACGTATACAAATCGTATTTTAAAAACTTTTACAATATCCATTCTGTAAAGAGAGAAATCACATTTTCCACAAGGCAAACAGTTTGAAAGAACAGAATGTTTTATTTTATTGGAAGATCTTGGCTTGGTCCGTCTGCAACGGGACTAACTTCAGTAGCGCCGAAGAGTGGAAATTCGTATAACTCACCTATTTTAAATATTACCAAATTTGAAACAAAATCTTAATTAGCTTATGTATACATTATTTCAAGAAATTAGCATTAAATGTCAAATATCTATTTATATATTACTCGGTTTGAAAGTTTATTATCTTGGAATAGTAGCATGCTAAATGCAATTTTACCACGTCTTTAAATTAAGTTTATTCGGGCACCAAAAGTGTAAATTTAATCATTTTGGTCCCAAAAATTCAGAATTTTCACAAGTGGCTGTTCTTCCATTAGGTGTTTGATCAATGACCTCCCAAATTTATCAAAGCAGAAAGGAAAAAAATCTGATGTAGCCAACACAATACCTCCCGTTTAATTTAATTTTTATTCATATAAATACTTAAATTTAAATTAAATTTAAATACCGGGTTCGATCCCCACTGACGCCAAATATTTCGATTTTTAAATGGCACAAAATGACGCCCGCACGTACCATATTTGTACCAAATATGTCAGCGTTGCCGAAATCTGTGTACACAGCAGATTGGCAGATCCAGCAATGGGATTGACAGTATTTTTGAAGGGTATATGTAACATACCTATAATTTCAAATATTTAACTATTAATACAATAAGAAATAATATAATGTATCTTCAGTAATGTCTCTGGATTTCTGACACTGTTATTTATCAGTCAGTTACAAACATTTTTTATTTTTCAATTGGTTTCCATGACATTATTTAGGCTGTGAGATTTATTACAACAGATTATTATTATTATATTATATTTCTTTATTTCTAAATCTATAAAAGATATATTCATATGTATCAGATACTTTTCTTTTACTAGCAAGAGCAAAAATTATTAAAAAAACAATATATAGAAGATTTTTTTAAATAATCTGCTAATTCCGGTTGTCCATTTAGTACCATAATCTTTTTAGCTCTTTCCAGTAATGTCCGATTGAGAAATACGTAGTTAAACAGATATTAAGTATTATAGTTTTTGAAATATCGTTCTTCCAACCAACCCATAAACACACAAACACACACACACACACACACACATACATAAATCCACAAATCCGCTGTTTTTATTTTCTTCTCCCACTCATTTCTGTTTTGCGTGTTGTCCTCATTCAGTTCCTTTTTATCTTCTATTACTAAGCTATTCATTCTTCTTCCAATATATTCTTCATCTTTTGTCATGACAAGTTCAAACCATTGTAATTGTCTCTCTTGAATCTTTGTAGAAACTTTATTACTCGAACCATGTTCCTTACCTTTCATTCCTTACCTTAATTTTGCGTGTCTTCCCGAATATCTATCTAAACATACTCATCTCTGGCACATTCATTTTCGTTTCATTGATACTGACATCTGTCAATTTAAATTATCTGAATATATTAGCAGTTTCCACGGTTAACACACCTGGCTGATCTATGAAATTTAATATCTTTATAATTATTTCTCTATATCTATTGAATATGAAATATAAAATACAATCAAATCGTATAGAGAATAATATATTCTTTAAATTATATAATCATTAAATATCAACAAATATTGAACTGCGTTTTTTCAAGAAAAAATGTTAAAAATTGCAAATGAGCGTACTTCCGGTGGACCAATTATAACTAAAATCTAATCAAGTCTGCATATGGATGTAAGGAAGAGGAATACGTAAAAATTGTAATTTTTGGAATTCTGGTATTGGAGATATCGCGGCCGAAATTATAGTCACATACACAACACACACACACACACACACACACACACACACACACACACACACACACACACACACACACATACATACATACAGACATCATCATAAAAATAGTAAATTCGTATTGTACGGACCCTAAAACGTGCTTATTTATTGAAAACTCACCACCGATATTTTGGACCAAAGACAATATCGTACCTTCCTTATCTAGAGGTGACGGAAGGTGAAAAATGTTGCTACATTAAATACTTATGATGTAGGTAACGGATTTTGAGCGCCATCCGGTTTGTAGACATAATGGTGTAACGCTATTTTGGGGTTAGCGCCAACCGTTGGATAGCAGGTTTGGAGATATAGTCAAATTTTTTGACTCTGTCGGGTACAGTAATAAAACTATAAATGAACTATAAATATCGCAATTATGATAAAGCGGCATATCCTTTACTTTCTGTAGTATAATACTGTTTGGCTTCAGCCCATATTTTTGAGCCGCTCTATTCATTTATGTTAAAGGACTGTAAGGCTATTTTCCAATACATACCTGGTAGACGTTTGATTCAATGCATGAATAGAGCGGATCAAAAATATGGGCCGATGCCAAACAGTATTACACAGCAGAAAGTAAAGGATATGCCGCTTTTTCATAATTGCGATATTTATAGTTCATTTATAGTTTTATTACTGTACCCGACAGAGTCAAAAAATTTAACTATAGGGTCAAATATGAAGAACACAATTACAATAAAAGGTACTAGACAACTTTATTGTACAATAATTCATAATTCATTGTACAAATAAAGTACGGCGGTCGCTGATGGGTAAAATAAGATGCTACCAATACGGAAGAATTGCATCTCATATCCCCCAGCAATTTTTCTTTTCCTGCGTCACTGGCCATTCTAATCTTACCGCTAACGTTATTGTTATTTGTGAAGTCTGCCCGTAGTCGGTTAACTAAGTGACCCATGCCATACATTCTCTGAAGAATCTCGGCGAGATTCCGATGCGCATTGTGTTCAATTTGCCAACTGTTGTCTCTTCTTCCATTCTGAGCCATATCAACTGGAAGTAATCACCCATTGTGTACTTACATTTGAATACGGGGGTTATGATGTGGATGTGGATTCTCTCTGAATCTGAAAGGTGATTGGCTCGAGCCGGTGAGGCAGATGAAGAATGTAATCTCCAGGGACATTTGTTCGAGATTTGTGTTTGATGATGTTTCTTTCTTTTCTTGGCATATTGGGAACAGTTTATTTATGCATGTAATACGAATGTACATATTTGTTTTTACGGTAAACGATTTTATGAAATGAATGAACTTGTAATCCCCTGTTAGCAAAGACAACGAAAGGTTATGTTTATAGTAATTTATATAAAAAATCTGTTGTGGCCAGCACAATACCTCTCGCCACTTCCTTTTTTTGGTTACATAAGTATAGGGCGCGAACGGTAATGTTACATTTTTGGGCTTGACAAGCAAATGTGTGGGCCCGTTTCAGAATGATAATTAGTAATTATGTACATAGATGTCAAATGTTAGAATTTTTCATTAAAAAATTCAAGATTTTCTAAATTTACGTAGTTAATTTATCACCAGGAGTTTAAAGTTTACTTGTATGCCTTAGATATTTAACATTTAATTCTGCTCCACATGGAATTGGAAAATCACTAAATTTAGAATGAGAAATTATGATATTTGACATCTATATACATAATTACTAGCAATCATTCTGACATGGGCCCCCATATCTGCTTGTCAAGGCCAACAAAATCATATGACTGCTCGCTCCCTATTGTATTTAACATTTCTTGTATACCTACACTCTACACCAAAAATTCTACTTACGCATATATCTATTCCATATATATTTAGATTGTTTAATTTTAAATTCATTTTTGATGAAGAAATTTTGTCCTCTTCTAATTTTTCGAAATGTTTCCAATTCTATTAATACATTAAGAAATAATATAATGTATGTACTTCCCAGAAAAAGTCTTCAGTAATGTCTTCGGATTTCTGACACTGACATTATCTGTCAGTTACAAACAAATTAAATTTTCAACTATTTTCCATGGCCATTCTTTCGGCTGTAAAATTTATTATAACAGATTATTTTACATACTATATTTCTTCTATCTCTAAATCTATAGAATATATTGTAAAATATTTAAATGTATCAGAAAGAGAATTTATTTTTCTTTAATATTATCAAGAAAAAAATTCAAAAAATATTATTTAAAAGATTTTTTTTCAAGAATCTTCTACTTCCGGTTGTCCAATTATTACCAAAACCTTTTCAGATCTTCCCATGAATGTCCGATTGGGAAATACGTAGTTAAAAAAATTTAAAGTCTTATAGTTTTTGAGTAACCGTCCTTCCAACATCCCACACACACACACACATACACACACACATCCACACACACACACACACACACACACACACACACACACACACACACAGACATCATCGTAAAAATGATAAAATCGGATTGTAGGGACCTTAAAACGTGCTTATTCAATAAAATCTGGATATGCGATTTTTAGCATGAATGCAATACCTCTCTTAGCGAGAGGTAATAAGAAAGCTAAGGTCTACTTCCAGTTAAACAGAGAGTGCTACTAATTTGAAAATATTTTAGTTGAAACGGACATATCAAAATACCCCCAGATACAAAATTTTATAAAGTAATATTAAATAGTTTTTTGAAATAAATATAGTTTATGCTCGTAGTGGGACACATTGTACTGGAGAGCACAAGTCTTTAAAATTCAAAACATATTTTTATCAGTTTGCACTAATGCATTCAAAAATCAAAGAAACCTCCTCCTTTTAGCTTTCTCTAATTATTCACCCTTGTATGTTATTACCTTAAATCCCATCTTTACTTTTCTTTCCTGAATCTCTTCTGGTATTCATCTGCTCTGAACCGGCTAACTGTAAGCTGACTTGCAACAGGAACAAGACTGGAAACTGGAAGGAAAAGAGCAGCAGTGCTACTTCCAGCTCGTCCCAAAGCCAACAGATGGAAGTAGGTTCCACGGCAGTGAAGCGGATTAGTGCATGGTCCAGTAAAGAGTTTGATGTTGGATGATGAGAGGATATTTATTTATTTATTTTGAGGTTAGGTAAAGAAATGAGGAAAAGGGAAAAAGATGATGAAAGATTTAAAAATGAAATGTGCGGTGATGGTATATCACATTTTGGAAATCATGGAAAACAGATTCTTTTTAACCGACCGACGCCAAAAATTACTTCGAATTGTAATGGCACAACATTGACCCTTTTGGTGCACTCTCCACGCCAGCAATGAGTGCCCGTGAGGTGACGCCTGGTATGTGCCCGCACGGTACAAATATTTCATCATTACCAATATCTGTATACGAAGCAAATTGGCACACCCAGCAATGGGTAATATGCCGTGATGATATATTTATTTATTTATGTATATTAAGTTCTTTTTCATATACAGTAATATTTTTGAAAGATGTCTGATCAAGGTCATCTACGAATTGTATGAATTCAGATTTTTGCTCCGCACATTATGACAAATTCAGTAGTGTCGATTGCTTAGTTTTTATGAGACATAAGATACTACTGTTATTTTATTATTATAAAAATATATGTTACAATAAAAGCATTCAAAATTCAAAAATAAGTCAACTGGTAAGTTTATTAGCAAATGTAAAACCAAATATATGATAAATAAGATAATGACAATTGTAATTGTCATTGACTAACAGAATATAACGTTATTCGTACTGCTATGAATCAAAGTAATGTATCTGAATTAATAAATAAATTTACGTTACAGCGAAATTATTATTCACAACGAGCATCGTTTTAAAGTGGAATGTCCTAACTTAGTCGAAACAATATGAATTTTTTAAAGACAAGCGTGTCATATCCATCCTTATCGCACATGCTTATAGCCTTTGCAAAGGAAAGAGATAAATGTATACCAATATGTTAATTCGTTCATGATACTGACAAAATAAATTAAATTTCAAATATTTATTGAAACTGTCAGTCTTACCAACTTTGATATTTTAATATATTTTTCAATAATAATTTTGAAATAAAAGTAAATTAATACGTACTTCGCGTAACTCGCCTACGGCTCGATTACGCAAACTGTACTCATATTACAATAAGGATCATTGTAATACGTGTCTTTCAATATACTATTTTATACCATTTTAATACAGTATATATAGCAATAGGTTGACTCCATTAGTTTTAAAATGTTTAAAAACTGTTTCCGCCCGGGATCGAACCGGGGACCTTGTGCGTGTGAAGCACACGTGATAACCACTACACTACGGAAACTGATACATATTTACAGTCTCAATAATTTCAAATATTTGATTCTGATCTACTTTTACATTACATAAATTAAGCTACAATACACGTATGTATTGCTAGTCACATAATACTCATCACAAAAACAAAAATTCAAATCACCAATTAATTTAACAATGAAATATTCAAAAGTCCACAAAATAAATGAAAAATTCATACAGAAATATATACCAATTTCATAAATCATTTAAAAAGTATCTAATTTGAAAACCAATGATATACCCAATCCACCGAATGCATCAAAAATAATTGAAATACAGAATCATGCATCGGTACGTGACTATAGGAAAACAAATACTGCTGTGACAATTGCAACAAAGTAAATAATATATTACGTTCAATGCGTGGAAAACAATTTAATTTTGTACGCGCCCTCATTTTACATTAGTTCGTTAAAGGAAACAGACTCGGATTTAATATTTTTCATTTTTTAAGTAATAATCTCAAGATAATATAATTTTTCATCATACCTACTACGAAAATATGACATTGTCATTGTTTTGTTGACAGTCTGTGACAGCTTATATTGAAAAGCTATTTACCATAGGTAACGGGTTAAAATATTTCATTAGGTGTCTAAGGCAAAAAAATCTGTTGTGGCCAGCACAATATCTCTCGCCATTTTCATTTTATGTTGCATAGGGCGCGAGCAGTTATGTGACTTTGTTAGCCTTGGTTAGCAGATATGAGGTCCCGTGTCAAAATGACAACTAAAATAATGTTCAAATGTACATAGGTGTCAAGTATCATAAGATTTTATTCAAAACATTATGATTTTCCAAATTCATGTGGATTATTTTCCTCGACAAGTGTATTCCATACTATTGATTACAAATAAACATCAAAATATTTTCAAATTTTGAATAAAAAATTATGACATATGACAATTGTGACATCTATGTAAATAACTACTAGCCGTCATTCTGACACGGATCCTCATCTGCTTGCCAAGGCCAGCAAATCACATGACTGCTCACGTCCTATAAGTAACGAATTTAACATTTCTTGTACACACAAATAATTGAAATTGTATCTCTTCTTTCGTTTTGTGCGAAATTTTGTCCTATTATTCAAATAAATTCTTCAAATTCATTGACAGTATTAGCGGTATTTCTTAAGGATATAATATGTAATATTAACATACCTATAACTTAAATACATATTTAAATAATAATACAATAATATATATTAAATGTACTCGTACCTCCCAGAAAAATCTGATTTTTGACACTAACATTTTTGCATTTCTCTGTCAATTACAAACATTTAAATATCTCAACTGTTTTTTAAGCAACGAGATTTATTATAACAGATATTCTTTATTATTATATACTATATCTCCAAACCTATACGAGTTATAAAAAAAAAATGTGTCAATTTGACAATATAATTTTCTTTAATATTATCAAGATATTTTTTCAAAAAATAATATTTAGAATTTTTTTTTCAAGACTGCTACTTCCGGTTGTCCCATTGTTACCAAAACCTTTTCAGATCTTCCCAGTTTTTGAGTAATCGTCCTTCCAACGTCCCACACACATACACACATACACACATACACACACACACACACAGATACACACACACACACACACACACACACACACACATACACACACACACACACATACACACAGAGATCATCGTAAAAATGTTAAAATCGGCTGGTAGGGACCTTAAAACGTGTTTATTCATTAAAATCTGGATATGCGATTTTTAGCATAAATCCAATACCTCTCTTATACGAGGTAAAAAGTATATTTTCTACAAATACAATGTGTTCAATAAGAAACCTAACTCGGAGTCAACTAAGTCGTTGTTAAAATTGTTTTTGAAATATAATTTTAAGGAGAAAATATAATAAAGAAGGATACAGTATAGTCAGTCGGCATTTTCTAATTTATTTCCATTTCTAAAATAAATTCAAGAAGAGCTTTGATTTATTTAGTTACCATTTTTAACAATGTTTCGTGTCAAATTGACACTTAATTAAATATTTGTAAATTGATGTAATTTTGCGTACTGGGAAGTCCATAACTGGTCACAAACTCTAACAAAGATTTGGCTATCCATAACCCATTTTCGAATGAATTCATTTTAAATTCATATTTTCATTTACGAAATTTCTTTCATCGATAGATATCAATATAGATAATGTTTTATTAATTTATTCGCATGTGTTTATTATTTATTAGAAACTATCACTTAATCGACGGAAAAGGGAATGGGCAAATGCCGACATTTATTAAAAGTTCTGAATACAGTTTTCTTTTATTCTTAATGTGTAATTTTACATATTGCTTTCATCAAACAATTATTTTTTTATAATAAATATATAATTAAGAGGTTTCTTTATAGAAACAAATAAGTTGATTTATTAAATTCCTGTATATATGGCATCAAATCTCTCGATTATATCAATGATGAGGGTCGAAAAAAGAACACCCCGTATAATATATACGTGTATAAACTTTTTTAAAACACATAATAATACGCCCCTTATATTCGTATGCATAGCACCCTACATATTTTATATTACCTTTCCTTGTTTACGCAGGTTAATTAACCCTTCTATATATTTCCATACATATCACCTGTATCTTCTACCTAGCACCTCCCTTCACATAACGAATCCACCCTTACCATTACATACATGTTCTGCTATTTGGTGTATCGCTGTGTGCTTTGGCTCGTTCTCATCCCATCTTACCTTCAGCTTCAGCGTTCCCGCGAAATCATCCTAATCAAATATGGCGGCACTTCCGGTGCTGGCGGATATCGCCGTGATGCCTTGATGCGTCATGCTAAACTAGTTCAATTTGTGTTACGACACGGATCACGTATTTTTGTTAGCCAGGAGATACGAGTTGTGTGCAGGTATATAATGGAACCCGATTTAATTTTTGGAATTGGGACAATTTGTTTTTGTTTTAGTCTAAATTAGTAGAATAGCAATTTGAACTTTTTACCCTCCGTCACCTCTAGGTAAGGAAGGTATTGTCTTTGGTCAAAAAATTCAATGCTGAGTTTTTACTGAATAAGCATGTTTTAGGGTCCCTATAATACGATTTTACCATTTTTACGATGATGTCTGTATATGTATGTATGTGTGTGTGTCTGTGTGTGTGTGTGACAAAAGTTCCGGATCCCATAACACGATTCCAAAAATTATATTTTTTTCGTATTGCTCAAGTTTACATCCAGAAGAACAAGTGATTAGATTTTGGTTATAATTGGTGAACCGGAAATAGCCTCATTTGAAGATTTAACAATTAAATTTGATTTATTGACATTTAATATTATTATGACTTAAAGAATATATTATTCTCTACACGATTTGATTACTTTTTATACTTCATATTCAATAGATACAGAGTTAAAGAATTTTAAAGAAATTAAATTTTATAATTCAGCCAGCTATGCTAAACATGGAAACTACTACTATATTCATATAATTCAAATTGACAGATGTTAGTATGTTGAAGTAGATGTTGGTGAACACACGGAAAGATACGGTAATAAAATAACTCTAGTGTTACAATTTTCTAGAAAGATACAAGAAAGACGATTACATTGATTTGAACATGACATGAGGAGAAATGAAGAATTATATTTGAACAAGAATGAGTAGTTTAGTAATGGGAGGTTGAAGAAGCAGAGGAAGACCAAAGATAAGATGGAAGGACTGTATTGCGGAAGACTTGAGAGAAAAAGAACCGAGTGAGAACGACACGCAAAAATAGCGACCCCTAACGCATGGGAAAAGCTAAAGAGGAAGAAGATGTCAGTGTTAAGTGAAATTTGAATAGTTTGTTTATGAAATAATTTTACTGGAAATTTAGAATCTTTTGCCAGAAAAATTATGTATTTATACATTATACACAGGATTGACGGAAGGTATTGTGCTGGCCACAACAGATTTTTATTATTATTATAAAAATATATGTTACAGTAAAAGCATTCAAAATTCAAAAATAAGTCAACTAGTAAGTTTAGAGGAATGTCCTAAATTAGCCATTAGATTTTGTTGTCAATCGAATAACCGAAAATGGCAGTGTACTTGAAGCTCAAAATAGTTTTTCTTCAAAAAAATACCTTTAAATGTTATTTTTTTCGCAATTTGTTATTATAAAAATTAAAGATTATTCCATTTTCTACAGGCTTGCATTAATACTTTATATATTTTATGGATAAATTTATAAAGTAATATAAAAATTATATCTCGAAGCTTATGCTTTAAACACAACTCCATGGTTACACAGTTCAGCTCAAATGTATGTAACTGACAGATAAAAAATCAAGTAAATGTACTAAGTGAAAAGTTATGACAACCAATATTTAATTTTCAAATAACATTGTAATCTATTAGAAATTGAGAAAAATATTTCATATGAAATTTTGTTTTGTTATAGTCAAAACAAACAAAATTTTGTTTTATCAATATCGTTGACCGTTTTTCTTCGCTTCTAATACAAAATGACCTCTTTCTCGGAAGATCAGACCAATGTTGATTAAACTTTTTACCTTCCGTCACCTTTAGGTAAGGAAGGTATTGTCTTTGGTCAAAAAAATTAATGATGAGTTTTTAGCGAATGTGTGTGTGTGTGTGTGTGTGTGTGTGTGTGTGTGTGTGTGACGAAAGTTTCGGATCGCATAACTTCAATTCCAAAAGTTATAATTTTTTCATATTGCTCAAGTTTACATCCAGAAGAACAAGTAATTAGATTGTGGTTATAAATTGTCAACCGGAAGTACCCTTATTTGAAGATTTTAACAGTTTTTCTTCAAAAAAACGCAGCTAAATATCATTTATTGACATTTAACGTTATTATAACTTAAAGAATATATTATTCTCTATACGATTTGATTGCATTGTACCTGAAAGTAAAATTTTTCACCTCCTGAAGAAGGCACATGCGGTGCCGAAATATGTAGTGGCCGAAGAATAAAAATTTGATTTGACTGCCATCCAGAAAAAAAAATTATATCCACATTGTACCTGAAGTTGTGGTACAGCCTCTATAGACAAACATTACCCACACTAAATTCAATATTGATCAAAAACAAACCAATTCAGAAATTCTGCCATATTTCATGTAGTAATAAGTAATTAGATTTTAATGTCAAAGGTCAACAAGATAGGAAAATATATAGATACATAATCTGAAAAGCAAGAAATGACGAAATGAGAATATACGAGTATGTACTTATATTTTATTTATAAAACAGATAAAGCATTTTTTCCTTTAAGAGGTAATGGCGTAATACTATTTTCTGGGTTATATCTTTACATCAATATATGTTTTATTCACTATAATTAATATATCTCTGAAGATGTACCACGTATTATATTTAATTTTGACACGCTTCTCTTTCAAAAATGTTACGACATGTTAAACAATGCTCGTTGATAATACTGTTGCTGTAATGTAAGGTTATTTATTATTTCGGCTATATTAACTTGATTTATAGCCGTACGTATAGCGTCAGTATCTTATTTTTCATATAATATTTGGTTTCACATTTGCTAATAAACTTATCTGCAGGGGCGTCGACTTGTGGAGGGGGCAACGAAACGACTTTGTAGAGGGCAGTGTCCCTCACAACAAAATTACATTATATTGAACAATATAATTATTGATAACAATTGAAATATATTGCATTCATTTATTCTAATGGTTATATTTTTCATTTATGTATTCCGATTTTACGTCATTGTCAGAATAATGATCGTCAAAATAAATACTAATAATTTCACGTATAAAACCTTACGCTTTTGTTCGTCTCTTGTTTCTAATTCCATGGCTAATACTATTATATTGTAATGCCGTGAATTTTCAAATTTTATTTCCGCAGTTATGAAGTAGCCAAAATATTTTTTTTATTGATTCTGATGTAGAATTTTTTGCTTTACAACATCCATTTGAAACTCTTTGTCTTAAATAATTAGGGGAGCAACGCGCACGGAAAAACTGATTTCCCATGTTAAACGCCTATGTTCACTTTCCGTGATACACCCTGTATATTTCAATAATAACTAAGTAAACGACACTACTGAATTTGATGGAATGGGTGAAGCTAAAATCTTAACTCGTACAATTCAAAGATGACCTTGATCAGACATCTTTAAGGTAGTTGTTACTCGAGTGTACGTATTCAAAAACTTGTTCTATGTTAAAATTTAAAATTAAGCTAATGCAGTTTATATTTGCAATAACTTATATTTTCTAACTTTATATTATATACACAGATTGCAACAAAATAGTTAAAAGCTAATATCAAACACTGTAACACATGAATTTTCTTTATTTTTCCGTAGAAAAGTTTTTTTTTAACTGTACCACTCGCACTAACACATACCCAAGGTGTCGTATTTCAATGTCGAAGAATAACTGTGGCATCGTCACACCTAGACATTTATTGGTACATTCGGGTATAAAAGTAATAAGATATTTTAAGATATAATACCAATTCTAAACTACAAATGAAAACTGCAAAACAAATTAATTTATTTCTTTCTTAAAATTACAAAAGTAGTATTATACTGTTTAAAGTTTTCGTGCTTTTCACGTAAAATACCAATTTAAAAAATATATCTTTCGAATGTACGTCTGAAATTCCTTTAACCAAAGACCATCTCTTATTCGCTAATACCAAGCGGGTGTTAACTTAACTGATACTCCATCGGAAACGCTTGTACAGTAAAATTTTTGAAAGATGTCCGATCAAGGTCTTCTATGAATTGTATGAATTCAGATTTTTGCTCCGCCCATTCTGACAAATTCAGTAGTGTCGTTTGCTTAGTTTTTATGAGGGTACATAAGATACTACTGTTATTTTATTATTATAAAAATATATGTTGCAATAAAGGCATTCAAAATTCAAAAATAAGTCAAGTGGTAAGTTTATTAGCAAATGTAAAACCAAATATGTGAAAAATAAGATACTGACACAAGGTCAGTGTCACTGACACTGACAGAAAATAACGTTAGTCGGACGACTATGAATCAAGGTAATGTATCATAATTAATAAATAAACTTACGTTACAGCGAAAGTATTATCAATAACGAACATCGTTTTAAAGTGGAATGTCGTAACTTAGTCGAAACAATATGAATTTTTGAAAGACAAGCGTGTTATATCCATCCTTATCACACATGCTTACAGCCTTTGCAAAGGAAAGAGATAAATGTATGCCAATTTGTTAATTCGTTCATGATACAGATAAGCTTGATTGGACATCTTTAAAAAAAATACTGTACATGGTTGTCAAGTATAATTCTACCTATTTATCGTATCTTCAGATTATAATTTTCTAGAGGCAATAAAATTAAATCTGGGTGGTAAATAATTTTCTAATTTTTACATAAAATTTGTTAATTAGTTTACTATAACATACTAGTTTTTCGATTAAATGTCATTATGGATATAAAAGTTATAATTTAAAATGTTGTGTTTATTTTGCCATTTCCTATTCTTCACGTGTTAAAAAGGCCAAATTTAATTGCAAATATGTCAGGTACCGCGTGCTCAATTATTTTAAAACTTGGAGAGCAGGTAGATTATACTTTGTACTTAAAATTTCAATTAATTATGACATAATAGTTTCACGATATAACTACCTTAAAATATTAAACTGTAATTCTACAATACACCGAACAAAAAAATAATAGATAGTTTTGACAAACTCTGCAATTTTTTTCAAAGTTTTTTTACTCTTCTTACAATTGCTACTTCGTTGAAAATCCTCCGCTACATATCTTCGTAATCCCCTTTGTAACGGCTGCAGGTCTGCAAGTCTGGAGTTGCAGGTATTATTTTAAGCATGTGCATCCATAAGCCAAGCAGCAACGCCGAACTGCTTACCGGGCGTCCTGGGTTAACGATGTGTAAAAAACGAATAGACGTGGATTGAATTTACTCCTGAGCTGCAGCAGGAGTAGGAAGAATCCTGCCAGCAGGACTAACTACCCAAATTATACAGCAGGAAGAAAAAATGGTTATGGCTAATGCAGTGGAAGATGGAATATGTTTTATATGGGATAAGAAAGATAATATTTTCAGCAGAGCAGTTTTGAAAATTTTATTTTGTGCAAAAGTGACGATCTTTCAAGGACATTTTTGAGAGCTCTTAGCTTTATGTCTAGTAAGTGTCTTTAACGGTACAGATACACCTATTATTAGATAAGATATAGCTGACTTGTCGGCCATATAGGAGCCCAAATGAACGCTGTAAATTATGAAATAAAAGAGGATTTTAGAAGTTAGGTAGTAACTATTTTTACCTTCTGTTACCTTTAGGTAAGGAAGGTATTGTTTTGGCCAGAAAATTTGATGGTGAGTTTTCAATGAATAAACACATTGTGGGGTCCCTAGAATACGAATGTACTATTTTTACGATGATATCTGGGTGTGTGAGCGTACGTATGTGCGTGTATGTATGTGTTTGTGTGTATGTGTGTGTGTGTGTGTTTGTGTGACGATGGTATTATAAATAAAAGATTCCGTATTGTAGCGATAATCACGCACAAGACCCCCGGTTCGACCTTGGGAGAAAATAGTTTTTAGACATTTCTGTTTGGAATTTATAAAAAAATATCCCACTATTAATGTATGAACTTCATAGATTAAAAAATCTGATGTAGCCAGCACATTACCTTCCGTTTATCCTGTGTGTTATGTACAAATTCCATACATAATTTTTTTTGCAAAAGATTATATATTTCCAGTAAAATTATTTCATAAACAAACTATGTAAATTGCACTTGACACTGACATATTCATTTTCTTTAGCTTTTCTTATTCGTTAGGGGTTGCTGTTTTTTTTATTTTCTTCTTCCAATCATTTCTGTTTTGCGTGTCGTCCTCATTCAGTTTCTTTTCTCTCAAGTCTTGCACAATACAGTCCTTCCATCTTATCTTTGGTTTTCCTCAGTTTCTTTTACATTCTATTACTAAGCTATTCATTCTTCTTCCAATATATTCTTCATCTTTCCTCATGATATGTTCAAACCAATGTAATCGTCTCTCTTGTATTTTTCTAAAAAAAATTATCACTCGAGCCATTTCCCTTACCTTTCATTCCTTACTCTATGTTTTCGTGTCTTCTCCAACATCTATCTCAATGTCCTAGTCTCTGCCACATTCACTTTCTTTCATTGATACTGATATCTGTTAATTTGAATTATCTGAATATATTAGTAGTTTCTTTATATCTATTGAGTATAAAGTATAAAATGCAATCAAATCGTATAGAGAATAATATATTCTTTAAAATTTACAATCGTAAATTTTAATAAATGATATTTAACTTCGTTTTTTTTATTAAGTTAAAAGTTGCAATTGAGGGTCCGGTGGAATACGAAAAAAATATAATTTTTGGAATCGTGGTATTGGAGTTATGCGATCCGAAACGATCGTCACACACACACACACACACACACACACACACACACACACACACACACACACACACACACACACACACACACACACACACACATACACACACAGACGCACACATACACATCTACAGACATCATCGTAAAAATAGTAAATTCGTATTCTAGGGACCCCAAAACGAGCTTATTTATTAGAAACTCACTATCGAATTTTTTAACCAGACGGTGACGGAAAGTAAAAAGGTCCCATTAAATTCCGACCAATTACGACTTCATAAAGGAAACTGGTGCCTATATTGAAAAGAAAATATTTTACTTGAGATTTTATTTACTACACTTTTTCTGTTAAAATAATTTACATTGTTTACAAAATTAGTGTAACACTTAAGATTGTACAATTTCAACAATAATTTTAAATTCGGAACGTAATTTAGGGTTCCGGCTTTTAAGCAATAAGGTATGTGAGTCTCTGAACACGCAACAATATAGGCGATGCTTGCTATGCCATAGATACAATTTATATACACTGTTGTTGTAACACTAGCGCCTCTATGATATAATATCTAACGGCTGGCGTCTAATGTCTAACGTCTAACGTTTAAGCGGAACGAGCTATGCAGGACCAGCTCCTGAGAGTTAATTGGATACGAGGGAAGGTATTGGGAGCTTACCGGACTAATAGGGAGTTTACAGGGTAAATGAGAGACTCTATAGTATAATAAATATGTACAAATTTAAAATTATTTGTGAAATAAAGCAACTTTGGGCAAATTTTACGTGAAATACACTAAGGGCTTACTGATTTGTAAAAATTAATGTTTTTATATTGTTTATCTCATATAATTTATTCATGAAATTATGAAACACAATAAAAATGAACTTATTTTTTTCACTGAACTTCGCTTCCTTTAAAACCATATTAAAACGACAGCAGGTTTTTCTAAAAAATTGTTTATAATAGTATTATGTTTTGTTTATATGTGTTGTAGCCTAATTTTGAACCATAATATAAGTTTTTAAAAAAAACTATCTTGAGCTTCAAGTAAACTGCCATTTCCAGTTATCCGATTTCCACCAAAATCTAATCAGATATTTCCATATTAAAATAAGGTAGAAATACATGGTTTCAAAACTTTCTGAATGATAGTATTTGAGTTAGAGCGTAAACAGGATCCACACATACATACATACATACATACACACAGACATCATCGTGAAAATGTTAAAATTGGATTGTAGGGACCTTAAAACGTGGTCATTTACCAAAATCTCGATATGCGATTTTTAGCACAATCCCTATACCTCCCTTACCAAGAGTAGCGGGTGGTAAAAATAAACATTTAAATTTTTAATGACCTTCAATTATTGTGCATATATTGTATAATTTCTGTGAGCTGCGGTGTCCGAGTGGTTAAGGAGATGGACTTGAAATCCATTGGGCTCTGCCCGCACAGGTTCGAGCCCTGTCCGCAGCGAACATTTTAATTTTTTTTCCAATATTTTGTCAACAATTAAGTCCATATTATTATTATATTATTCATATATAAATTTAATGACAATATAGTTCTTACACTTTCATTTAATCATGCATTGGCAAGAGTTCTATCAGGTCGTATTTCTTATATATATTATATTCTTTATCTCTAAATCTATAAAGATATAATAAAATATTTATATGTATGATATATATATATATATATATATATATATATATATATATATATATATATATATATATATATATAGCCTACTTCAATATTGTTGAATTATTTCTGATTTTTAATATCATTTTTCTTGAAATAATTGTTATACAACCCCATATCATATTTATATCGTTGAAATCAGAAAAAAAACTCTATCTAATGAACAAAAAAATTATATATGTTGCCATTTAAAAAGATATAATTTTAATCTACCGTTTGAGAACCACTGGTTGAATTTTTTATTTATTATTCCTCATAAATTAAGCCCTTTTTCCTGGTAATTTTTTGTATATAACATTTTTCTCTAAAGTCATTAGTTCGCCCAAAAAAGCGCTGGTTGTTTTAAAGGAAACACCCTGTATGTATATATATATATATATATATATATATATATATATATTAAGTATTATAGTTTTTAAGAAATCCTCCTTTCAACCTCCTCACATACACACATACACACACATACATCCACACACACAAACACACACACACACACACACACACACACACATACACACACACAAATACACACACACAGACATCATCGTAAAAATATTAAAATTGGATTGTAGGAACCTTAAAACGTGCTTCATGATTAAAATCTGATTATGCGATTTTTTGCATGAATCCAATACCTCTCTTAGCGAGAGATAGAAATGATGAAGAGTAAGAGGTTAATTTGTCAGTAATTACAAATCGAATATTCAAGCATTGGTTCTCTAACAGTAGAACAAAATTATATATTTTTAAATGGGACCCTTTCTTTAGCCCATTATACAGAGAATTTTTTTCTGATATCAATGATATAAATATTGTATAGGGTTGAATAACAATTATTTCGAGATAAAATCGTATTCAAATTTAGAAGTAATGTAACAAAACATGGTTTTACGAATAGTGTAACCTAGGTAACACACGTATCAATTTATAGCATAGCCTATTGCAATATTGTATTGTTATTGTTATTACCTTCCGTCACCAGGTAAGGAAGGTATTGTCTTTGGTCAAAAAATTCGGTGGTGAGTTTTCATTGCATAAGCACGTTTTAGGGTCTTTACAATACGATTTTACTATTTTTACGATGATGTCTGTATGTGTGTGTGTGTTCGTGTGTGCGTGTGTGCGTGTGTGTGTATGTGTGTGTGTGTGTATGTGTGTATGTGTGTGTGTGTGACCGCGTTTTCGGGCACGATATCTCCAATACTAGAATTCCAAAAATTACAATTCTTGCGTATTCCTCGTCCTTACAACCATATGCAGAACTGTTTAGATTTTGGTTACCCTCATTTGAAGATTTTAACAGTTTTTCTTGAAAAAATCAGTTAAATGTTATTATAACTTAAAGAATATATTATTATCTATACGATTTGATTGCATTTTATATTTGATATTCAACAGATATAGAGTTAAAGAAGAATAACGATAATAAATTTTATATAAATCTCATAATTCAGCCAGCTATGCTAACTTAACCATGGAAACTGCTAATATATTCAGGTAATTCAAATTGACAGATGTCAGTATCAATACAATGAAATCAATGAAAGAATAAGGGAAGTAACTCTAGTGTTAGAAGTTTCTAGATATAAGAGAGACGATTACATATTGGTTTGAACATGTCATGAGGAGAGATGAATATATTAATAGAAGGTGGAAGAAACATAGGAAGACCAAATATAAGATGAAAAGACTGTATTGTAGAAGACTTGAGAGAAAAGGAACTGAATGAGGACGACACGGAAAACAAAAATGAGTGGAAGAAGAAAATAAAAAATAGCGACCCCCTAACGAATGGGAAAAACTAAAGAAGAAGATGTCAGTGTCAAGTGCAATTTGCATAGTTTGTTAACGAAATAACTTTACTGGAAATATAGGATCTTTTGCAAAAAAAATTATGTATGGGGCGCGTGCAGTAACATGACTTTGACCCGTGTCAAAATGACAGCAATTAATTATGTCCATAACTGACAAGTGTTTTCAATCAAAATTTCATAATTTTCTAATTTCATGTGGTTTGTTTGTTATCAGGAGTATGGAATTCAGTTGCCGAGAAAGGGAATCACATAATACCAAAAATTTATAATCTTTTGCAAGAAAATTTATGTATGGAATTTGTATATGATACACAGGATTGACGGAAGGTATTGTGCTGGCCACATCAGATTTTTTTTTAATTACATTTTAATCGAAATAATTGTTATACAACCCTATACAATATCTTTGAAATCAGAAAAAAATTCTCTATGTAATAGGTTAAAAATTGTTCTACCGTTTGAGAACCACTCGTTGAATTTTTAGTTTATTATTACTGATAAATTAGCTCCTTATTCTTGTTCATTTTTTGTTTAATTTTTTTCTCTAAAGTTATTAGTTCGCCCAAAAGAGCGCTGCTTGTTTTAAAGGAAACACATGTATAAAATAGGTATAATAGAAATACATAGAAATGACGGAAGGTATTGCGCTGGCCACAAGAGATTATTTTTCGTTTTCTTGTTAACCTTAAAACTTTGGTAGCCGTAGTACGGAAATTTTGGGAACCCCTACTTGATCATGATTAAATAATATAAGATAACATTTTGTATAAAAATGGATTATTAAAAATAAATTGAATTCAATTTTGAACAACACTTCCCTTATATATATTTGAAGAGCCTTCAATATGTAATAACATAAAAATTCGTGTGAAACATAAAAAGAAAATATTCCTACCCAAAATACAATTTTCATATTTTACGCTTTCGTATTGTCAACAACATTTTCATCTAAACATCAATCTCTCACCTCAATAACTTGTATGAAAATACCTACACGCATTTAAATGAACAGCTTGAAACAGATTTCAAGTGTGCATATTTCATGCTTTGCCTAAAATATGTAGAGGAATTTCTTTTTTCTTTGAGCGTTCTCGTTACTGGCAGGAATTCTTGAGGAAATCTCGGAAGTCCCTTTATTCTTTGAGAGCGCCCTGCTCTCCAGTTTGCTGTGCTGCGGATTCTGCTGGAAGACGACGGAATTAATGCGAGATTTTAAAATTATACACCCGGAAAATTAAATTATTACCAGAGTATGTTTGATGATGAAAAGGAAATATATGTCCTCAAGGAATACATTAGCGAGTGGATGTGGATGGTTCCTCCTAGTAAAGCTATTTGAATTTGTGAAATGTGAATAAAATTGTAGCAAACTTGTTGCATATCTAGTAAATACTTTCTAACAAATTTACCACGGGGGGTGTTCAAATAAATACAGTGGAACCTCTCTTAAGCGGACAGTACAGTTTCATTAATATTTTTTTCTATTTTGGTTCTTTAATATGTACTTTATGAAACCCATTTGGATGTCATAAAGTACTTCTTAAAAGAACTCAAACCTAATTTCTGTTAGGTTGGTACGTAGTACCTACATTTCTAGACATTTGTCATTTGAAAGTAAATATTATTTCTAGCCTAGAAGACCCCACTATTGAAATGAAGTAATAATACATATAAGTAAATATATTAATAATTATTTTGTTATATTTTAAATATATTAATATTGTATTTTAAATAATAATGGTTTATACTGTCTTGTAAACATAACATTTTCGCAGATGACAGAAGGAACTTCGAATGCAAATAAGTTTTTAATTGTTATAATCAGTTTCGTGGTAAGTATGGTTACCAACAATCAAATAAAAATTAAAATATTCCTAAAAATGAAATCACGTATATTTGTAAATATTTTTTTGACAAAAGGACCAAAATAGAAAAAATAGTATAAAATACACGTTTCATAAGACATTTCAGCGCACTTGTCCCGTTAGAAAACTCGCGGCAAGCCGCTCGTGTCTAACAAAGACGCGTGCGCTAAAATCATGTCTTATGAAACTTGTATCTTAATGTACTATTATCTACGACAGTGCGCCAATAAGTAATTAGTACATCAATTTGAATGTCATTATGAGTGATTTAATGGCAATTATGAGTTTATAATGACACTCAATGCCATTATAAACTCGTAATGACATTCAGTGCCATTAAATCATTGATACGTATTAATAACGTAGGCTACGAATGAACATATCAATGTTTCTCATTATGTCAAAAATTAAATGAAAAATGTATTTTAAGATCAATTTAAACTGTCGTAGATAAAATATTGAAGGATACACATTTGATATAGCCTCATAATGAAACTTGCGTGATTAAAACACTCGGCTCATTGCCTCGTGATTTAACATCACACGCGTTTCATTATGAACGCTATATCAAACTTGTATCCTTAATATCTATTATTCGCTGTAATTGATAAAAAAAAAACCTTGAGATATTTTGGATGAAGCTACCGAGGAAAAATTTAATGCCGCATTAATAAAGGACTCGGTATGAATGTAAAATTTTAAAGTCCTAGGACTTTAAAATTCTAGAACTTAATGTTTCACTTTTTGTTTTTTAAATCGTACAAAAAACATTGCTTTAGAAACCAGTATGACAAACGATTTTATCCACAACGGTTTTTTATCAATTAATGACCTTCGTTACTGTTGTTAATTGAATAATATTGACAGTTCGATGGAATAATATTATTGAATCGTTATGTCAAATTCAAATCTTACCTTACAAAAAGTACAAACAAATTACTTTTAATAAGTATTTTTTTCTACATAAAAAGTCAAAATTATACTAGTTTTCTCATTTTTTATAGTTTTATTTTCTTCTTAAGCTTAAAATGTAGCTGAATAGTCGGTTTAAAATTTTCTGCTAAATGTCAAATCACTTCATAATTTTGTTAAAACGAATACCCAGTAATCAAAGCTAACTATGTTTATGTTTGTATGCCAACAATTTTCAAAAAAATTGGTAGGTTATTTCTGATTTTATGGTAATAGAGTATGTGACTCCAATTATTAGCGAATTCCACTATTTGAGGACAAAATGAGCTTAACATCTACGTCATAGTATATTAAAAAATCTGTTGTGACCAGTACAATACCTCTCGCCACTTAAAACGTGCTTAATCATTAAAATCTGGATATGCGATATTTAGCATGAATCCAATACCTCTCAGCGAGAGGTAAAAAGGGATGTTACTTTAAATGTCAGTCAAAAATGCACTGTTTCTTTAACAAATCTACTATTTTCTGTACTCACGTGGTTAATTGGTCACCAGGAGTGTGGAATTTACTTGTCTGTGAAAATAAACCATATGCAAATGGAAAATCACGAAAATTAGAATGAAAAATTATGTTATTTAACATATATGTACGTAAGTACTAGATATCATTCTGACATGGTCCCCCATATCTGCTTGTCAAGGTCAACAAAGTCACATGACTGCTCGCGCCGTAATGTATTTAACATTTCTTGTATACCTACACTTTACACCAAAAATTTGTCCAACTCTTCTAATTTTTCGAGATATTTCCAATTTATTGTCGGGAGTAACAGTATTTCTGAAGGGTATGTGTAATATACCTATAATATTCAATATTTAACTATTAATACATTAAGAAATAATATAGTGTATGTACTTCCCAGAAAAAGTCTTCAGTAATGTCTCCGGATTTCTGACACTGACATTTATCTGTCAGTTACAAACATTTTAAATTTTCAACTATTTTCCATGGCATTCTTTCGGCTGTAAAATTTATTACAACAGCTTATTTTATATATAATATTTCTTTTATCTCTAAATCTATAGAATATATAAATAAAATATTTAAATGTATCAGATAGAGAATTTAATTTTCTTTAATATTACCAAGAAAAATTTTCAAAATATAATATTTAGATTTTTTTTTAAGAATCTTCTACTTCCGGTTGTCCAATTGTTACCAAAACCTTTTCAGATCTTCCCATGAATGTCCGATTGGGAAATACGTAGTTAAACCATTGATTAAATAGTATATATAGATTGGCAATGCTATAGTCAATCCGCGTAACACATTTTAATTCTGTACGAGTAAGAGCCATCTGCGATGTAGTTGCACACTATACATGTGCCTAATTCGCTACAAGATAGCAGCATGGTAGTACACATCGCCGGGCGGAGCATCGGGATCGGGCGGAGCCAAAAAAATTTATAATGAGAATTTGTTAAACTTATTTCGTCATTTCTTCAGATATATTTAATTTAATTATAAATTTATTTCTAAAAATAAGCTTACATTCTTTCATAATTAATAAAAATTTATTTAACATTTCATTGAGAAACGATTTAATATGAATTTACAGGGGATATGCATTCATTTATCATTTAATAGAGAAATGATTTAATATGAATTTACAGTGGATATGTATTTGAAGGTTTGGACCATCCGCTTCGTGTCATACTCCAAACTTCCTTCTCACAAAATAAAATGTCACTTTATACATCATAAATAGTTATTCTTTTTAAATAAGGTGCTTACCAAGCGGCATTGAATTAGGTTGGATTAGAATTGAATCGGAGCTGCTAAAATTACACCCGATAACTTGAAGCACATAAAATTATTAATTTTTAAATACTGCTAAAAGCGCAACTTTTTAAGATATTCCGCAAATAAAACAATGTACCTATTTTAATACAATAAATCTTCTCCAAATAAGTTTTCTTGTTGTTTTACTTAATAATTATAAATTAAAAGCAATTTTTTAATATCTTCTTTGACCACCAATTAATAACAAAAGAAAAAGTACCAATTAGAAAAAAGTTTATATTTATTTAAACAAGAATAATATAGAACTATTGACCTAAAAATTTATTACAATATTCAATGTTTTAATTATTATTTGTTCAGCAAAATATATATTTTTTCTTCTACAAGCTTTTCTTGTGATATCTGTAGATTTCCATTTCAAAGTTTGAAAAAGTTTTATTTTAATAAATATTTTTATAATAAAAATTTTGACATAGCATCCATTACTTTTATTTTAACCAATCACTATAATGCAAATTTATGCACTGTATACTATTTTTTTAAAAATTGCTGGTTATATTGTTTGAATGTAAATGTTCTTTTCTAAATTCACTAAAAAAAATTAAAAATTCTGACACAATTTTTACTGTTTGTTCTTTCGGTCTGCAAAAATATTATATTTAATTCACTTTGCCATAGTCTTTAAGAACTAAATAAATTTCATTTTCATCAAGAAGAAGGTTATTTTTCCTTAAAATTTTATTACAATTTTCGCAATTGTATTGTTTAATACGAAAAACCAAATATCTAGAGAAGTATACCACACTACATTCCTCATATAAAGTATTTGGCGATTGAAATTGAGATTCATTGTCATTGTCATTACTATTTTTTACATTTTTTGGTCGTACAATTTCAACATTGTCGATCATTTCAGTAGGCGCTGTAATGGATTCCGATATTTCTATTTCAATAATTTTGTCGTCATCTATTTCTATTTCACAGTTTCCGCTTCCAACTGGTTTTAAAATTCTTATATGAATAATTCTTTGCAATATTTGCCTAAATTGTTTTACAGTTTGAGTTGGATTGTACCCCTCCACTATTTCTAATTATTGAAAAGTGGTTTTCCATACAATCTTGTTGCAATCTATTTGTTAATAAAGACAAATAATTCTCTTCTTTCATGTCCGCAAATAATTTTGAAATGCCATTAATATTTTGAATGAAACCATTAATATATATTTCTTCATCTTTATCATAATATGGAATCTTACAAAAATAATTTCCAATTCATAAAATTAACTTAAATATTATTTATTATCTCAACTGTTTTCACATCTTGGCTTAGCAGGTTAATTATGGATCACTTTGTAATTAATTTATTCTATAAAAATACACTTCAAACATATCGTTGAATTCGTAATTTTACGTAGATTCCAAATACATATGTAAAAATAAATAGGATGTCCTATTTGAAGAAAGTTAATGTCACTTCCAGTTAAACCGAAAGCGCTACCATCATGCCAAATACCATGATTTGTGAGCCCCTAAGCCTACTTTACAAATATGTATAGGGAATTAAAAAATAATTATAAATAAAAATGTTATTTTGAGTGGCACTTTTTCAATGTCACCTGTATATATGTAATATACTAATATCCTATGCACTATTCATTTGACAAAAAGGCTTAATTAACTTTTTTATATAGTTCAGTATACAGGGTGTTAAAAGAAGAGTAAAAATAATTGGGAATATATACATTTCGATGAGCTAATATTTAGTCAAAAATATTTTTTTCAATATTCATAAATTTCTTGAAGTTCATTTTTGGCGTTCCTCAAAATAATAACGAATTAATTTATTTGTTGTTCATAAACAGTTACGTGATTAAATAATTCATTATTTTTTATTAAAAATTTCGTGTCTCCGACTCCAAGCGACTTGACACGAATACATCCGAATATAATTACCGCCAGCCTGATCGAATGTTAGTACGGCCAAATAATAAAATTATTAAAGGTGGCAGCATAATACGTATCTTTACAAGGCGGTACGCAAATGCTCATAAGGTTGCCAATCTATATATATTATTTAATCAATGGTTAAACAAATATAAAGTCTTATAGTTTTTGAGTAATCGTCACACACACACACGCACACACACAAACATCATCGTAAAAATGTTAAAATCGAATTGTAGGGACCTTAAAACGTGCTTATTCAATAAAATCTGGATATGCAATATGTAGCATGAACCTAATATCTCTCTTAGCAAGAGGTAAAAATTATTACAGTTTAACGACTAATAAATAAGATTTTCCAGAATTACATGTCACTCTCGAAACAACTGCAACTTGTAATCGCGTAAACTTTTAAAATAAAACCAATAAAATGCTTATTTCTCATAAAACAAATATAAGATATTTACTTACTTTTTACTCCGTTGTAGATAAAAAACATGTTTTCAAATATAAAATATATAAAATAAGACCAATATTGGAGGTATATTTTGAGAACGAATTTTGCAAAACATTTTTGTTCTCAAATGAGATAAAGTTGTAAACAACTCAACAAAATTCAAAAATAGAATTCCAACAAAATCCTTCCTGCTACTGGTTTATCCATTCACAAAGAAAATTCAGCCCTTTGTCAGAAAGGAGATAAATTAATTAACCTAGTTCATTATGACATTGCTTTGATGTACCGCTAACTTCTTGGCCTGAAAACTTATATTTGCAGAAGTCAGATCGACGTATACGACCAAGATTAAATTACGGTCCAAAATTTGACAATATTTAATGTCAAACCACTATATTTAAAAATAAATATGAGTCGCTAGTCGATACAAAGTTACATATTTTTGCACAATTTTAGGATCAATTTTACTGAGTTCCATTAAATTCCTTTCCTTTTTATTTAAATTCATACAACTTGCTACATTATTATTGGTGTACAGACGACTAATAGGAGTCCGTATCAATGATGCCACCAGAATCCTTACACAGGATATTTCCGGCTATTATTATTCGGTTGTCGTTTTTTAGAGTAAATGAATGTGTGTATGCTCTTTGAATTTTTTGTACGATGTTTAATAAATTAACTGAATGTTTTGTACGAATGTATTTTGTGTACATGATTTGTAAGGTCTTACAGTAAATATGATCATGTCCATGTTATTTTGTATGTATTACATTTTTGTTGTATAACTGTTATAGAACCTGAAGAAGGTACATGGGTGCACCGAAACGTTGGTATTGTAACGTTTTTATTTATATGGGTGAAGTGTAACAAATAACAGAAATATTATTAATTAAAAGAATACGTTTATTAAACGATAAATAAATATTAAAGGATAATTAAAAGATAATAAATTTAAATAACACTATGGTAAACACTAATTTAAAGATTAAGAATATTATAAGACACTTAAACACTAAGATTATTTATTTAAACAATTAACACCACTCTTTATGACACTAATTGCTTCTATAATACAGAATGTGTTCGCTGGCTTTGGCAACGGGTTATATATCTGGCGACTTTAGTTCTAGAACCTCCTAGAGAACTTCTCGAGGTAAACAACATGTACAATAGATCGCAACAAGTTAGAACTCGTCAGGTACGCGCAGACACTGCGGCGTATGCTATGGCGCGGTGGCGGCGAGGGCTACGGAGCGGTGACGTTACACTATAGTAAGAATAAATGGTGTTTGGCAGAACTTTCGAGTAATTGTTAACACCTAATTGCTAATCCACATCACAGTCGAGAAATTACCCACAATTTATTTATTTAGGTTTGTCGTATTCTGTGGCATATAGTTTTTAAAAGAACTATCCTTTTCACATTTGCAGATAGAAGTATGTTAATAATTTAAAGAAATAAATAGTTTGAGATTTAATATTTAAGTTTAGAAGTTCTCTCAAAGCTCGACAGATATAAATAATTTAGGATAAACCTGGAAACTTTCTGTAGACTTTTTTATTTCTTTATAAATTTATGCTAGTTTTAAAATTTTAAATCCTAGAGGTGCATTATAATTTTAGATCTGAAGCAGAAGATATAAATTATTAACTCTTTCTACTACTAAATCATTTCTCTTGTTGAGAATTGGTTGGCTATGGAACTTGTTTTCATTAAAAAGTTTACATTACAATATAGTTCCACAAAATGTGGATTTTATTTATTCAATATTGACAAACTTATATTTCCTTTAATATATACAGGATATTCAATTTCAAGAACTATAAGAGATACCGAAAGTTTATTTTATCAGTAAACATAGAGTAGTTTCATTACCGTACTTATAAAATGACAGCAATGTATACATAGTAGTCAGACTCTTCAAACTGTTACATTTCAAAATGGTTTTGTATAAAATAGGACGTGAGCAGTCATGTGACTTTTTTGTCCTTGTCAATTCCATATGATTTATTTTTGTTAACAAGTAAATTCCACACTCCTGATGACAAATTAACTACTTGAACTCAGAAAATCTTGAAATTTTGAATGAAAAATGATGACATTTGACATTTATATACGTAATTACTAGCTGTCATTCTGACACGGGCCCCCATATCTGCTTGTCAACGCAAAATAAGTCGCATGGCTGTTCTCGTCCTGTTGAAGAAAACGTGCAGATTATAACATGCTATAATTCAAATATAGCCGCCTCGGTGGTCGAGCGTGTTGAAGCAGCGTGCCTGGCAGCGCTCAAAGCGACTTCACCGCTCGGACCCTGGGGTCGTGGGTTCGATTCCCACCAGGGGCTTGGGTGTCTGTGAGTGTCTTCTAATACATTTTTATAATATGTAAAAACAAATAATTGTAAAAATATAGGAAATAAATGTGTTAGATAGGGCTATAACTATATAAAAGTGGAAAAGCCGACAAAAATATTATTATTATTATTATAAATCAAATATGAGCCGAAGATAAGTTTTAGATGCATCTCCTACTACATTTAATAATCAAACCAGACCCTTCCCAGCAACAATTCGAAAAATATATAATTTTATTGACATTCAACGCTTTTATAAATTAAAGAATATATTATTCTCTATACGATTTGATTGCATTCTATACTTCATATTCAATAGATATAGAGTTAAAAAAAATTAAAGAAATTAAATTTTATAAATCAGCCAACTATGCTAAACATGGAAACTACTAATATATTCATATAATTCAAATTGACAGATGTCAGTATAAATAAAAAGTAAATTAACGTGGCAGAGATGAAGATGTTGAAGTAGATAGGTAAGGAAATAATTCCAGTGTTACAAGTTTCTAGAAAGATACAAGCGAGATAATTACATTGGTTTGAAAATGTCATGAGGAGAAATGAAGAATATATTGGATGAAGAATGAAAGCTTAGTAATACAAGGTTAAAGAAATAGAGGAAGACCAAAGATAAGATAGAAGGACTGTATTGCGGAAGACTTGAGAGAAAAGGAACTGAATGAGAACGACACGTAAATAGAAATGAGTAGAAGAAGAAAATAAAAAATAGCGACCCCATAATGAATGGGAAAAGCTAAAAAAGAAGTCAGTGTCAAGTGCAATTTGCATAGTTTGTTTATGAAATAATTTTACTGGAAATTTAGAATCTTTTGTAAAAAAAATTATGTACGGAATTTATACATAATACACAGGATTGACGGAAGGTATTGTGCTGGCCACAACAATTTTTTTTTTAAGTTATGGGTGTGCCAATCTGGTTTGTACACAGATATCGGTAATGATTAAATATTTGTACCGTGTGGTCGCTTACTAGGCGTCACCTCACGGGCACTCATTTCATTTTCTAGGAAGTTCTTTCCTACACCGTATTTTGGTAAAAAGAACTGCAATGATTATTTTCCGCAAATGTTCCCCATGAAATTTCATAACCAACTTGGAGGTAGTTCATATTTTTTGTTATTCCTCCAATTTCATCAGTAACAAACACCTTATTTGAAATTTATAGAGCGCAGTAAAACAACATCCATTCCGCGGCATTATTAATTCAGCTATAAACCTCTCGGAGATTCTTCCATTCCACAATCCAGCTAGGCTTCCAGGTTACACGTCCAGGTTTTGTCCTACTGCACTATGCAATCTCCCATCTTCTTGCAGAGATTCCCCTGAGCCGGTTTCATTTATTACTGTCATAACTCTAATGACTCTTTCTTACACGAGGACCAACAGTTTGACGCAAAAAGAGTGGAGAGGATTGGGCCGAACGCGAGAGAGGTCGTTAAAAGTTGTTGATCATGTCACGTACAGAGACTTCATTGAAATTAGTGAGGGTTCGATAGTTCCACCGGGAATGAGAACTACTCCACTCTAATTATCACCTGGATAGATGGAATGGACTTTTTCGTCTTTTGTCTTAAGAGGATTCTAATAATAATTTGTCATAAAGTTTAAGTACTCTACTAGTTTTAGTTTGTTCTACAGTTTTTTCTAATTTAACAAAACAAGAATAGATTGCTAGTGAGTTTCTAATGAATAAGCACATTTTGGAGTCCCTAGAATACGAATTTACCATTTTTACGAGGATGTCTGTATGTGTGTGTGTATGTGTGTGTGTGTGTGTGTGTGTGTTTGTATGCGTGAGTCAGTGTGTGTATGTGACGTTCGTTTCGGATCGCATAACTCCAATATCAAGATTCCAAAAATTATAATTTTTTCGTATTCCTCAAGTTTAGATCCATATACAGACGTGATTAGATTTTGTTTATAATTGGTCCACCGAAAGTACCCTCATTTGCAACTTTTGACAGTTTTTCTTGAAAAAGCAGTTATATATATGTTATTGACGTTTAATGTTATATAAATCTCAAATATGTTCAAATTATGTATTCAAATTGACAGATGTTCATTATCAATGGAAAGAAAATGAATGTGGCAGAAATGAGGATGTTGAGATAAATTTTGGGGAAGACACGGAAAGATAGGGTAAGGAATGAAAGAATAAGGGAAGTGGCTCGAGTGATAAAATTTCTAGAAATATACAAGAAAGACGATTACATTGGTTTGAACATGTCATGAGAAAAGATGAATATATTAGAAGAAGAATGAATAACTTAGTAATAGAAGGTAGAAGAAACTGAGGAAGACCAAAAATAAGATGGGAGGACTGTATTGCAGAAGTCATGAGAGAAAATAAACTGAATGAGGACGACACGATAACAAAAAATAAGGGGAAGAAGAAAAAAAACAGCGACCACTATCAAATGAGAAAAGCTAAAGAACAAGATGCCAGTATCAAGTGCAATTTGCGTAGTTTGTTTATGAAATAATTTTACTGGAAATATAGGATCTTTTGAAAGAAATTTTATGTAAGGAATTTGTACATAATACAATAGACAGAAGGAAATGTGCTAGCCATATCAGATTTTATTTTTGTTTTGTTGCATTTTTGACTATTTTAGTGTTTTGTTTATAGTTCTTTTAATTTTTACTGCAATGGCTAGCACATAATAATTAGCTGTTCAAGCCTACGTGGTTCAAAGTTCCGCCAACTCATTTTCCTGCAAAATGACAATCACACCCCAAACATGGATTGGTGATTGGCTACAAACTAAGAATCACGTGTGAGCTCGCGATGGATAACAAGGTACACTACATCGTTAAACCAAATGAAGTATAGGTACCAATGAACAATAAACGACTATACGAAGTCACTGTTTCTAAACTTGTGATTTGTTTATCTATTATAAACTTTGAAAAATTTGAGTTTATCTTCTCTGCTTTTCTGTATAATGTGACTGTTAGGTTAGTGTTTGTTAACATAACTCCGGAATTCTTCAGAATATCAAGTTTGCTTGGAAGTTATAACACAATTTAAACGTTTACGATACATCTCCATCTCTGTGTTGAATCTTCTCTCGACAAACTTTCTATTCTGCTGCTGTTATCATATCATGGCGACGTGCACTAAACTTCTTACTATGTTTACAACTATGTTAGTAGATTCGAAAAACTTATTTTCATAGAATTCGACTATCATTTTATACTCTCGCTAAAAGAGGTATTGGATTCATGTTAAAAATCACATATACAGATTTTAATGAATAAGCACGTTTTAAGGTCCCTACAATCCGTTTTAAATTTTTACAATGTCTCTCTGTGTCTGTGTGTGTGTATTTTTATTAATGAATAGTAAATTCACTATTTGATACATTATACATATTTTATTATATTTTTTTTTATAGATTAAGAGATAAAGAAATACAAGGTATATAATAATCTGTTGTAATAAATCTCACAGCCCAAATAATGTCATAGAAACCAGTTGAAAAATTAAAATGCTTATAACTGACAGATAAATGTCAGTGTCAAAAATCCAGAGACATTACTGACGATTTTTTATGGGAAGTACATACATTATAATATTATTTCTTATTGTCTTAATAGTTAAATATTTAAAATTATAGGTTTCGTATATATACCCTTCAAAAATACTGTCAATCCCGACAATGAATTCGAAACATTTCGAAAAATTAGAAGAGTAGGACAAAATTACTTCATACAATTAATTTTAAATTAAAAAAAATAAATTTGAAGAATAGATATAAGTAGATTTTTTGGTGTAGAGTGTAGTTATACAAGAAATGTTAAATACAATAGGGCACGAGCAGTCATGTGACTTTGTTGGCCTTGACAAGCAGATGTGGGGGCCCGTGTCAGAATGATAGCTTGTAATTATATACATAGATATCAAATATCATAATTTTTCATTCTAAATTTAGTGATTTTCAAATTCAATGTGATTTATTTTCCTCGACAAGTAAATTCCACACTCCTGATGACAAATTAACTACGTGAATTTAGAAATCTTGACATTTGACACCTATGTACATAATTACTAATTGTCATTCTGACACGGGCCCCTATATCTATCTGCCAAGGCTAACAATGTCACATGACTGCTCGCGCCTTATACTTATTTAACCAAAAACGGAAGTGGCGAGAGGAATTATGCTGGCCACAACAGATTTTTTTTGCTCTGATTTTTTAATTCTTTCCGAAATAAACAGAAACATACGGGGACAGCATGATAAATAGCGACTAATAATGAAACAATAATATAAAATATTAACTAGTACAAATCGAAGAAGACCTTAATCATATATCTATTAAAAATTAAACTGTAAAGACTTTTTAAATAGAGTGGGTCGTTTTTCTCGATTATTTTAAACAAAGTGAACCAGATATATATTGATGTATATTGATTTGCTATTACTTTTTGAATTATCCTCGTAAAATATAATACGTATTTCTGAAGTAAAGATGGAATATATGGAGGTAAGGTTAAGACAAGTCTAGATTGAATTCCAATTTCACTTTCATTGTCCTTACAATTCCTAATGTTCCTATAATAACATATTCTCTCTCTGTCTCCAACACTTGACACATGTGAATGGCCTTTATCGCTCGTCTATAATACTATATCCAACAATATTAACACTACGGTGTAGTAGACTGTTTCCAATGTGATTATATTGATTATTATTGAATTTCCAGGCACGAATTAGTGTATCTAACAAATGAATATATAATCAAACATCTGTAATAATTGATAGCCGAACTTACTACCGACTCATTGTTACTCTTGGCTATATAAAGCATAGACTATTTACACTGGAGTTTAGTTGTCGAATGAGTGATTATGAACTGTTAACTGTTAGATCATTTGACTGATTTAATTGTCAATTAGCGAAATTTTTGTTATGACATGTTAGAGATCACTCTAAAATGATGAACAGAGAAAGGGTGTATTGAAAAGTTTTTGTGAAATTATGTGAACTTATTTACGTGCATTGATTTTTTTAAAAACGAAATAAATCTGTTGTGGCCAGCACAATACCTCTCGTCGTTTTCATTTTATGTTGCATAGGGCGCGAGCAGTTATGTAAATTTGTTAGCCTTGGCAATCAAATGTGGGGTCCCGTGTCAAAATAACAGCTAGTAATATTGTACATAGGTGTTAAGTATCATAAGTTTTCATTCAAATCATTATGATTTTCCAAATCCATGTGGATTATTTTCCTCGACAAGTATGTTCCATACTATTGATGACAAATAAACATCAAAATATTTTTAAATTTTGAATGAAAAATTAAGACATGACAATTGTGACATCTACAGTAAAAATTTTGAAAGATGTCCGATCAAGGTCTTCTATGAATTGTATGAATTCAGATTTTTGCTCCGCCCATTCTGACAAATTCAGTATTGTCGTTTGCTTAGTTTTTATGAGGGTACTTAAGATACTACTGTTATTTTATTATTGTAAAAATATATGTAACAGTAAAAGCATTCAAAATTCAAAAATAAGTCAACTGATAAGTTTATTAGCAAATATAAAACCAAATATGTGAAAAATAAGATACTGACACAATGTCAGTGTCACTGACACTGACAGAAAATAACGTTAGTCGGACGGCTATGAATCAAGGTAATGTATCATAATTAATAAATAAACTTACGTTACAGCGAAAGTATTATCAACAACGAGCATCGTTTTAAAGTGTCGTAACTTAGTTGAAACAATATGAATTTTTGAAAGACAAGCATGTTATATCCATCCTTTTCACACACACTTACAGCCTTTGCAAAGGAAAGAGATAAATGTATGCCAATTTGTTAATTCGTACATAATACAGAGAACCTTGATCGGACATCTTTCAAAAAATTTACTGTATGTAAATAACTACTAGCCGTTATTCTGACACGGATCCTCATCTGCTTGCCAAGGCCAACAAAGTCACATGACTGCTCACGCCCTACACACAAATAATTGAAATTGTATCTCTTCTTTCGTCCTATGAAAATTTTTGTCCTACTATTCAAATATGTTCAAAATTATTCAAATTCATTGACAGCATTAGCGGTATATCTTAAGGATATATGTTATAATTATAAATAAATAAAAAAAATATATATATATATTTCATCACGGCATATTACTCATTGCTGGGTGTGCCAATCTGCTTTATACACAGATATCGGTAATGATGGAATATTTGTACCGTGCGGGCGCTTACCAGGCGTCACCTCACGGGCACTCAATGCTGGCGTGGAGAGTGCGCCACAGGGGTCAATTTAGTGCCATTAAAATTCAAAGTAATTTTTAGCGTCGGTTGAGATCGAACCCATTTCCCCTGGGCCCTTATTCTTGAGCGTTCGAAATTATATTCGTATTCGCTTTCGTTTTCATGTTAGTAGTGATAGTAGTCTGTGTTTCAAAAATAATATTATATATGTCAGTGTCAATTGTATTGTCACATTTATTTAGATCACTTACTAGTTAAGAATTCACTTTTATCATATTTTTATTAACGATTAATAAATAATATACTCGTATCGCCCAGAAAAATATTTTAGTAATGTTAGTTTGATACTGACATTTTGCATTTATCTGTCACTTACAAACATTTAAATATTTCAACTAGTTTCCATGGAGTTGATTGGTAACGCGGTTTATTACTGGCTGCGTTCGGTTTTACGCTCTGAGCAGTCTGAGCGCTCGATGCCGTTCGGTAATTACATCTGAGCGATCTTTTTGCTCAGCTCTACATTCGGTTATTAGCTCACGGAGCGCACAGAGCCCGAACCGTTCTCTCGTTCTCTAACCATGAAGCATGTTGAGCAGTTGTCTGGCGCATGCGTATTTAAGCGCAAGTTTAAAATGTTTATCGCCGGCAATGCAAACAGTGTCTATTCTATGAATGAATGTTATCGTTTTCGTATATCAATCAAAAATGTTTGAAATGTATAAATTAGTCATTTTATGAAACATTTTTCTACAAAATTTGCAGCTTTAAGTTGCCACAATTATTTCCACATTCTTAATCAGTATCATCAAAAAACGTTCAAACTCGCGCACAGAGTACACATGTTAATAATTCTTTATTATTTTCCGTTTTTATTCGTGCGGAAATTAATAAGTGTCAAAATGGCAGCTAAACGCTCTATCCGTTCGGTTATTCAAGCTACAGATCGGAAATTGTAGATTCTATCACATAATCAGATATCAGATTGCTCAGAGTTCTCGACAGATTTAAATACCGAACGCACCCACAATAGATTATTGTATATTGTTCTACTGTATCTCAAAACCTATAGGAGATATAATAATAATAATAATAATTTATTACCCAACAGAAAATATCCAGTTACAAGGTAAATAACAAATAAATATATAACAGTAACAAGTGATTCACAATAAAGATTAACAATCAATTTCAAAATAAGAAATTCCAGTTGAACGTAATGAATACAGTGTACAACAAAATATATCACATGAGGTACATATTTGGTTGTAGTTATCACAACAAGTGAAAATGGGCGACCTGAGCATTAAATTAGTTTTGGCAATATTGTTGTAAAAAGTATTTACTTTACGAGAAGCGTATGTAGGAACTGAGAATTTAAGTTCAGATAATAACGCACTGCAGTCAATGTCACTGTGTAATAATTTGTGTAAAAATGAAAGGCTGTGTAATATGAAACGTGTCTGTAGTGTTATAACACCAAATGATGATAATAGCAAACTATGACTAAAACCTCTTTCGGGATACACATTATATACCTTAAACCAAAGATATTTCAGAAATTTTCTTTGCACATTTTCAACCTGTTGTTTTTGGTTATTGTATAGCGGGTACCAAACAATGATGCAGTATTCAAGAGTAGATCGCACAAGTGAATAAAAGAGTGATATTAATGCATTGATATTTATAAAAGGTTTACAATTACGTATGATGAAGCCGAGTGACTTATTAGCTGATTTTATGACATTATGAATTATAATAAAAATTAACTTTATTATTTGTATTAATATAAATTTTCAAAAAATAATATTTCGATTTTTTTTTTAAACTGTCACTTCAGATTGTCCAATTGTTACCAGAACCTATTCAGCTCTTCCCATTACCGTTAGATTGAGGAATCCGTAGTTACACAGGTCTTTAATCGTATAGAATTTGAGAAATCGTACATCCAACACACACACACACACGCACACACATACACACACACAGTTGGAAGAAACTGCAACAATTTTCACCAGAATGAAAGTAGAAGCAAGCACGAGCCCAGCTAGACTAACTTCAGAAGAAACTAAAATATTAAATAAAATATTTAAAAAAGTGTTAACCCGAAAAGAGACTATTGTAAGTGTTGAAAAGTGGCAAACTGAGTGGACAAATACTGATAGCGATGCCATTACAAAATCTTTCTTTCCTACCGTTCAGTCTAGACTTAAAACAAATATTCCGTTTTCACCTAAATTGACGATTATTTTAAGTGGCCAATAAAGAGTTACTTTTTTAAATTTAAAATTATGGACAGTACAATGTGCAAGTGCGAAAACGAAAATCAGACTGTAGATCACATAATAATAAATTGTCCGATGTTAGATAATCAAAGAACAGTTCTTCGAAACAATATAAGAAGCAGCGGCGGGACCTGGCCTCCATCCAAAGAAGACTTGGCTGAAAAATTCTTGCCATACCTGGATATCTTTGCAAGATCTATAGACTTTGAAATATTACATTAATTAGTTATCATATAAATAAGAATAATTTATGGAAACTATATATATTTCTACACTAACAAATATTCAAATATTTATTTATTGTGAAATCAGTAGGTATAATTGAAGTATTTTTTATGCATGTAATATATGTAAATATGGAGCATGATTGAATAAAATTTAAAAAAAAATACATACACACACACAGCACACACACACACACACAGACATCGTAAAAATAGTAAATTGGTATTCTAGAGACCCACCCCAAAACGTGCTTATTCAGAAACTCATCATTGAATATTTGATCAAAGACAATACCTTCCTTACCTGAAGGTGACGAAAGGTAAAAATGAAGAATCTACGCTTTGTAGTTGAGGATTTACTGGATAATAAATATTTAGTGTTTATTTCCTTTGTGATTAGTATCTTTAATATTTCACCCTATCCAATTCATTCCATATCAGCAAATTGTTCTAGTGCCATTGATCAGTGCACAAATCCGTTCACGCAAGACTTTCAATTAACTAGGCGGGCAATTTTTCAGCGGCCAACGACCCACGGCGAAATAAAATCTAAAGCGGCAAGTACAGCAGGGAAGTCTACTGGCAAGGCAATCCAGATAAATGATCTCTTATCACTGGGTATTTATCACGCGTTCAGCCTAGTACCACTACGCACGCCCTCTATGTTGTGATATTAATTATTTGCAATCAGGGAAAATAATGAGAGCTGGAATTCAATGGGGATTTTAAACTACTCTATTTGATATAGGGACTGATACCGCCAATAAATATCGCACATACCAGCTTCCTAAATACATTTTTTAAATCGTTTTTTGTCTGCATAGCACAAAAATCATTACATTATTCAAAAAGAAATATTTTCATACTTAATATAACAAGTGATTTGATTATCATCGATGATATTCTCAAATTAAACCGAGCTGCAGATTTCACGAGTTAACCTAACTTTTTGATATACATATTCATAATGTATTAAAACATGGTACTTACGAGTTTTATTTAATATATCGGAGTTTAAATTATCGCTGTGATAGACATGTAACTAGGGAGATTTTGAATGTTGATTGGCGGAAAACATATCACGTGACTAATGAATAATATTCTCAATTAATTAATTTTATGGTATTTTAGGTATTCTTCTAGAAGGACAAGATATTTTATTTCTACAATTTTTGAATAAAAAATCTGTTGTGGCTAGCACAATACTTTCCGTTAATCCTGCGTATTATGTATAAATTCCATACAAAAATTTTCTTGCAAAAGGTTCTAAATTTCCAGTAAAATTATTTTATAAACAAACTATGCAAATTGCACTTGACACTGACATCTTTTTCTTCTTTGGCTTTTCCCAATCGTTAGGGGTCGCTATTTTTTATTTTCTTTTTCCACTTATTTCTGTTTTGCGTGTCGTGCTCATTCAGTTTCTTTTCTAACAAGTCTTGCGCAATACAGTCCTTCCATCTTGTCTTTGGTCTTCCTCTGCTTCTTCAACTTTCTATTACTATATTTCTGACGAGGTTTGATCAAATGTTAGAAATATACGTACGATCGATCACCAGAAATGCGCAGAATTTTTTTTCTACACATTTTAATGTGCATAACTCATCTTACCTGAAAAATATAGACACGAGGTTTCACATCTTAACCGACGATATGTTTGTACTCTTTGAAAGGTAAGATTTGAATTTGACATAACGATTGAATAATATTATGCCATCGAACTATCAATATTATTCAATTAGCAACAGTAACTAATGTCATTAATTGATAAAAAAAGATTGAATTATGGGTATATTAGTTGACAGTCGTGGATAAATAATATAAATTAAATTCATTCGAGTTTACTTCTGAAATATTTTCTCTAAAGGCAAAATATTTTAGTTCTGACATCAGAGATGTCGATATCTACTTCCTGCGGTAAAAAAATCATTTTTATCAAAATCGAAGTCAAATTCAGGATGAATGACAGTTAGGCCTCAGGTGTTTTCATCCTTGCAGAATCAGTTTTCCTTTCCGAAATAACAAATTAGTGTCAGTCCTTAATTCCTCCTTGTGACACAGCCAGAATTAAATTGATTACGCTAACAAAGTTACCAACGAAATCAATTTGAATGGTCCTTATTAGCATTTGCATTTGAGCTGAGGAACGGTAACAGTAACACAACTAGTTGAATCTAATTAGTGTTTACACTTGTAACGTGTAACGAGTGAAGGTGCTGTCATCTTTAATCAACACCAGAGTCGTGCTTTCTACTCTGGCACGGCACGTGAGAAGAGGAAGAATCTAGCAAAGCTCATTTGCATTCAGTAAAACTCTGAGTGCACTGTTTATACACCATGTGATTCGCAAACGAATGAGAGACAGGGTTTGTGGGTACCTGATGTATGGAGATAGATACCACACGTGTCTTTGATTCATTTGCCAGTGGTTGTTAGTGGACTTTTTCTAGTATGACATAGAGGATAATTTGCGTATGAGTTTGAGAAATACCCTAATTGTCTAATTGTATTTGGTGGTTAGTTTGTCAAAGTATATTTCTTTAATTTAATAACTATATTAAAATAATTAAAAAATATCCCAGTTAAATTAGATTTTTCAAGAGAAAAAACCCGGAATTTTGGAACTTGGTACAGTTATGCGTTGGTGCCTATACAACATAATAAAAATCCCAGTGAGTGGGTGGTGGGCAGGGAATGGGTGACTCGTTACATTTTTTGCAAAAATCTTCTAAATTATCAGTCTTAGCGAATAACACTCTATACAGAAAATTAAAGTAGACAAAATTTCCTACATAAAAAGTCCTACTCATTTTTACCTCTCGCTAAGAGAGGTATTGCATTCATGCTAAAAATCACATATCCATATTTTATTGAATAAGCACGTTTTAAGGTCCCTACAATCCGATTTTAACATTTTTACGATGATGTCTGTGTGTGTGTGTGTGTGTGTGTGTATGTATGTAGGATGTTGGAAGGACGATTACTCAAAAACTATAAGACTTAAAAATTGTTTAATTACGTATTTTCCAATCGGACATTCATGGGAAGATCTGAAAAGGTTTTGGTAACAATTGGACAACCGGAAGTAGAAGATTCTTGAAAAAAAATCTTCTAAATAATATTTTTTGAAAATTTTTCTTGGTAATATTAAAGAAAATTTAATTCTCTATCTGATACATTTAAATATTTTATTATATATTCTATGGATTTAGAGATAAAAGAAATATAATAAATAAAATAACGTTATAATAAATTTTACAGCCGAAAGGATGCCATGGAAAATAGTTGACCAGTTGAACTGTTTGTAACTGACAGATAAATGTCAGTGTCAGAAATTCATAGATATTACTAAAGAGTTTTTCTGGGAAGTACATATACATTATATTATTTCTTAATGTATTAGTAGTTAAATATTTAAGATTATAGGTCTATTACATATATCCTTCAAAAATACAGTCAATCCTGACAATGAATTGGAAACATTTCGAAAAATTAGAAGAGGACAAAATTTCTTCATATAATGAATTTAAAATTAAACAATCTAAATATAAGGAATAGATATATGTAAGTACAATTTTTGGTGTAGAATGTAGGTATACAAGAAATGTTAAATACAATAGGGCGCCTTGACAAGCAGATATGGGGACTCATGTCAGAATGATAGCTAGTAATTATGTATATAGATGTATCATAATTTCTCATTCTAAATTTAGTGATTTTCCAATTCCATATGGTTTATTTTCCTCGACAAGTAAATTCCACACTCCTGGTGACAAATTAACTACGTGTATTTAGAAAATCTTGAAATTCTGAATGAAACATACTGACTAATTATCATTCTGAAGCGGGCCCCCACATCTGCTTGTCAAGGCCAACAATGTAACATGACTGTTCGCGCCCTATACTTATGTAACCAAAAAAGGAAGCGGCGAGAGGTATTGTGCTGGCCACAACAGTTTTTTTTTTTGTAAGATTAATACTTTCGAAGAACAATTTTTTCAAAAGCTATTTATTGGAAATATTTCGCCACAGTACACAGCAAATGGCTAGGCGGACGATACTTTTTACTAAATAGTTACTACATTTGTGATATACAGTATGTCCCCGGATTGAGTTTACAAGAGGGAAAAAAACTGTTGTAAGCATCACAATCCCTCTCGCGCCCTTTCCATTGTGGTATATATAAGTATTGTATTTAACATTTCTTCTATAATTTTAAATTCATTCTATGAGCAGATTTTCTCCATTTCGACTAACTGTTCGAGGTTTTTCCAATTCATTAACAGCATTGGCGTTATTTCTGAAGGGTTCATGTAATATATATATATATATATATATATATATATATATATATATATATATATATATATATAATTAATAAGAAAATAAGAAATATTAAATATCGTTCCCAGAAAAAGTTTTCAGTACTATCTCTGAATTTTTGATATTGACATTAGTGACATTTATCTATCAATTACAGACATTTTAATTTATCTAGTAGTTACCATGGAAATGTTTGGGCTGTAAGCAGGCTACTACAACAGATTATTTTATAGAATATATATCTATATCTTTAAATTTATAGAAGGTATAATAATTTTTTTAATGTGTCCGATAGAGAATTTTGTTTTTTTACCTCTCGCTAAGAGAGGTATTGCATTCATGCTAAAAATCGCATATCCAGATTTTATTGAATAAGCATGTTTTAAGGTCCCTACAATCCGATTTTAACATTTTTACGATGATGTCTGTGTGTGTGTGTGTGTGTGTGTGTGTGTGTGTGTGTGTGTGTGTGTGTGTGTGTGGATGTGTGTGTGTGGGATGTTGGAAGGACGGTTACTCAAAAACTATAAGACTTAAAATTTGTTTAACAACGTATTTCCCAATCGGACATTCATGGGAAGATCTGAAAAGGTTTTGGTAATAATTGGACAACCGGAAGTAGAAGATTCTTGAAAAAAAATCTTCTAAATATTATTTTTTCAAAATTTTTCGTGGTAATATTAAAGAAAATTAAATTCTCTATCTGATACATTTAAATATTTTATTATATATTCCATAGATTTAGAGATAAAAGAAGTATAATATATAAAATAATCTGTTGTAATAAATTTGACAGCCGAAAGAATGCCATGAAAAATAGTTGATAATTTAAATTATTTGTAACTGACAGATAAATGTCAGTGTCAGAAATAATGAGTAATGAAAGAAAAATGTACTTGGAGAATCCCTTAGTTCTTGATCTGTGACTATTATGGAGATGACAAGTCTAGGTTGAAGGACTTAAATTTGTTTCAAACATTATGGGACAATGTACACCAGTACTATAGACTAGAGTAACTTTGAATTGCGAAAAAGCTATCAAATTCTTCTCAAGTAAGTTGTAAATATTGACAAAATTACACATCGATATAAGAATAATCGGAGTGCAATCTATCCGTCACTTTATTAAAGGGAATTAGTGTTATTTAGATATAACATGTATGAAAAAATAAAATGTAAAAGAAGATATGAAAGAATAGATGCACAATCCATATATACATTTTAGACCGCCCAAAATTAATGTTTTTACTAGAAGAATATGAAGAGAAAGTAAACAACGTTGTTCGAATTGAAAATTGCAGTTACCACCCTAATATTTATATATGGTAAACTCTACTTTGTAATTTATTGTAACATAATTTATGGTAAAATATCTTCATGTTGAGACATGCTATTATTGAATAATAAAGAAGTTTATACGTCATAGATTTATATGAATATATTATTTGTATTTATAAAAATAATCTTTGCTTTATGCATACAGCCAGGTAAAATATACGGCGAGAGGTTATGTGCTGGCCACATCAGATTTTAATATTTGAAAAATCGTACCTCCAACAACCTCACACACATACACGCAGGCAGACATCATCGTAAAAATGTTATTATCGGATTCTAGGGACCTTAAAACGTGCTTATTCACTAAAAACTGGATATGCGATTTTTAGCATGATTCCAATACCTCTCTTAGCGATCCGATTTTAATATTTTCATAATGATGTGTGTGTGTGTGTGTGTGAGTCGGTTGGAAGAACGACTTCTCAAAAACTATAATACTTAATATCTGTTTAACTACGTGTTTCTCAATCGGACATTACTGGGATGAGCTAAAAAGGTTTTGGTAATAATTGGACAACCGGAAATAGCAGGTTCTTAAAAAAAATCTTCTAAATATTATTTTGGAAAATTTTTGTTCTTGCTTGTGTTAAAGAAGAGTAAATTCTCTATCTGATACATGTAAATATTTTATTATATCTTTTATAGAATTAAAAATAAAGAAATATAAGGTATATAATAATCTGTTGTAATAAATCTCACATCCCAAATAATGTTATGGAAACCAATTGAAAAAAAAAATGTTTGGAAATATCTCGAAAAAAATAGAAGAGTAGGACAAAATTTCTTCATAGAATGAATTTAAATTTTAAAAATCTAAATATAAAGAATAGATGTAAGTAGAATTTTTGATGTAGAGTGTAGGTATACAAGAAATGTTAAATACAATAGGGCGCGAGCAGTCATGTCACTTTGTTGGCCTGGACTAGCAGATATGGAGGCCCGTGTCAGAATGATGGCTAGTAATTATATACATAGATGTCAAATGTCATAATTTTTCATCCTAAATTTAGTGATTTTCAATTTCAACATGGTTTATTTTCCTGAACAAGTAAATTCCACACTTCTGGTGACAAATTAACTACGTGAATTTAGAAAATCTTGAAATTTTTAATGAAAAATTCTGACATTTGATATATATGTGCATAATTACTAATTCTCATTCTGACACGGGGCCTCATATCTGGTTGTCAAGGCCAACAATATCACATGACTGCTCGCGCCCTATAGTTATGTAACCAAAAACGGAAGTGGCAAGAGGTATTGTGCCGACCACAACAAATTTTTAAAATATACAATAAAATTATAAAATTACCTCAATAGAAATAATAGTATAAAAACATGTTTTATAACTCGTGCGTTAATAGATTGCCTTATGAAACTTGTTTTTCAATATACTCGTAGGTACTATTTCTATCTCTATGTTTAAAATCCTGCTCTGTGAAACACTTTTCACTAAAATTTCTAATTTAGTTAAATGCTTGTACGGGTAGCCGCTCAATTTCTTTTTATATAACAAAAATTAAAAAATAATAAAAACACTGATCCTTTTTAACCTTAAAGCCGCATTCATTTTCTCCAGGATAGAAAACCAATTTATCATTTGGTTCACAAAAACCTGTAGAAAAACTACACTTAAAAACACAAAGCTCTATCTTCTGCCGTGCGCTTATTTCACAAAACAGAGCAAAAAGGGCTGATATATATTTTAAATTTATGGAAAAAACTTCCGGTATCTTCGGGCCTAAAGAATTCGAAAGTATTCAAGTTTCCGGCAATCTGAAGGGTCAGCCGAGGGAGTTAGACTTCCTCAGTCAAGCCAAAGGGCCGGTGATAATTTCCCGAGCATTAGAAGGGCGGGATGCGCGTATCTCAAGGATAATCGTTTTAAAATTTCCATGTCGATTAATCTGAGAGGAAATTTACTATGTTAACTCGAGTTTTATTTTTAAAGTTTCGGAGCGATCATTAAAGCAATCCGTCCTACCAACAGAAGGAGGACTTCGTTAAAATCTAAACCGATATCTTATTATACAATTCATTAAAGTTGAACTTTGTGAAGAAATTTCCTATAAAATTCTTTACAGTACAAGGGGATCCACAAATAAAAATCTGTTGTGGCCAGCACAATACCTCTCGCCACTTGCGTTTTTGGTTACTTAAGTACAGGGTGCAAGCAGTCATGTGACATTGTTGGCTTTGACAAGCAGATGTGGGGGCCCGTTTCAGAATGATAATTAGTAATTATGTACATAGATGTCAAATGTCAGAATTTTTCATTGAAAATTTCAAGATTTTCTAAATTCACGTTGTTAATTTGTCACCAGGAGTGTGGAATTGTCGAGGAAAATAAACTACATGGAATTGGAAAAGCACTAAATTTAGAATGAGAAATTATATTTGACAGCTATGTACATAATTACTAGCTATCATTCTGACACGAGCTACCATATCTGCTTGTCAAGGCCAACAAAGTCACATGACTGCTCGCGCCCTATTGTATTTATCATTTCTTGTATACCAACACTCTACACCAACAATTCTACTTACATCTATTCCTTACATTTAGATTGTTTAATTTTAAATTCATTCTACGAAGAAATTTTGACCTACTCTTCTAATTTTTCGAAATGTTTCCAATTCATTGTCGGGATTAACAGTATTTCTGAAGGGTATGTGTAATGTGTAATATACCTATAATATTAAATAATTAACTATTAATACATTAAGAAATAATATAATGTATGAACTTCCCAGAAAAAGTCTTCAGTAATGTCTCCGGATTTCTGACACTGACGTTTATCTGTCAGTTACAAACAATTTAAATTTTCAACTATTTTCCATGGCATTCTTTCGGCTGTAAAATTAATTACAACAGATTATTTTATATATAATATATTTTTTTAACTCTAAATCTATAGAATATATTATAAAATATATCAGGTAGAGAATTTAATTTTCTTTAGTAAAAAATAATAAGAAAAAATTTCAAAAAATATTTAGAAAATTTTTTTCAAGAATCTTCTACTTCCGGTTGTCCAATTGTTACCAAAACCTTTTCAGATCTTCCCATGAATGTCCGATTGGGAAATACGTAGTTATCAAATATAAAGTCTTTTAGTTTTTGAGTAATCGTCCTTCCAACATCCCACATACACACATACACACATACATACATACATACACACATACACACACACACACACACATCCACACACACACATACACACACACAGACACACATAGACATCTTAAAAATATTAAAATCGGATTGTAGGGACCTTAAAACGTGCTTATTCAATAAAATCTGGATATGCAATTTTTAGCATGAATGCAATACCTCTCTTAGCGAGAGGTAAAAATTAGAATTTTGTTTATACATTTTTTGATGAATTCGCAAATAAAATTTAGGGTTATGTTTACATATTAAGATTAAGTTTCCAAAACATCAAATCAGTTTAATAAAAATCTGATGTGACCAACACAGTACCTCCCGCCATTTACCTATGTATATAATTTTTATATTACTTTATAAATTTATCCATACAATATATAGAAAAAGTATTAAAGCAAACTTGTAGAAAATGAAATAATCTTTAATTTTTATAGTAACAAATTGGGAAAAAAATAAATTTAAAGGTATTTTTTGAAGAAAAACTATCTTGAGCTTCAAGTAAACTGCCATTTCCGGTTATCCGATTACCACCAAAATCTAATCAGATATTTCCATATTAGAATAAGGAAGAAATACATGGTTTCAAAACTTTCTGAAATATAGTATTTGAGTTAGAGCGTATACACTATACAGGATCCACACATACATACATACATACATACATACATACATACATACACACAGACATCATCGTGAAAATGTTAAAAATGGATCCTAGGGACCTTAAAACGTGGTCATTTACCAAAATCTCGATATGCAATTTTTAGCACCCTTACCAAGGGTAGCGGGAGGTAATATTCAAAAAAATACATTTAAATCACTTATGTGAGAAACCACATACCGGTCATCTACGAATTGTATTAAGATTTTAGTTCCACCCATTCTGTCAAATTCAGTAGTGCCGTTTATTTAGTTTATATGAAGGTACATAAGACACAGCCTGAAGAAGGTGAAGGTGTGCACCGACATATCGATGTTGTAAGAATAAATGCTGTTGAGATTTCGAGAATTGTTAACACATTATCTTGTTTATTGGTTCATTTTAAGAGAACTCAGATTTAATTTGAAGTTACTATTAATTTTCCAACTAACCTTAATAGTTTCATTTTGGAATGAACAATATCAATCCTAGAAACAATTGTAATATAATAACTTCTAAATTACAACTCATGCGAACTTCAAAACTACTGCAATATCCAGCAATCCACAAGGAGTCAGATTTAATTAAAAATCATCCAAGTCAAATTAATTAAAATCCCGGATCAGATTCGTTCCTCACAATATTTTTTCTCATTTTCCCGCCAAAGGGAAAAATAAAAACATCACCATCCTTTACGATTGTTTAGTGCAGTCGTAGGTGGCGCTGTTTAGCTTTGAACACATGTAATGAAGTTTTACACTGACCACATCAAATGACAATACAAAGCAAGGATCGGACGCAGTTGTATGTTCTTGTGAAATTGGAACAGACACTGGATTAAATGTTGCTATTTTTCAACTTAGCTTGACAATGAGGACGGAGTAGAAGACAGAAAAGAGCTTATTTAAAATGACAAAGCAAAGTACAGTGCATCGCAGAGAGGATAAGTATATATGAAACATAAAATGTTAGAGATATAAAAGAGAATGTTATATGGTTTTTATTTTGAAACCCTCTACAGCATGGATGATTATGTACCCTAATGTTTTACCTTCTGTAATCCCTTTACTGCGCGATATTCTTTTCTTTACATAAAAAATCATAAAATTAGTAACAGTAAAAATTTTGAAAGATGCCTGATCAAGGTCATCTACGATTTTTGCTCCGCCCATTCTGACAAATTCAATAGTGTCGTTTGCTTAGTTTTCATGAGGTTACATAAGATACTATCATTTAATAAGTAATATTACTTATTCAAAAATAACTCAACTGGTAAGTTTATTAGCAAATGTAAAACCAAATAAGTGAAAAATAAGATACTTACACAATGTCAATGTCAGTGATACTACAGAAAATAACGATATTCGTACGGCTATAAATCAAGGTAATGTATCTGAATTAATAAACAAACTTACGTTACAGCGAAAGTATTATCAATAACGAGCATAGTTTTAAAGTGGAATGTCTTAACTTAGTCGAAACAATATGAATTTTTAAAAGACAAGTCTGTTATATCCATCCTTATCGCACCCGCTTATAGCCTTTGCAAAGGAAAGAGATAAATGTATGCCAGTTTGTTAATTAGTTTACGATACAAATGACATTGATCGGACATCTTAAAAAAAAAATACTGTGGATAACCCTGATCGGACATCTTTTAAAATATTTATTGTACAAATAGATTGGCACACCCAGCAATGGATAATATGCCGTTTTACCTTATGTCACCTTTAGGTAAGGAAGATATTGTCTTTGGTCAAAAAATTCAATGATGAGTTTTTAGTGAATAAGCATGTTTTAGGATCCCTATAATACGATTTTACCATTTTTACGATGATGGTCTGTATGTATATATATATATATATATATATATATATATATATATATATATATATATATATGTGTGTGTGTGTGTGTGTGTGTGTGTGTGTGTTTGAGTGTATGTGACGAAAGTTTCGGATTGCATAACTTCAATACCACGATTCCAAAAATTATATTGTTTTTTCGTATTCCTCAAGTTTACATCCAGAAGAACAAGTGACTAGATTTTGGTTATAATTGATGAGACGGAAGTAGCCTCAATTAAAGATTTAACAGTTAAATTTGATTTATTGACATTTATCGTTATTATAACTTAAAGAATATATTATTCTCTATACGATTTGATTGCATTTTATACTTCATATTCAATAGATATAGAGTTAAAGAATTTTAAAGAAATTACTAATATATTCATATAATTCAAATTGGCAGATGTCAGTATAAATAAAAAGTAAATTAATGTGGCAAAGATGCGGATGTTGAAGTAGATGTTGGGGAAGACACGGAAAGATAGGTAACGAAATAACTCTAGTATTACAAGTTTCTAGAAATATACAAGCGAGATGATTATATTGGTTTGAAAATGTCAAGAGGAGAAATGAAGAATACATTGGATGAAGAATGAATAGCTTAGTAATAGAAGGTTGAAGAAACAGAGGAAGACCAAAGATAAGACGGACGGACTGTATTGCGGAAAACTTGAAAGAAAAGAAACTGAATGAGAACGACACGCAAAACAAAAAATGAGAGGAAAAAAAAATAAAAAATAGCGACCCCTAACGAATGGGAAAATCGAAACAAGAAGATGTCAGTGACAAGTGCAATTTGCATAGTTTGTTTATGAAATAATTTTACTGGAAATTTAGAATCTTTTGCAAGAAAATATATGTATGGAATTTATACAGAATTGACGGAAGGTATTATGCTGGCCACATCAGATTTTTTATTTATTATAATAAATAAATATAATTAATATTTATGTAAAACAACAATACTTATTATAAAATTAAACAAACAAAAGACTAATCATTTTCATTTTTACTGCGTCACGATCACGTACCTACAGAACGCGGCATTCTATTAGCTGTGATGGACTTATCTGCTTTCGATTTAAAAATAAAATGGACTTGTCTGCCTACGATACAAAATGTATATTTTATAGTAGAAAAACCAGACATAGCTTGATTTAAAACAAGATTTTCACTAAACAGATACAGCTTTGGAAACACAACACTACGCTACCAACAGCCAAAAAAATTAAAATGTTTTGATTCTAAAAGTCTCAATTAGTGTCCGTGTCCGCTTAATAGCGTGTCCTCTTAATAGAGATGTGTTTATTAGGAGAATCAATACAAAAATGCCAATTCCCGTAAACTTGTCCAGTTAATAAAGATGTACGCTTATTAGAGGTGTCCTTTAAGAGAGATTTTATTGTACTTATTACTTGCTTGCAAATTCTTGTCAATTGCGTTGCAATCTCTTGCAATAAACATCAATATTGTTAAATAAAGAATATATATCCCAAATAAATTAAACCGAAAATCATTTTTAAATATGAAGTAAATAAAAGCCGCGTGGTGGATGTTTTATATTAGTACGTGTTGATATATATTTTCCGGGCGAATCGAGCGGAAATGAAAAGTCAGTAATGTCCATCCGGTTGATCGGGAGCGCGGTTGAATTCGTTGGATTTTTCCACTTCCATCGCTCTGGCTATGGAATGCCACATGGACCGAGGATTACACTAGCCCGCTTCAAAATTTAATTTTCATTCGTTATGTTTCCGGAAATTATATCAATCTGGGGGAGATTTACGTCCAGAATCAGTTCCAGCTCGCCAAGAATGTGATTCTCGACATGGCTTATTTGCGGAATAAAATGGACAGAAAACGAGATTCGGTTTTTGAATAACTCCCACGGATTATTTTTTGATTGCGCATTAATATTGCATGTAATAATTAGTTTCACAATAATATTTCTTATAATAAATGTGATGATACGTACCTACCTCGTTTCAGTGTTGTTGTTGTTTTGAAACACAATTGTAGTCAGCCTCAAACCTAGTAAGATCGTAAATGAATCGTCGCATGCTGGAATTATAACCTAGTCAGAGATTTGCAAATAAATGTATGTTTGACTTACCTATGTACTGTAAAACCATGATATAGGTTGGTTCACGAAAGATGACAATTCAAGGCCATTTTCAAACCATCTGGTATAATATTACTTGCAAATAACTTCACTACATTCTATACACATAGGCGTGCACCAGGTATAATATTTGTGGATACATTTTAATCATTCAAAATTAAATGTTAAGCGTCTACACATTTTCAAAGATATATTTTATTTTGCTATAATAATGAACATAAAGATACAACACCTATGTATAATTACAAAAATACTGAAAACAATGATATAAATACATATTTTGAAAATTAGTAATAAACTACTTACTGTTAACATACATTTCATATATTATTCTTTTAATTGCATCGGTGTTAAAAGTATCAAGATCAGCTGTTGCATTTGATTTTCTGGGTCGTTTTTTTCCAAAATAAGTTAATTGTTCTTCATTTTCGATATTAATAACACGTTTTAATACCCTGTTTACTGTGGTCTTAGATATTTGTAGCGCATCTGCTGTACGCTAAAATAAAATACTTGCTAAATTTAATTTATTAATCATGAAACCTTTTTTGTCTAGCAATTTCAATTTTCAAAGAAATTAAAAAAATATATTCACATATATTACCTGCTGCATCCGATGAAGATTTAATAATGGTTCATTATTTTCTGTTTCCCGTTGCAAATATTCGTGTTCCTTATACACAAATTGAATAGCTTGCCGTCGCAAAATTTTTCCTTTCCCATGATTATGTTCAATTACATTGCGGAACAAAATTAGAAACTTATTCGTTGATTTTGATTAAACGTCAAATCGTGCGTCAAATTCAAAAAACAAACTCCGCCACTGGATTTGCTGTAACGTAGAGGGCAGTTCAATAGATAATTGCATACCAGCAACTCATCGACATACGTTCCTATTATTTTTAGTGTGTTAGAGAGCAATGTGAATATGGAACGTATATCTGTCATATAGCATAAATACGTCAAATAATCTATCTCTTTCTAATACATAATGTTGCTATACTACCGCTATATAAAATGTTGTTTATTCTTTCTTCGAACAAATGGCCTTGAATTGTCTTCTTTCGTGAACAAAACTATATCAAGCTTGTACATTGTTGTATATTGTTGTTATACTGTTATTGGTTGTAGATAGGATTTGTTACACATTTGTGTTCACAATTAGTTGACCGCTAGAAATGTCAGTGTTTTGGTTATGATTCACCGCCGAGAATTGAGTAGCGTTGTCAATGGCTTGCTCAATTTTTATTATTATAAAATATTGTATTGTACACAAATAATTGAAATTGTATCTCTTCTTTCGTTCTAAGAGAAATTTTGTCCTACTGTTCTTATATGTTCAAAATTCTTCAAATTCATTGACTGTATTAGCAGTATTTCTTAAGGATATACGTATGTACTATTAACATACCTATAATTTAAATACAAATTTAATTAATAATACAATAATATATATATATATATATATATATATATATATATATATATATATATATATATATATATATATATATATATATATATATATATATATATTAAATGTACTCGTACCTCCCAGAAAAATCTGATTTTTGACACTGACATTTTGCATTTATCTGACAATTACAAACATTTAAATATCTCAACTGTTTTCTGGACAACGTGATTTATTACAACAGATTATTCTATATTATTATATAGGTACTGTATCTCCAAACCTATACGAGATATAATAAAATAAAAAACGTGTCAGATTGAGAATTTAATGTTCTTTAATATTACCAAATATTTAAAAATTTAAAAAATAATATTTATTTAGACGAATTTTTTTTCAAGTACCTGCTACTTCCGGTTGTCCAATTGTTACCAAAACCTTTTCTGCTATTCACATTAATGTCCAATTGGGAAATACGTAGTTAAACAAATATTAAGTCTTATAGTTTTGAGTAATCGTCCTTCCAACACACACATACACGCACACATATACATCCACATACACACACACACACACACACACACACACACACACACACGCACACACACACAGAGAGAAATCATCGTAAAAATGTTAAAATCGGATTGTAGGGATCTTAAAACGTGCTTATTCAATAAAATCTGGATATGCGATTTTTAGCATGAATCCAATACCTCTCTTAGCGAGAGGTAAAAAACAGTAGTACGAAATTCACTTTGTGAACGCGAAATAGGAAAAAATCTTTGTAAGCTAAAAATATTCTTTTTCAAAAACCAAGTAAGAACTTCCTTGATGAAATTAAACCTGCCTGCTTTATCCGTTAGCACATCTTCCTGCAAACAGCGCCGTTATTACATTAACCCTGCTGTGCGAAAACCATGCAAACAAAAGCCCCCACACATGCAGGATAGGCGAGCGGGAGCCAGCATGTGATGTCGGTGGTCCGGGGTCAGGGCGCCTTTCACCCTACTAGTGCCTAGTCAAACATCCCCAGCCGCGATAAACGCCCCCGAAGAGGTAATAGGTAATTCACCACCCTGTTCTATGGCACCTAACAACGTTCTGACTTGGAAATGAGTTGGATATTGGTATAAGTGGGAGAATAAGGTGGTAATATACAGGGAGTTAGTATAGTAAGATAAGATGTTTGTGGAACAGTTTCAAATTGTATTATGTAGTAAATGTGGCTATGATTAAACAATAAACTTCTACTCTCAACAAATAATAGCTATTTGTGTATTAAGAGCGCAAAATAGGACATTGTCGATTGAGAAGATTCTCTCGAAATCGACAATGTCCATTTGTGCTCGAAATACACACAAGATTTTTTCTACAGTCGCCACATTGGGGTCCTCCACCATAACAAAAATAATAAAATGTACACTTTGTACTTACACTACTACTCAGTTAATAAGGATTAATATAAAGAAAAAACGTATTTTATATTTAATTTTAATTTATCGTGACCTATTGCTTCAATCTAATCTAAACATTTTATACTTTCGTTTTTTCAAATGAATGCCCTATTTTATTTTCACAATAGTGCGGCATTTTTTGGTTATGTAATATACCGACAGAGCAGTTATGTCAGATTTATTTGTAAAGGTGGTAAACGTGTCACTACAGTGCCATTAGTTCCTTGACTAAACGTTTCCATTAATAATGTAGACAAGTGACATTTCTCACCATTGTATAGTTAGAAATTTGGACAGCCAGCGTTTTTTCTACTTTGTCGCGCTAGAGCAACAAAGTGACATTTTGCGTTGACAAAAGAGAGCGCAAATATCTACTTTCTATGTAGACTATAGAAAAATAAATAATCACGGCATATTACCTATTGCTGGGTGTGCCAATCTGCTTTATACACAAATATCAGTAATGATAATAACATATTTGTACCGTGCCGACGTTTATCAGGCATCACCTCACGGGCACTCATTGTTGGTGTGGGCAGTTCACCACAGGGAATTTTGTGCAAATTAAAATTTGAAATATATTTTTTTTGTGTTGATCGGGTCGAACCCGTTTTTCCAGATTCGCGACCAGACACTTAGGCACGCGGCTACGAGATGAGACCCCATTCTTGAATACATAGTTACCTATATTATTTTTTTCTACTCCTGCTCTGCAAATACAATTTTCTACAGTAAATTTTTTGAAAAATGTCCGATCAAGGTCATCTGTATCATGAACGAATTAACAAATTGGCATACATTTATCTCTTTCCTTTGCAAAGGTTATAAGCATGTGCGATAAGGATAGATATAACACGCTTGTCTTGACACTGACATTGTGTCAGTAATTTATTTTTCACATATAATAAACTTACCAGTTGACTAATTTTTGAATTTTGAATGCTTTTACTGTAACATATATTTTTATAATAATAAAATAACAGTAGTATCGTATGTACCCTCATAAAAACTAAGCAAACGACACTACTGAATTTGTCATAATGCGCGAAACAAAAATCTGAATTCATACAATTCGTAGACGACCTTGATCGGACATTTTTCAAAATTTTTACTGTAGTTTGTTTTTCATGTTAAAAGCGACTCTGCACCACGCTATGTTATCCTAGCATCGAATTTTATGCAAACTTAGTGCGTCGTCATCAAACCCTGATGCTAGGCCTTCCAAACGAGCGCCTAATATTTCTTTTATGTCGGAGTCTATTGTCGTTACTTGTATTTCTATTGGAGGTCCTCCACCGGTTCCTTTTGTGTAAATTTTTTCGTTTGCATACTTCTTTTTTGTTCTTTTTTTAATATTTTCATATTTTTTTTCAAAACTTGATAACTTCTAAATATTTCATTAATTGTATTGAATTCTTTTTCAATTTGCATCCAGCATTCTATTTTCTTTTTATTTATATTTGTATCCGATTGCTTGCATTCCAATACAGATACATATTTTTTAACTAATGAAACGAGTTTGGTCTCTTCCGAATTCGAGAAATTCGCTGATCGCATCTTAAATCATAAATAAATTAAAAATTTAATAGTATTTTTCACCTTAATTAAACATTACCTTTACTCACTTTCAAATAATAAGCATAAGCTGTCCCGAAAAATGATCACTACCTATTGACAGTTATCAAAAAATATGATATTTGACATTTGACATATAAAACCGTTACCAACTTAAATTATTTATTTTGGTTACTAAGCTCAACTGAAGTTCAGCTGAACTCACTTTCATTCCACTTTGTACAACATATAGAATATTTGAACTCAGGTTCAACAAAGCCTAAGTTCAGTTGAGCGCAGGATGAACCAGCATTTGTACAACCGGGTCTTAAGAATGTTGTATAGAATATAGAATGTTTGTTGTCATAGATACGCATCACAAATACAAAAATTGACAATGAAAGTCAAATTATTTAAGAAAAAAAATTAATTCCGTATTTTCTTATTTTTTTTTTTTATCTTGCAGAAGTAGAAAAATAGTGTGATATAGTGAAAATGCTTAAGCAGAGGACTCACGTCATCGACCTAAAAAAAACTTTATAAAAGAAATATAACTTGTAGAAATTTTTAATGAAAAATTCTGACATTTTACATCTATGTACATGATTACTAATTATAGTTCCAACACTACTACTATCAAGGCCAAAAATATCACATGACTGCTGGCGACCTGTACTTATGTAACCAAAAACAGAAGTGGCGAGAGGTATTGTGCTGGCCACAACATATTTTTTTCTGTAACGAGTAAATCAAATTCATTAAATCTCATTTCCACGTTTCTGTTTATATTTTGCAAATTACTTGTTTAAAATTCATTTTTCCGTGTGTACGGTCTGTTTTGCTTGCTAATGTCATTTGAACTTGCATTATTGTAGTTGACAAAGTCTTTGTATGTAATGCAAAGGTCGTTTAAGAGGCACGAATCCTCATGCAGTTATCAAAAACAAGCGAGTGGGTATCACACGTGGAAAGTTAGAATAGAACCGAGAAGCAGCAACAACTAAGTTCCCTTCGGCTTCGAGTAGACTCGGTATAATCAGTGAAAACGCGCCGGTATTAAAACTTTCCCGCCATGTGTTAAATAAACTCGTAGCCGCCTTCGACTTCCTACTTTAATTTTCCTCCGAAGGCAGGCCCATTGTGAAGAACTTCCGTGTTTTAACCTGCGCTAAATCTATTAGCAGATTTCGTCTTCGTTTTGCGTCTGCCTCATTGTTTTCTTATGATGTTGGGATCTGTTGGCAATTAGCGGCAAGGGAAAATCGTCTACAGCTAGACTACCAAGTTTAAAACTCAATCAATAACTATTTAAGAGAACAGAACTATTCTTTCACTACAAAGCATTTATAGCGAAGAATACTTACCAAGAGACAATCAGAAAAAGATACTACGATTGTACGATCGTAGATTCTCTATTTATGGTGTCTTCCACCGTAACAAATTAGAGTATGGATAATTATGTCATCGCCTTTTTACCTCTCGCTAAGAGAGGTATTGGAATCATGCTAAAAATGGTGTATCCAGATTTTAATGAATAAGCACGTTTTCAGGTCCCTACAATCCGATTTTAACATTTTTACGATTATGTCTGTGTGTGCATGCGTGTACGCGCGTGTGTGTTTGTGTGTGTGTATGTATGTATGTAGAAATAAAGAACTTAGATATTTTTATTGCCTAGCTAGTAGCGTACAAAATAAATTTTTGTATCCGTAAATTTCCGAGATATAACACAAAGTTATATTTTTTAAATGGAACCCATATCTAATTTTAGTCTCAAAAAAAGTACTATTTTTTTCTGTTTTCAATGTTATAAGGGTTATTGTATTTCGTATTTGTTTAACCCCAAAAATTTAATCTTTCATTTTATTTTTTCCGAATTTTGTAAGTATTTCAGAAAACACATTTTTATTAATTATATTCTATTTGATTGAAATAATTCATTCTTGTTCGATATTTTTATTTTAAACTCACAACTTACAATTTACATTATAACATGCCAAGACCGACCTAATAAAAAATATATTTTGATTTGAATTTAATTGATTTTTGGGCAAAATTTTCTAATGAGATAAATTATTTAAATAAAATAATATTTCTCAATAGAATTTTTATCAATATTTCCAAAATAACATTAAATTTACTATAAAATAAGGAAAACAATAAAATTTCGAAGTAAAACCCTATAACATTTACATCATTGAAAAGAGAAAAAAATAAGTATTTTTTGAGACTAAAATCAGATATGGGTTCCATTTAAAAAAATTTAATGTGGCCAGCACAATACCTTCCGTCAATCCTGTATAAATTTCATACATAAATTTTCTTGCAAAAGGGTTCTAAATTTCCAGGATAATTATTTCATAAACAAACTATGGAAATTATACTTGACACTGACATCTTCTTCTTCACTAGCTTTTCCCATTCGTTAAATGTCGCTATTTTTTATTTTCTTCTATATGCGATTCGAAACTTTCGTCACACACACACAGACACACATACATACAGACATCATTGTAAAAATGGTAAAATCGTATTATAGGGACCCTAAAACATGCTTATTCACTAAAAACTCATCATTGAATTTTTTGACCAAACACAATACCTTCCTTATCTATAGGTGACGGAAGGTAAAAATATAACTTTGTGTTATATCTCGGGAATTTTCGGATATAAAAATTTATTTTGTACGCCACTGGTTAGGCAATAAAAATATATAACTTACTTATTTGTAATATTTTTCTAGATTTCTGAAAAAGAAAAAAATCAACAAAATTCAGTTTTTCTTCATTATCTAGCGCCCTAAGAGAATTTTTGGAAAAACAAAAGCACATGGCCCCCTCCCTATAGGTGTACAAAAGTTTCATTTAACCGACACTGTATCTCTTATAGTTCTCGAGATATAAATGGGACAAACTATATAGCGTCAGGAAACGCTCGTCCGAACACGAACGCTGAGCTTGAATAGGTTGCCTTCCATAACTTATATTTAATATATTATTAATGTAGCAATAGTTGATCAATAATAATACGAGTAAGAAAACAGTATTGGAATATTAATGCAGTAATTGAAAATTGGAAGTGTCAAAGAAATAAATGACATTCGTGTTTATTACATTATTTACATGTTATTACTTTGTGTATGTGAATGATCATTTATCGTATTTGTACGTTAGGGGAGCCCTATATTTGTACAAAGATCGAACAATAAAGAACTAATAGGAAAAAAGAACAATGTTTTAGTGAAGTAATAAATCCGATGTTGTGGTCTATTCTCCGCGTAAATGTACACACCTCGTGGAACACTATACAAAAACTATTAAAACTTTTGTATTGTTATGTCGGTTTTTAAAGTACCCATATAAAAGAAGTTCTAAATGACTAAAGTACTACTGAAGATTACGCTTTGAAAATGTTTCGTGGAAGGAAAAGAGTAATTTTTCATTCTGTTTTGTTCGTCTTTGAAAGAAGCAGCTACTTTCAAAGTTAATTTGCCCGGCGTCTATAACCCAAGGAAAATATATTCAATTGAAAAGTAGCCGGAAAAACGGACTCGTTTTCCAAGATTGGGAAGTGCTAAATCAATAAAAATACTTATGGACGTCAGCCTAAATAACATTCGCTGAAATAAAACTCACTTTCATTCCCTCTCATCTCATATATCACTCGATATTGTTTTATTATTTGTCTTTTCACACGCAAAGAAAAGACAATAGCTGGTTTCCTTTCACAATTTTTTTTTTCAGGTCAGTAAAGAAACATGAAGTGACAAAGAAAAAATAAGCTATTAACTATATAAAAAAATCTGTTGTGGCCAGCACAATACCTCTCGCCATTTTAATTTTATGTTGCATAGGGCACGAGCAGTTATGTGACTTTGTTGGCCTTAGCAAGCAGATATGGGGGCCCGTGTCAGAATGATAGCTAGTAATATACATAGGTGTCAAGTATCATAGGTTTTCATTCGAAACATTATGATTTTCCAAATCCATGTGGATTATTTTCCTCGACAAGTATATTCCATACTAATGGATGACAAATAAACAGAATATTATGAAATTTTGAATAAAAAATTATGACATATGACAATTGTGACATCTATTTAAATAACTACTAACCGTCATTCTGACACGGATCCTCATATCTGCTTGCCAAAGCCAACAAAGTCACATGGCTGCTCGCGCCCTATAAGTAACAAAATTAACATTTCTTGTACACACAAATAATTGAAATTGTTTCTCTTCTTTCGTTCTATGAGAAATTATATCCTACTATTCTAATATGTTCAAAATTCTTCAAATTCATTGACGGTATCAGCGGTATTTCTTAAGGATATATGTAATATTGACATACCTGTAATTTAAATACATATTTAATTAATAATATAATAATATATATTAAATGTACTCATACCTCCCAGAAAAATCTGACACTGACATTTTGCATTTATTTGTCCATTACAAAAATTTAAATTGTTTTTCGGGCAACGAGATTTATTACAACAGATTATTCTATATTATTATATACTTTATCTCCAAACCTATACGAGATATAATAAAAAAATTAAATGTGTCAGATTGAGAATTTAATTATCTTTAATATTTGTAGTGACAAATTTTCAAAAAATAATATTTTGAATTTTTTTTTTAGAAACTACCACTTCCGGTTGTCCCAATGTTGCCAGAACCTATTCAACTCTTCCCATTACCGATAGATTGAGGAATACGTAGTCAAACAGGTCTTTGAGAAATCGTGTCTCCAACAACCTCACACACACACACACACACACACACACACATACACACACATCCACACACACACACACACACACACACACACACACACACACACACAGACATCATTGTAAAAATGTTAAAATCAGATTCTATGGACCTTAAATTGTGCTTATTCAATAAAATCTGGATATGCGATTTTTAGCATAAATCCAATACCTCTCTTAGCGAGAGGTAAAATATAATTTACCATACGTAAAGAATAATTTGAACAATTATTGGATATTTTTCTGTAGGTTTGCGTAATTTTCATATATAACAAGTGATATGATTATCATCGATGATATTCTCGAGTGAAACCGAGCTGCAGATTTCACGAGTCCGAAGGACGAGTTGAAATGTGCTGCTTCGGTTTCACGAGCAATATCTTCGATTATTAATCATATCACGAGCTTACATTTAATGAGAGAATATAATGAATTTTTGCAATCTAACCTAAACTAACTTTTGATATACATATTCATATTGTATTAAAACATGGTACTTACGAGTTTTATTTAATATTACGGAGTTTAAATTATTGTTATTATTTATTTTTATACTCAAAATTAACTGTCAATGTCATAAATAAAGAAAACAAATCCCTTAGTAACGACTATAAATAAGGTGATAATTTCCTCGTTTTTTATCATCGCTGGTGATAGACTTGTAGCTAGGGAGATTCTGAATCATATCACGAGCTTATACATATTTAATGAATTTTTGTAACACATTGTGTATGCTGCTATCCAGCTAACCTAACTTTTAATATATACAGGGTGAGTCACCGAAATCGCCGTCTTCGATATCTCCATTGTCGTTAGAAATACAGCATAAGTTTATTAACAGAATTTATTCGTCTACTCAAGGAGCATAACGTAAAATTATTTTCACATATACAGGGTGTTGCATTACGGCTCGGCGAGAATTGTTTGTCTTTTTTTAAATGGAACACCCTATATATTTTTATATATTTTGAATTGTATTTTATTCACCTATACGAACATATGAATTTTGTTTCAGTTTTCTACGGCGTTGCCAAGTTATTCCATTTTTTCTCTAAAAAAGACCGAATACACGCATTGCTTTATAAAGGCTTACTGAAGTTATTTTAATAGTAAGAATTAAGAATTTTCTTTTCTGTATAACTGTAATTATACTCTATGTTCTGACATATTTTTTTTCAAATGTAATTATACAGGCTGTTCAATAAAGCGAATCAAATGTGCTCAATTTCAAATGACCATAACTCGTCATTTTCAAATGGAACACCCTATATTTTATTATTCAGTTGTGTGTATTTTTGTATTATCTTCATATGTTATTCAGGGTATCCTATGCCTAAAATTAATAATTTCCGAGATTTTCACCATTTTTCTCTAAATTTATATATTTAACTAAAAATTAAATCTAGTATGTCATTGATATTGTTTTTTGAATAAGAAACAATTGCAGTAATGACTGTAGTTTCATTAGCCAGGTTATTATTAATAACAGTGGGGTTAAGTAAATTAATTTATTAATATGAGTCTCTCGCAAGAAGAACTTACGAATATGGTGTACGCACTTGGAAAAGCGGAAAGAAACCCTCTTTTGTCGTAGTGAACATGACCAGTTCTTTCAAACCTTTCCCTTAGTTTTTCAAAAGAACGCGGCTTTGGATGTCGTCTTCCCGGAAACCGTTGTGCATAAATTCTTGATGCCAAAAGAGGGTTTGTTGCCGCTTCTTCAAGTGCGTACACCATATTCGTAATTTGTTCTTGCGCACTCTCCACGCCAGCATTGAGTGCCCTTGAGGTGACGCCTGGCCTGACCAGAATACACTATATTCATAAGTTCTTCTTGCGAGAGACTCATATTAATAAACTAATTTACTTAATCTCTCTGTTATTAATAATAACCTGGCTAATGAAACTACAGTCATTACTGCAATTGTTTCTTATTCAAAAAACAATATCAATGGCATACTAGATTTAATTTTTAGTTAAATATATAAATTTAGAGAAAAATGGTGAAAATCTCCGAAATTATTAATTTTAGGCATAGGATACCCTGAATAACATATGAAGATAATACAAAAATACATACAACTGAATAATAAAATATAGGGTGTTCCATTTGAAAATGACGAGTTATGGTCATTTGAAATTGAGCACATTTGATTCGCTTTATTGAACAGCCTGTATAATTACATTTGAAAAAAAATATGTCAGAACATAGAGTATAATTACAGTTATACAGAAAAGAAAATTCTTAAGTCTTACTATTAAAATAACTTCAGTAAGCCTTTATAAAGCAATGCGTGTATTCGGTCTTTTTTAGAGAAAAAACGGAATAACTTGGCAACGCCGTGGAAAACTGAAACAAAATTCATATGTTCGTATAGGTGAATAAAATACAATTCAAAATATATAAAAATATATAGGGTGTTCCATTTAAAAAAAGACAAACAATTCTCGCCGAGCCGTAATGCAACACCCTGTATATGTGAAAATAATTTTACGTTATGCTCCTTGAGTAGACGAATAAATTCTGTTAATAAACTCATGCTATATTTCTAATGACAAGGGAGATATCGAAGACGGCGATTTCGGTGACTCACTGTATATATAATCATATTGTATTAAAACATGGTACTTACGAGTTTTATTTAATATTTCGGAGTTTGAATTACTATTATTATTATTATTATTGCTATTATTATTACTTATTTTTATACTAAAAATTAACTGTTAACGTAAATAATGAAAACAAATCCCTTAGTAACGACTATAAATACTGTGATAGACATATACCTAGGGAGATTTTGAATGTTGATTGGCGGAAATCACGTCACGTGATTAATGAATTATATTGTCATTGAAATATGGTCTTCAAACTTTCCATGTTCTATTTAAACATGTATGATAGGTAATACCACCGGTAGTTGACTTAACACTAGTAGTCGACAGTTTGACTTTGAATTACATTAATCAACCAACAGTTGTGTCCGTTGTAGTTGTGACGTTGTAACTTGTGACGAGCGTTTTGCGCCATTAGTTACGAATGAAACAATGATTAGAAACTGTTGAATAAATTAACAGATACACCGGAAGATGAAACTGTACACAAATCGGAGAAAATAAAAGATAGAATACCCAACTAGCACAATTAGTCGATGGAACGTAGCGGTACCTACAGTAGAATATTTTAAATACCCGGCCACTAAGTACAGGTACCTAATCGGAACGTTAAAATTACGTGCGCGGGACCAAAATGGGGAATATTTTTTCAGTGACGGCAACGGTCCGTCGACTATCCTTCGTTTTATCTAACTACGTTCTAGGGACGTATTGGTTGCGTAGCAGCATTGTTGCAGAATGGTAGCCGCCACTTTCGCGGAACTTTTCTTGTCTGGCTCTTTCAGCTGGTGTTGCTTGCTTTGTCTAACTACTAGTTTAGTAATTCTTCTGTTTCGCTCTTCCATGGTACTTTATCTATTTTATTTACCAAACTCAGAATCGAACTATATGTTTTACTACGTAGTATATGAGAATATATTTATACCAATTTTCACTGATCTGAAAGACAGAATCAAAAGCGAATGGTACTTTATTGTTGAATGTGATGTTGATAAGTCCAAAAAAAATACGCGCCTATGAAATTCGCCTTTTGTAATTAATAGCTATTTAACTATCAAGTGTGTTAATCGCCAATTAACACACGTGTTAGTTACAATATTTTTTCGATGACCGTATCTTACTTAAATGGAAAATCTAATTTTATTCCATGACAAATTTTTTTAGGTTAGTAATGGTTGACCGAACGTCAAATTTTACGTCAGAAAATCAATAAGTTTTGTCATCAATTGTTTTCAGTGGGTGCGTTCAGTTTACTTAATGCTACACAACGCAAGCGGTTTTTTATGTTATTTGAGGAATTTTATTCTTTCAAATTCATTTTAAAGGTATGCTACGTGAATATACCTAGCTAATAAGTGTCAAAAGCATGACTTTTAATTCTGTCTACCTTTTTGCTACAACTTAGCGTTAGCAAAACATGCTGTGTTCCATGTGGTGAACGCACCCAATAAATCGTTTATTAATAAAAATCATGCATTAATAGGGGTCATTAATGAATGATTTTCTATACATTAACATAGCCTATTAATAAACGGTCGACGGAAAATATTATTTTTAATATATTTTAGTGTCATATGGAAATAAAATGCCTAGAGAGTAAAATAATTTCAATAATTCTTATAAGGTACGTAAAAATTATTATTTTGCATTATTTTATTATATTTCGTGCAAAAATTATAATGGATTGAAGTTTTTTAATCACTGTAATGAAATAAATTCTTATAATGTAATAATGGCGACTTTCGGTTTGGCAGTAAATACGGCGTATTTTCAAAAATGTTACTTTAAAGTCGTAATCACTAAAATATGGTACTTGAAAGTACTTGTGACTAAGCGTTAGGTGACAGGAACTACGAATATATAACATTGTAGTATCAACTACTCCAAAGTATCGATTGGAACTACTGTGGTACTTTAAAGTGACAATAAAGTTACAATTACTATAATCTGCGTGATCAAAGTAGCCGTTGCTAATTCATGGTTCCACATGGAACTTTAACCTGAAATTTTATTTAGGATGAATTTTTATCTCAAATTGGAGGACGTACAGAGGTAGAAGAAAATAGGATACATAATAATGGATTTTATGTTCGAATCCGTAGTTTTAATGCAAAACTCATGAACGGGTACATCAAGGGGAACTTCAGGAGAAAAAATCTGATGTGGCCAGCACATAACCTCTCGCCGTATATTTTACCTGGCTGTATGCATAAAGCAAAGAATATTTTTATAAATACAAATAATATATTCATATAAATCTATGACGTATAAACTTCTTTATTATTCAATAATAGCATGTCTCAACATGAAGATATTTTACCATAAATTATGTTACAATAAATTACAAAGTAGAGTTTACCATATATAAATATTAGGCTGGTAACTGCAATTTTCAATTCGAACAACGTTGTTTACTTTCTCTTCATATTCTTCTAGTAAAAACATTAATTTTGGGCGGTCTAAAATGTATATATGGATTGTGCATCTATTCTTACATATCTTCTTTTACATTTTATTTTTTCATACATGTTATATCTAAATAACACTAATTCCCTTTAATAAAGTGACGGATAGATTGCACTCCGATTATTCTTATATCGATGTGTAATTTTGTCAATATTTACAACTTACTTGAAAAGAATTTGATAGCTTTTTCGCAATTCAAAGTTACTCTAGTCTATAGTACTGGTGTACATTGTCCCATAATGTTTGAAACAAATTTAAGTCCTTCAACCTAGACTTGTCATCTCCATAATAGTCACAGATCAAGAACTAAGGGATTCTCCAAGTACATTTTTCTTTCATTACTCATTACTTATGACACTGACATTTATCTGTCAGTTACAAATAATTTAAATTATCAACTATTTTTCATGGCATTTTTTCAGCTGTCAAATTTATTACAACAGATTATTTTATATATTATACTTCTTTTATCTCTAAATCTATGGAATATATAATAAAATATTTAAATGTATCAGATAGAGAATTAAATTTTCTTTAATATTACCACGAAAAATTTTCAAAAAATAATATTTAGAAGATTTTTTTTCAAGAATCTTCTATTTCCGGTTGTCCAATTATTACCAAAACCTTTTCAGATCTTCCCATGAATGTCCGATTGGGAAATACGTTGTTAAACAAATTTTAAGTCTTATAGTTTTTGAGTAACCGTCCTTCCAACATCCCACACACACACACACACACACACACACACACACATCCACACACACACACACACACACACACACAGACATCATCGTAAAAATGTTAAAATCGGATTGTAGGGACCTTAAAACGTGCTTATTCAATAAAATCTGGATATGCGATTTTTAGCATGAATGCAATACCTCTCTTAGCGAGAGGTAAAAAAGGCATTTCAGGTGTTTGATTGAATATTAGGAGTTTATTTCGAAGTAATTTCACTCAGGTCATGATAATATTAGACAACAACGAGTTATCAGCTAACAATATAAATGAAAATGAAATAAATGAAGTTATTGCAGGTGACAAAAATACATCGGAAGATAAAGCATAAAGCTATTTATTTTGGTATTATTACATTATTTATATGTATAATATATGTGGAATATATTGTTTTTTTTTGTATTTTATATGAGCTTGGTTGCTGTATTATTTAAATAGATTTTATTTTTGTTATTGTACAATACAAAATATTCAATAAAATTATAACAATATTTGTGTATCTAGAGTATGAATTAGTGGCAAAAATAAAAATTCCTCTTTATATTTAGCAGTAATATCATCTTCCAGAATATATAATTCTTCTTGATAAATTTCTTCATCCTCATTTGAAAAATAACCTTCATTTTGGATAGTCGAGCCAACTAGAGGAGCCCTCTACCTGCTCTCTTGTTACAAATTCTTTGATTGATAATTTGTTTTCATTAATCGTTATTAACGGTTTTACAACAGAAAAATGTTCTTTAACAGTGGAATTAACAATGTTCGTTGTTTTTAAGATTTTTAATTTTCTGCGTAGTAAGTTTTGTAATGTCGGTAACTTTTTTCATTTCTCTTGCCAATTTTACCTTTGTAAACTGACAGCATTATTTTTTATATAAGCACAATTATTTTAGTTTTTGTGACGCACTACACTAAAGTAATGACGCATACTTGTATGAACTGAACAGGGACGTGTGTAATTTATCAAAATCAGAGACTAGATGGCTACATTAACTTCACGGTAATTTTAAAAGGTAGCAGGAACTTTACAGTTGCTTTGTAAACTAACGTTGTATTTTAAAGGTTGCGGAAACGTCATTTGTACTAACAAATACTACTTACAAGTTTCAGAACTTTAAAATAACAATGAAAGTTCCTAGAACGTCGCGGTAACTACCAATGTAACGTGAAAGTAGTTGTAATTTTAAAGTCAGATTTTAGTAACATTAGTTAGTTGCTGATACTTTCATTTGCCACTTTAAAATTTTGAAAACTTTAAAGTCATTTTATACGGAGCAACAACGTCCCTTATATTATAATAGCTACTTAGAAGTAATAAAACTATGAAGTAACATTTGATGGTAGATTCTACGTTTTAACAACTATAAATTTTTCAAATGAAGTTATATATACATTAAAGTAGTAGATTTAGTAGAAAACACGTAACAGCTACGTACTTGAGGTTCCCATCACAGTTGTGATAACTTTAGTGCTAGTTGGGTAGAATACCTGCACTAAGTTAACAAAAATCATGCGTCAATTTTTTATGTTACAACAGGTTGAATCGTTGGACAATCCATAAATGGCAGGATATTTATAGGATGTAGTCGACCTAGAACAACTCTACAATCAACTGGACAAGAAAACGCATAAAGATGATTAAAAGTGATGCAGGCATAAAATCGCAATAAATGTTCAAAATGGCTACCGTCATTGTTAATGAAGGTGACGACGAAATGAATCCTCTACCCTTTCCAGCATCTGTCTGTTGTTGAGTATGCTTGTAGCTGCATTTTCAAGGATATAACTGTTGTTCTTTCAATATCCTCCAAATTGTCATATGTTATACTTTGTGTAGTAATTCTAGTGCTATTCTTCAAGTACTAGACCTTGGGCGTGTTATACCACGATTTTGAGCAATAGGCTTAAAGGACATATGATCTCGGTGGTGCTGAACAACATGTACAAAGATACGAACATTTGGGAGAAGACCATTCGGAAAACGTTCCAAATAAATTTGATGGGCTTGGGCAACGTTTTCCTTAGCTTGACCATGTCTGTATACTCGCTATCCGTAAAGGTAGGCAAATTTACTGATTGTAACTTTTATAATAATTATTAGTCGATTTATTTGTCAAAATTTATTTGGAAAAGTTGACAACTCACATTTGTCAAAAATAATTGTTTCACTGTTATTGCCACTGGATCAAATTATTATGAGAATACCTAAACGACTCGTTAATTTATGGAAGGGAGGTAAAAAGGATAAACAAATTGAGATTTCGAAAATGGTTGTTAAGAAATATTGTTGATCTCGACGAGTTTCTATTACAACCTGTATGTACGTATTATAATGACTATCATTCATTAAGTTATAAACCAATAAAAATGCGTAATTTTCCTTAATTACTACGTATTTCAGCGGTTATTATTAAGTAAGCATGGTGAACGAATATACGAACCTTTGTATATTCGAATATACCTTCGTATATTCACTGCGTTTGATTATTTTGTTGTATGTATTCCGACTCAAAACGGTAGGTATAATCATTTTCTTTCGAACATAGTATCGAGTACATGAATCAATCTGTAGTTAGACTTTGAGGAGAAAAATAGTACTTTTTATGACTTAAGTAGACATCTGGAATGTCACTGACAGCAGTGACAGTGACAGCTCCAAATGCACCGAAACAAATAATTGAACGTACATATTAGACAGCAAGGCAATGACAGTAAAAATTTGAGAAGTAAACAAATAATTAATTGAATCACAAGCTTGTTTATTTGAAATACGAGCATTTCAATATAATATTACATACTACCACAGACTAGCTATATTTAAAAAGATAGGTTATGTGGCATACAGTTTGACGAATCTGTCAAAAAATAGGCTGCAGGCCTATGTTCAATTTACCTTTTACTTATTAATTTATCTTTTATTTATGATATAGTCTACCTGTATACAACTCGACAATAAAAAATTCTCGACATACTCAACGAGTTGCCTATTGAAAATACCACTCGACCTTCGGTCTCGTGGTGTTTCCAGGCAACACGTTTCGTATAATCGAGAATTTTCAATCGTCTTGTTGTATAATATATGATAATATTTTAAGGAAAATATTGGCAATACTTTACCAATTAGAATATGTTTCAAAAAATATTTTTGTAGATTTGTAAACATTGGTCAATTTGTATTTCCATAAAATAAAACAAAATATGAAATAACAGGAAGTAATATGTTGACCACACAGATTTTTAAGCGGTCGATAAAATGCATTAGTATTTAAAATTTACCTGTTGAGTACGATTTATTGAAAGTTTTACATCACAATTCAAACAAAATAACTACTAACTGAAGGGAACTGTAATTTACTGTATTTTTTGTGCTATACAAATGTATAGAGCTGTGTTGTACACATTTACATGTTATATTGAGGCAAAAATCGGAATACCCTTTAATTGGCAATTTTTGTAAAAAAAAAAACTTTTCATAATTGTTAAAAATAGTTTAATTTCGCGCAGTAAAAATCCAGCAGAGCTTTAATTAGCTAACATTTTCATTAGGTAAAATTAAATTTTAAATATTATTATCATAACCGGTGAATCAAATATGTAAATTCCGTTTGTGAATCGAAACAATACTTATTAAACTTGAAAACAAACTACGAATAAAATTAATAAAATTCCATAACGAACTAGAAGTAAAAATTGTATGAAAATTTTTCCAATTATGAGTTTAATAATAAACACAATTATTCCGGCGATAATATGAATAAAATTCCGATATTTGCACTTCATTTAATTTCACAAACGGCGATGAGTATGAAAAACGAAATTCAGAAATCAGCTCGAAGTTTAATTTAATTAACTAATGAGTTACAATTTTAATTAGATTTATATTAAAACACAAACATGTAGGAAAAGTTATAACACTGTATTATATTAACTGTCTCCTAAATATTCTGACATGTGTTAATATTTGCTTTTAATTATAATTGTTCATTATTCTAATAGTTTTCCTATGTATGATTACTATACCGAACATTCATTAAAGATGGTAGAATAACTTCGTTAATTATTTATTTCCAATTCCTGATATTGCGTTGGTATCTAGTATATTATATTAATTAAATTTTACATTCAATAGTAATAAAGAAATTTCTTTGTTTTCAGGCTTTCTGTAGAGCATCGTAATTTGAAAGTTACGACGAATATTATACATATCGTACGTCCTACAAGTTTTGGCAACAATTTTAACAATTTTTACCTCTCGCTGACAGGTATTGGATTCATTCAAAACATCGCATATCCAGAATTTAAAAAATCTGATGTGGCCAGCACAATACCTCTCGCCAATTCCTTTTTTTGGTTAAGTATAGAGCGCGAACAGTCATGTTGCATTGTTGGTCTTGACAAGCAGATGTGGAGGCCCGTTTCAGAATGATAATTAGTAATTATGTACATAAATGTCAGAATTTTTCATTAAAAATTTCAAGATTTTCTAAATTCATGTAGTTAATTTGTCACCAGGAGTGTGGAATTGACTTGTCGAGGAAAATAAATCACATGGAATTGGAAAATCACTAAATTTAGAATGAGAAATTATGATATATGACATTTATACATAATTACTAGCCATAATTCTGACACATGACTGCTCACACCTTAATGTATTTAACATTTCTTGTATACTTACACTCTACACCAAAAATTCTAGTTATATCTATTCCATATATTTAGATTTTTTAAATTTAAATTCGTTCTATGAAGAAATTTTGTCCTACTCTTTTAATTTTTCGAGATGTTTCCATGTCGGAAGTAACAGCATATATGAAGGGTATGTGTAATATACCTATAATATTAAATATTAAACTATTAATGCAATAAGAAATAATATAATGTATGTACTTCCCAGAAAAAATCTTCAGTAATATCTCCGGATTTCTGACACTGACATTTTTTGACAATTTAAATTATCAACTATTTTCCATGGCATTCTTTCGGCTGATTTATTACAGCAGATTATTTTATATATTATACTTCTTTTATCTCTAAATCTATAGAATATGTATATAATAAAATATTTAAATGTATCAGATAGAGAATTTAATTTTCTTTAATATTACCACGAAAAAATTTCAAAAAATAATATTTAGAAGCATTTTTTTCAAGAATCTTCTACTTCCGGTTGTCCAATTGTTACCAAAACCTTTTCAGATCTTCCCATGAATGTCCGTAGTTAAACAAATTTAAAGTCTTATAGTTTTTGAGTAATCGTCCTTATAACATCCCACATACACACACACACATCCAAACACACCCACACACAGACATCATCGTAAAAATGTTAAAATCGGATTGTAGGGACCTTAAAACGTGCTTATTCAATAAAATCTGGATATGCGATTTTTAGCATGAATCCAATACCTCTCTTAGCGAGAGGTAAAAATAAGCATGTTTTAAGGTTCATACAATCTGATTTAAATATTTTAACGATAATGTCTCTCTCTCTCTGTGTGTGTGTGTGTGTGTGTGTGTGTGTGTGTGTGTGTGTGTGTGTGTGTGTGTGCGTATGGGGGTGTTGGAAGGATGATTTCTCAAAAACTATAATACTTATTATCGGTTTAACTACGTATTTCTCAATCTGACATTACTGGGAAGAGCTGAAAAGGTTTTGCTGATAATAGGACAACTCGAAGTAGCAGATTCTTAAAAAAAATCGTCTAAATATTATTTAAAAAAAAAATGTTCTTCCTAAGAGTAAATTCTCTATCTGACATAAATATTGTATTATATCCTTTATAGATTTAGAGATAAAGAAATATAAGGTATATAATAATCTGTTGTAATAAATCTCAAAGCCCAAATAATATCATGGAAACCAATTGAAAAATTAAATTGTTTCTAACTGACAGGCAAATGTCAGTGTCAAAAATCCAGAGACATTACTGATTTTTTTCTGGGAGCATTATACATTATATTATTTCTTATTGTATTAGTAGTTAAATATTTAAAATTATAGGTATAGTAGAGATTAGTATTAGAAGAGTAGCACAAAATTTCTTCATAGAATTAATTTAAAATTAAAATATCTAAATATAAAGAATAGACATATGTAAAAATTTTGGTGTAGAGTGTAGGTATACAAGAAATGTTACAACAGGGTGCGAGCAGTCATGTAACTTTGTTGACCTTGACAAGCACATATGAGGCCCTGTGTCTGAATGACAGCTAGTAATTATGTACATATGTCAAATATTATCATTTTTCATTCTAAATTTAGTGATTTTCCAATTCTATGTGGTTTATTTTCCTCGACAATAAATTCCACACTCCTGGTGACAAATTACTACGTGAATTTAGAATATCTTGAAATTTTTAATGAAAAATTCTGACATTTTACATATATGCACATAATTACTTAACATGTCACATGACTGCTCGCGTTTTATTCTTATGTAACCAAAACGGAAGTGGCGAGAAGTATTGTGCTGACCACAACAGATTTTTTTTGTAATGTAAAATGCATTTGCTGAAAGTTTTGTTATACATAATAATTAATTGTTTCATGAGCAACAAAATTATGAACTTAAATTAAAGAAAGATGGGCGTGAATTCTCAAGTTACGCTTTCTTTAAACTTAACATAAAATTAAGAATTGGTCTTCAACTTCATCTAACAAATAAAGGAGTGTATTCTTTGACATTCAAAATCTTATAAAAGAAATTGAATCATCCCAATCTTCAAAATTATTACCTCTTTCTCGTACTGTATACTGTTTTCGAAAATTAATATTATCAAAAATGAAATCCAATTCTTCAAGATAACTGTTGTACTGATTTATTATAATAATAATAATTAATATTAAAAAACAAATTATGTTTTCAAAACAACACAAATGTTCACTTTTTCTCTACATTTCGTGTTTTCATTCGTGTCTACTCAGTACGATATTCTTTGGATAAAACTCTTAACTGGTAGTTTAGCTGACTGTTAGTGAAAATTTATCTTACTGGTAACTTTCAACTGCTACAAGTGGAACAACGCAAACTGAGGTTAATATGGCATTTATTATTTAATGATTCATACGAACATGAAACTGACGTGGTTCCATGACATCGTAATCGAAGTATAGCAATTTATTTTTTCATCAAGTGTACAATAATATTCATATTATGCTACTATACACACACTATAGAAGATATTCATTTTATTACTAGTACAACAATGTTTTTCATTATTGTACTAGTAAAAAAATGTTAGCTTCTTAGTTCACCGCTGGCGGCAGCAGTTGTCACAGCAACACAGACCATATTGAAAAATTGTTATTTGACAGTTGTATCGTTTGTGTTTTGTAGTGTACACAGCCAACTATGGCTGAAATTGCAAACGCTATAATTTAAACAATTCTAGAAAACTATAAAAAAAAACCCCAGTTTTCTTTGAAACACTTGAAGAAAAAATAGTATATGTTATTCGGAGCAGAACGCCCTTTTTGTGTTTTACCCAGCTTGCCTGGCCTCGGCTATCGCCTAGGCCGCAATAGCTGGGTTCGACAGAAAAAGACCGCTTTCTACTCCTAATAACATAATGCCGGTAATATGCCGTGATGAAATATTTATTTATTTATTTTTATTTTACGAATATGATAACCTGGAAATCTTCAAAAGTATCTCTATATTCCTTCATTATAATATGGAAAACCAACTGTGGATGTAACTCAGCACTCATCACATGAATTCTTTTTAGAAACTATTTCAGCTTCCAACTGCTATTATGGCCATCTTGCATAAATAAAACTTTTATAGCGGTCTCATAAACTGAATTATAAAACGTGTCCATCCTTTACTTTCCTATATTTTACATTTTTTCGGGCATTTCCTTACGGTTGCCAAATTTCATCCCTGGTGCTTTTTCTGGAAGAGAGATCGTAAAAATGATATTTATCATTTTACCACATATCGCTAGTTGTAAATCTTATATTATTACAATTTTATGGCACAGAATATCACGTGCGCGATTGCTAGTAAAATATTATTAATATGAAATAAATTATTGTTTGCTTACTACTAACCTTAAAATATCCAAGATTTACGAAGATATTTCTATAGTAATAAAAAAGAAATTGCTCAGTACACTGCAATACATACAAAAGGGGATATATAATATACGACTCTAACCTTATGACCAGCACAATACCTCTCGCCACCTCCGTTTTGAGTTACATAAGTATAAGGCGCGAGCAATCATGTGACTTTGTTGGCCTTGACAAGCAGATATGGAGGTCCGTGGCAGAATGACAACTAGTAATTATGTACCTAGGCGTGTGGAATTTACTTGTTTAGCAAAATAAACCACTTGGAATTCAAAAATCACGAAATTTAGAATATTTTTTTTGATATTTGACATCTACGTGTATAATTACTAGCTATCATTCTGACACGGGCACCCATATCTGCTTGCCAAGGCCATAACGTAATAAATATTTCTCACTAGATGCCATTCAATGTTAAAGTAAAAATTTAAGCGCCAATAGGATGAAAAATAGGTTTATCGTTATAAAAATAATAAATTTCACCCTAAAATATTTATTAATTATGTATTATAATTACAAAATTAATGACTTTACCGAACAATAAATATGTACGAAAACAAATTAACCTCACAACCGACAAATCATTTCTTCTTATAAAGTTACACCAAATTTTTCTTTTTCTTTCACATAGTATTCTAAATAGTCGAAATCCTTTTCAGACCTATTCTTGCAACAAGAAGGCATTTTTAAATACATTTTATAAGTGACGAGATCCACTAGCAGTTCGCCATTTGGCTCCAAATATTGAAAGGCAGAAATTTGCTACAAGATATTTTAAAACCTTTGCAGGATTATACATACTTGATCAAGGCCCTCTGAACAATCACGGAACACAATTATTAAATTTAATTTTAGATATTTATTTTAAAATCAGAATACACCAGGAAACGAATGTTATTGTAAGCAATGTAAGAAGAATAAGATTTTTTATTCCGATATCTTATTTACTAAAGGTAGATAGGTACTGAATTAATCGACTTAAAATATGTTGGATCATAATTCGTTTGTTGGTTTTAATCATAATTTAGTGATTTATTTTTTATTTCCAAAGAATATATTCTTAAGAACACTTGCGCCTCTAGTGAGCAATGCTCAAATGACACCAAACATATCACTATCTCTAGTTATCTCTGTCTAGCCAGCCGAAATCAAAACAAACCAAATGAAGTTTTGTCTAGTTATATTTCGTCATTGGTGGTAGCTCTGTAATGTGTAAATAAAATAAAATACGAAAATCGTTTACTTTACATATTGTCTGCACTATGTAAAGTATCATTTTCACATCGGAGTAAAAAAATTATATTTTTCTATTTCGGTGTTCTTATGTTTCTATAAACGCACTGTTTTGTACTGCAAACACGACGTTTAGAAGATCTATAAGCGTACTATTTTTGGCGCCTTTCATGTTCTCGAGTTGGTAGTCATGCTTTCATAACTGACAGATGACAGGTAACCTCAAAATGGTAAGTTGTTGATAATATTTCAACATATTACTTTTAATTATGGATTTTTATACTTTCTTTAGGTGATAGGACTAGAAAAAAATATAATATTAATTTCACAACCAGAATCAGACCTTGAATCATAAATACAATACACCTTGCAATACACTAATTAATCAATAGTTGACAAAATATGAAATTTCAATTGTTAGCGAGAAGCGTTACCAACATAAACATAACTAACAAAAAAATACCTAGTCATAATTTGACGTCGCAATTTAAATAAATTTAATCGTAAAAATACCTCAATAGAAAAAATAGTATAAAAAACACGTATCATAAGGCCTGTTGACGCACTCGTCCTTTGTAAAACTCGCCTAGCGGCTCGTTTTCCAAACTTGGACTCGTACGTTAACAGATTGCCTTATGATACTTGTGTTTTAATGTACTATTATGATATGACATATCTGTACAAATCAAATTGACGCACCCAGCAATGTGATAGATATATTTCACATTATTTTTTTTAACAAAATTACGATCATGTCAAAGGGGCTTAAGGCTTTTTATCTATATATCATATAACCAAATCATTTACGCAACCATCCATAAATTTATTTATTATTTTCGCCTAACTTTATTGCGCATAGAAATCCTAACAATAATACCTTAATAGTATATGATTACAATAATAAATTCCATTACTAGTGCAATATAAAAAGAAAATGACTCTATATATTGAAGAAAATTACAGTACAGGGAATGGAAATACATAAATTAATATAAATACCTAGAAATACAACAATTTCCATATAAACACTCTGAATAAAAAACTCCCGCAGACAATTTACATGTTGATACGATACCCCATAATAAAAGTCCGTATTACACGGTAACAAAGCACATCCGTTTCAATTTTAAAAATAATTGCAGACAAATTTATCACGTGATCATGTATAATGACGGGGCTACGTAGATTCACATTCATATAAATGTCTATTTTATTCTGAATTATTGTAATGCAAAAAGGAAACACAATTTAAACGGCTGGGGTCCGGATTATTGCAGCTAAACATGCAAACGAACCCAGATGCAGCCCAAGTGTATAAAACACACTGTACGAATTATTTGCACGGAATACATTAAACTATGAGGTTATGAATGGAGTGTAGTTTACGGTAAACGCACATATTTTCACACCAATGTGGGAATTTTCTCTGATATTTATGTGTTTAGAATGAAATTCACAAAAAGCGAGAATAATCAGATATATGAGTATGCAAGTTATAGAAATTGCAAAAAAAATCTGTTGTGGCGAGCACAATATTTCTCGCCACTTCCTTTTTTGGTTACATATGTATAGGGCGCGAGCAGTCATGTGACTTTGTTGGCCTTGACAAGCAGATATGGGGGTTCGTGTCAGAATGACAACAAGTAATTATGTACATAGATGTCATATGTCAAAATTTTTTCGTTCAAAATTTTAAGATTTTCTAAGTTCACGTGGTTAATTTGTCATCAGGAGTGTGGAATTTACTTGTCGAGGAAAATAAACAACATGAAATTGGAAAATCACGAATTTAGAATGAAAAGTATGATGTTTGACATCTATGTACAAAATTACTAGCTATTATTCTGACACGGGCCCCCATATCTGTTTGTCAAGGACAACAAAGTCACATGACTCTCACATCTAATTGTATTTAACATATCTTTTACACCAAAAATTCTACTTATATCTATGCAGAAACTTTTTCGTACACTTCCAATTTTTCGAGATGTTTCCAATTCACTGTTGAGATTGACAGTATTTGTGAAGGGTATATGTAATATACCTATAATTTTAAATGTTTGACTATTAATATAATAAGAAATAATATATGTATGTACTTCCCAGAAAAAGTCTTCAGTAATGTCTTCGGATTTCTGACACTGACATTTATCTGTCCGATACAAACATTTTAATTTTGCAATTGGTTTCCAAGACATTATTTGGGCTATGAGATTTATTACAACAGATTATTTTATATATTATATTCTTTTATCTCTAAATCAATAAAAAATAAAATAACATATTTAAATGTATCAGATAGAGAATTAAATATTCTTTAATATTTGCAGGATCAAAAATTTTCCAAAAATAATATTTAGAAGATTTTTTGTAATAATCTGCTACTTCCGGTTGTCCAATTGCTACCAAAACCTTTTCAACTCTTCCCATTAATGTCCGATTCAGAAATATGTAAACAGATATTAAGCCATATAGTTTTCGAGAAATCGTGCTTCCAACACACACACACACACACACACACACACACACACACACACACACACATACACACACACACGCTCGCACACACACACACACACACACACAGACATCATCGTAAAAATGTTAAAATCGGATTGTAGGAACCTTAAAACGTGCTTCTTGAATATGCGATTTTTAGCATAAATTTAATACCTCTCTTAACGGTAAAAACCGATCAGACAAATATAGGCGATCCTTAAGAAAATAGCTTTTCAACAGATATTTTCTACAAGAAAAAATCTTTTCGGTTTACATTTTGCTCATTGTCAACGATACTTACCGTATGAATAAAATTCTAACAATGGTCGTATGATGAAACAAAAGAGCGCGAGCAGGCATGTGACTTTGTTGGCCTAGACAAGCAGATATGGGGGCCTGTATCAGATTGACAACTGGTAATTATGTACATAGATGAATTTTTCATTCAAAACTTTTAAGATTTTCCAAGTTCACGTGATTAATTTGTCATCAGAAGTGTGAAATTTATTTGTCGAGGAAAATAAACCACATGGAATTTGAAAATCCCGAAATTTAGAATGAAAAATTATATTTGGCTTTTAATTTATTGATATCATATAGTGAATGCTCGGATTATATTTTAATACTGTCAGTTGTCACATGATTTCAATCGGTTTTACCCGATAACATGGCGTCATCAATTTCCTCCCTCCCCTAGCGATTGGAACCATATGCTTACGATTGATGACGTGGGGATCAAGTCGTGGAAACGGACTTTATATCGTTTTTCTGCTGAGCCCATCAATTATTTTCAACAAAATCTAAAATCGCGAACTTTACAAATCGAAGTTGGTCTTGATTTAAATATCTCTATGCATATGGGATTCCCTGCGAAATATCTTCGGTGGCCAGGTTTCGTTCGATCTGCCGTTGGGACTACGCAAATAACTCGACGCGAACACACAGTAAATAATCAGCGGAATATTTGCACGCCGAATACATAACGAGGTGTTTCATCAAATATTCTGCTGCTCAAATACAAGGCGTTGTATTAATAAGTAATTACAACAGATTAAAGGTTGCAGATTTTAATTAGAACTAATTTTGTTGCTCTTATTTTGAGATGAATTTAAAAATGTATTAAAATGGTTTATTATCAATTAAGTTTACTTGTTTAATATTTATTTTATTTAAATCAAACCAAATCGTAATCTTATAGAATATTTAAAACTAACTAATCCTGACAAAGCAATTTATTTTATATTGTAATTGATGAATTTGCTCTTAATGTTGCTTTTAGTAAAAATCCATTAGTTCTCAGGCACCTAGCCAGTTGATTCATTATTTTTAACTGGCCATGCCATAATAATACCTGTCATTTAACACTATAAAAATATATAAATTAATGACTCTATTTACCTTCCGTCACCTATAGGTAAGAAAGCTATTGGCCCGTATTACGAGCGTGCTTTTAATGCCGCTTTTATTGGCGATTTTGTTAAAAGCGAACGACCACTTTTATTGCGTTCCGTATTACGAACTCAATTTTATGACTGCTTTTATTAAAAGTACGAAATGTTACAACATAATCTTGGCAACATCGCATTCTTCGCTATATGTCATTAGCTGTAGTGAAGAAGTTACAGATTTTTTTTCGTAAAAGCAAAAATATGTGGATTTTGTGTTTGTGTGTGGATTCTGTTTACGCTCTAACTCAAATACTATCGTTCAGAAAATTTTGAAACCTTGAATTTCTACCTTACTCTTTATGGAAAGATGCCATTAGATTTTGGAGTAAATCAGATAACCGAAAATGGCACTTTACTGGAAGCTCAAAATAGTTTTTCTTCGAAAAATACCTTTAAATGTTATTTTTTCGAAATTTATGTTATATAAAAATTAAAAATTATTAAATTTTCTACAGGTATGCATTAATCCTTTTTCTATATATTTTATGGATAAATTTATAAAACTATCTATAATTTTAATCTCGGAGCCTACGCTTTAACCGCAACTCATACACATTGTTACACAATTCAGATTTCAAATGTTTATAATTAACAGATATGTCACTGTCAACAAACTAATCATTTCAAATAATAATATTAACGTTTTAAAAGAAAGGAACTTAATACAGTTTCCAGCATAAGTAAATATGTAAAAATATAGGTAAGATAATAAAAACATATATCATCACGACATACCCATTGCTGGGTGAGCCAATCTGCTTTGTACGCAGATGTCGGTAATAATGATGACCTATTTGTTCCGTGCAGGCGTTTACCCGGCGTCACTTCACGCGAACCTGGGGAACGGGTTCGATTCCGACCGACGCCAAATATTTTAGAATTTCAAATGACCCGTGCGGTGCACTCTCCACGCCAGCAATGAATATAGATAAGTATATAAATAAAATAAATATATCATCACGGCATATTACCCATTGCTGGGTCTGCCTATCTGCTTTATACACAGATTTCGGTAACGATGATGATATATTTGTACCGTGCGGGCGTTTACCAGGTGTCTCCTCACGAGTATTTCTTTCCGGCGTGGAGAGTGCACTATAGAGGTCATTTTTGTTCCTTTTAAAATTCGAAATATTTGGCGCCGGTGTGGATCGTACCCGGTATTTAAATTTAATTTAATTTTAAGTATTTACATGAATAAAAATTAAATTAAACAGGAGGTATTGTATTGGCCACATCAGATCTTTTTAATTTATACAAAAAGTAACCTCTAAATAATTATTACAGATGAATTCGTGAATCCAGCTAGAAAACTTTTCCAGAAAGTAAAAAAATTCTGCTCTTCAAGAGCAATACCAAAGTGTGGCAAATAATGCATAGGAGGAGGAAGTGGATGAAATTAAGAGCTGCAGGTAGTTGTGGTGAATGAATTCTGCAGGGGATAACTACGATAACATTGTCAAAGGAGCTAAATTAGATATCTAAAGAAAAATCACCAATTAATTTTATTAAACATAGCATTCTTTACCATTTATTTTAAAAGCATAATAAGTAAATAAAAAGAATACCCCACTGGGGTCTCGTGACCGCGTACCTGAGTGTCTGATCGCGAATCTGGGGAATCGGGTTCGATCCCTATTCCAACTCCTGTAATTTAACACACTTCACTTTAGTGTAAAAGATTCAATATCATTACCCAAAATTAGTTTTGAAAATTATTAACAAATGTTACATCACAAAATTTGTAAAAAATATTGTATTCTGTAGAACAGCATTCAAATTATCTTTCCTAACATCCCCTACATCAAATAATTTCGCACAAAAGGCTCATCATCCACTCTTCTACTTGGATAATCACCCTTGCTCTCATTTGACCAGAGATCTGTATCTATAATGACCACTCGAGTAGTGAGTGAGTCTGTAGCTTCTATATCCTGAAGCTTATGTGTACTACTGCTCGCTTGCAGCCTCTGTAGTCTATACTTCCTAAGTTTGTTCACTGAACGTCCACTGTGAGGAAAACACACCTTTCATGTGGCTAATTTGGTTTATGTTGATTGTGCAGTGAATAGGATGAAGATGATGCTAATTTGATCATTTGGCAAGCAGGTGATGTCAAAGGAAAGAAAGAATTTGGGAAACTAAACGTCTCAAACAAACAAAACTTTAAAAATGTGTTCTTTCTTTAATTTGCTTCAAAATGTTATATTTTACGTATTAATACCGGTACAAAATACTGAAAAATCTGTTGTGGCCAGCACAATACCTCTCGCGACTTTTTTTTTTGGTTATATAAGTATAGGGCGCGAACAATAATGTTACATTTTTGGGCTTGACAAGCAGATGTGTGGGCCCGTTTCAGAATGATAATTAGTAATTATGTACATAGATGTCAAATGTTAGAATTTTTCATTAAAAATTTCAAGATTTTCTAAATTTACGTAGTTAATTTATCACCGGGAGTTTAAAATTTACTTGTATGCCTTAGATATTTAACATTTAATTCTGCTCCACATGGAATTGGAAAATCACTAAGTTTAGAATGAGAAATTATGATATTTGACATCTATATACATAATTACTAGCTATCATTCTGACATGGGCCCCCATATCTGCTTGTCAAGGCCAACAAAATCATATGACTGCTCGCGCCCTATTGTATTTAACATTTCTTGTATACCTACACTCTACACCAAAAATTCTACTTACGCATATATCTATTCCATATATATTTAGATTGTTTAATTTTTGATGAAGATATTTTGTCCTCTTCTAATTTTTCGAAATGTTTCCAATTCTATTAATACATTAAGAAATAATATAATGTATGTACTTCCCAGAAAAAGTCTTCAGTAATGTCTTCGGATTTCTGACACTGACATTTACCTGTCAATTATAATTTTCAACTATTTTCCATGGCCAATCTTTCGGTTGTAAAATTTATTATAACAGACTATTTTATATATTATATTTCTTTTATCTCTAAATCTATAGAATATATTATATAATATTTAAATGTATCAGATAGAGAATTTAATTTTCTTTAATATTACCAAGAAAAAAAATCAAAAAATATTATTTAGAAGATTTTTTTTCCAGAATCTTCTACTTTCGGTTGTCCAATTGTTACCAAAACCTTTTCAGATCTTCCCATGAATGTCCGATTGGGAAATACGTAGTTAAACAAATTTAAAGTCTTATAGTTTTTGAATAATCGTCCTTCCAACATCCTACATACATACACACACACATACATCCACACACACACACACACACACAGACATCATCGTAAAAATGTTAAAATCGGATTGTAGGGACCTTAAAACGTGCTTATTCAATAAAATTTGGATATGCGATTTTTAGCATGAATGCAATACCTCTCTTAGCGAGAGGTAAAAAAGAGGCAAAATATCTTCTAAACGCAGTTTTCGAGAGAGAAGTTTCAGTTTAACTTTAAATTAAGATAATTAGGATTAATTGATTTAGGGAAAACTATGTAGTTTGAGATATTAAAGAAAATGTAAATAATTTCCTTTAAGAATGTGTATTTATAAAAATCAAAAGTTTAAAAAAAATATTAATAAAATAAAGAAATGTATTTCGATAATCTTATCTAGAATATCTAGAGTGTAAAATGAGTGCGATGGCCGGGAATCGAACCCGGATCAACTGCTTGGAAGGCAACTATGCTAACCATTATATCTAGATTCTTATTTGAAAGTTAGATTAAAGTTTTATTATGCTAAAATTAGGCTCAATCGGGATGTGAACCAGGGATCTATATCATCCAAAAATAGAATCATCCCCCTTACCATTATGCCAATATATTACAAAAAAATCTGTTGTGGCCAGCACAATACCTCTCGCCACTTCCTTTTTTTGGTTACATAAGTATAGGGCGCGAACAGTAATGTTACATTTTTGGGCTTCACAAGCAGATTTGTGGGCCCGTTTCACAATGATAATTAGTAATTATGTACATAGATGTCAAATGTTAGAATTTTTCATTAAAAATTTTAAGATTTTCTAAATTTACGTCAATTTATCACCAGGAGTTTAAAATTTACTTGTATGCCTTAGATATTTAACATTTAATTCTGCTCCACATGGAATTGGAAAATCACTAAATTTAGAATGAGAAATTTATACATAATTACTAGCTATCATTCTGACATGGGCCTCCATATCTGCTTGTCAAGGCCAACAAAATCATATGACTGCTCGCTCCCTATTGTATTTAACATTTCTTGTATACCTACACTCTACACCAAAAATTCTACTTACGCATATATCTATTCCATATATATTTAGATTGTTTAATTTTAAATTCATTTTTGATGAAGAAATTTTGTCCTCTTCTAATTTTTCGAAATGTTTCCAATTCTATTAATACATTAAGAAATAATATAATGTATGTACTTCCCAGAAAAACTCTTCAGTAATGTCTTCGGATTTCTGACACTGACATTTATCTGTCAGTTACAAAAAAATTAAATTTTCAACTATTTTCCATGGCCATTCTTTCGGCTGTAAAATTTATTATAACAGATTATTTTACATATTATATTTCTTTTATCTCTAAATCTATAGAATATATTATAAAATATTTAAATGTATCAGAAAGAAAATTTATTTTTCTTTAATATTATGAAGAAAAACTTTCAAAAAATATTATTTAGAAGATTTTTTTTCAAGAATCTTCTACTTCCGGTTGTTCAATTGTTACCAAAACCTTTTCAGATCTTCCCATGAATGTCCGATTGGGAAATACGTAGTTAAACAAATTTAAAGTCTTATAGTTTTTGAGTAATCGTCCTTCCAACATCCTACATACATACACACACACACATACATCCACACACACACACACACACAGACATCATCGTAAAAATGTTAAAATCGGATTGTAGGGACCTTAAAACGTGCTTATTCAATAAAATCTGGATATGCGATTTTTAGCATGAATCCAATACCTCTCTTAGCGAGAGGTAAAAATATCATTATAGAAATTTAATACATCTTTATTCCATGGCCGTCTCGATGTTGAAAAGTATATACGTATAATTCAAATATATTATAAACAACTACTATCTAGAGTGTAAACTAGTGCGATGGCTGGGAATCGCACCCGGATCAACTGCTTGGAAGGCAACTATGCTGACCATTACACCACCATCGCTATATATGGGAAAGTATCTATCTCATCCAAGTGCATCTTCAGATAATGTTATCTAGAGTATAAAACGAGTGCGATGGCCGGGAATCGAACCCGGATCAACTGCTTGGAAGGCAACTATGCTGACCATTACACCACCATCGCTTCATATCTAAAGTTTAACTAAATTTTTATTTGAAAGTTATATTTAAATATTTATTAAATTAAAATTGGGCTCAACCGGGATTTGAACCCGGGACCTCTCGCACCCAAAGCGAGAATCATACCCCTAGACCATTGAGCCGACATATTTAAAATGAAATATGACATGTGACTTTGTTGACCTTGGCAAGCATATTTGTGGGTCCGTGTCAGAATGACAGCTAGTAGTTATTTACATAGATATCACAAATAATTTTTCATTAAAAATTTCAAAATATTCTGTTATGTTTATATGTCATCAATAGTATGGAATATACTTGACGAGGAAAATAATCCACATGGAATTGGAAAATAATGTTTTGAATGAAAACTTTGATACTTGACACCTATGAAAATGGCGAGAGGTATTGTGCTGGCTACAACAGATTTTTTTACTGTAAGTGTATCGTTCTTAACACCGTTTACTTTATTTTAAAATAATATGACGAATAAAGCACATAATTTGAATATTTGTCATATTGACATATGTCAAAAAAATGTTCTGTTTATCATAACATTCTGAAAGTAGCATTAATGAGATAATTTCAAAAAATAATATTTATTAATAAGGTCTTCATTTTCTGAAACCAATACACTACTGAACAAAACACGGTGTGTTATGAATCATAACTAGCTTTAGATCTACGACATCTGCGGCAGTTATGATATTCTTCACAATTCAATAGATATAATTTCAATTTGACGTAGCTTGGTGAATACTAGGCACAATATTTTTTAAAGATGTCCGATTAAGGTCATCTGTATCATGAACGAATTAACAAATTTATTTATTAACAAATTGGCATACATTTATCTCTCTCCTTTATATTGTTTCGACTAAGTTAGGACATTCCATTTTAAAATTATGCTCGTTGTTGATAATACTTTCGCTGTAACGAAAGTTTTTTTTATTAATTTGGATACATTACCTTGATTCATAGCCGTACGAATAACATTATTTTCTGTCAGTGTCACTGACACTAACATTGTGTCAGTATCTTATTTTTGACATATTTGGTTTTACATTTGCTAATAAACTTACCAGTTGACTTATTTTTGAATTTTGAATGCTTTTACTGTAATGTATATTTTTATAATAATAAAATAACAGTACCCTCATAAAAACTATGCAAACGACACTACTGAATTTGTCAAAATGGGCGGAGCAAAAATCTGAATTCATACAATTCGTAGATGACCTTGATCGGACATCTTTCAAAATTTTTACTGTATATAGATAACGAAAATACAATTTCTAACAATCTAATTAACTCTATTTTTTTCAGATATCCAGTGTTGCCATTTCAAAATCTTCGTGTTAATTCGGTAAGTGACTCAAATATTTATAAACCACAAACCGCTTTATTATACGTATTATGTTATTTCTGGAAAAAATATTCCAAAGCCTTCTGTGACGAGTTCAAGAATTTAATTCTATTTCGTGCATTATTAATTGACCACAAGCAAATCGATTTTGATCTGTCTGCCCTTTGCTCCTTCTGACTTCATTCCATACCGCGCCGTATGACATGACACGAAACGGAATTTCTACGACCCGTAGATGGTATCGATTCTTCATTTCGGTTAGATAGCGGGTGACATTTACATTGGGAAGACTCTTTCGTACCGCGACAAAGGCGATTTATTCTACAAATGTTACTGAATCGGATTTCGAAATTGTAATGCGGGGTTTGAGCATTCGCGAAGTATTAGATACTTTCATATTTTCAGCAGCATATCGGTTAGAAAATTCAGCAAATGTAATTTCTGAATATTATAATAGTATTTTTTCTTCAAGTGTACAATAATATTCATATTATGCTATAGAAGATATTCATTTTATTACTAGTACAACAATGTTGTTCATTATTGTACTAGTAAAAAAATGTTAGCTTCTTAGTTCACCGCTGGCGGCAGCGGTCGTCACAGCAACACAGACCATATTGAAAAATTATTATTTGACAGTTGTATCGGTTGTGTTTTGTAGTGTACGCAGCTAACTATGGCTGAAATTGCAAACTCTATAATTAAAACAATTCCAGAAAAATATAAAAATCCCCAGTTTTCTTTGAAACACTTGAAGAAAAAATAGTATATGTTATTCGGAGCAGAACGCCCTTTTTGTATTTTACCCAGCTTGCCTGGCCTCGGCTAGCGCCTCGGCTGCAATAGCTGGGTTTAACACAAAAATACCGCTTTCTACTCCTAATAACATAATATACTATTATACATCAAGGACGAAAAGTGAATCTTTAAGGTATGAGCAAGTTGTACTTACTTGTGAGTGCCTTAGAGACACTTTTCGTCTGAGATACATACATAATTTTGTCAAACTGGTCTCTAGTTACTAAATTATTAAAAGAAATATGCAGCAATTTGTAGCAGTATGAGTTTTATATAAGTAGGCTAAGTCGCAAGAGTTCGAAAATCTTAACAAAATTTTGACAGATTAACAGATTTAAATTGAATTTTTCTGGTTTCGTTAACATTCTTATGCGCTATAATTGATGAAAAATATATTCTTTTTGATAATTTGGATGAATCTGCTGAGGTGAAAAACAATTTAATCCCATAAATAAAGGATTCAGTATGAAAGCAAAATTTTAAAGTCCTAGAACTTTAAAATGATATTTTAAAGTTCTAGAAGTCTTTATTACATATTTTACTAAGGCAATTATTATGCAAAACAATTGAACATCAAATACGCGACTTATCAACAAAATAACATTTTTTTTTTTAAATATCTTATTGTTTCGTTAAAATTTATATTACGTTTGTTGATTATATTTTATCGTCATCTCGAGAACTCTGTCTTGCCGACTCCCGCCGAGCAGAAATTATTGGCATAATTGTGAACCAAATACACATTCATTATTTTAATAATAAATTTCATTAAATATTCCACCATTTTCTCTTATAATTATTAAGAGCATTGTGTACACCTGGACTAAAATATGAAGCGACAATTTAAATAAATTGTTCCTGTAACTAGTAACATTTTAAAAAAATCAACATTAGACAAACATACTTCTGATATGGACCTTCATTTAAAAAAAGTATTATAGAAATTTATTAGTATTTGACTTTGATTTTAATGGGAAAACGAAACATGCTACTAAATTTTGGTTTTCCCATTAAAATTAAAGTCCAGTATTAATAGATTTCTATAGTTATTTTTTTAAAATACATGTTCATATCAGAAGTATGTTGGTCTAATGTTGATTTTTTTAAAATGTTAATAGTTCTAATACAGGAACAATTTATTTGAATTTTCGCTTCATATTTTAGTCCTGGTGTACACAATGCTCTTAAGCGAAAGAGTGTTTGAGAAACTATACTTTTTTATTTTAAGTATAGTTCTTTAAGAAATGCTTTAGATATAGGAGTGTTTTTTGAAAAAAAATTCCGGTTGCTTATCTAATAGAGACCTGGAAAATTGACGTTTCGGACGTTGCTTAGGCGACGCGAAACAATACATGAATACAAAAAATAAATTTATATTTATTAAAATAATCTTGTAAAATAGAAATTATTTGGTCATTTAACCGACCTCGTAACTCTTATATTTCTCGATAGATAAAATAAAATGAACATGTATAATTCCAACTGCAAATATACAAGCAACATGTTGATGTCAACCGAGAATAGTGTAGGCAAATATACTGAAATGTATTTGGTGATTATTGAAATCTTGAAATCTATTCTCAAAGTCCTGTAATAAAATAACAAATAATGCCGCAAATATTTCACTGTTTACTTGGCTGGGTTCAAACAAATGAATTAAGTAATTGTTTTTATTCTGAGATTGCCACAATTTAATTTTAAAAGGCGCCACTATTTACTATACAAAATTTTTGACATTTCTCATTTGATATTTCGTTTCGATACAATATTTTCAATTCAATGAATCCTTAAATATTAATTATAAGCGATGAAACAACTTTAAATTATGTAAAAAAGAATGCAGATTTTAAAATGTAGAAAAAAAAAATGCAACATTTATTTAAATTTTCATTATAAAATTCCCCTCATGTACTGTCATATAAAACAAAAACTCCGCCCCTTCTTTCCATTGTTTTCTCTCAGCACTCTATGCACCGCACTTAACTACTTCACTTCTGCTGTAGTGTTCTATTTTTCCGATAGAGAGCATCTTGGCGCGCAGTATTGTCACTGCGGCGTTATAGTCTGAGGATATAAGACCTGAGAAATGGTATAGCAACATCTATGACTATGTCGTAAGCCCGTCGTAAGCTACTATGATATAGGCGGAAATTGAAAGAATTTCTCAGGGACACAAGAGAGATTTTCAACTGGAAAATTGTTTGTCTATTGATGTACAATAATCATGTTTTACTAGTAGGCATGGATAATAAACTGAATGTTAAAATTCATGTGCTTTCGTACATTAGTATTCACTTTTATATATAAAAAAATCTGTTGTTGCCAGCACAATACCTCTCGCCACTTCTTTTCTCTGGTTACTTAAGTATAAGGCGCGAACAGTCATGTTACCTTATTGGCCTTGACAAGCAGATGTGGGGCCCGTGTCAGAATGATAATTAGTAATTATGTATATAGATGTCAAATGTCAGAATTTTTCATTAAAAAACTCAAGATTTTCTTAATTCACATAGTTAATTTGTCACCAAGAGTGTGGAATTTACTTGTCGAGGAAAATAAACCACATGGAATTGGAAAATCACTAAATTTAGAATGAGAAATATGATATATGACATCTATATACATAATTACTAGTTATCATTCTGTCATGGGCCCCCATATCTGCTTGTCAAGGCCAACAAAATCACCTGACTGCTCGTGCCCTAATGTATTTAACATTTCTTGTATACCTACACTCTACACCAAAAATTCTACTTATATCTATTCCATATATTTAGATTTTTTAAATTTAAATTCATTCTATAAAGAAATTTTGTCCTACTCTTTTAATTTTTCGACATGTTTCCAATTCATTGTCGGAAGTAACAGTATTTCTGAAGGGTATGTGTAATATACCTATAATATTAAATATTTAACTATTAATACATTAAGAAATAATATAATTTATGTACTTCTCAGAAAAAGTCTTCAGTAATGTCTCCGGATTTCTGACACTGACATTTATCTGTCAGTTACAAACAATTTAAATTTTCAACTATTTTCTATGGCATTCTTTCGCCTGTAAAATTTATTACAACAGATTATTTTATATATTATATTTCTTTTGTCTCTAAATCTATAGAATATATAATAACATATTTAAAAGTATCAGATAGAGAATTAAATTTTCTTTAACATTAACAGGAAAAGATTTCAAAAAATAATATTTCGAAGATTTTTTTTCAAGAATCTTCTACTTCCGGTTGTCCATTTGTTACCAAAACCTTTTCAGATCTTCCCATGAATGTCCGATTGGGAAATACGTAGTTAAACAAATTTAAAGGTTTATATACACATACACACACACACACACACACACACACACACACACACACACACACACACAGACATCATCGTAAAAATGTTAAAGTCGGATTGTAGGGACCTTAAAACGTGCTTATTAAATAAAATCTGGATATGCGATTTTTAGCATGAATCCAATACCTCTGTTAACGAGATATAAAAATACACCTACATTATTTATATGCCCTGGTAACGATATTTATAGACGTCACTTTTGAAAGTAGTTGTTGGATAAATATATGAAAATGTTATAAACTCACGTATTATTAGAATTTTATTTATGTAGCTATTGTTCTTCTAAACGACATTTCCTAGAAATATCAACATATCGTCTTTTAACTCTTCCCTTACAAGAAAGCATCAGCAAATGAACACAATAATTGAAGTGTCAATTAATGTCAACTACATGTTTTTCTGTTGTCCCATATACATTGTGTGCACAACCATTTTCGCCTGTCAACCATGTCATGCACTTTATTTCACTTTAGTCGATATATTCAATGCATATAGACACCAATGAAAAGAAATCAGTTCATCTAACAATAAATACAAGTCGATTGCAAGTTGCAAGTCATAAAGAATGCTGAGTTAATCATAAACTTGACAGTTCTGTGTCACTGTTGTTAAATCATTATCTTTTCTATAATTCTTTTCGAGGAAATGTACGCATTAATGTCACGTGTATCAAGTATATTTCAATGGAATTCTTCAAACTTTTATAAATAAGAAACTAAGTGAGTATTAATAACTTATAAATATCATTCGTTTTTCCACAAAATCTTTTCGCGCTACTTGTTTTGTTAACTATTTCATCCCTAGTTACTAAACATGGTATTATACAGGGTGTTATATTTTAATGGACCCAGCAAATATCTCGCTTATTTATTAAATAATTTCTTTCATATAACATGATTTATACAGCAACATGTAAGCTACTTGATGACGGATGTACATTCATGATACCACTTCCGGGTTATTAGTAATTAATATCAACTTTGAAATTTCAAATGGAACATACTATATTTTTTTACAAATTTGAAAAGTACATCAAATTTGCTTTACAATCCTGTAAAATAATCCATATGTTACATTATTAAAAAGTAAAATGGCGGGCAATTTTTTATACACCTAGTCGAAAAGAGAATAGTGAGCCATGACTGTGGCTTGAAATAAAACAATGAACTAAAACAATTGTAACTATTATTATTAAACAAAATAATATGTTACCGTGTTACAATTGTTTCATTAGAAACTCACTGTCGATTTTTTGACCAAAGACAATACCTTCCTTACGTGACGGAAGGTAATAAGCCACCAGTAAGGTGGTAATAAATAAATAATAATAAATTCGATGCAGTAACCCTTGCGACTTCATCATTATAAATTGTTCTTTACACAATACACTAATCAGGCACAAAATTAAAAATACTCAATAAATGATAAATGTCAATAATATTGTTTTTTCTTCAAACGTCATAAAAGTAGCATCTTTTGTCACTTGATTCACAAGGTAGAAATAAAATAAATAAATATCCATAGAAACTATACAGAGTCAACGAATAAGAAGTTGTCTCAATAAAAGAAACCTGTAATATCGCCCTAAATGTCACTATAATACGCTAGGTAACCTAAGAATAAACAAGAATAAAGTTACTAAATACGATTCATAACTGTCAAATTTAAATATATAACCTGTGAATTGAAATATAAACAGAGTTTACTTTTGAGGAAATAACATTATTAAAGAATAGCAGACTTACAGATTACAATTACAGGGACGGTAATGAGCATAAGAATACTTTGATTTAAAGTGATAAGAAAAGATTATATTGATTTGCAGTGATTCGTGGACATATCTTTCAGCCACACTATTAGATTTCCATCCAATTATTGAACTTCAGGCGATTTACATTACATTATGATCCTTCAAATTCCGACATAATTGCACACAAGGAGGATATAAAATTGCACAGTTTTTATTTAAACGTCAAAACGTGAAAAAAAACATTTCAATGTTTATAACCAAAAGGGAACAAATAAGTATCCATAGCTACAGGGCAATTGAAATCGCAAATGTAATCTACGTAAAATGTAACGTCAGTAGTAGATATTTTTCTTTAAATATCTACGTTTGAAGAAAAAATATAATGTGTCATTCGCTTCGCTCGTCGTTTAAACTACCACGCTCGTCACACAAAATATCACTTTTACTCCTAATAACACAATATACTATTGTTATATTTTTACTTCCCTGTTTTTACTTTTTCAATAACATAGCAACAAACAGAGGTAACTTAGATTAAAAGAAAGTAATAACATATAAATAATTCTTTTGACGACCAAACATGCTGTATTTTATAAATATTAAAGATTAATTTGCCAGTAACGCGAAAAATTTAACTCACATCTTAACAACTTCGAAAGTTAAGACATACTTCATACTACAATCTTTGTAACTTAACTATTATCTATAAATTCTTTGCCTTACTGTAAGAACAATCAATGTCAATTTATTATTATAATTATTTCGACAAAGATATAAGTACACTTTTCCAACTACTCGTCAAGCACTATTTGTAGTATTCTGAGTAATATATGTTGGGACTAGAGTTCAGTTACGGAATTCAAATTAAATTTCGAACATCACGAAACAGAACTGAAATTGTATTCGTGACCACATGCCACAATTCCTCTATATGGTGTGAAGATCACGTCTGAAATTATATCAAACCAGGTTGCAAATTCTAATACTGCACTTCGATGGACGACGTTAATACAAAATTTCATAAGTACTCGTATATCATAATATTTAGATGGGGTTTCGTGGCCGTGTGCCTGAGTGTTTGGTCGCGAATTTGGGGAACCGGGTTTGATCCCGACAGACGACAAATATTTCTAATTTTATTTGGCACAAAATTGGCCCTATGGTGCGCTCTCCACCGATATCTTTTGAACAAAGCAGATTGACACATCCAGCAATGGGTAATATGCCGTGATGATATATTTTTATATTTATTTTAAATAAAGTGAAATTTTTGAAAGATGTTGGATCAAGGTCATCTAAGAATTGTATGAATTCAGATTTTGCTCCGCTCATTATGACAAATTCAGTAGTGTCGTTTGCTTAGTTTTTATGAGGGTACATAAGATACTACTGTTATTTTATTATTATAAAAATATATACATTACAATAAAAGCATTCAAAATTCAAAAATAAGTCAACTGGTAAGTTTATTAGCAAATGTAAAACCAAATATCTGAAAAATAAGATAATGACACAATGTCAGTGTCAGTGACTCTGACAGAAAATAACGTTATTCGTACGGCTATGAATCCAGATAATGTATCTGAATTAATAAATAAACTTACGTTACATCGAAAGTATTATCAACAACAAGCATCGTTTTTAGTGGAAACAATATGAATTTTTCAAAGACAAGCGTGTTATATCCATCCTTATCGCACACGCTTATGGCCTTTGCAAAAGTAAGAGATAAATGTATGCCAATTTGTTAATTCGTTCATGAGACAGATGACCTTGATCGGACATCTTTAAAAAAATACTATATATAGAGTAAAAATTTTGAAAGATGTCCGATCAAGGTCATCTGTATCACGAACGTATTAACAAATAGCCATACATTTATCTCTTTCTTTTGCAAAGTTTATAATAGTGTGCGATAAGGATGGATATAACACGCTTGTCTTTCAAAAATTCATATTGTTTCGACTAAGTTAAGACATTCCACTTTAAAACGATGCTCGTTGTTGATAATACTTTCGCTGTAACGTAAGTGTATTTATTAATTCAGATACATTACCTTGATTCATAGCCGTATGAATAACGTTATTTTCTGTCAGTGTCACTGACACTGACATTGTGTCATTATCTTTTTTTTCACAATATTTAATTTTACATTTGCTTATAAACCTACCAGTTGACTTATTTTTGAATTTTGGATACTTTTACTGTAATATATATTTTTATAATAATAAAATAACAGTAGTATCTTACGTACCCTCATAAAAACTAAGCAAACGACACTACTGAATTTGTCAGAATGGGCGGAGTAAAAATCTGAATTTATACAATTCGTAGACGACCTTGATCGGACATCTTTCAAAATTTTTACTGTAGGTGATCTATCCAACCAAACCAGAGTAGGAATACTAATTTTGTTATATATTCAAATATGTATCAAGACTGTTTAATTTTTTAAATAAGTCCGATCGAGGTGATCTGTATCATATATTTAATTATTTATTAATGACCTCCTTATAGGATATAATATCTCAATTACTCGTACAAGGGGGTCAGAAATACAATACTTAACAAAAACGAAACACATTTTTGACGCAGATACAAAAACAATATATATATAAACATATTAATATAGGAATTTACAATGAAAAAAATCGGATGTGGCCAGCACAATACCTTCCGTCAATCCTGTGTATTATGTACAAATTCAATACATAAATTTTCTTGCAAAAGATTCTAAATTTCCAGTAAAATTATTTTATAAACTAACTATGCAAATGGCACTTGACACTGACATCTTCTTCTTTTACTTCTTCTTTAGCTTTTCCCATTCGTTAGGGGTCGCTATTTTTTAATTTCTTCTTCCATTCATTTCTGTTTTGCGGGTCGTCCTCATTCGGTTGCTTTTCCCTCAAGCGCGACGCTGTAATGAAACTCTCACATTTCCAGCTCGTGGGGTGGCAGTGAAATCTGTTATTTCCCACCCAAGAAATTGTCATTGCAGTTAGAAATGACGTATTTCCCAACATCTAAAAGGTTAGGAATCGACATATTACTATAATGATATTGAATAAAACTACTTACATATACATATATTAAAATTAAAATTTAAAAAGATTATTAGATTTTATGAATAAATATATGAAAGTTTTACAACAGTATCTCCTCTTTTGTCTTTTTTGATTTTTCTTTGAATGATTGAAACACAATATGCACTCCACGCTACTTCACATTGTCTGACCACTTCACATTTGGTGTGAAACGCACTTTAGTTTCAAGAGCCCTTTGCGATCATTCACATCGACACAAAGCACTTCCCATCATTAACAATATATCTTCAGAAGAATAAGTTTATACCTTTAAAGCTGGCCCTTTCTTTAGGGGTGCCCAAACTCTTCACGCACAATAAGATGAAGCAAAGGTCAAGATAATTCTGTATTTTGTATTCTATTTTACCTTGAAATGCTGTCGGTTTTTTGTCGATTGTTATTATAGAATAGCCATGCTGTTAATTAAATACATGGTTCATATATTTTTTTACCTTCCGTCACCTTTAGGTAAGGAAGGTATTGTCTTTGGTCAAAAAGTTCAATGATGAGTTTTTAGTGAATAAGCATGTTTTAGGGACCCTATAATACGATTTTAACATTTTTACGATGATTTCTGTATGTATGTGTGTGTGTCTGTGTGTGTGTGTGTGTGTGTGTGTGTGTGTGTGTGTGTGTGTCTGTGTGTGTGTGTGTGTGTATGTGTGTGTGTGTGTGTGAGTGTGTGTTTGTGTCTGTGTGTTTGTGTCTGTGTGTGTGACGAAAGTTTCTGATCGCATAACTTCAATACCACGTTTCCAAAAATTATATTTTTTTCGTATTCCTCAAGTTTACATCCAGAAGAACAACTGATTAGGTATAGGTTATAATCGGTGAACCGGAAGTAGCCTCATTTGAAGATTTAACAGTTAAATTTGATTTATTGACATTTAACGTTATTATAACTTAAAGAATATATTATTCTCTATACGATTTGATTGCATTTTATACTTCATATTCAATAGATATAGAGTTAAATAATTTTAAAGAAATTAAATTTTATAAATCAGCCAGCTATGCTAAACATGGAAACTACTAATATATTCATATAATTCAAATTGATAGATGTCAGTATCAATAAAAAGTTAATTAATGTGGTAGAGATGAGATGTTGAAGTAGATGTTGAGGAAGACACGGAAGGTACGGTAAGAAAATAACTCTAGTGTTACAAGTTTCTAGAAAGATACAAGAGATACGATTGCATTGGTTTGAACATGTCATGAGGAGAGATGAAGAATATATTGGAAGAATAATGAATAGCTTAGTAATAAGAGGTTGAAGAAACAGAGGATGACCAAAGATAAGATGGAAGGACTGTATTGCGGAAAATGAGAGAAAAGGAACTGAATGAAGACGACATTGAAATGAGTGGAAGAAGAAAATAAAAGATAGCAACCCCTAACGAATGGGAAAAGCTAAAGATGAAGGTGTCAGTGTCAAGTGCAATTTGCATAGTTTGTTAATAAAATAATTTCACTGGAAATTTAGAATCTTTTGCAAGAAAATTTATATATGGAATTTGACCATAATTCACAGGATTGACGGAAGGTAATGTGCTGGCCACATCAGATTTTTTGACATAAATCTGATTCATATACTCGTATGCGCCAACGAAGGGAGATGATGAGATTTAATATTGAAGAAATTTGTAACGCTCTTCATTAAAAGCCATAATGAAAAGAAATTATTTAAAGATTTTTCACTAATGTATGTGAAACAAATATCAAATGAATCGACGTACGGCAATGATATTAATCAATGGATCAGTTATCATCTGTTATATATGGAATATAGTTTTGATGAATTACGGAAGATTGAAATATAATTTTGACATTATTTTTAGAACAAAAATTGTCACGTGACTTTCAGCCTTTTTTGATATCTGTGCAGTATTGTTATTTACTTATCGAAACGTCGTTTATATCTCTACATCAAATGACGATAAGGATTCTCTGAATCTACTCATAGAAGCAGGTTATTGCCGCTAATAGGGTTAATAGTTAAATTCAGGTCACTTTGAGTGAATCTATTTCCATGCTGTAGCTATTGATTTATGTCGCATACATCATATCAAAGGGCACCTATCATTAACAATATATCTCAGGGTATAAATTCCCCCTTTGTGATGTCTGCTGCATATCTCGAACAATGTACGTCACCAGTCGCGTAGCATATGACCATCCGCGCGCCCTCTGCAATAAAACTAAATTAAATCCGCGGCCTTTTGTTCCATCTTGCTGTTGTGTTTTGCCGTGTTGTGTAATGAAATTGTTTTAAAACATTTTATGATGCATTTTACGCAGCGAACAATGGGCTGCTTATTGCTCGCTCAGAATTGCGGCAGATTTCAGATGACGAGGAATGCTTCGCAAGATACTCAAACGAAATTTATAGACGACCTGCAATAGCAAATTTGCAGGTTTAATTTCTCATTTAACATGTCATTGCAGTATTTGGTTGAAACATTCTCATGGATGCTATTTGATAACTTGTTCATCGTTATCTTCGATACGAAAGTTTTTTTACAGTCAATGTTTAAAGTATAGGATGTACTCATACCTATTGATGTTTCAGGGTCAGAACGTTCCGTGAAAGTGATGTGTAATTCTATAAAGTATTAATTGTTATTCAATAAATCGTAATATTTTTTTTATTATTCTCTGTGCAGTTTGCTAATAACTGAACTCATAATTACAACACTTACAATAGTAGGTATGTTTCATCATAGGGCGATCTGTGATGAGTTTTTACTGAATAAGCATGTTTTATGATATGATTTTACCATTTTTACGATGATGACGTCTGTATGTATGTATGCCTCTCTCTCTTTCTCCCTCTGTGTGTGTGTGTGTGTGTGTGTGTGTTTGTCTGTGTGTGTGTGTGACATAAGTTTCGGATCGCATAACTTCAATACCACGATCCCAAAAATTATAATCTTTTCATATTCTTCAATTTTACATCCAAAGGAAAAGGTGATTAGATTTTGATTATAATTGCTCAACTGGAAGTACCCTCATTTGAAGATTTTAACAGTTTTTCTTGAAAAAACTCAGTTTTAATATTATTATAACTTAAAAAAATTATTATTCTGTATACGATTTGATTGCATTTTAGAAGAACATGTCAGTATCAAGTGCTATTTGCATAGCTTTTTTATGAAATAATATTACTGGAAATTTAGAATGTTTTGCAAGAAAATTTATGTATGGAATTTATACATAATACCTTTGAATATATAATACATATAAGAACGACAACGTAATGTATTTAGATTAAATATTTCGAGAGAAGGTGCCATCTATCCCTCCGTATACGAATTATTTCTGAGTTAGTTCAAAAAATACATAATAGGTGGATGTTGCACAGTGTTGCCACGTAGCTAGAACAGCAAGTTAAGATTTTATAAAGGTTTTTAAGTTTGCTACTGTAAAACAAGTATACATGTACATTGAAGATTCAAAATATATTATCTGGTTATTATGAAACAATATTTTTGAATTATTGATTATTGATTATTGAATACCTTTAAAAAATAGTATCTGGCAATGCTGTCAGCACGATTTACCGTAGGTCATAGTTTTGTGGTAGGAGTCACTAGCTATCTATAATAATTTTGTGAATAAAAAGAGACAGATATAGTATCTTGCTAGGCCATATGCGTTGCCGTTCTTATATGTATTATATATTCAAAGATAATACCCACTATTGATGGATTTCAGATCGCATACCTTCAACACCAAAAGAAGAGATGTTTAGATTTTGGTTATAAATGGTCAACCCTCAGTTAAAGGTTTTAACAGTTTTACCATAAATATTAAAGAATATGTTATTACCTACACGATTTAATTGCGTTTTATACTTCATATTCAATGGATATAGAGTTAAAAAATTATAAAGATATTAAATTTCATAAATCAGCCAGCTATGCTATAACAATGGAAACAACTACTATATTGACTGATGCGGCCTGATATCATGACTTATGCATCATTTTCTCGTACGTTTTTATAATTTATTTCTTCAATAAAAACGCACTTCAAGGATATTGTTGAATTGGTAATTTTACGTATATTCCAAATATATAAAAATATGTTGGTGTCCCATTTGAAATATGAAAGTTAATGTAATTTCCGGTCAAACCGGAATCGCTACCATCATGCCAAACTTTGAGCCCCTAAGCCTAGTTTGCAAGTATTTAAAGAGAATTAGAAAATAATTATACATGAAAAAGTTATTTTGAGTGGCCCATTTTTCAATGTCACCCCATATTAAATTCAAACAAGTATTATTTATTTTACATTCTTTGTTTCATTGGGGTAAATGGATGAAAATACCAGGCCTTGACTTCACAATATTCAATTAACATTATCCTTTTATTTAGAACAGTGCAAAAAGAATGATAGTTTCACTTTAAATAAAATTTTAAAGTTTGGAAACCCGAAAAATAATAGTTAAATAAAAACAGTCTCCATGAAGTGAAACTGGAGTACATGAAACACAAGTCATCCATTAAATTCAAGGGTCAAAGAAATTCACTATGCTGACCCACCATCGAAACAGACGTAACCTAAAAATTACGCGATAGTAAAATTTAGTGACAGTGACATAGGTACGGCATGATAAATTTATAAGACGGGACAAGGCCAGCGACGTAGACATAAGAAAGTAGATTGGGGCACCCTAAATAATCTACGAGGCTTTTAATTAGCAAATATTTGTATTCTATCACTAAATAGTTCACTATTTATTTTATTTGGGCATGGCTTTCTATTTTAAATATGTTGTAATTTGTCACCATGTTTACCTGTTGCTAATGTTTTTGTTATTATTTATTTATATATTTGTTGTTCAATCCCTGAAGAAGGCAGCATTCATGTTAAACTAAAAGGTTGTATCATAATTGAATTATGAGTTCTGAAAGATTTTTTAATAATTAAGAAAATTATAATCATACGTAATATAACAATTGATATGATTATCATCGATGATATTCTCGAGAGAAACCGAGCAATATCTTCGATTATTAATCATATCACGAACTTATATTTAATGAGAGAATATAATGAATTTTTGCAATCTAACCTAACCTAACTTTTGATATACATATTCATATTGTATTAAAACATGGTACTTACGTGTTTTATTTAATATTTCGGAGTTTGAATTATTGTTATTATTTATTTTTATACTCAAAATTAACTGTCAATGTCATAAATAAAGAAAACAAATCCCTTAGTAACGACTATAAATACGGTGTTTATTTCCTTGTTTTTTATCATCGCTGTGATAAACGCGTAGCTAGGGAGATTCTGAATGTTGATTGGCGGAAAACATGTCACGTGACTAAGGAATTATATTCTTTAAGAAATATTGAGAACTTTGGACTGTTATGACAAAATAATTACAAACAAATCGCCCAAGAAGTGAAGTAAGATTTAAGTAGAAAATAAGTGAAATTTATTCGTAAAATAGCGAGAAGTGTTCGTTTGGTAGTAACAATAAATCAACACTTTGCAGCAGTAATTGCAGCAAAACGAGATGCAACAGCTCTCTGAAAGTTCTTGAATTTACATAGATATATTATTACCTCTGTTCCATAATAGTTGTCAGATTTGTTCATTATATTTTGTCTCACAATAGTTGTCATATTTATAAATAACAGACACACGGGAAACAAAAACATTGATGATGTTTGCATATTTTAATTATAATTATAATAATAATTGGGCCTATTAGTGGTTAATTTATAATAACTGAGTTAAAATTATTGTTATAGTTTGCTTTACGAAAGATGACTATTCAAGGTCATTTATTAACCGTATAATATTACATGCAGATAACTTCACTGCAATTATGAAAAAAATAAGTGTAATTTATTTGAAAATTATGTTTTTTTTTAAATAATGCCTTTCTCAAAGATTTATGCTGTTCACCTATGTTTTTGCGAAACACAAAAACGGAGACTTGACAAAAACCATAGTATAATAATTTGATTATATGATTGAATGTCAACGTCACTGGGTAAATATTAGGACAGAGGGCAATGCAGTAGATAATTAGATATATGTAACTACGACATACGTCATTATTATTTGTAATGTGTTAAAAAGTAATGTCCCCATTTACGTATATCTGTCACACAACACACAACATAAACTTTATAACGTCAAATAATCTTTCTCTTTCTAACATGAAATGTTGCTAAGATACTACTGTAAAAAGTGCTGCGTATTCTTTCTTAGAACAAGTGACTTGAATAATCATCTTTCGTGAACCAAAGTATATACAGAATATATAACCAAAACTCAATTAATCAATGTATAGGTAGGAAAGGTATTGCCTTTGGTCAAAAAATTTAATGAGTTTTTAGTGAATAAGCACGTTTTAAAGTCCATATAATACGATTTTACCATTCGTACGATGATGTCTGTATGCATGTATGTGTCTGTGTATGCGTGTGTGTGTGTGTGTGTGTGTTTGTGTGTGTCTGTGTGACGAAAGTTTGAATCTCATAACTTCAATAGCACGATTCCTCAATTTTTTTTAACAGTTTTATTGACATTTAACGTTATTATAACTTAAAGAATATATTATTCTCTATACGATTTGATTGCATTTTATACTTTATATTCAATAGATATAGAGTTAAAGAATTATAAAGATATTAAATTTCATGAATCAGTCAGCTATACTAACCATAGAAACTGCTAATATATTCAGATGATTCAAAATGATAGATGTCAGTATCAATGAAAAGTAAATGAATGTGGCAGAGATATTTTAATATTCTGATATTGCTAATGATGTTTGTAACATATATCTTCTTTCAAGTATAGCGGACATTTTTTACACTCTGAAAATTTCCCTGCTTCTCCATCCTTGATTCTTGGTTTGATCTTGATCTGAATCGTTCCCTAGTGCCTGTACCTCGTATTCCTTCCCTTCGGGAAAACCTTGGTCCCTTCAAATTACCGGGACCAGCCCTGGGATTTGCATAAGCCGCTCATCAGCCAGATGTAGACACGCACCAATACAGAATATTTTACTACCTACCTGTGTATACAAACCCCACAGCCAGTGTCTTTGTTTGCCTGGGAAGGTAGGTGTGTGCAAGTGACGTACTCATCGACTCAGATGATTGCAAATTCTCAAAGGATAATTAATGAACATATACATCAAGCTAGAAGTTATATCGAGATACGTACGTCGATATACAAAACTATATGGTTAGTTCATTGGAGTAAAGCTCAACACATCAGTATGAAACAATTTAATGTCTAGGGCAGAGACTAAACACGAAAAATATTCAGTTCTTATCCGAACTAAACCGAAAAAATCGTTTCCGTTCTTAATGTTCCCACCTAAATATTTTCGTTTTCGTTCACAGTAGTTAAATACCGGTTATAACTATTAAAGAGTAACAATTGATGAAAATATAGAAATATAATAAGTTTTTACCAGGGTTGATAAAAATCACGATTTAAAATAAAAATCATGATTTTTTTGATTTTTTTCTAAAAAATTAATTTAGGTTAGTTCTTAATTATACACATATTTTATAACTGTTCCTGTCTTGTTTCGTCAAACTTATGAAAAAATATTTTCAAGTTCATTAAATACAGAAAAATTCCGTTCGCGACTTCGTCGAAACTTGCAAAGAGAAGAAATTGATCCAGTGATTTTTAAAAAAGTATCAGATAACTATATTAAAAGAACGACTGAAGATTTTTTACAGTTACTAAAACCAATTTCTATAGCCCTTGACGCAATACAACAGAAAGGTGCATCTTTATCTCAAGCAGGTCAAACGTGGAAAAAATTAATAGCTATTTTTCGGATGAAATAATCAAAAATGTAACAGTAGTACAATGATGGAAATCTCAAGAAGATGTTCCAGAAATTATGCAAGTACTACCTATAGCAATTTCTGTTTTGTGTGCTTGTGCGTCTTCTGCAGATATAGAGAGGATGTTTTCTTCTGATGGATTCGTTCATTCGAATATAAGAAACAGACTAGGCAACGAAAAAGCAGCTAAATTAGTATGCCTTTTTAAGCATTATAACACTTAGGTATTATAAAAGTGCCATAGTATTTTTATTTTCTTTCAAATTAGGTTATGTTTTTTTGTATAAAATGAATAAATATTTTTTTAAAATTTTAATCATGATTTTTTAAAATAAAAATCACTTGATTAAAATCAACGATTAAAATCATGATTTTAACCAACTGATTTAAATCATCTCAACCCTGGTTTTTACCTTCCGTCACCTTTAGGTAAGGAAGGTATTGTCTTTGGTCAAAAAAAATAATAATGAGTTTTTAGTGAATAAGCATGTTTTAGGGTCCCTATAATACGATTTTACCATTTTTACGATGATGTCTGTATGTACGTGTGTGTGTGTGTGTGTGTGTGTGTGTGTGTGTGTGTGTGTGTGTGTGTGTGTGTCTGTCTGTGTATCTGTGTGTGTGTGGCATAACTTCAATACCACAATTCCAAAAATTATTGAAATGAAACAATTTCTGGATGTCAGCCAAATTTATTGAAATTTCGTCTCTACAGTTTCGACCCCACTTGGGTCATCCTCAGTTCACTCCTGAGGATGACCCAAGTGGGGGCGAAACTGTAGAGACGAAATTTCAATAAATTTGGCTGACATCCAGAAATTGTTTCATTTCCATCATCAATCCCAGCCTAGAAATAACCTCCTTTCCAAAAATTATATTTTTTCGTAATCCTCAAGTTTACATCCAGAAGAACAACTGATTAGATTTTGGTTATAATTGGTGAACCGGGAGTAGCCTCATTTGAAGATTTAACAGTTAAATATGATTTATTGATATTTAACCTTATTATAACTTAAAGTATATATTATTCTCTATACGATTTGATTACATTTTATATTTCATATTCAATAGATGTAGAGTTAAAGAATTTTAAAGAAATTAAATTTTATAAATCAGCCAGCTATGCTAAACATGGAAACTACTAATATATTCATATAATTCAAATTGACAGATGTCAGTATATACAAAAAGTAAATTAATGTGACAGAGATGAGGATGTTAAAGTAGATGTTGGGGAAGACGTGGATAGATAGGTAAGGAAATAACTCTAGTGTTACAAGTTTCTAGAAAGATACAAGCGATATGATTACATTGGTTTGAAAAGGTCATGAGGAGAAATTGGATGAAGAATGCATACATGAAAATAAAACATACATACACGGAGAAAAATAGATTGTTGAAAACTTATTGTTAAGAAAATTATATTTCCATCAACAATATATATACTTACTACTAAAAACTTGCGTTTAATTTTGTAGATAGTGTTGCAATATTAATATTGCTATTGGTGTAACGACATCGTATTATTATTATATCCATTTATAATGCTGTATTCTATATACAGATTGCTAGAATTAGTAGCAATTGTGTTTTGCTGAATGTAACAATAAAATATAACAAATCTAAGTAGCTAGGATTATTGTAAAAATTACAAATATATTGATATATGTTAGAGTAATATAATATAATAAAGACAAATATCTAATATTGCTGAGACGAATATTTGTACTGTTATGGGATCGTCGACAACGCAGAACGCAAGTCTCTACGAGTGTACACCAGATTCTTCGCGTGTTCACTTTTATCGTAAGCTCTTCGTTTCGCGTAGTTTTGTGTAGATATTTGTATTAATTAGAGTATAGTTATTAAAATAATAAGTGTTATAAAACGGCAGAAGATTATGTAAAAAATATACTTATCGAGTGGGACTTCGAGACCTACGTAGATTTATTTCAAGGTAAATTTATTCCATGTGTACTTTTTCCTACATTTTGTTATTTAATAACAATACTTTCGCAGTGTATATTAGTAATGTATATATATTTTATGTTTTAGAGGAACAAATAAATGAAGAAATTGGAGGAAGACTTCTGTTTCAGCAAAAACATAAAAACTTAATATTTAGCACATTTGTAAGTAGTTAATGATAAATTAAGCCCTGTTTGTTTTTTGACGTGATTATCAAATTCGTAATGAATTATCGTGTTGTAGGTTGGTGTCAATAATGAAAACAACGCAGATACAGATAGTACTAGTATTACTACTTATAATTCAGAATCCAGTACGAACAGTGAAATTTACGTAGCTGATGACAATGTAAGTTTAGATATTGTAAATATACCGATATCTTATGCTGATTTAACGGAACCATTGCAACCCCAACTTACACTACTTCAACTGCAAGTAGTAGAACAGGCACAGCTGCAAGTACAACCGGCACAACTGCAAGCAACGAAAAGTAATAAGAAATTAGCTACTAATGTTAGATTCAATTAAAACTTTCTTTTATTTTAGAAAAATTCAAAGAATCACTGGAGGAAAACAGTGTTTTTCCAGGGGTAAATATATACTTACTAAAACATTTGTTGAAAAATATTCTACTTATTCACATTAATTTTAGAATTTAGAAAATATATTAAAACGCACCATTACTAGCCAAATAATACTTAATAACAAATTATGCTTAACAAATGATAACAGGCAAAAGATTTGTAATATTACCGTAAATAAACTTTTGTCGCAAACAATGAATGGAAAGTAAGTAATAGAATAGTTCAACCTGAAATTATACTTATTATTATTTATTTTAAATTTAAGCACAGTTTCTATTTTGTTGTTCTTGTATTCTCTATCTGTGATTATATGTAATAAGACATTGACAAATATAATATTTTTGTACTTTGAATACTAGTGTTGATTATTTGATTATATTCTACATGGTTTTGATATAAACATTGCTATTCGCAATACAATATAATTAAATTCATTATAGTCGATTGCTACATTTTAGGCTTCTCATAAGGATTTGGCGTCTATATTGTTCACGACCATTCATAGTTTGCATTGGAAAGAAAGGTAAATTGGATTAAATTTATTACAGGCCTTAAATAAATTATTACTTTCTGTTTTTATTTATTTTAAGCCTGCAAATAAATTTAATTCTGCTATTTCGCATTCTATGAATGATCGCGAATGATCTAGTCGACAAATCCACGAGAGGCCTAAATGTAACAATCAATGATATTAGTTTTAGCTAACATTTTATTGCTAAAGTGTATATATCAAATACTTGTAATAAGCATTTTGAAATGCTAGTATTAATATCCTTTTGTTAAAATAAATATGTAATTATTGCTGAAATGGGATGTTACGTATATCAGATTGATACTTTAAATATGTAAAATACATACGAAAGCAAATTTGTATAATTAGTATAGTTATAATTCGTTGCTATGGTTAATAAATTTTATTGATACTATAACTTGACAGTATAACTATATCTACACATATTATATTGCTATATTTTAGTAATATTTATATTGTTGGTGTAGATACTCAAAATGCTGTCACCATACGTACGATAAGTTATTGCTATAGTATATACATTTATTGTTATAATAAGTATAAATTTTTCTCCGTGTATAAAGGAAAGATAATACATATATAAAAATAAGAAGAAAAGCTTATTCTACGGCCTGAAATTTACAATAAAGAATAAAACATTAATTATATTTTATTTAACCTAACTAATAGTACGTTTTCAAGCAAATCTTCCTTTATGTTAGTTCTCTTATATAAGTACTTAACATAAATAATAAGACGAAAACCGACAGTGTGTGCAAATGAAAATTATCGCAGACATTGTTCAATAGATGAAACTAAGAGTATACCGTTCAACTTAACACGTAACAGGGTTAGCTACTGGAGAGTTACTTTGAAAGTCTGCTTGTTTGCAACTCAAATATCTGAAAATTCAATAATATTTGCGTGTAAAATATTTGCTGTAAATAAAATAAAATTTTAAATAAAATAACGGTTAAAACCGGTAACCGATATTAATTATTTTGTTTTCAATTATGAACGAAAAAATATATTACGTTTTCGTTCTTATAAAAATTTCAGTTTATTTCGTTTTCGTTCTCATTTCGTTCTTAGTCCCTCGTCTAAAGGAATTTAGGGGATTAAAACCAATCGGAAATTAAAAATGGAAAATTTTCTGATTGTTTTTCTTTAGCAAGTAATTGACATTGACTCCTGTCCTGTTCCAAACTCGGTCGGAAACGGACGTGTTTGAACTCCGTAGTGATTGTGTAATTTTATTATATTGATATGATAGTTAAGTTTAGGTAGGTGAACTTAAGTATAGTGTCGTGGAAGTGAAGTGAAAATGTGTATAATTATAGATATGTACAGTAAAATTTTTGAAAGATGTCCGATCAAGGTCGTCTACGAATTGTATGAATTCAGATTTTGCTCCGCCCATTCTGACAAATTCAGTAATGTCGTTTGCTTAGTTTTTATGAGGGTACATAAGAAACTATTGTTATTTTTTTATTATAGAAATATATGTTACAATAACAGCATTCAAAATTCAAAAATAAATCAACTGGTAAGTTTATTAGCAAATGTAAAACCAAATATGTGAAAATGAAGATACTGACACAGTCAGTGTCAGTGACACTGACAGAAAATAATGTTATTCGTACAGCTATGTATCAAGGTAATGTATCTGAATTAATATATAAACTTACATTCCAGCGAAAGTATTAAGTGGAATGTCCTAGCTTAGTCGAAACAATATGAATTTTTGAAAGACAAGGGTGAATAACACATTCATCCTTATCGCACATGCTTATAGCCTTTGCAAAGGAAAGAGATAAATGTATGCCAATTTGTTAATTCGTTCATGATACAGACGACCTTGATCGGACATCTTTCAAAATTTTTACTGTATACACCAAATGAGTTAAGATAATGTTTATTCATGAATACCTTAAGCCACGAGCCCGTAGAACGAGTGGGTTAAATTCTTTGAGTGAATAAACATTCTTAATTAACGTAGTTTATACAATATATTATTCAATATTGACGAAATAATAAGAAAAATAATAATAATATATAATTTTGACAAAATAAACTATTCAATTGGTAGGTTGTGCATGACAAGCTTTATTTTCTGTCATTTGTGGCGTGAAAAATAATGAAAATGGCTGATGTATCTAATAAGGACTGTGGGGAGTTATTTTCGTGCCTGATGCTATTTTAAATAAATTATTTGTTAGAATGCAATTTTAGATAAAAATTAACAGCATATATAGATTAAATCAATAATTCCGTAGCTTTGAGAAAAGCCCTCGAACATCTTTGGTTATCTTTTTCATTAAGCAAATGAAATACATATCTCGGGTAGTCTTTATGAGGTTATTTCAGCGATTGGGGCTCGTAGGAACTTCCATTACTTTAATTAAATTATGTAGTAGGGGCTTTACTTCCGTTGATTTTTAATCCGGGTTTCCGGGTGCAAGTTTGGAGGAGCGTGCTTTGTCCGGATGTTTACTCAAGCGACTTAAATTTAATTTACTCCTCCTACTTCGTTATTATTTATGCAGGGTTGGTAATTAATCTAAATGTAACCAGAAAATTGAAAACTCTGTAATTATATTAAGTTCATATTAGAGACACTATTTGGACTATATGGTAAACAACAATTGAAGATCTTTTGTAAATATGAGTTACATGCAGCGACATGTACTTTCAAGGAATCCATACAGTTCGATAAAAAAATTTTTCGCAAAAATATCTTAGTCACAAGCTTCTAAAGTTTATACAAAAACGTCCTATAAAAACATCTAAGTATTACAGTAAAATTATTGAAAGATGTCCGATCAAGGTCATGAACGAATTAACAAATTGGCATACATTTATCCCCCTCCTTTACAAAGGCTTTAAGCGTGTGCGATAAGGATGGATATAACACGCTTGCCATTCATAAATTCATATTGTTTCAACTAAGTTAGGACATTCCATTTTAAAACGATGCTCGTTGTTGATAATACTTTCGCTGTACCGTAAGTTTACTTATTAATTCAGATACATTACCTTGATTCATAGCTGTACGAATAACATTATTTTCCGTCAGTATCACTGACACTGACATTGTGTCATTATCTTATTTTTCACATATTTGGTTTTACATTTGCTAATAAACTTACCAGTTGACTTATTTTTGAATTTTGAATGCTTTTATTGTAGTACTGAATTTGCCAGAATGGACGGAGCAAAAATCTGAATTCATACAATTCGTATATGACCTTGATCGGACAACTTTCAAAAATTTTACTGTATGTAATTTGTTCATCAATGTTCATTTTTCTATTTCTTAGGATCCAGTAAATAATTTTCTAATATTTAACCATGATCCTTAGAAAAATTAAGTTACAGAAATCTATAATAGCAAGGAAGCAAGAAAGTCAAAAAATCTGATGTGGCCAGCACATTACCTTCCGTCAATCCTGTATATAATGTACAAATTGCATACATAAATTATATTGCAACAGATCCTATATTTCCAGTAAAGATATTTCATAAACAAACTATGAAAATTGTACATGACACTGACATCTTCTTCTTCTTCTTTAGATTTTTCCATTCGTTAAGGGTCGCTATTTTTTATTTTCTTCTTCCACTCATTTCTGTTTTGCGTGTCGTCCTCCTTCAGTTCCTTTTCTCTCAAGTCTTCCTGTTTCTTTTACCGTCTGCTACTAAGCTATTTATTAAATATATTTTTCATCTCTCCTCATGACATGTTCAAACCAGTGCAATCGTCTCTCTTGTATCTATCTAGAAACTTATCACTCGAGCCATTTTCCACATTTTTTCATTCCTTATCCTATTTTTCTGTGTCTGTTTTCATTATTATAGCATAGCTGATTGATATATAAAATTTAATTTCTTTATAATTCTGTAACTCTATATCCATTGAATATGAAATATAAAATGCAATCAATTCGTATAGATAAGAATATTTTTTAATATTTATAATAACATTAAATGTCAAAAAATAATATTTAACAGCGTGTTTTGAAGAAAATCTGTTAAAATATTCAAATGTGGGTACTTCCGGTTGACCAGTTATAACCAAAATCTTATCAAGTCTGCATATGGATGTAAGGAAGAGGACTACGTAAAAATTGTAATTTTTGGAGATATTGCGGCCGAAATTATAGTTACATACACACACACACAAACATATACACAGACATCATCGTAAAAATAATAAAATCGTATTGTAGGGACCCGAAAACCTTCTTATTCATTGAAAAGTCACCACCGAATTTTTTTGACTAAAGACAATACCTTCCTTACCTATAGGTGACGGAAGGTAAAATGAACTAAAGTTGTTTTTGCTAAGAGCTCCTTATTTGAATTTAAAATAATATATTGTAACCAGAACATGCAATACGTATTTCTTATATTTAAGGCTTACAATTGGTTAAAGAGTTGCATCCTATTAAATTTTCTAGTATTTTAATATTTTTACATCAGATTGACTGGTTGATAGAATCGAACTGAGGTACATCAGGCTCAGTCATGATATCTAGAGTCCTAGCACATTAATTTGCTATCTTACCGATAAAAATTTTATTTGGAAGAAAATAAATTATTTGTAGTTTCTTTCAGTGGGGTAATAAACTTGCCAGAGTGATATACGAGTATCCTAAATATGTTAGCAAGTATGTGAAATACTTAGATAAACTAAGGATACGTTTTTATTCGATTCGAATTATTATTTATTTCTCGTAATCAAACCATATACCATACAGTAAAATTTTTGAAAGATGTCCGATCAAGGTTATTTACGAATTGTATGAATTCAGATTTTTGCTCCGCCCATTCTGACAAATTCAGTAGTGTCGTATGCTTAGTTTTTATTAGGGTACATAAATACTACTGTTATTTTATTATTATAAAAATATATGTTACAATAAAAGCATTCAAAATTCAAAAATAAGTCAGCTGGTAAGTTTATTAACAAATGTGAAACAAAATATGTGAAAAATGAGATACTGACACAATGTCAGTGTCAATGATACTGAGAGAAAATAACATTATTCATACAGCTATGAATCAAGGTAATGTATCTGAATTAATAAATAAACTTACGTTACAGCGAAAGTATTATCAACAACAAGCATCGTTTTAAAATGGAATGTCTTAATTTAGTCAAAACAATATGAATTTTGGAAAGACAAGCGTGTTATATCCATTCTTATCGCACACGCTTATAGCCTTTGCAAAAGAAAGATTAATGTATGTCAATTTGTTAATTCGTTCGAGATACAGATGATCTTGATCGAACATCTTTAAAAAAAATTACTGTATACAAGTAGTTATTAAAAATACACACTATACATAATATATAATAACATACATCTTCATACAGCAAATATTCTTTACTTAATACATATGAAAGCGACCGATTTTCGGTTGCGAACTACCACATCTGAACCACAATAATGATATTGAAGTAAGTCAGTTGAGATCTTGTTCTTTTTACCTTCCGTCACCTTTAGGTAAGGAAGGTATTTTTATGGTCAAAAAATTCGATAGTGAGTTTCTAATGAATAAGCACGTTTTGGGGTGCCTAGAATACGAATTTATTATTTTTATGATGATGTCTGTATATATTTGCAACTTTTAACAGTTTTCCTTGAAAAAACGCAGTTAAATATCATTTATTAACACAGAAAGTTTATAAATTTTAAAAAATATGTTATTATCTGTACGATTTGATTGCATTTTATACTTCATATTCAACAGATATATAGTTAGTCAGCCAGCTATGCTAACCATGGAAACTGCTAATATATTTAGATAATTCAAATTGATAGAAGTCAATATCAATGAAAAGTCAATGAATGTGGCAGAGATGAGAATGTTGAGATAGATGTTAGGGAAGACACGGAAAAATACAATAAAAGAATAAGAGAAATAACTCGAGTGTTAAAACTTTCTAGAAAGATATATGGAAGAAGAATGTATAGCGTAATAAAAGAAAGAGAAGAAAAAGAGGAAGACCAAAGGTAAGATGGAAGGACTGTAACGATTCGTTATGTCATAACAATGCTTACAGAATAATCCTGTCTAGTTTACAAATATATCTAGAAAATTTAAAATATTTATAAATAAAACGTTATTTTGATTGGCCTATTTTTCAGTATCACCTGTATAAAAAGAAAAAAAATCCTATGTCTGCATATTATATTATCCATTGAGATCAAACCAAAGATGATAATTGGAACCACTGAGAGAACCCATTCCTTTTTTATGTCTTTTGCATCTTTAATTTCCAATCACTGTTGCATCGAACTTTCCCAATGAAATAATTACCAGTCGGGTAGTAAAGTAACTAGCCCCATTTCCACGCGGTGCAATGAACACTGTTCAGTGCTCAGTGGACCACGTTGATCAGTTGGCCAACTGAGGAAGACTTGGAGCACCTGCGATCCGGAACAAACATTATCCAACAGCTGGAACCGATGCCCGACTTCCAGTTCGACCCGTAGACGCTTTAATTGCTGTTGTGACCTTTCAAAACTTTAAGGAGTTTATAAGTTAATGACTAAGGAACGAATTTATGGAAGTTATTTCATTTAAATACTTCTATTCAATAATAATTGTTGCATATACAGTAATTTTTACCTCAAGAGAGGTATTGGAATTATGCTAAAAATCGCAAATACAGATTTTAGTAAATAAGCACGTTTTAAGGTTTCTACAATCCGATAATAACATTTTTACGATGATGTCTGTGTGTGTTTGTGTGTGTGTGTGTGTGTGGGGGGGGGGGGTTTGTTGGAGGTACGATTTCTCAAATTCTATAAGACTAAACACCTGTGTAACTACAGATTCCTCAATCTAACAGTATTGGGAAGAGTTGAATAGATTCTGGTAACAATTGGACAACCGGAAGTAGTAGTATTTTAACAAAAATCTTCTAAATATAAGTTTTTGAATATTTATATTATTACAAGTATTAAAAAACAAAATTCTCTATCCAACACATTTAAATTTTTTATTATACCTTCTATAGATTTAAAGATATAGATATATAATCTATAAAATAATCTGTTGTAGTAAATCTAACAGCCTGCTCACAGTCCAAAAATCTCCATGGTAACTACTTGAGAAATTAAAATGCCACTAATGTCAGTGTCAAAAATTCAGAGATAGTACTGAAGGCCTTTTCTGGGAACAATATTTAATATTTCTTATTGTATTATTAATTATATATTTTAAATTATAAGTATATTACATGAACCCTTCAGAAATACCGCCAATCCCGTTAATGAATTGGAAAAACCTTAAACATTTAGAAGAAATGGAGAAAACTTGCTTATAGAATGAATTTAAAATTATGGAAAATACATAAATATAAAGATTAGGTGTAATTCGAATTTTGTGTGTGTACAAGAAATGTTAAATACAATACTTTTATATACCACAATGGAAAGGGCGCGATATGTATTGTGATGGCCACAACAGATTTTTTTTAAAGTTGCCCGATCAAGGTTATCTGTATCATGAACCAATTAGCAAATTGGCATACATTTATACTGTCAGTTTTCAGTTTTGATTTATATGAATACTACGGAAATCGGACATTTTCTTCCGAATTAACCCGATAACATGACGTCATCAATTCCCTCTCACCCCTGGCGATTTGAATCATATAGTTACAGTAAAAATTTTGAAAGATGTCCGATCAAGGGCACCTGTATCACGAACGAATTAACAAATAGGCATACATTTATCTTTTTCTTTTGCAAAGGCTGTAAGAGTGTGTGATAAGGATGGATATAACACGCTTGTCTTTAAAAAATTCATATTGTTCCGACTAAGTTAGGACATTTCATTTATAAACGATGATCGTTGTTGATAATAGTTTCGCTGTAACGTAAGTTTATTTATTAATACAGATACATTACCTGGATTCATAGCCGTACGTTATATTCTGTCAGAGTCACTGACACTGACATTGTGTCAGTATCTTATTTTTAACATATCTGGTTTTACATTTGCTTATAAACTTACTAGTTGACTTATTTTTGAATTTTGAATGTTTTTCCTGTAGTATATATTTTTATAATAATAAAATAACAGTAGTATCTTACGTACCCTCATAAAAACTAAGCAAACGACACTACTGAATTTGTCATGATGGGCGGAGCAAAAATCTGAATTCATACAATTCGTAGACAACCTTGATCGTACATCTTTCAAAATTTTTACTGTACATAGGATGACGTGGGAATCACATCATGGAAAATAATATACCTATAAAACTACGTGCCTTCTAGCGTATGTATTTTAATAGGTATATTCTGGAAATATAGAATCGTTTACAAAAAGAAAACGAATTTGTACAAAATAATTAGAATTGTCGGAAAGTAATGTGCTAGCCACATCAGATTTTTTCAATAAAATTTTATTGACCAATTCCGGGAACATTTTGACGCTACCTCGTAGTAAAATTTTCATAGGTTGTAATATTTCACGGTGCCGCGTTATGTAAAAATAATTCTTCCATGCCATAGCTAGCACATCTCAAAGGTACATATTAACAACTTAGTAGGGTTTGGGTACCCTAAGCGGTAATTTCCCGTTTCACTTGGTCTACCTTGGCCGCTCCGCTGCCTGCGTGCTCACTTGAGCGTTTCATATTTCCGGTTCATGCAATTTTCGACTTTTGGATTTGTGTTGCGAACTTCTTCGAAAACATTCCTACTCGGCGGAGAAGTTTGCGTCTGCAAATCGTTTTGCACCAAACAAACAAACTTACGTTGTTTTATAATCTTCGCAAATTCGTGAAAAACTTAAATTTAAAAATGTTTGAGCGAAGCTGGTTGTTGCCCGATTATTTGCTTCTCTGGATAACTTTAATGACTCCTTAAGTTTTTCAGCTGATTATGGAATTTTATTCTATAATAAACTCTCATTACTTTAATTGTAAATTTTCTCACGAGAAAAGAAACATAAAAGCATGTTTAAATAACTTCGTTAAAAAAGTAAATTTTAGCTATAAGTACAGTATGTTTAAGATTTTTTTAAACGAAAATGTCCAAATATTTATTTTACTATTCATACAGTCATTTTGAGTGTAATATTGTTGTTTGAAACACGGTTTATTGTTTAGCAAAAAGACAGTCAATTATTCGCATTCTCCGATATCTTAGGAAGTAATATGCATTAAAATTAATAGATATTTACCCACCAAGTGTGTTAATGTAACCTGTAGGGTGGTTACAATATTATACTCAATTTTGACGAGATAATAAAATCCATTATAATATTTAATTTTGACAAAATAAAAACTAATTTATTAGTAGGCTGTGCATGATAATCGTCGTTGATAGACGTTAAGTCGTATAGTTATAAATTATAAAATAGCTTTATATTCTGTCATTTTTGTACTGAAAAATATAATAAATGGCGGATCTGTTTGGTAAAAACTGTGGTGAGAGTTATTTCGTGCCGCATGTTATGTTAAATGCATTATTTGTTGCAGAGTGAGTTAAAATTATGTGAGAATGACTTAATAATATTTATCTACGATAGTGTGTAAAATTTATGTTTAGATGTTAGTTTTAAGTTTGTAAAACGATTGTATAGTAAGAAGGTTTTATTAGTTACGGGTTGCCGAGCATAGCGAGTGTTTTAATTTTGACTTATTCGTGACTAAAGACTAGTTCACGTACTTGTATCGTAAATAACTATTATATCATACTGGTTTCAAGTTATTAATTTTTTTTAAAAATATGCAACATTTCGTAGCAGTATAAAAAAATAAAAATTTCATCACGGCATATTACCCATTGCTAGGTGTGCCAATCTGCTTTGTACAGATATCGGTAATGATGAGTTTTGTATAAGTAGGCTAACTCGCAATTGTTCGAAAATCCTAGCAAATTTTTGATAAATCGACAGTTTGAAATCTCGAAATAATTTGGATGGAGTTTCTGAGGTGAAGAATAATTTAATGCCGCATAAATAAAGGATTCAGTATGAAGGTAAAATTTTAAAGTCCTAGAACTTTAAAATGATATTTTAAAGTTCTAGGACTTTAATGTTTCACTTTAATTAACAAATTTAACTGTCTTTAATTTTGCTTTTGATAGTAATATAGGTCTACATCTTGTGTTGAAAATGTGTAACATTGATTAATGTTAAAACCATTACCTTATGTATATAAAATACTAGTGATTTTAGATCATGTAGCAGCCGCATGTGGGGTGCCTAATAATACATTTTTGACATTATTTTATTATCCACTGGCAATAGCTATTGGCAAGAAGTATTGCTAAGCGATATGTCATCTGGTGGTAAAATAATGAACTACAGGTTGACTTTTAATTAAAGTATGTAATATTACAAATTTGTTAAATATTATACGTATTTGTGTATCTAAATTGACATATATATTATAATATAAGTAACAATTACTGCTGCTTACTTGAGTGCATATTGTCTCGTTAGAGAGGCAATAAATTACGTTGTCACGAATTCCCGCGTAAAAGAAAAGTTCGTGTGTACATTAAAAATATGCTTGACAAGATAAAAAAGATAATAACACAGTGTGTGGATCAGAAAATTATAAATTTATAAATCCGTCTTGTATACTTTGAAGATTTATTCATTATATTTTAAAGAAAACTTTGTTTCCAAACGAGGTTAGTGTTATAAATGTTCACAAAAATATCATTTAAGTTATCTCCACTTCCAAGAATACATCATATACTAATGTTCACAGGTGAATAAGAAATATAATAATGAAATTTTGCTATATTAATTTTTTTTTTTTTGAAAATGTCATCTAAAAAACAAGTGGTTATACAATTTAAGTTAAAGCTTTATAAAACTGTACTTGGTATTTACATTAATTTACCCTTAATAGATAAAATAAAACCTACTACAAATTAATATAAAAAGAAAATTAAATACATACAGTACTATGAGAAATACATAATTCATTAAAGAATGTGTTTGCCCATTTGACAGTAGGTTAATATCATATCTCGTTCAACCTGTAGTTCAAAACTTGCCATCCCAGCGCTGAGATCTTAAAAATACTAGGGTACCTATATACTTAGGGTATGGCCATGACGTGCTCGCGTTTCGTCCGCTATTAGAGGGCCACTGTCATATTCGTTGTTGCGCAAATTATTATGTATTTTCGTGACTACTTGCTTTATTTTAATGCAAAACACATTTAAATATACTTCTAATATTTATTTAAAGTGTAAGTAATACTTTTATTTTATTTATTTGTATATTTTCTTGAGATACTGACACTGACTACGATGACTGGCAATATTGAAAACACATAAAAATGACCCATATTAAGCACAAACATTTTATTTTTTAAAAGGTAAGTTTAAAATATTTACTTATTATTTAAATAATAACCACAGTTATTAAATTTGATGTGATAATAACAACCTATATCATATGCTATATATAACCTCCAAATCTGTGTCATAATAATAATTGTGTATCTCTTAAATAAATGAATTTTTATTACCTTTATAGATTCATAGTGTGATTATTTAATATTCCTGTATAATATAATATCACATTTCTTACAAATAAGTAGGGAAATGAATTATCAGTATGTTTGACATTGGCTCGCTTATGGCGGCGATCTTGCCCCATGGCCATACCCTGTATATAAAGGTACCCTAAAAAATACCAGGCTAATACAAAGCATTTCTTTAAAAAAATATATTTCCATTACCTACTTGATATCCCATACATGCAGATACATGTACATATTATTACACCCAAACTCCTATATATATTCAAGTTAGACAAAAATAAAACACGAAAATGCAAAAAACGAATCACTGAATTATTGCCACAACCGCACGCATGTGGCTGTGATAACCAAGTGAAATGAGAATTTCAAAATTCTGTAGCCTCGAATATGTGCACCCTATGCTGGAGTAAGTTATTTCGGAAAACATTCGATATACGACATATTTTACAAGGTGTCTACTACTGGTACATTTATGTGTCAACTATTAAATATTTGATAACTGCTAAATGTCAACTACTAATGCATTCATTTTCATAATTTTTATATTTGAGACAATTATTTTAAATTTTAATATCTGTATTACTTCCTAAGACATCAATGAATGCGAATAATTGCCTGTATTTTTGAACAATAAAGAAATAAACTATGTATTACACATTTCAACTACCGGTTCTTTTACGATAGGCGTATTATAAAAAAACGAATTTTACTATCTGCCAACGACATATATATTTTACCATTTATACTTCCCCATGTTTGTGTAAATTATTATTTTTGTTCCTCTACCCTTTGGGAATAATATTTTTCTTTTTAATTGCTGTTTCATTTGATGTTTATATTTCCACTTGGGAATAGCAGAAATTTTGATACGGCTGTAAGTAGATAAAAAGTTTGTAAGTCGGCATTACATATTTTCCTGTCCCTTTCTCGAGTACAAAAGAACGTAAGAAAGTGGTAATATGGACAGTAAGAGGATTATTCTACAAAGCAGGAAATTTATTAGTCTTAGAAAAAACTCAAACATAATATCTGGCTTTTCGTTCTTCAAAAATAACAAAAAAATAAAATATGCAGAATTAAATATGAGATATGTTCCAAGGAATTAATGGTAGTGAACTGTTTTATAATGTTAATAAACTTCATTTTATCTCTTGTAAAATGATATTAAGGTATAAAATAATAATAATAACTTTGAATGTATAATACATATAAAAAAGGCAACGCATATGGCCTAGCAAGGTACTACATCTGTTTCTTCTTATTGACAAAATTATTATAGATAGCTAGTGACTCCTATCACAAAACTATGAACTACGGTAAATCGTGCTGACAGCATTGCCAGATACTATTTGTTAGAGGTATTCAATAATCAATAATTCAAAAATATTGTTTAATAATAACCAGATAATATATTTTGAATCTTCAATGTACATGTATACTTGTTTTACAGTAGCAAACTTAAAAACCTTTATAAAATCTTAACTTGCTGTTCTAGCTACGTGGCAACACTGTGCAACATCCACCTATTATGTATTTTTTGAACTAACTCAGAAATAATTCGTATACGGAGGGATAGATGGCATCTTCTCTCGAAATATTTAATCTAAATACATTATGTTGCCGTTCTTATATGTATTATATATTCAAAGATAATAATAATAAATTATATATGAGTATAATACTCATTTTTGGTTAAAAAGTCTAAAATTTAAAATATCCTTTAGGTAACGAAGGTATTGTCTTTGGTCAAAAAAATCAATGATGAGTTTTTAGTGAATAAGTACGTTTTAGGGTCCCTATAATCCAATGTTACCATTTTTACGATGATGTATGTATGTATGTATGTATGTATGTATGTATGTATGTATGTATGTATGTGTGTGTGTGTGTGCGTGTGTGTGTATGTCTGTATGTGTTGCTGTGTGTGTGTGACGAAAGTTTCGGACCGCATAACTTCAATACCACGATTCCAAAAGTTATAATTTTTTCATATTTCTCAAGTTTACATCCAGAAGAACAAGTGAGTAGGTTATAAATGGTCAGCCGGAAATACCCTTATTTGAAGATTTTAACAGTTTTTCTTGAAAAAACACAGTTAAATATAATTTATTTACATTTAACGTTATTATAACTTGAAGAATATATGATTTTCTATACGATTTGATCGCATTTTATACTTCATATTCAATAGATATAGAGTTAAAGAATTATAAAGATATGTTTCATAAAATAGCCAGATATGCTAACCATGGAAACTGCTAATATATTCAGATAATACAAATTGACAGATGTCAGTATCAATAGAACCGTTCAATGAAGTAAGCAGTTCAAGCAAATGCTCGGTAAGCAAACGAGACTTGTTGCTTAGTACCCTGAAAGATTTGCTAGCTATATGACGAACTGATATTCACAAATTTCATCGAGAAAGTTATACAGTTGTCAAATATAACATGTGTATCTCTCATATCCCATTTATTGATCTGGAAAGTTATACAAAATGAATTTATAGGTAGGTACAGTTATTTGGTGATAGTGGAATTAATTTTGATAATATTATTTTGTTAGATATTTCTAAACATGTTAATTTATTACACATGTACTGAAAATATTATGCCAATTGTGTGAAGTTCGTATATTTATATAAATATCTGTTCAGAATATGATAAAATTTACGAAAATTTTTATTTTTATTTCATTCATTTCCTTTGTAGCTACCATTAATGGAAAATTGTCTGTGAAATATTGATCTAAACAATTGTGCGTTTGGAAGTAATTTGGGCGTTGGGGCAATTTCCGAATGGAAAAATAAACATGAAATAAAATGGCAATTAAAAGGAAAAATTCGTACGCGTTGAAGCAGAATCAATTATGAAAGTATCCCTCCGCGGCAAATATTGGAATATTAGAACGCGAAATGATTTCCAAACACAATTTCTTACATTTCCTCAATTATGTATGTGCTCCGTTGCGTTGCCTCGGGCCTCGTCATCGTCACCATGCTTTACATATTTCTCTACTTCTTTCGCCCTTTTTCTCCCTCTTTATACCTCGCCTCGTGCCTTCCATTACATCTTTACATCGGCGGTAATCGCATTACAAGAACACAGATTCACCATTAAATTCCATTCAACGCCTGACTTGATATAGAAAATAACTTATTCACAGGTTTTCCGCGAATCCGCCGCGACAAAGAAAAAGGGGAAAGTAATACGGAAATAGAAGCAATTCTGATTGAATTCCAGATATTTATTCATTAATTTACACAGAAATATTCAACCGTAACGAATGAATTTTTGTTCTTATTATCTAAAGGTTTTAAGGTCCATACAATCCGATTTCAACATTTTTACGATGATGTCTGTGTGTGTGTGTGTGTGTGTGTGTGTGTGTGTGTGTGTGTGTGGATATGTGTGTGTGTATGTGTGTATGTGTGTGGGATGTTGGAAGAACGATTACTCAAAAACTATAAGACTTTATATTTGTTTAACTACGTATTTCCTAATCGGACATTCATGGGAAGATCTGAAAAGGTTTTGGTAACAATTGGACAACCGGAAGTAGCAGATTCTTGAAAAAAAAATTTCAAAATATTATTTTTTGAATTTTTTTGGGAATATTAAAGAAAATTAAATTCTCTATCTGATACATTTAATATATTCTATATATTTAGAGATAAAAAATATAATAAATAAAATATAAATAATAAATTTCACAGCCGAAAGAATGCCATGGAAAATAGTTGAAAATTTAAATTACATTACTGAAGACTTTTTCTGGGAAGTACATACATTATATTATTTTTTAATGTATTAATAGTTAAATATTTAATATTATAGGTATATTACACATACCTTTCAGAAATACTGTTATTTCCGATAATGAATTGAAAACATCTCGAAAAATTAGAAGAGTAGGATAAAATTTCTTCATAGAATGAATTTAAAATTAAACAATCTAAATATAAGGAATAGATGTAAGTAGAATTGTTGGTGTAGAGTGTTGGTATACAAGAAATGTTAAATACAATATGGCGCGAGTAGTCATGTGACTTTGTCGGTCTTGACAAGCAGATATGGTGGCCCGTGTCAGAATGATACCTAGTAATTATGTACATAGATGTCAAATATAATAATTTCTCATTCTAAATTTAGTGATTTTCCAATTCCATGTAGTTTATTTTCCTCGACAATTCCACACTCCTGGTGACAAATTAACTACGTGAATTTAGAAAATCTTGAAATTTTTAATGAAATATTCTGACATTTGACATTTATGTACATAATTACTAATTATCATTCTGAAACGTGTCTCCATATCTACTTATCAAGTCCAACAATGTAACATGACTGTTCGTGCCCTATACTTACGTAACCAAAAAAAGGAAGTCGCGAGAGGTATTGTGCTGGCCACAACAGATTTTTAATTCTGAACAAGTTCCGAATATACAATATCCCTATAAAATTAATAAGTAACTACAGAAAAATAAAAAATCTGATGTGGCCAGCACATTACCTTCCATCAATCCTGTGTATTATGTACAAATTTCATAGAGCTTGAGCAGTCACGTGACTTTTCTGATCTTGGCAATCATATATGGGGGTCCGTATCAAAATGACACCTATTAATTATGTCCATAACTGACAAATGTCATAATTTTTCATTCAATATTTCATTTTTTGCTATTGTATAATTATTTTTCTTGGTAACTAAATTCCACACTCCTGATAATAAATAAACTACATGACATAAGAAAAGCGTGAAATTTTGAATGAATATTTATGACATTTGTCAATTTGGACATAATTAATAGATGTCATTTTGACACAAACCCCTTTTAACCGCTTGCCAAGGTAAGAAAAGTTACGTGACTGCCCGCGCATATCAAGATTTTGGTAAATGACCACGTTTTAAGATCCCTAGAATCCAATTTTAACATTTTCGCGATGATGTCCGTGTGTGTGTATCCTCTTTACATTCTAATTCGAATACAAATATTCATAATATTTTGAAACCTTGTATTTTTACCTTATTCTAATATGGAAAGAAGCCATTAGATTTTGGTGTAAATCAGATAACCGGAACTTGAAGCTCAAAATAGTTTTTCTTTGAAAAATACCTTTAAATGTTATTTTTTGGAATTTATGTTTTATAAAACACAAACACATATCATCGTAAAAATGTTAAAATCGGATTGTAGGGACAAGGGCGCCGGCAGGATTTTATTCAGGGGGGTGCAGACAGATTTTCTCTCTACCCCCCCCCAGTCGTTTTTTTTTTTTCGAAGAAAAAACAACGAATTACATTTCTGAACTACAATCAATGATATGTTTATTTGATTTAAATAAACTCTTTTTGTATATGGACCTACTAAATTTATATTTATTCATTTAAGTAGGTTCATATGATATGAACCTACTAAAATTCATATGAATCATATCGTAACTTATTCCAAAAATTTTGAATAAGTTACGACACTACTAGAATTCAAATGAATTAGGAAGAATAGCGGGTAACTGATATGAATATTTACGAAAAAACCAAAGTTAGATTTGGAAAATCTTGTTCAGAACTAAATATTTGAACACTTAGTCAGTATTTTCTGGACAACAGATTGTGGAAGATCCAATAAACCTTTTTTTAAATTAATTTTTAACAACGAACATAGCTCTTTCAATTTGAATGATTCTGTATTTCTCAATTATAGCAATTTCATTTTTTCTCAAAAAAAATTTTTTTTTCAAAAGCCAGGGGGGTGCACGTGCACCCCCTTGCACCCCCCTGCCGGCGCCCATGTGTAGGGATCTTAAAACGTGTTTATTCATTCAGAAATCTTAACAGCAGTAAGTTATTAGGTCTAATCTTCGATCCAAATTTATTATGGGACAAGCATTGCAACAATTTAGCTAAAAAATTGGCATCGGTGCTGTACCTTTTTAGAAATTTACGTGATACAGTTTCTGAAACTACAATAAGAATGGCCTATCATTCATTGTTTGAAAGTGTCATGTCTTATGGCATTATAATTTGGGGTCATTCATCTCATGCAAGTAGAATTTTCAGTTTATTAAGAAAATGTATAAGAATAATCTCATTTTTCTCTTTTCATTCAAATACCAAACCCCTATTTGTAAAATTGGGTATACTTACCTTTACTAGCATATATATTCTAAATAGTTTATATTATGTCAAACATAATCTCAAAGACTACAAATTAAACAGTGCAATACATTCTTACAACACCAGGAACAATTCTAATCCTCATCACCCTTATTTACGTCTTAATAAATCAAAATATAGTGTATATATATATACAGCTTTATAATTCCTTGCCTAACTTTCTGCGAGATTTGAGTATTAACGAATTCAAAATAAAAGTTAAAAATATACTTATGGAAAAAGCGCCATTTACAACATCAGAATTTATGGAAATACTGAAAAACATGTAATTTGTGATTTTATCAATCTTTCTTAATGTATTGTGTTTCTTCATATTGACTTGTGTAAATACTTATTTTGTATAGTAGCACTCAATAAATATTATTATTATTATTATTATTATTAAAATCTGGATATGCGACTTTTAGCATGAATCCAATACCTCTCTTAGCGACATGGAAAAAATCCGTTGCGTTGTTTTTTTGGTTCAAAAATCAATAACTTCAAGCTCAATTGAGAAAAATAGGTGTATTAAAATTATTCTTTTTAAATAGATGTTACTTTTAATACCTGTTTCACAAAAAAAAACTATTTTAAAATCTTCCTGTTTAATGTGATATGGTTCATTTTCGCGTGCCCCTTGTACGAGTGTATATGTATTATTCACCCCAACATAAATATGCTTTTAGAATTTCTATTATTATGCAGCAGCAGTAGAGTAATATCTCTCTGCTAATTTTCATTCTGCGAGCAATATTTCTGCATCAGAAGGCAATAAATATTCCCCCACCAAGTTTGTATCTCCTCTTAGCAATTTTCTTTCCATTTGTCTCACCTTTCAGGAAAACCAGCAACTTTAATACCTTAGAATTGCCACTTACTCGCACATTCCAGATAACTTTACACGCTGTTCTATTTCCCAGTTAAAAAAGAAACATTTCAACAGATTGTGAAGTAAAATTTAAAGCGACTCTCATTTGTAGAAGAAGAAAAAAAGACAGTTAAATTTGTAACATTAATTTCGCTGCTATCTCGCCTACTTGATGCAGAGCCACAACAGCGTCCTCATGGGAGGAGATAGGACACTACACTGGTAAAATGAAACAGAATGCATTTTATGAGAGAATTGGTTTTCATTTCGTTTTCCACATACGTAATTAGCATGTTGCGTTGTTGCTTACTTCATACACAGGTACCATTCTTTCATATATGGTATATTCAATTTTTGTTTTAAATGGCTGTCAAAAGATATGTATGGTGGAAATGATTAAGCAGAGGACTCACGTCATCAACCTGAAAAAATCTGTTGTGGGTTGTGGCCAGCACAATACCTTCCGTCAATCCTGTGTATAATGTATAAATTCCATACATAATTTTTCTTGCAAAAGATTCTAAATTTCCAGTAGAATTATTTCATAAACAAACTATTTAAATTGCACTTGACACTGACATCTTCTTCCTCTTTAGCTTTTCCCATTCGTTAGGGGTCCCTATTTTTTCGTGTCGTTCTCATTTAGTTCATTTTCTCTCAAGTCTTCCGCAATACAGCCCTTCCATCTTATCTTTGGTCTTCCTCTGTTTCTTCAACCTCCTATTAATAAACTACTCATTCTTGTTCAAATATAATTCTTCATTTCTCCTCAAACCAATGTAATCGTCTTTCTTGTATCTTTCTAGAAACTTGTACCACTAGAGTATCTTTCCGTGTTTCCCCAAATCTAATTCAACATCCACATCTCTTCCACATTAATTTACTTTTTATTGATACTGACATCTGTCAATTTGAATTATATGAATATATTAGTAGTTTCCATGTTTAGCATAGCTGGCTGAATTATAAAATTTAATTTCTTTAAGATTCTTTAACTCTGTATCTATTGAATATGAAGTTTAAAATGTAATCAAATCGTATAGAGAATAATATATTCTTTAAGTTATAATGACGTTAAATGTCAATAAATCAAATTTAACTGTTAAATCTTTAAATGAGGCTACTTCCGGTTCACCAACTATAACCAAAACTAGTCACTTCTTCTTCTGGATGTAAACTTGAGGAATACGAAAAAAATATAAATTTTGGAATCGTGGTATTGAATTTATGGGATCCGGAACTTTTGTCACACACACACAGACACACATACATACAGACATCATCGTAAAAATGGTAAAATCGTATTATAGGGACCCTAAAACATGCTTATTCAGTAAAAACTCATCATTGAATTTTTGGACCAAATACAATACCTTCCTTACCTAGAGGTGACGGAAGGTAAAAAACTTCATAAAAAGAAATATAACTTGTAGTAATTATTAGTTGTAATTTATTTTTTAAAAAAGAAGAAAAAATATTAATGGCCAGTTGCACAGCTTATAGTTAAATTTTTAACTGTTGGTTAAATTGACAATATCGTATCGAAACGCATTGTTAAATGAGTTATTAAATATTACTGTCAAAATTTCGATACGCATTTTTTTTGTTAACCTGTAGTTAAGACTAACTATAAGCTGTGCAACTGGCCATAAAAGTATTAAAGAAACGTATATATTAATTACTTTACAATTATTTCCAAGTCAATCCTTATTCCTTTTATGGAATATAAACCAGTTGTCAAATGTCAGTATTTTTCATTAAAAATTTCAAGGTTTGTCTAAATTCAAGTAGTTCATTTGTCACCAGGAGTGTGATATTTACTTGTCGAGGAAAATAATCTACATGGAATTGGAAAATCACGAAATTTAGAATGAAAACTTATAATATTTGACATCTATATACATAATTACTAGATATCAATCTGTCACGGTTCCACATATCTAATGGTCAAGGCCAACAACGTCACATGACTGCTTGCGCCCTATTGTATTTAACATTTCTTGTAGATCTACATTCTACACCAAAAATTCTACCTACATCTATTTTTTACCTCCCGCTACCCTTGGTAAGGGAGGTATAGGGATCGTGCTAAAAATCGAATATCGAGATTTTGGTAAATGACCACGTGAAAATATCTGATTAGATTTTGGTGGCAAACGGATAACCGGAAATGGCAGTTTACTTGAAGCTCAAGATAGTTTTTCTTCAAAAAATACCTTTAAATGTAATTTTTTCTCAATTTGTTACTATAAAAATTAAAGATTATTTCATTTTCTACAAGTTTGCTTTAATACTTTTTCTATATATGTATTGTATGGATAAATTTATAAAGTAATATAAAAATTATATACATAGGTAAATGGCAGTGTTGGTCACATCAGGTTTTTATTTTTAGATTTTTCAATTTTAAATTGATTCTGTGAACAAATTTAGTCCTCTTCTAATTTTTCGAAATGTTTCCAATTTATTATCAGGATTGACAGAATGTTTGAAGGGTATATACATTTCTGGTATACTTACGTTCTGATTATATCTATTCCTTATATTTAGATTGTTTAATTTTAAATTGATTCTATGAAGAAATTTTGTCCTACTCTTCTAATTTTTCTAAATGTTTCCAATTCATTGTCGAGATTGACAGTATTTTTGAAGGGTATATGAGGTATACCTATAATTTTAAATATTTAACTATTAATACAATAAGAAATAATATAATGTATGTACTTCCCAGAAAAAAATCTTCAGTAATGTCTCTGGATTTTTGACACTGACATTATCTGTCAGTTACAAATATTTTAATTTTTCATTTGATTTCCATGACATTATTTGGGCTGTGAGATTTATTACAACAGATTATTATATACCTTATATTCCTTTATCTCTAAATCTATAAAAGATATAATAAAATATTTATATGTATCAGATAGAGAATTTACACTTCTTTAATACAAGCAAGAAAAAAAAAATTCAAAAAATAATATTTAGAAGATTTTTTTTAAGAATCTGCTACTTCCGGTTGTGCAATTATTACCAAAACATTTTCACCTATTCCCAGTAATGTTCGATTAAGTATTATAGTTTTTGAGAAATCGTCCTTCCAACCTTCCCATATACACATATACACACACACACACACACACACACACACACACATACACACACACACATATACATCCGCACACACACCACACTCAGACATAATCGTAAAAATATTAAAATCGGATTGTAGGGACCTTAAAACGTACTTATTTATTTAAATCTGGATATGCGAATTTTAGCATGAATCCAATACCTCTCTTAGCGAGAGGTAAAAAGTAGCACGGGGTCAAATGTTTACGACTGAATTTTTTTGTAACGGAAATTTCCCATCCACTGGTCTCCATAGGCACCATCCCCACCATTTTACAACCTCCGCTCGCTTCACAATGCCCTATTAAAACTATAATAGTGAGGTTGCTGAATATCGTGCACTTGATAAACTAAAATAGATAAAATTAAATCATTTCACAAAGCCTTTTTTCCACTATTGTTTCACAACGTGAAAAATCACAGAATTTAAAATTTGAAATTTAGTTCAACAGATGTTCTATTGCAACTTGTTCATGCAAATGAAATGAATTTAAATTAATGGAAATATAAAATAAAAGTATGAAACTACAATGCAATATGCACAAAAATTTCCAATTATATAATAAACCTCAAGTTCTGAAATTTTAGTTTACGTGAAATAACGAAAATGTTGGTGCTGTTTATAACGTAAATGTTTAATTATTAAAAATGAAACATTTATTTTGTGGTTTTAATATTTATGTTTAGTAAACATGTTATTTAAATTAATAAAATGAAAAATACGGCGGTAATATTTTGCTGTCCGTAAATATTTATTTAGAAAAATTGAAACGATAAATATCAAAGTGTTTATTATTTAATTAAAATCACAGCACCGGTAAGTTTTTCTTTTGCAAGGAAATATAAATTTCATTAGGATTACACGTGTATGCAAATATATTTTAATTATAAATATTGTAATGAACATTTCTGCGTTATTTTTATTAACTTTTTGCTTATGATACTTCATATAAAAATAGATTTTATTTATTTTATAATTTTCTGTGACATCAACATCAACCTCGTCAACAACATAAACTCAATAATACTTTATATACGAGACAGGGCTTAAGCATTACATATTTTGGTGCATTGGATAAATTCAAGAAGAAAAAATCTGTTGTGGCCATAACAACACCTCTCGCGCCCTTTCCATTGTGATATATATAAGTATTGTATTTAACATTTCTTGTACACAGAAAAAAATCTAATTATATCTAATCTTTATATTTACGTATTTTTCTATAATTTTACATTCATTCTACGAGCAAGTTTTCTCCATTTCTTCTAAATGTTCGACGTTCTTCCAATTCATTAACAGGATTGGCGTTAGTTCTGAAGGTTCATGTAATATACGTATAATTTTAAATATATAATTAATAATACAATAAGAAATATTAAATATCGTTCCCAGAAAAACCCTTCAGTATTTTCTCTGAATTTTTGACACTGACATTAGTGTCATTTATCTGTTAATTACAGACATTTTAATTTCTCAAATAGTTCCTATGGCGATGTTTGGGTTGTGAGCAGGCTATGCGATTTACTACAACAGATTATTTTATACATTGCATATCTATATCTTTAAATCTATTGAAGGTATAATAATTTTTTTAAATGTGTCGGGTAGAGAATTTTGTTTCCTAATATTTGTAATAACATAAATTTTCAAAAAATAATATTTAGAAGACTTTTATTAAAATACTACTACTTCCGGTTGGCCAATTGTTACCAGAATCTATTCAACTCTTCCCATTACTGTTAGATTGAGGAATCTGTATTTACACAGGTCTTTAGTCTTATTGAATTTGAGAAATCGTACCTCCAACACCACACACAGACATCATCGTAAAAATGTTTTAATCGGATTCTAGGGACCTTAAAGCGTGCTTATTCACTAAAATCTGGATATGCGATTTTTAGCATGATTCCAATTCCTCTCTTAGCGAAAGGTAAAAAAATTAGGATCTTTAATTATGAAAGATAATGATATATTTGGAATTCAGTCAACTTTATTTCATTCCCGATTAGTTTCGACACCATATGTGTCTTCCTCAGGGGCTACAATTACAAAAGGAAAATTTACAACAAAGTCACATGACTGCTCGCGCCCTATTGTATTTAACATTTCTTGTATACCTTCACTCTACACCAAAAATTCTACTTATATCTATTCTTTATATTTAGATTTTTTAAATTTTAATTCATTCTATGAAGAAATTTTGTCCTACTCTTCTAATTTTTCGAGATGTTTCCAATTCATTGTCGGGTATTTCTGAAGGATATGTGTAATATACCTAGGTATAATATTAAATATTTAACTATTAATACATTAAGAAATAATATAATGCTTGTACTTCCCAGAAAAAGTCTTCAGTAATGTCTCCAGATTTCTGACACTGACATTTATCTGTCAGTAACAAACATTTTAAATTTTTAACTATTTTCCATGGTATTCTTCCGGCTGTAAAATTTATTACAACAGATTATTTTATATATTATATTTCTTTTATCTCTAAATCTATAGAATATATAATAAAATATTTAAATGTATCATATATAGAATTTAATTTTCTTTAATATTAGCAAGAAAAATTTTCAAAAAATAATATTTAGAAATTTTTTTTCAAGAATCTTCTACTTCTGGTTGTCCAATTATTACCAAAACCTTTTCAGATCTTCCCATGAATGTCCGATTGGGAAATACGTAGTTAAACAAATGTAAAGTCTTATAGTTTTTGAGTAATCGCCCTTCCAACATCCCACATACATACACACATACACACAGGCACACATACATCCACACACACATACACAGACATCATCGTAAAAATGTTAAAATCGGATTGTAGGGACCTTAAAACGTGCTTATTCAATAAAATCTGGATATGCGATTTTTAGCATGAATCCAATACCTCTCTTAGCGAGAGGAAAACTTACATAACGGTTTGTTGAATATAGTGAATATCTTTTGTAATTTAACAAAGTATAGGAAATACATGGAAATTATGTGTTTTTTTTAAATTATGTGTTTTTTGTTAACTTATAAATTTTATTATTATCCTTTATCAACTATATAATTCTTAATCCCTGTAACAACATATTACTAATTATATCGCTTTAAATTAATTGAACTTACCAGTTTTTGTGTCAGGTTTGTTTAACACTTTTTTCATGTGAAATGGATTACCTGTTTACATGTAAATACACAATGTTTGTGGTCTTTTGGTATTTTGTTTTTACACTCATATTTAACACAGACACATATTTATTCTTTCCTGAATATAAATAACAAACTGACACATACGGTCTGCAGGACTGCAAGACAAATACCATTAAACATTCGATAGTATTATTATTTTACAACGAGGATTTGTACGAAAATAAAATACACGTTTTCATAAATAATATAAATAGAAAATTGTATTGCTCCTAACCGAATTTTGTTAAATTTATTGTTGGAATGAAATACGTGCATTTTACGCAAAGATCATTTATTTGAAGTATTATTATGTAAAGTTAATAGAAAACTTTTTGGCAAGGAAAAATTGGTTTACCTATGCCTATAACTTGTATTCACTATTTACACACCGTAATTAGCATAGCATATTAAGGGTGAGTCTGGGAAGACGCCCGCTCTTTGCTTTTTACTTATTTACTTACTTACTATTTACTTATTTATTTATTTTCACATAGCCACCTAGAATATTTGAATAAAAATTATTTTTCATATAGATATCTCAATTATTTTATTTTTCTCGATTTTTTCAAATACATCGGTGAGAAGATAAAAATCTGTGGTGGCCAGCACAATACCTTCCGTCAATCCTGTGTATTATGTATAAATTCCATACATAATTTTTCTTGCAAACGATTCTAAATTTCCAATAAAATTATTTCATAAATAAACTATGCAAATTGCACTTGACATTAACATCTCCTTCTTCTTTAGCTTTCCCCATTCGTTAGGGGTGCTATTTTTTATTTTCTTCTTCCACTCATTGCTGTTTTACGTGTCGTACTCATTCAGTTCCTCTTCGTTCAAGTCTTCCGCAATACAGTCCTTCGATCTTATCTTTCGCCTTCCTCTGTTTCTTCAGCATTCTATTACTAAGCTATTCATTCTTCATTCTATATATTCTTCATTTCTCCTCATGACATTTTCAAACCAATGTAATCATCTCGCTTGTATCTTTCTAGAAACTTGTAACACTAGAGTTATTTCCTTACCTATCTTTCCGTGTCTTCCCCAACATCTACTTCAACATCCTCATCTCTACCACATTAATTTACTTTTTTAGTAGTTCCATGTTTTGCATAGCTGGATGGTTTATAAAATTTAATTTCTTTAAAATTCTTTAACTCTGTATCTATTGAATGTGAAGGATAACATGTAATCAAATCGTATTGAGAGTAATATATTCTTTAAGTTATAATAACGTTAAATCAAATTTAACTGTTAAATCGTCAAATGAGGCTACTTCCGGTTTACCAATTATAACCAAAATCTGGATGTAAACTTGAGGAATACGAAAAAGTTATAATTTTTGGAATCGTGGTATTGAAGTTATGCGATCCGAAACTTTTGTCACACACATACAGACACACAGACACACACACATACATACAGACATCATCTTAAAAATGTTAAAATCGTATTATAGGGACCCTAAAATATGTTTATTCACTAAAATCTCATCATTAATTTTTTTTGACCAAAGACAATACCTTCTTTACCTAAATGTGTCGGAAGATAAAAAAATGGCGGTTTACAGTTTAGTAAAATAATTATAGGTTGCTATTTAAAAATTAATAATTGATAGTTGTGTCTTGTAAACCTGACTTTATAAAAAAATCTGCCATCAAATAATATATTTAAAATAATAAAACTTGTATATGAGCCATTTTTTCTATTATAATAAAAAAGTTAAAGGGGGGGGGGGTACGTCTTCCCAGACTCACCTCTTGTATTCAAAATTTATTCATTTCTCAACAATCCCGAGCAGCGTGTAATAATCGAAATGCAATTTTCCCAATCAGTGCACATTTAAAACAATGTTAAACTGAAGCCATCCATGCCTAGTTTCTAACACTTTAGTTCAATATGGAACTAACAAGTTGAAAACTAAATCCTGTTTTAAAAACTTGTAGAATAATCACATTTCCGAACATAAATGGCTTTAAGAGAACAAACCGTTTCGTTTTAATGGAACGGAAGTCTCGGAATTTCCGAACGTCGCAAAATGCATTAATGTGTAACGTTTGTCGTAGCTTAATCCCCCCAACGAACGTTATTGTTATTTGTGAACAGGAACATTGAGAGCTGCACAGTCGCTTATTCCGAGAGGAGGGAATAAGACACACGTAGTTGAAAAGAAAATGTATGGAACCACTTATTGTGAATAAAATCCTGCTTGGGAGTTATTAACATAAACATTATTTGATTTGTAGTAGTTGCTTGTACGAACATTTACATAAAGACATAAAAATAAGCAACTACAAGAGTAGATCTTTTTGAAAAGTATATTAGCACACTGTATTACAAAATCTTTAAAGAGAAAATTCATTTAGTTGATTAACATTTCTTTAACCTACTTTTCTCAGAATGCCTCCTATTTTTACATGTCGCTAAGAGAGGTATTAGAATCATGCTAAAAATCACATGTCCAGATTTTAGTGACTATATCATTCATTAGGTTATAAACCAATAAGAATACGTGATTTTCCTTAGTTACCACGTATTTCAGCTATTATTATTAAGTAACCATGGTGAACGAATATACGAACCTTTGTATATTCGAATATACCTACCTTCGTATATTCACTTATAGGTGCGTTTGATTATTTTGTTCTATGTACTCAGAACTGGCAATGTCATTTTTAATTATATTTACGGACATATCTTTTTCCTTCAAACACAGTATTGAGTATATAAATGAATCTGTAGTTAGACTTTGACGAGGAAAATCGTCTTTGTATGCTTTAAGTAGACATCTAAAATCACGCTGACAGCTCAAGTGCACCGAAACAAATAATTGAACTTATCTATTATTTGACAGTAAGGTATTATTGAAGTAAAAATTTGACAAATAATCAAATAATTATTTGGATCACAAGTCTAGAAACTGCACTGTTGCTAGTTTATTTATAATACAAGTATTTATTTTGAAATATGAGCATTTCTTTGTAATATTACATTCTACTACAACTATATTTAAAAAGATAGGTTATATAGCATATAGTTTGACGTTTCTGTCAAAATAAAATAGACCACAGGTCTACGTTAATTTTACTATTTACTTTTTAGTTTATTTTTACCTCTCGCTAAGAGAGGTATTGCATTCATGCTAAAAATCGCATATCCAGATTTTATTGAATAAGCACGTTTTAAGGTCCCTACAATCCGATTTTAACATTTTTACGATGATGTCTGTGTGTGTGTGTGTGTGTGTGGATGTGTGTGTGTGTGTGTGTGTGTGTGTGTGTGTGTGTGTGTGTGTGTGTGTGTGTGTGTGTGTGTGTGTGTGTGTGTGTGGATGTTGGAAGGACGGTTACTCAAAAACTATAAGACTTAAAATTTGTTTAACAACGTATTTCCCAATCGGACATTCATGGGAAGATCTGAAAAGGTTTTGGTAATAATTGGACAACCGGAAGTAGAAGATTCTTGAAAAAAAATCTTCTAAATATTATTTTTTGAAATTTTTTCGTGGTAATATTAAAGAAAATTAAATTCTCTATCTGATACATTTAAATATTTTATTATATATTCCATAGATTTAGAGATAAAAGAAGTATAATATATAAAATAATCTGCTGTAATAAATTTGACAGCCGAAAGAATGCCATGAAAAATAGTTGATAATTTAAATTATTTGTAACTGACAGATAAATGTCAGTGTCAAAAATAATGAGTAATGCAAGAAAAATGTACTTGGAGAATCCCTTAATGCTTGATCTGTGACTATTATGGAGATGACAAGTCTAGGTTGAAGGACTTAAATTTGTTTCAAACATTATGGGACAATGTACACCAGTACTATAGACTAGAGTAACTTTGAATTGCGAAAAAGCTATCAAATTCTTCTCAAGTAAGTTGTAAATATTGACAAAATTACACATCGATATAAGAATAATCGGAGTGCAATCTATCCGTCACTTTATTAAAGGGAATTAGTGTTATTTAGATATAACATGTATGAGACCTTCGGTCTCGTGGTGTTTACAGTCAACACGTTTCGTATAGTCGAGAATTTTCAATCGTCTTGTTGTATAATATATGAATATATGCACGTTTTAAGATCCCTAGAATCAGATAACATTTTTACGATGAGGTCTCTCTCTCTCAGTGTGTGTGTGTGTGTGTGTGTGTGTGTGTGTGTGTGTGTGTGTGTGTGTGTATGTGTGTGTGTGTGGGTGTATGTGTGTGAAGTTGTTGGAGATACGAGTTGAATAGATTCTGGTAACAAATGGACAACCGGAAGTTGTAGTATTTTAACAAAAATCTTCTAAATATTATTTTTTGAATATTTATGTTATTACAAATATTAGAAAACAAAATTCTCTATCCTATCTTTCCGTTTCTTTCCCAACATCCTCATCTCTGCCACATTCATTTACTTTTCATTGATACTGACATCTATCAATTTGAATTATCTAAATATATTAGCAGTTTCCATGGTTAGCATAGCTGGCTGATTTATGAAATGTAATATCTTTATAATTCTTTAACTCTATATCTATTGAATATGAAACATAAAATGCAATCACATCGTACAGGAACAAATTCTTTAAAATTTATAACATGAAATTTCAAAAAATAATATTTAACAGCGTTTTTTTTCAAAAAAAACTGTTATAAGTTGCTAATGAGGGTACTTCCGGTGGACCAATTATACGCAAAATCTAATCACGTCTGCCTATACATTTAAACTTGAGGAATACGAAAAAAATATATTTTTTGGGATCGTGACACACACACGCACACACACACACACACACACATACACACACACACACACACACACACACACACAGACATAGACACACATACAAACCAAGGTCACCACACAATTGAGGTCATAATAGTTTGTATTAGTATTTCCAAATATTGCAGGAAGCGATAGTAATATTATTGTTTCATAGTTCGTTGATATCTCAATTATTTGTTGACTTAGCTTTACTAATATAAAAAAAACCTATCCACAATACTATAGTTAGTGGGTACGTGAATAATACAGTCTGTAAACGGGTCGTAACTGTATAAACAATGGTTTAGTGAAGACGGAAACCCTATAATGGGTATTGTAACATTATTTACATCTTATTACTAAATATATTGTCAGAGTAGAATATTTTAATTTCCAAATATTTAGTTTTAAATACAGCACGTACGCATGAGATTAGTTTTCAACAGATCGAAGCGTAAACAAAGATATAAGAGCGCAGTGTGGCTGTCCTTTGTTTATGTTAGGGTGAAGCGATAAGATTTGGCTGAGAGGCAGACTGCAGACTGCAGAGGTAATATTCTTCATTATGTGGTTAACATTTGTGTCGAGTGTTTGTTATCTGGTGTGTGATTCTGTGACAGAGGAATATTGAATAAAAAGGTGAGTGGTACCGTAGTGGCTTGTATTTTCTTTAATTATATTGCATTTTGTTATTAAGTTGAGTAATATAAATATATGTATGATTGATGATGAACAAATGTGTGGTACCGTATTAAGGAGTATAAAGGTCAGTTGCGGAGCTCCCTGGCCCATCGTAGGGATCGAGATAGATTCGTGTATTACCCTATCTCGGGCCTCCTGTTGAGGTGCAACGTGGGAAACACTAGTTGCGGTGCTCCCTAGTGCATCGAGGGATTTGGATCAGTTGCTGTAACCACTGATCGGCGAACGATGTGAGATAGATTGTTATTTATTTAATTAATTATATTTGAGATATAGTAATATTAACCACGTCTGTACTACTCACTGAATTATTTATATTCACGGAGGGTTTTATTTACAGAGCCTGACCGCTCCCATCACTGACGAGTCTCAGTGGCCTGACTACTGACCTGACACCATATATTATCATTATTATTATTAAATTTATATTTGTATCTTACTATATTACATATTATTAAACATCATCATCTCATTCACTCTCTCACTCACACACATTTTTAACAATATTTATTATTTTATATCTTCGTAAACAACTATCTTGTTGTATTTCAGTCAATCAGCGTCAACAGTAAGTAATACTTTTATTATTATACTTATTATTTAGAACAAAACTTAATTGTCCCTCACGGCTGACAAGAACGCACATTAAATATTATTTGTTAACTCATCCCCTAAGGCGGGTTACAAAGTGGTTACATTAGTTTACAATAATCTGTCTTAGGGGGTGGTTACATACATACATACAGACATAATCATAAAAATGGTAAAATCGTATTATATGGACCATAAAACATGCTTATTCACTAAAAACTCGTCATTTTTTATACACCTTCTAATTTTGTATAACTTTACACTCTACAATTTTTGCAGTAAAATGAACAGGAGAACAGGATATTACATAAAACAAAAATCCAATGTTAAATCCCTATGTTCACCCATAACTGCCATCACCCTGTATATACTTCTTCTCTGTCTGTCTATTTATTTTCTATACTCAATAAAACTATTCCGCTGAATGATCTAGTTGAAAGACACGAATATATAATTCATATTATTAACAATAAATCTTCGTGCATAAATTCAAATCCTTGCATAAATTGTCGGCGGTGTTGCCATCGACGAGGTTAGCGGTGAATCCTTTCAGGTGCAACGTTGCCAAGTAGACACGGACTTGCTTTTATGCAGGAACCTTTCAGTACGATCTACATAATTCATTTTGTGTTTAGATGCAGAAATAAATCAGTAGTGTATGCGCGGGACTGCAGTTACAAGATCCCTGGAGATGCAGTGAGATGCACGGAACTCGTAAAGGATAATAGTTACATGCTTGGAGGGAATTTACACGTGTACAGAGCAAATGTTATTGTTTGTTGGTGAGCGGTTGCCAACGACACGAATATATTATTTCACCAATGACGATGCAATTAAAGGAAAGAATAATGACAGTATTCTGTATAAAACAGTAAGGACCGTTTTATGAAAGTAAGGATAAATGTCAGGTTAGCTAAGAAAGTGATAAATTTATACAAATAAATAAATATATCATCACGACATATTACCCATTGCTGGGTGTGCCAATTTGCTGTTTTACACAGATATCGGTAATGATGAAATATTTGTACCGTGCGGGCGCTTACCAGGCGTCACCTCACTGGCACTCATTGCTAGGGTGGAGAGTGCACCACATGGGTCAATTTTGTGTCATTAAAATTCGAAGTAATTTTTGGTGTTGGTGTATAGAGAATAAAATATTCTGTGAAAAAATGATATATAATTGCGTTTTTACCTCTCGCTAAGAGAGGTATTGCATTCATGCTAAAAATCGCATATCCAAATTTTATTGAATAAGCACGTTTTAAGGTCCCTACAATCCGATTTTAACATTTTTACGATGATGTCTGTGTGTGTGTGTGTGTGTGTGTGTGTGTGTGTGTGTGTGTGTGTGTGTGTGTGTGTGTGTGTGTGTGTGGATGTATGTGTGTGTGTATGTATGTAGGATGTTGGAAGGACGATTACTCAAAAACTATAAGACTTTAAATTTGTTTAACTACGTATTTCCCAATCGGACATTCATGGGAAGATCTGAAAAGGTTTTGGTAACAATTGGACAACCGGAAGTAGAAGATTCTGGAAAAAAAATCTTCTAAATAATATTTTTTGATTTTTTTTCTTGGTAATATTAAAGAAAATTAAATTCTCTATCTGATACATTTAAATATTATATAATATATTCTATAGATTTAGAGATAAAAGAAATATAATATATAAAATAGTCTGTTATAATAAATTTTACAACCGAAAGATTGGCCATGGAAAATAGTTGAAAATTATAATTGACAGGTAAATGTCAGTGTCAGAAATCCGAAGACATTACTGAAGACTTTTTCTGGGAAGTACATACATTATATTATTTCTTAATGTATTAATAGAATTGGAAACATTTCGAAAAATTAGAAGAGGACAAAATATCTTCATCAAAAATTAAACAATCTAAATATATATGGAATAGATATATGCGTAAGTAGAATTTTTGGTGTAGAGTGTAGGTATACAAGAAATGTTAAATACAATAGGGCGCGAGCAGTCATATGATTTTGTTGGCCTTGACAAGCAGATATGGGGGCCCATGTCAGAATGATAGCTAGTAATTATGTATATAGATGTCAAATATCATAATTTCTCATTCTAAACTTAGTGATTTTCCAATTCCATGTGGAGCAGAATTAAATGTTAAATATCTAAGGCATACAAGTAAATTTTAAACTCCCGGTGATAAATTAACTACGTAAATTTAGAAAATCTTGAAATTTTTAATGAAAAATTCTAACATTTGACATCTATGTACATAATTACTAATTATCATTCTGAAACGGGCCCACACATCTGCTTGTCAAGCCCAAAAATGTAACATTACTGTTCGCGCCCTATACTTATATAACCAAAAAAAAGGAAGTCGCGTGAGGTATTGTGCTGGCCACAACAGATTTTTTCAAAAAAGAAACTGTTAAAATTTTCAAATTAGGGTAATATTTTTAATTGTAGTATTGGCGTTTCGGATCCGAAGGAATCCTCACACACACACGCGCACACACACACACACACACACACACACACACACACATATAGATATCATCGTAAAAATAGTAAAATCGTATTGTACGGACATTAAAACGTGCTTATTCATTGAAAACTCGTCACCGAATTAGACTATACCTTCCTTACCTAAAAACAACGGAAGGTAAAAAGTCTGATGTAGATAGCACATTACCTTCCGTTAATCCTGTGTATTATATACAAATAAATAAATTTTCTTGCAAAAGATCTTATATTTCCAGTAAAATTCACTGACATATTCTTCTTCTTTTGCTTTTCCCATAACGGTGGTTATGTTTTATTTTCTTCTCCCACTCATTTCTGTTTTGCGTGTCCTTCAGTTCCTTTTCTCTCAAGTCTTCCACAATACAGTCCTTCCATCTTATCTTTGGTTTTCTTCTATTACGTCTACCTTGTATTACTAAGCTATTCATTTTTCCAATATATTCTTCATTTTTCCTCATAACATGTTCAAACCAATGTAAATTGTCTCTCTTGTTTCTATCTAGAAACTTCTATCACTCGAGACATTTCCCACCTTCTTTCTTTCCTTATCCTATCTTACCGTGTCTTCCCCAATATCTATCTCAACAACCTCATCTCTTTTACATTCATTTTCATTTACACCTGTCAGTTAGAATTTTCTTAATATAGTAGCTGTTTCCATGGTTATAGCATAACTGGCTGATTTATAAGATTTCATTTCTTTATAATTCTTTAACTCTATATCCATTGAATATGAAATATAAAATGCAATCAATTCGTATAGATAAGAATATTCTTTAATATGTATAATAACATTAAATGTCAAAAAATAATATTTAAGAACGTTTTTTCAAGAAAAACTGTTAAAATATTCAAATGAGGGTACTTCCGGTCGACCAATTATAATCAAAATCTAATATAAGTCTACATATGGAAGCGGAATGCGTAAAAATTATAATTTTTGGAATTGTAGTAATGAAGATATCGCGGCCGAAATTATATATACACACATACACACAAACACACACACACAAACACATACAGACATCATCGTAAAAATAGTAAAATCGTATTGTAGGGACCCTAAAACGTGCTTATTCATTGAAAACTCGCCACCAAACTTTTTGACCAAGGACAATACATCGATGGATAAAAAAACTTGCTTATACCTAATGCTGAAATAGTGTATACATAATTAACCTTGTGTTCATAGTTCTTCAGCCAAAAATATTTTCTTATAAAACCCAATAATGTTTTCTTTTTCTGTAACATTGAAGTTATTTAAACTATGTAAAAAGTGGCGAATATAACATTTTAATTGAGCACAAACGTAATAATAATAACCGATAATTTCAAACAGCCTTTGGTTTTAAAATATTAACTTGTGAAGAAATGTATCTTTATAATTAAAAATATCAGAATACAAAATAAAGTTTAAATGTTAAATACCCAAGTTTATATTTCAGTTTTTCTTCTCTTTCATTCATAACAATAATATTATGATTTACTTGGCAGCCAGAACACCCCACTGTTGGAAGTGCGTAGCCAATAACAAGAAACGTTATCTCTGCATTATGCAAATGAAGAAGAAGCAAAAGTAAATAATGTGATTGTGGAGCCTGTTCGTTGATCAAAATGTACACAGCGTTTCGGTAAACTTATTTTCATATTTCTCCGTTAAATTAGCGTAACATTATAAGCCTCAAGCACTCTAATTACGCTTTCAAATTTGTCAAATGCCGTGTTTACAAAAGTAAATTATTTTATGACAATAGTACATCTAATATTTGAAAGAAGCCAGTTATATTGAAGATAGAATAAAATATACAAAACCTAATTTACTTATACAAATATTTAGCCCGTTATCAAATTGTAAGGCTGGTTTACAATACATAATGTTTGCCTTCCTAAGCATATTGTAAGAGGTTTTCTTTTACACTTTTCCAGTAACTAGATTTACGAAAAACGAGGATAATGAGGCTAATTCACTATACAACAGATAATTGAAGCTTTTAAGTTCAGATCGATGTTACTTTTATGTTTATTTAAAACAAAAAAGTATGACACGAAATTATAAGAATATCTTCCTTTAGGTTTTAATTTCTTTAGGTATTACTATTGTTATTCATTTTTAAATACCTATAATACACGCACGGTAAGTTGACGTATGAATCAAAATATTTTGATACTTAGAAAATCTGGCATTTTTACAAGTGAAAATCTTGTTTTAGCTTTATATGTTTAACTGTAAAATGATTAGGTTTTTCGAAATAGACGAGAAAGTAGTCGGACGAACGAAATTAGAACGGTAACACCTTATGTGCGAAAAAACACGATTTTGCAATAGATCACATAGTTATAAGGTTTTTCTAATTTCGTTTACAGTAAAAGAAAATCTGTTGTGGTCAGCACAATACCTCTCGCCATTTTCATTTTATGTTGCATAGGGCGCGAGCAGTTATGTGACTTTGTTGACCTTGGCAAGCAGATAAGGGAGCCCGTTTCAAAATAACAGCTAGTAATAATGTACATAGGTGTCAAGTATCATAAGTTTTCATTCAAAACATTATGATTTTCCAAATCCATGTGGATTATTTTCCATACTATTAATGACATATTTTGAAATTTTGAATGAAAAATTATGACATATGACATTTGCAACATCTAAATAAATACTATAGCTGTCTTTCCGACACGGTCCACAAATCTGCTTGACAAGGCCAACAAAGTCACATGTCTACTCGAGCCCTATAAATAACGAATTTAACATTTCTTGTACACACAAATAATTGAAATTATATTTTTTTCGTTCTATGAATAATTTTGTCCTACTTTTCTAATATGTTCAAAATTCTTCAAATTCATTGAAACATGTCATGAGGAGAAATGAAGAATATTTTGGAAGAAGAATGAATAGCTTAGTAGTAGAAGGTAGAAGAAACAGAGGATGACCAAAGATAAGATGGAAGGACTGTACTGCGAAAACTTGAGAGAAAAGTAACTGAATGAGGACGACACGCAAAACAGAAATGAGTGGAACAAGAAAATAAAAAATAGCGACCCGTAACGAATGGGAATAGCTACAGAAGAAGATGTCAGTGTCATGTGCAATTTGCATACATAGTTTGTTTATGAAATAATTTTACTGGAAATATAGAAAATGTATGTATGGAATTTGTACATAATACACAGGATAGACGGAAGGTAATGTGCTAGCCACATCAGAATTTTTTTATAAATTTATTATTTTACAAATCAATTTGCAGTAAGAGTGTTGAAGAATTCCGACCAAAAATGACAGGCTTGCCAATATGTAATTTGAAATCAATTACGTAGAACGGTAGTTCGCAATCTTGTTTTGTTAAATACTACACTGGCTCAAAAACAACACCGTCGAGATATAACGACCAAATTAAAAAAAAAAATACTAGGGACAAACAGTTATGCTCTATTTTATACTCCTACTAAAATTTCCTGTGTGTTGCTGTGAGAAACCGTATGTGATTTTGTATATTTGATCATTAGGTGTGTGAGATAGTTAGAGCGACAAAGACATTATATTTAATTGGCGTATGAGCTGAGCAGACAGATGGATGATAGTGTCGTTGCCATCATAAAGCAAGTCACCGCAAACAAGCGTCATGTGCTGTGGGTAGTGCAATGCACGACAGCGTTTACTTCTAGCATCGTATGTGTTTCCTGCTACTGCAAATTAGTAGAGAAACCAACATGGAGAGATGCAGTAGATCATTACAATATACAATTAATATATCAACAGATGTATTACATAAAATACGAATATGAATATGTTGTTCATAGACAACAAATGGAAGTTTAGCGTATTTTTTTAAATTTTTTTATTTTACTAAGAATGTTTTCAAAAGTGATATTCTATATTGTATTTCACTTAAAGAATGAAATTTTCTAAAATAATGACGTCACAGAAGTTCACGGAGAACGTATAGTCTACCGTAAGCAGGTGAACGCTGGTTCACATGACAGCAGTAAGTTTTAAAAATGGCATCCACATGTTTTGATGTTTATAAGCAGTGACAGTTCTATGTTGTGATTATTATAGTTTTGTTGTTCTTCTTGTGCAAACGACTGGTTCTATTTATTTCATATTGTGTATTATTGTATTCAATATTAACAATTACGTATCGTATAATAGTTTTGAAAACAAATATAATTCTAATTCGAATTAAAAAATCCTAACCTCACTCCGCGAAAACGTAAACAAACCCACGTGAACTAGCCAGAAGTGTGTAGTGTAATGTCTCAATATACGTTCAAAAAGTCAGGTCTCACCATTCTTTCTAGGCATGCGCATAAGACACTTGTGACGTCACAAAAGTTCGATGATAATTAATTAATTATAAATAAACGGGAACATAATTTTAACTTTTAAATAAATTTTAACTTATATATACGCTAAACTTCCCTATTCACTAATGTTGAATTGTTTGTCGCAGTTTCTGGATTTTCTACCCATGAGGCTGGATGGCCTGTCGCACACAAAATTTATTATTTTTTCTTTTATACAGGGCCCATTCTATAAAATATTCACTTGACGAATCGTTATCATTACGAAATCGTTATTAAGAAAATCGTTATTTCTACATAACGATAATCATTATCTTCATATCCGTATTCTGTAACACATTTTGAAAAATAATAACCTTGAGATCAAGTTAAGAACTTTATTTCCTAAAATCATATTACAATTTTAATAGAAATATCTAAAATAATTCAATATCACTCACAAAATTTCTAGGTTAGATTAGTTCTGGTGGGAGTCTACTGTCAACCTGTCAGCTGTCGGAATCTTTCATCTTCTTGTTGTAGGCTATTCTAGAACTACTACTACCATCTGTAGACAAATTGGGAAGCTTGCGCTAGGCGCTAGGAATAAAAACTTATTAAATTATTTTTCCGTCGACCGTTTATTAATAGGCTATCTTAATGTATAGAAAATCATTCATTAATGACCCGTATTAATGCATGATTTTTTATTAATAAACGATGTCTCGATCATTAATCGCCCTCATTAACACACTTGATGGTTAAATAACTATTAATATTACCTTGCAAAAACCTGTAATATGATGTGTTTTTGTGTTCACTATTCAACATAATAGCAGTTTTATTTTGACATGAATAAAAATACTGAATTATTGACAAAACGTTTAGGTAACGAATGATTTTTCCGGTCGTTAATAAATAACGATATCGTTATCTTTTTTCGTTATGTAGAATTAAATTATTGTTTACAGAATTCCACTTTAACGATTATTGTTATAATAACGATTTAACAATGCATAATGTCATAACGATCGTTTACAGAATAAGCCTATTAAACGATTCTGTTATTACCATAACGATATAACGTTTTAACGATTCGTTATGTCATAACGATGTTTACAGAATAGCCCTATTAATTTAACCAGTGATAGAACTCGTCGAGAGCAACAATATTTCTTAATAACTTTTTCGAAATTTCAATTTTTTTTTAGCATTCGTCAATTGTAGAGTTCTTGGTCGACTACATCTTATAAATATCCTACCATTTTTGGATTGTCCAACGATCCAACCTGTTGGAACATAAAAATTTGACGCATGATTTTTGTTACCTTAGTCGAGGTATTCTATTCTATCTTTTATTTTCACATATTTGTGTTTAGTTTCATCTTTTGGTGTATCTGTCAATTTATTCAACAGTTTCTAATCATTGTATTCAGTCGCAACTCATGGTGCATAACGCTAGTCGCAAGTCACAAGTCACAACGCACACAACTGTTTGTAGACGCATGCGCAGAATAGTCCGATTTTGAATTCTGGCTTTATGCGACGCGCTCTACTTTTCCGAAATGCATTTGTTTATTTTATTCCACCATAGGCGGGTAGTGAAATTTGTGACAATACTTTCAAGAATTATAACTCAATATCTAAAAGGTTTTATGAGAAAAAGTTATTAAGAAAAAATATTGCATATTCTATCACTGGTTAAATTTAAAGTACTTATTTCTGTTGCACCCTGTATATGACTCACTTCAATATACGAGTAGGTCCTTTCGTTATCTACTTCCATTTGATTAATAAATATGTGTATGCTCCTTTATTTAATTTGTCCAATACTCAATTATGAGGGGACATAATTTAAACCAATTGTTTCTATTAAGTTTTGAATTAATGTGTGAACAAGTAATACAATAAAGGGGTTCATTGATTATTTTATATAGGGGAACCTAATATGTCTACTTGTAAGTAGATAGATATATACAGGGTGCTTCTATAAATTTTCTCACTCTTGGTAACTTGTTTATTTGAAGAGATACGAGGTTAGTTAAATGAGTAAAATTGTGTCGTTCTAAATAAGAAAATTGTTGATGTCGGCAAAAAATATTGTATCCGCAGTTCCCAAAATATGGGAGAAAATATATCTTTTTTAAATGGAACTATATATTTTTTATTCTTTTACTGGGAAAAGTATTTCTTTCTCTTTTCAATAAGATAATGTTTGTGTACAATATTTTCAAATAAACGAGTTATTTACGTTTAAAAATTAAAATTTTGTATACCGTTTTTAGTTAATTTAACCAAGTAGGCCATGGAAACATTTTTTTACAAATTTATTATTTTATTAACTAATTTGCTGTCAGAGTGTTGAAGAATTGCGACAAAAAATTACAGGTTTGCCAATATGTAATTTGATATTAGTTACTTAGAACGGTAGAATTTGTTATCACAGCCTACCTGATATGGCTTACCAGGTTAATTATTCATAGTTTTCCTTTACAGGTTTGTAAATTATTTCTTCAATAAAATATCACTTCTAGCATATCGTAGAATTCGTAATTTTACGTAGATTCCAAATATATAAAAAATATATAAGGTATCCCATTTGAAATATAAAAGTTAATGCCATTTCCGGTTAAACCAGAAGAGTTACCATCATGCCAAATACCATAATTAGTGAGCCCCTCAGCCTACTTTATAAATATGGAAAGGGAATTAAAAAAAATCATAAAAAAGTTATTTTAAGTGGCCCGTTTTTCAGTGTCACCTGTATATACCTGCATACATACATAAAATCACGCGTGTCCCACTTAGTGGGGTCGCACAAACCCGAAAACAATAATAACAACATCAGCATCATACAACAAATCCTTACTGTTAAACATATTAAAGTGACCGATTTTCGGTAGCGAAATACCGCATCCGGATCACAATAATAGTTAGGAAACAATCATCCTTCGCCACACATTCCTATCTAAGCAGACTTCTTTCGCCTCGGCCACACTCATAATCGCATTCATACATTCTCTTTTCCCTTCATACTTGGAAACTCTCTCTCTTTAAGCACCCTACCAACCACATCCATTTACACACTGGTCGGCCACGCAATCAAAAACCCTCAACTTCACCAAGATATATACGCTTAACAAGCCGTTCACTCGCCATTCTCTCCATATGCCCAAACCATCTTACACCAACTCTCTTAATCACATTGTTCCTAATCATACATTCTTCATACACCAAATTATTCCTCATGCGATCCTGTTTGACATACTCACATACACCACGTAAATACCTCATTTCCACGGCAGTCACTCTCTTTTTATGCTTCCCCGTCCATGCCCAGCATTTGCTTCCATACATCAAGGAGGCACTAGCACTCCATTATATACACTTAACCGAGCATCCCTTGATACGTTAACGTTCCGTGCAAACGTACCCAGAGCACCCATTACCGTACATCCCGCACTCACTCTCCTTTCTATCTCTCGATCAATTCGATCATCGCTCGACATCATGTTACGCAAATATACAAACTCATTTACCTGCTCCAGTTTCACTCCATTCACCAACACATTGCACTCAGTCACCAATTTACTCCTTTCAAATACTAACACTTTGGATTTATCAACATTCAACATCAGATTCATACTTCTTCCAACTACATGTATTCTCTCTATCATTCTCCTGAGTTGCTCTTCATTTCTACCAATACAATTAATTCACAAAGTCGTGAATCACCCTGTAAACCGAAAACTTTAATAAATGGACTTGTTTCACTCTAGTGGGAGAAACATGTGAAATATTTTTTTTTGTGATTAATGGGGAAAACATTGTACTTACTACTAAGATTTTATGAATATGAAGTAATTTTTACGATGAAAACCTTCATCATGGAAAATTTCCGGCATAAAGATTTTAAAAGTGTTATTATCTTTTAATTATCTCGTATGATGTATAATAGTTCAGTATATATGGCCCATTTTATATCTATTCTCTCTATAAAGCAGTATAATCTGTTTTAATCTCAAGCCTCACTAATAACATCATAAAATATTTATGCGTTAGTTTACACCTGAAATTCATTTGCCATCTTGCTACCCTGCTTTATGGGAAAAATTATGTCCCTCGTAAAACTAGACCCACATGGACACGGAGTTACATCAATCAGTTCCATATTAAAATTTAAATTTATTCATTGATTTTTACCTTCCGTCACCTTTAAGTAAGGAAAGTATTGTTTTTGGTCAAAAAATTCAATAATGAGTTTTTAGTGAATAAGCATGTTTTAGGGTCCCTATAATACGATTTTAACATTTTTACGATGATGTCTGTATATATGTGTATCTGTGTGTCTGTGTGCCTGTGTGCCTGTGTATATGAGGAAAGTTATAATTTTTTCGTATTCCTCAAGTTTACTTCCAGAAGAACAAGTGATTAGATTTTGGTTATAATTGCTGAACCGGAAGTAGCCTCATTTGAAGATTTAACAGTTAAATTTGATTTATTGACATTTACCGTTATTATAACTTATAGAATATATTATTCTCTATACGATTTGATTGCATTTTATAATTCATATTCAATAAATATAGAGTTAAAGGATTATAAAAATATTATATTTCATAAATCATATTTCAAAATCAAGGAAACTGCTGATATATGCAGATAACTCATATTGACAGATGTCAGTATCAATGAAAAGTAAATGAATGTGTAGAGATGAAAATGTTGATGTAGATGTTGGGGAAGACACGGAAAGATACGGTAACGAAATAACTCTAGTATTACAAGTTTCTAGAAAGATAGAAGAGAGACGATTATATTGATTTGAAGATGTCATGAGGAGAGATGAATAATATATTGGAAGAAGAATAAATAGCTTAGTAATAGAAGGTTGAAGAAACAGAGGAAGACCAAAGATAAGATGGAAAGTCCTTCCATCTTATCTTTTCTCTCAAGTCTTCCACAATACTGTCCGTATTGCGGAAGACTTCAGAGAAAAGGAACTGAATGAGAACAACACGCAAAAGAGAAAGAAGTGGAAGAATAAAATAAAAAATAGCGATCCTTAACGAATGGGAAAAGTTAGAGAAGAAGACGAATATGTCAGTGTCAAGTACAATTTGCATACCTTGTTTATGAAATAATTATACTGGAAATTTAGAACCCTTTTGCAAGAAAATTTATATATGAAATTTAGACATAATACACAGGAATGACGGAAGGTATTGTGCTGGCCACTTCAAATTTTTTTCATTTAGTATCGTCAATAATAGAACGGAATCATTTTAATGATTGAATGAACTGTTGCGTTAAATAATTGTGAATTTTAAATATTACATATTATTTATAAAACTGTGGCAGATATTTTTGATTGTTTAACCAATGTTGAAGTGAAATGTATTGAAATTACTGAATATTCTAATTTATTAAAATTATTTTGGCTGTGTATAAATTTCAATATGCATTACAAATTGTCAGGAAATTTATATTTAAATTGAAACTAAATATTGAATTTTTAAATATGCAAATATTTACTTCTCTATTATTTATTTACTCGTTTTTAACGTACGTTATTTATTATGGCGATTATATGAAATAAGAATAAACCGCATATAATAACCACAAAGCCATAACTGTCTCGATGGGATTTAAATTATAATGTAAATGTTTAATTCAAATTTGTAAATATGTGAATTACTAAAAATATGTATATTCCCATTTCCAAATGTTGAAAATATCACCTATTTTATTAACAAGTTTTATTTGCATTGATTTATTTAAAATTAACATCATAATCTATGAAGTATTTGTGTACATATACGTGTTTTGCAAAATCTTAGAACAATCCTTAATTCAGAAAAATAAATTTGTTGTGGCGAGCACAATACCTCTTGCCATTTATTTTTTTATTACAATATACTCAATTAATTGCCATCTTAAATTTTATTACTTTAATAAAAATTATTTGCGAATTATTAAAGACGAAAACACTTGTCACATGCAGACAAAGGTTTATTTACAAATAAATTATGTATTATTAAACCTAAGAAATTTTATTATAAGCAATGTATTTAAGTTCTATACACTTTATTAACACACCATTATCCAAATTTGTTGAATTGAAGTAATAATCATAGCATCAACAAGTTTATTTATTGTTGTTTTTAATATAATTGTAGGTGGTACTTTAATAAATAAATATAACTTTGCAAATAATTTTACTAAAAAAAATTAATTTAATAAATAAAATAAATAAATAAATATTTCATCACGGCATATTACCCATTGCTGGGTGTGCCAATCTGCTGCATACACAGATATCGGTAATGATGGAATATTTGTACCGTACGGGCGCTTACCAGGCGTCACCTCACGGGCACTCATTGCTGGCGTGGAGAGTGCGCCACAGAGGTCAATTATGTGCCATTAAAAAGCGATGTAATTTTTGGCGTCGGTCGGGATCGAACCCGGGTCCCCAGATTCGCGACCTGACACTCAGGCACACGGCCACGAGACCCCATAATTAATTTAATATAGTAATTAATTGAATATATTGTCAGTTTCCTTTACTTTCAGTTTTATAAATAATACTAACATAAATATTGTATCATTTACTGTAGGAACAAAAAAAAATACCACGTGTCTGTTATTATACAGGGTGTTTATTAAACATAGGGAAAAAATTGAAGGGATTATTCCCTGGACGATGATTTTGTCCTTTGATGATTTTTGAAAAGCCGCTTTGTTTCGAAGATACAATCCTCGAGATCTCCTGGTCATTATATTCATCACAAGAGCTCAAACATACTGGTAGCGACTAGACCTTCCGGCAAACAAGACAGTACTACGAGTACATCATATTGACCGCAGCCTTCTACCATCTTGACCAAGTCAACATCTTCAAATGTACCACCGACCCCATTGCAACGAGAGCCAATTTCAAATGCGACCTCGACCAACAACTTATTTATCATTTGATATATTTAAATTGTGGTGAATGTATGCCATAAGCTAAATAAATAAATAAATTCAGAACAAAGCGGCTTTTCAAAAATCATCAAAGGACAAAATCATCTTAGAATGGTCCAGAGAATAATCCCTTCAATTTTTGCCCTATGTTTAATAAACACCCTGTATATTTGCCCGTAGATTATTGTTAAAATGATAAATTTAGGTAATAACATTATATTTAAATCCAGTACACTTTATTAATACATAAAATAAAAATTTTCCCGAATATAGTCTTAACTATTGTAATCTAAAAATTCATTTCTTCTTGCTGTTAATATATTTTTTCAGGGGGTACACTGACTTGCAAAAAAATCGCGTACACCTATTTTTTGCTGTATTGAATGTATCTTGAATTTTAACTTGTCAATGTCATTAGTGTCAATTAAGATGTCAAAGTAAAAAGAAAACGAAAAATACATACTTGGTTGTTCTTTATTTTTTCTGGTATATATGTATATATATATAACTTAATAGTAACATCACAATGAAGAACTTTTTCTACAATAGATAAAATACTGACATGATAGTGACAACAGTGGCAGTTGATTAAAAAATCGTATTTACATAGCTGAAAAACAGTAAAAACTCGGTTACTTGATTTTTAAGGTGTACGCGATTTTTTTGCAAGCCAGTGTACGAATACATTTGCGGTTCGGCTCGTACAAACGAACAGACCTATTTTGGAAAATTTTAAACTATGACGTGATTGGTCAGTTTTAAAGAACTTCAGTTCTTATAGAAAGCATGTAAAACAAAAATTATTGCCAAATTTACTATCTACGAGGTTAGTTTTACCATCGGTAACACTTACTTTAATAATGCTCTGTATAGCGCTTCATCATTTTTATTTCACTACACAAAAAAATATCATTTCTGAACAGAAATTTCTTGTCACTTATACATATTCATGTATGCAAATTAAATCCTTCCCTGTTTGAAAGTTTCTCCTCTGAAAACCAATATCTAGGATCCATAATCGTATAAGTGTGTATGATATATTAAGCAGCAATGAATATTCTCGATACGGCGCAGTGTTATGCTCTGCTCCGCTATGCTAAAGCCACGGTACATTGTGATGAAGTGCTGGAGCATGCAATGAATCGATAGCCATTGTCCAGCACTGTGGCTAAGCGACCAGCTACTGTTAAATTATAATCAGCGCAGGGATAAGCACACAGGAATCACATAAGATAAACCCTAACCTCAATATTGATGCCTGGTTGACCAAAGAGTAAACACAGTAAACACAAGACAACAAAGACGTATTGATGTCATTAACACTGCCGATCAAACACTTAGGTAAAACGTATTTCATATTACGAGTATAGCTATTGTCGCTAGAAATTATTTAATTTTAATACTCGTATATGCTACAATATTCGGTTGTTGCTGTAACCATTGTTTCAATAATTATCTGAAAATAAATCCATCTCATAATTCTTCCAACATTTACTCTGTAGCGGATCATGTGACTTTTTCAAAATGTTACAAAAATTTAAATAATTAATTGTAAAATATCATGGATATTTTCAAATTTGAGGTTATTAAAATAATGATATTTTTGTAAATTTAATACTATATAGGTATATGTATAGTATATTGCAACAGCAAAACCGGGTGGCTATTTAAAAAAATCTGATGTGGCCACTCAATACCTCCCGTTTAATTTAATTTTTATTCATGTAAATAATTTAAATTAAATTAAATTTAAATACCGGGTTCGAGCCCGACCGGGGCCAAATATTTCGAATTTTAAATGGCACAAAAATGACTCTTGTGATGCACTCTCCACGCCAGCAATAAGTGCTCGTGAGGTGACACCTAGTAAACGCCCGCACGGTACAAATATGTCATAATCGTTACCAAAATCTGTGTACAAAGCAGACTGGCAAATCCAGCAATGGGTAATATGCCGTGATGATATATTTATTTTATTTATTTATATACTTACCTATATTCATTGCTAGCGTGGAGAGTGCACCACAGGGGTCAATTTTGTGCCATTTAAAATTCTAAAATATTTGGCATCGGTCGGGATCGAACCCGGTTCCCTATATTCGCGTGAAGTATGTCATCATTATTACCAACATCTGTGTAGAAAGCAAATTGGCTCACCCAGCAATGGGTAATATGCCGTGATGATATATTATAAATTTTTATTATCTTACCTATATTCCTACATATTTACTTATGCTGGAATTATTGTTCCATTTACCATTGTATTTCTAAAACGTTATTATTATTATTTGAAATGATTAGTTTGTTGACAGTGACATACATCGGTCAGTTACATACATTTGAGATCTGGACCTTGTAACCATGGAGTTGTGTTTAAAGAGTAAGCTCCGGGTTTAAAATTATAGATAATTTTAGAAATATGTCCATAAAATATATATAAAAAGTATTAACGCGAACTTGTAGAAATTTTTAAAAACTTAAATTTTTATAATAACAAATCTCGAAAAAATAACATTTAAAGATCTTTTTCGAAGAAAAACTATTTCGAGCTTCCATTAAAGTGCCATTCCCAGTTATCTGATTTACTCCAAAATCTAATGGTATCTTTCCATACAAGAGCAAAATTGTCTGAACGATAGTAGTTAGAGCGTAAAGAGGATCCACACATACACACACACACACACACACACACACACACACACACACACACTCACATACACACAGGCATCGTCGTGATAATGTTAAAATTGGATTCTAGGGATATTAAAACGTAGTCATTTACCAAAATCTTGATATGCGATTTTTATCACGATCCCTATACCTTCCTTATCTAGGGTAGCGAGAGGTAAAAATCTGTTATGGCCAGCACATTACCTCTCGCCACTTCCGTTTTTGATTACAGTGTCGAAATGACAACTAGTAATTACGTACATAGATGTCAAATGTCAGAATTTTTCATTCAAAATTTTACATGGTTAATTTGTCACCAGGAGTTTGAAAAAATTATGATATTTGACATCTATGTACATAATTACTAGCTATCATTCTGACACGCGCACCCCTATATCTGCTTGTCAAGGCCAACAAATTCATACGACTGCTCGCGCCCTATTGTATTTAACCTTTCTTGTATACCTACACTCTACACCAAAAGTTGTACTTATACCTTTTCTTTATATTTAGATTTTTTAATTTTAAATTAATTCTAGGAAGAAATTTTGTCCTACTCTTTTAATTTTTCGAGATGTTTCCAATTCATTATCGGCATTGATAGTATTTCTGAAGGGTACATGTAATATATCTATATTTTTAAATATTTAACTATTAACAACAATAAGAAATAATAAATGTAGGTACTTCCCAGAAAGTCTTCAGTAATGTCTCCGTATTAAGGTATTTTTATTTTATACATCTTTACTGGCTAATTAGTAAGAGAACGTATTTGGTACAATTCCTTGTAGTATTGGTATAACTATTAATTTCTTCAATCGGTATCTTACAAAAATATCAAAATCATCCCATTGAACAAACTGAATAATTCTAGGTAGTATTATTTTTGGTAACCTCGCTTGATCAAGGTATTCAATAAAATTAACATTATCTTCATTCATAATATTGTTTCCATTTTTAATACTTTATTGTAATGTCAATACATATGACAAATAAAATAAATAAATAAATAAATATTTCATCACGGCATATTACCCATTGCTGGGTGTGCCAATCTGCTTCGTACAGATATCGGTAATGATGGAATATTTTTACCGTGCAAGACATCAATATATCAACAAAGATGGCAAAATAAATAAATGAATTATAAAATTACTATCAAAAATTTCCACTGAACCAAAAATTGAATACTAAAGTTAGAAATGTTGGCAGTTTAAATTCATGTCAAATTTGAGCTGTGCTCATGATTTAAAACAGACTGGAAAACATTTTAAACCATGAACCTAAACTTAGACCAAATTTCTGGTTTAAACCATGACTGAAAAACCGGGCATTAATAAATTTAGTAACATGCGTATAGCTTGTAAGAAATTTATGCTGATAAGTGTACTTATTTATTCACAATGAATAAAAACATCGGTCAAGCAAACTCCAATTTACGTTTTGGACTCTGCTGAGCTGAAAATGAATGAGAAATAATTGAAATAGTTGATACATTAACTAATTCTCGCTGGAAATTCGGGGCGTACGACTTCAAACAGCTCGTTGGAAATTGGTGCTCGATATGAAACATACCGCAAATTAGAGCCTTACACACATTGCCTCTCGGATTTGGATTTGATTCGCAACTTACGGCCTGAATTCTCTAATAGGGTATAACGCATTTAACTACGGAAACTCTCTGTAATATTCGTATTCGTGCTGCGCAATGCACGCGGTAAAACTTATTAATAATTCAATATCCGAAAATTGTCAACGGGGAGGAATACTCTGAACTGTTCAAACATAAATTCAACGAAATTTACTCCATACTGCCATGAGACAGAAAAAAATTAACTACTTACCTTCAACATTGATTAAATGTTAAAAACTTGTGAGGTAAATTTATTTTAAAAGAACCTTATTTTTTCTACTATACATTACAACTTAATAAAAAAAATCTGTTGTGGCCAGCACAATACCTCGCGCCACTTCTGTTTTTGGTTACATAAGTAAAGGGTGCGAGCAGTCCTGTGGCATTGTTAGCCTTGACAAGCAGATATGAGGGCCCGTGTTAAACAATTAGTAATTATGTGCATAGATGTCAAATGTCAGAATGTTTCAATTAAAAATTTCAAGATTTTCTAAATTCACGTAGTTAATTTTTCACCAGAAGTATGGAATTTACGTATCTATGAAAATAAACCACATGGAATTGGCAAATCACTAAATTTAGAGAGAAAAAATTATGATATTTGACATCTATGTACATAATTACTAGCTATCATTATGACATGGGTCCCCATATCTGCTTGTCAAGGCCAACAAAGTGAGATGACTGCTCGTGCTCTATTGTATTTTACATTTCTTGCATACCTACACTCTACACCAAAAATTCTACTTCTTTATATTTAGATTTTTTAATTTAAAATTCATTCTACATAGAAATTGTGTCCTACTCTTCTAATTTGTCAAAATAATTCCAATTCATTGTCGGGATTGACAGTATTTTTGAAGGGTATATGTAATAATACCTATAATTTTAAATATTTAACTATTAATACAATAAAAAAAATCTTCAGTAATGTCTCTGAATTTTTGACACTGACATTTATCTGTCAATTACAAACATTTTATTTTTCAATTGGTTCCAATGACATTATTTGGATTGTGAGATTTATTACAACAGATTATTATATAACTTATATTTCTTTATCTCTAAATCTATAGAAGATATAGTTGAGTATAGAGTAATGCCTTGGTGATCCAGATTTTTAATATTCTTTATTTATTTCAGAACATCGGACGTTTCGAACTAAAGTGGTTCATCTTCAGCTGAAGATGAAACACTTTGGTTCGAAACGTCCGATGTTCTGAAATAAATAAAGAATATTAAAAATCTGGATCACCAAGACCTTACTCTATACTCAACGAAATTTCCAACTGATCCTTCTCGACTCAACAAATATAGAAGATATAATAAAATATTTATATGTATCAGATACAGAATTTACTCTTCTTTAATAATAGCAAGAACAAAAATTTTCAAAAAATAATATTTAGAAGATTTTTTTTAAGAATCTGCTACTTTCGGTTGTCCAATTATTACCAAAACCTTTTCAGCTTTTCCCAGTAATGTCCGATTGAGAAATACGTAGTTAAACAGATATATTATAGTTTTTGAGAAATCGACCTTCCAACATCCCCCCTTCACACACACACACACACACACACACACACACACACACACACACACACATACACACACGCATACATTCACATACACAGAGACATCGTAAAAATATTAAAATCGCATTGTAGGGACCTTAAAACGTGCTTAATCATTAAAATCTGGATATGCGATTTTGAGCATGAATCCAATACCTCTCTTAGCAAGAGGTAAAAATATGGACAATGAAAATATTGTAAACTATTTTCTAGTCTAAGTTTTTTGCATTGACTTTGAAAACTGAAATCCATATAAATTTTCTAAAACTAGCACAGAAATAAAATCCTTCTCAGTGAATTTTACGATGAAGACTTAAAACTTTTGCTGGTTCCCCCGGATAAGAATATATCAATAGAATTATTAGCTATAATCGCAAACTTTCTTTCCATCGTAATGAACATTTAAGCGTACACGAAAACATGTGTAGTAGTTGGCTGGTAGAATCTGTTGATTCCAAACTTTGCGCAGAAAATATCGTTGAAACTCTAGAGACTATTAAGACAAGTAGGAAAGTAACTACATAAAAGTGAACTTGAAAGTGGAGATATATTCTAGAACGGAACTATCTGCTTAACGCTAGGTTTATGTCTTTTTACTTCAGCATCTTAAAAACTTATTTTCATTAGACAGCAGATAGCGAATATAATATTTCATTTTAAAGTTCTATTTCTGGTTGATCGCTTATAAATTACTAGCTGTACCAGTTGCAAATATTTTCAACAATTCAGTGACGAGGTGCATATTAATTTTTACTTTAAATCGAAAAATTGTAAAAATTAAAGGAATATTTATTTTTATAGGTTATGTTTATATATCTGTCGGTCTGGTACTCAATGTTGCACTCAAATTATGTGTTTTATCTCAAACTTTTTCATCGGAATTATTTAGTTCGTTCTTCTTGCACTACTCCCGAGTCCCAAACATTATTCCTCTTCTTTACATCCATATGCAGACTTGATTAGATTTTGGTTATAACTGGTCAACCGAAAGTACCCTCATTTGAAAATTTTAACAGCTTTTCTTGAAAAAACGCTGTTAATTACTATTTTCTGACATTTAATGTTACTATAAATATTAAAGAATACTCTTGCCTATACGAATTGATTGCAATTTATATTTCATGTTCAATGGATATAGAGTTAAAGAATTATAAAGAAATTAATTTTTATGAATCAGCCAGCTATGCTATATCTATGCATGGAAACAGCTACTATATTAAGAAAAGTCTAAGTGACAGATGTCAGTGTCAATGAAAAGATAATGAATGAGGAGAGATAAAGAATATATTGGAAGAATGAATAACTTAGTAATAGAATGTAAACGAAACAGAGGAAGACCATAGATAAGACGGAAGGATTGTATTGCTGAGAGAAAAGGAAGTAAATGAGGACAACATGCAAAACAGAAATGAGTGGAAGAAGAAAATTAAAAATAGCGACCCTTAACGAACGGGAAAAGCTATAGAAGAAGAAGAAGATGATGTCAGTGTCCAATGCAATTTGCATACTTTGTTTATGAAACAAATTTACTGGAAATATAGAATGTTTTGCAAGAAAATTTATGTATGAATTTGTACATAATACACAGGCTGAATTATAAAATTTAATATCTTTAAAATTCTTTAACTCTATATCTATTGAATATGGAGTATAAAATGCAATCAAATTGTATAGAGATTAATATATATATTCTTTAAGTTATAATAACATTAAATGTCAATAAATCAAATTTAACTATTACATCTTCAAATGAGGCTACTTTCGGTTCACCAATTATCCGAAACTTTCGTCACACACAAACACACAGGCACATAGACACAGATACACGTACATACAGACATCATCGTAAAAATGGTAAAATCGGATTATAGGGACCCCTAAAACATGCTTATTCACTAAAAACTCATCATTGAATTTTTTGACCAAAGACAATACCTTCCTTACCTAAAGGTGACGGAAGGTAAAAAAGATAACGATATCGTTATTTATTAACAATTGGAAAAATCATTCGTTACAAAAACGTTTTTTTAATATGTCAGTATTTTTATTCATGTCAAAATAAAATTGCTATTATGCTGAATAGTGATGTCAAAAACTCATCATATTACGGTTTCTTGCAAGTTAATATAAAAATAATTTAATAAGTTTATATTCCTAGCGCCTTAATTCTTTTCAATTTGTCTACAGATGGCAGTAGCTCTAGCATAGCCCATAGGTTGACATCAAACTCCCACCAGAACTGATTTAACCTAGAAGTTTTGTGAATGACATGAATTATTTTAGATTTCATTAAAAATTATAATTTGATTTTAAGAAATAAAGTTCTTAACTTGATCCCAGAGTTATTTTTTAAAATATGTTACAGAATATGAATACGAAAATAACGATCGATTATTGTTAAGTAGATATAACGATTTTCATAATAACGATTTCGTTATGATAACGATTAGTTAAGCGAATGTTTACAGAATAGGCCTATTAGTCTATGGTTGTTCTTGCCAAGAGATCTTCAATTATTGATCTCGAACCACCATCTAGTATTATTTTGTGGCTTATTGTCTGTGCGTTAGACTGTTTCCATTGCTAATCGCTCCTTACGGCTTCCTTCATTTCTAATGATGCCTCCTAAACTCCAATTTGTCAGTGTAAAGCCTCTCACATACTAGCGTATTATGTCATTTTCCTGCTGGTGCTTGGGCTTTCAGCGCCTGCCGCCTGCTCTGCGTTGCCTCCTGCAACGCCGCCATTCCACACTAACTGAATAACGATATCCGCTAACGGCTGTAATCGCTTCAGGTTCAGGTATAGATTAGGTTAGGCAATTGGTTTTGTAAACGGTCCAACGTTTGATGCGGTTACCGCCTCCTAACTGATTCTATAACCAACCGACTCTGTAATTACATCCACGATTAGTTTTATTGCGCGAAGCTTTTTAAATTTACAGTGAATAAGGATGTGAATGAGATCAATAATTAGATATTGAAAGTGAATGGAATATTGGATTTTGTAAAAAAAACATAATGGTGCTTTCTGTTTATGATCACACACTCTGTTTCATCATCTTTTTACCTTCCGTCACCTATAGGTAAGGAAGGTATTGTCTTTGGTCAAAAAATTCGATGGTGAGTTTTCATTGAATAAGCACGTTTTAGGGTCTTTACAATACGATGTTACTATCTTTATGATGATGTCCGTCTGTGTGTGTGGACGTGTGTGTGCGTGTGTGTGTATGTGTATTCGTGTGTGTATGACCGCGGTTTCGGCCGCGATATCTCCAATACTAGAATTCCAAAAATTAAAATTCTTCCGTATTCCTCTTCCTTACAACCATATGCAGACTTGATTAGATTTTGGTTATAATTGGTCAACCGGAAGTATCCTCATTTGAATATTTTAACAGTTTTTCTTGAAAAACTCAGTTAAATACTATTATAACTTAAAGAATATATTATTCTCGATATGATTTATTTGCATTTTATATTTCATATTTAACAGATATAGAGTTAAAGAATTATAAAAATAGTAAATTTCATAAATCAGCCAGCCATGCTAACTTCACCATGGAAACTGCTAATATTCAGAAAATTCAAATTGACAGACGTCAGTATCAATAAAAAGTAAATGAATGAAAGAATAAGAGAAATAACATTAATGTTTCTAGAAAGATTTAAGAGAGACGATTAAATCCTTTGAACATGTCATGAGGAAGAATATATTGGAAGAAAAATGAATAGCTTAGTAATAGAACGTAGAAGAAACAGAGGAAGACTAAATATAAGATGGAAGGACAGTATTTCGGAAGACTTAAGAGAAAAGGAACTAAATGAGGACGACACGCAAAACAGAAATGAGTGGAAGAATAAAATAAAAAATAGCGACCCCTAACGAATGAAGAAGATGTCAGTGTCAAGTGCAATTTGCCTAGTTGGTTTATGAAATAATTTTACTGGAAATATAAGATCTTTTGCAAGAAAATTTATGTATAGGGCGCGTGCAGTAACGTGACTTTGCTGTCTTTGGCAAGCAGATATGGGACTCGTGTCAAAATGACAGCAATTAATTACGTCCATAACTGACAAGTGTCACAATTTTTCATTCAAAATTTCATGATTTTCTTATTTCATGTGGTTTATTTGTTATCAGGAGTATGGAATTCAGTTGCCGAGAAAGGAAATCATAAAATATCAAAAATTTAGAATCTTATATAATTTACGTACGGAATTTGTGCATAATACACAGGATTGACGGAAGGTATTGTTCCGGCCACATCAGATATTTTATAAATGATTGGGCTTAGTAAAGTCATTATTAGTTCCAAAAGAAAAAATCTGATGTGGCCAGCACAATATCTTCCGTCAATCCTGTGTATTATGTATAAATTCCATACATAAATTTTCTTGCAAAAGATTCTAAATTTCCAGTAAAATTATTTCATAAACAAACTATGCAAATTGCACTTGACACTAACATCTTCTTCTTCTTCTTTACCTTTTCCCATTCGTTAGGGGTCGCCATTTTTTATTTTCTTCTTCCACTCCTTTCTCTTTTGCATGTCGTCTCATTCAGTTTCTTTTCTCTCAAGTCTTCCGCAATACAGTTCTTCCATCTTATCTTTTTTCCAATATATTCTTCATTTCTCCTCATGACATTTTCAAACCAATGTAATCATTTCTCTTTTATCTCTCTAGAAACTTGTAACACTCGTCCTTACCATATCTTTCCGTGTCTTCCCCAACATCTACTTCAACATCCTCATCTCTGCCACATTCATTTACTTTTTATTGATACTGACATCTGTCAATTTGAATTATCTGAATATATTAACAATTTTCATGGTTAGTATAGCTGGCTGATTTATAAAATTTAATTTCTTTATAAATCTTTAACTCTATATCTTTTGAATATGCAGTATAAAATGCAATCAAATCGTATAGAGAATAATATATTATTTAAGTTATAATAACATTATATGCCAATAAATCATATTTAATTGTTAAATCTTCAAATGAGGCTACATCCGGTTCACCAATTATGTATAACCAAAATCTAATCACTTGTTCTTCTAGATGTAAACTTGAGGAATACGAAAAAAATATAATTTTTGGAATCGTGGTATTGAAGTTATGCGATCCGAAACTTTCGTCACACACACAGACACACACACACACCCACACACACACCCTCACACTCACCTCATACATATATACAGAATCATCGTAAAAATGATAAAATCGTATTATAGACCGAAGACAGTACCTTCCTTACCTAAAGGTGTCTGAAGGTAAAAATAACTACTACAAAATAATTTATTTTTCTTACATTCTAAAACAGTAGATTTCATTAACTTTTTGTTCTCTTTTCGTTCTTACTACTCTACATTTTAGATGTGTTTATTATTTCTAGAATGTTTAAAATTTCAATTAAGGAATTACTTCTCTTGAAATTGTTTTATGTTTTCTAGTTACATTTAAATAAACTTAACGCTGCACACATAAATTAACAATTGCAGAATTCCTTTATTTAAGCACGGAGAAAATAGAAATGATTCTACAGTGAGCGAGTACATTGAATGATCACACCGCGAAACCGGAACATAGGACTTTAACACTTAAAATCATACTTTCATAATTTCCTGTTTCCCTCATTATTTTAGCTAAAAATGTTTCAAATAAATGTCGTAGAGCATAAAATTCTACATCAGAATTAATAAACAAAAATAATTTTGAAATAAAAACAATATCTTCATGAGATCTCTAATCACCACCCAGCCCAAAAAGACTGTACTATTAAAACATTATATCAGAGAGCTTCTATTTTATGTCATCCCAGTAAACTTCAAGAAGAAATTAATTTTTTGAATGATGTTTTCTTAAAAAATGGTTACAGCAAAGCGCAAATAAGAAGAGCACTTAAAGCCAATAATAAATCTTTACCTGTTCCTCAAGTTGTTACTAAAAGAAAAATATATGCAACTTTACCTTTCATTGTCAATGTAACAGATAAAATTGGTAGGATTCTAAATAAATTTGACATACAGATGTCATATAAATCTATTTTAAAAATCCGTGATCTTCTTGGCAATGTTAAAGACATAGTTCCTCTACATTGTTCTGGCATATATAAGATTGCTTGCCAGTGTGGTAAAGTATACATTGGTCAAACGAATAGAACTGTAGCAACAAGATTAAAAGAACACGAACGACATGTAAGATTAAATCTAGGGTTTCATCAAGTCAAGTAGATTGATGTTTTTGTAAATTACTTGACTTGAAAATCAAGCTTTTCAAAAATTCATTACTTGACTTGATTTTCTATCGTTATTTTACCTCTCGCTAAGAGAGAATAAGCACGTTTTAAGGTCCCTACAATCCGATTTTAACATTTTTACGATGATGTCTGTGTGTGTGTGTGTGTGTGTGTGGATGTGTGTGTGTGTGTGTATGTGGATGTATGTGTGTATGTAGGATGTTGGAAGGACGATTACTCAAAAACTATAAGACTTTATATTTGCTTAACTACGTATTTCCTAATCGGACATTCATGGGAAGATCTGAAAAGGTTTTGGTAACAATTGGACAACCGGAAGTAGAAGATTCTTGAAAAAAATCTTCTAAATATTATTTTTTGAAATTTTTTGGTTAATATTAAAGAAAATTAAATTCTCTATCTGATACATTTAAATCTTTTATTATATATTCTATATATTTAGAGATACAATAAATATAATATATAAAATAATCTATTATAATAAATTTTCCAGTCGGAAGAATGCCATGGAAAATAGTTGAAAATTTAATATGTTTGTAACAGACAGATAAATATCAGTGTCAGAAATCCGAAGACATTACTGAAGATTTTTTCTGGGAAGTACATACATTATATAATTTCTTATTGTATTAATAGTCAAATATTTAATATTATAAATATATTACACACACCCTTCAGAAATACTGTTACTCCCGACAATAAATTGGAAACATCTCGAAAAATTAGAAGAGTAGGACAAAATTTCTTCATAGAATGAATTTAAATTTAAAAAATCTAAATATAAGGAATAGATACAAGTAGAATTTTTGGTGTAGAGTGTAGGTATACAAGAAATATTAAATACAGTAGGGCGCGATCAGTCATGTGACTTTGTTGGCCTTGACAAGCAGATATGGGGTCCATATCAAAATGATAGCTAGTAATTATGTATATAGATGTCAAATATCATAATTTCTCAGTCTAAATTTAGTGATTTTCCAATTCCATGTGGTTTATTTTCCTCGACAAGTAAATTCCACACTCCTGGTGACAAATTAACTACCTGAATTTAGAAAATCTTGAAATTTTTAATTAAAAAATTCTGACATTTGACATCTATGTACATAATTACTAATTATCACTCTGAAACGGGCCCCCCACATCTGATTGTTAAGGCCAACAATGTAACATGACTTTTCGCGCCCTATACTTATGTTACCAAAAGAGGAAGTGGCGAGAGGTATTGTGCTGGCCACAACAGATTTTTATCTAAGACTTAAAAATTTCTCACAGAGTTAGGGTGCTTATTATTTCAGTTTTAAACGAAATTTGGGAGGATAAATTTGAGAATTATGCTTTTGACATTGACGCTATCCGCTATACTTTGTCAATATCCCTAATCTAAAGGCCAAAGGTCCGGTGTGTTCTACATTATTATCACCTATGTAATTATTCATGGCGTACAAGTTGATCAGCTCATGAGCTGAGCTCTGGTTGTCACCTCGGATCACAGGATGACAAATGATCTCTATATCTTGTAGATCTCGTGCTAATCCTTACCTATAGCCCCTGACGTGTGTTGGCCGTTGGACAATGAGATTGATGACACGTTGGCTGTAGGGTTTAGGGCAAGGTTGTCTTTAAGTCTATAAAGCAAAAAGGACAATTATAAGATTATGGAGCAAACAAAAATTAAAAGATTTTTAATTTCTCTCATACACCTCGGGACAAAAATATATACTTTTTCCACTTGGTGTATAACATATTATTCTTGTTTCCACTAATTTCAAAAGACAGAATTTTTGTTTTTCACGGCCCTCCTGCTATTCTTGAAATTATAGCATGACCCGCCTTTATTATCTTTTACCTCTCGCAACCCTTGGTAAGGAGGTATAGGGATCGTGCTAAAAATCGCATATCGAGATTTTAGTAAATGACCACGTTTTAAGGTCCCTACAATCCAATTTTAACATTTTCACGATGATGTCTGTGTGTATGTGTGTATGTATGTATGTACAGTAAAATTTTTGAAAGATGTCCGATCAAGGTTATCTGTATCACGGACGCATTAACAAATAGGCATACATTTATCTCTTTCTTTTGCAAAGGCTATAAGAGTGTGCGATAAGGTGGATATAACACGCTTGTCTTTCAAAAATTCATGTTGTTTCGACTAAGTTAGGACATTCCACTTTAAAACGATGCTCGTTGTTGATAATATTTTCGCTGTAACGTAAGTTTATTTATTAATTCAGATACATTACCTGGATTCATAGCCGTACGTATAACGTTATGTTCTGTCTGAGTCACCGACACTTATATTGTGTCATTATCTTATTTTTAACATATTTGGTTTTACATTTGCTTATAAACTTACCAGTTGACTTGTTTTTGAATTTTGAATGCTTTTACTGTAATATATATATATATTTTTATAATAATAAAATAACAGTATTATCTTATGTACCCTCATAAAAACTAAGCAAACGACACTACTGAATTTGTCAGAATGGGCGGAACAAAAATCTGAATTCATACAATTCGTAAACGACCTTGATCGGTCATATTTCAAAAATATTACTGTATGTATGTATGTATATATGTGTGGGTGTGGATCCTCTTTACGCTTTAACTCAAATACTATCGTTCAGAAAGTTTTGAAATCTTGTATTTCTACTTTATTCTAATATGGAAAGAATCCATTAGATTGTGGTGTCAATCGGATAACCGGAAATGGAAGTTTACTTGAAGCTCAAAATAGTTTTTCTTCAAAAAATACCTTTAAATGTTATATTTTCGCAATTTGTTATTATAATAAAATTAAAGATTATTCCATTTTCTACAGGTTTGCATTAATACTTTTCTATATATTTTATGGATAAATTTATAAAATAATATAAATATCTCGGAAATTATGCTATAAAAACAACAACTCCCTGGTTATACAGTTCAGCTCAAATGTATGTAACTGACAGATAAATGTCACTGTCAAAAAAATAATCATTTCAAATTAATAACACTAACATTTTCAAAAAAAATCTGTTGTGGCCAGCACAATACCTCTCGCCACTGTCTTTTTTTGATTACATAAGTATAGGGCGCGAACAGTCATGTTTCATTGTTGGCCTTGACAAGCAGACGTGGGGGCCCGTTTCAGAATGATAATTATTAATTATGTACATAAATGTCAGAACTTTTCATTAAAAATTTCAAGATTTTCTAAATTCACGTAGTTAATTTGTCATCAGGAGTGTGGAATTTACTTGTCGAGGAAAATAAACCACATGGAATTGGAAAATCATTAAATTTAGAATGAGAAATTATGATATATGACATCTATATATATAATTACTAGCTATCATTCTGACATGGGCTCCCATATCTGCTTGTCAAGGCCAACAAAGTAACATGACTGCTCGCGCCCTAATGTATTTAACATTTCTTGTATACTTACACTCTACACCAAAAATTCTACTTATATCTATTCCATATATTTAGATTTTTTAAATTATTCCACATAATTAGATTCTATGAAGAAGTTTTGTCCTACCCTTGTTTCTCGAGATGATTCCAATTCATTGTCAGAAATAACAGTATATATGAAGGGTATGTGTAATATACCTATAAATATTTAACTAATAATGCATTTAGAAATAATATAATGTATGTACTTACCAGAAAAAGTGTTCAGTAATGTCTCCGGATTTCTGACACTGACATTTATCTGTCAGTTACAAATAATTTAAATTATCAACTATTTTTCATGGCATTCTTTCGGCTGTCAAATTTATTACAACAGATTATTTTATATATTATACTTCTTTTATCTCTAAATCTATGGAATATATAATAAAATATTTAAATGTATCAGATAGAGAATTTAATTTTCTTTAATATTACCACGAAAAATTTTCAAAAAATAATATTTAGAATATTTTTTTTCAAGAATCTTCTACTTCCGGTCGTCCAATTATTACCAAAACCTTTTCAGATCTTCCCATGAATGTCCGATTGGGAAATACGTTGTTAAACAAATTTTAAGTCTTATAGTTTTTGAGTAACCGTCCTTCCAACATCCCACACACACACACATACACACACACACACACATCCACACACACACACACACACACACACACAGACATCATCGTAAAAATGTTAAAATCGGATTGTAAGGACCTTAAAACGTGCTTATTCAATAAAATCTGGATATGCGATTTTTAGCATGAATGCAATACCTCTCTTAGCGAGAGGTAAAAAATTGTGCATAACTTCAATACCACGATTCCAAAAATTATTTTTTTTTCGTATTCCTTAATTTTACATCCAGAAGAAGAGGGGATTATATTTCGGTTATAACTGTTCAACCAGAAGTATCCTCATTTGAAGATTTAACAGTTTCTCTTGAAAAAACGCAGTTAAATATTATTTATTAACATTTAACGTTATTATAACTTAAAGAATATATTATTCTCTATACGATTTGATTGCATTTTATACTTCATATTCAATAGTTATAGAGTTAAAGAATTATAAAGAAATTAAATTTCATAAATCAGCTAGCTATATACTAACCATGGAAACTGCTAATATATTCAGATAATTCAAATTGACAGATCAATGAAAAGTAAACAAATGTGGCTGAGATGAGGATGTTGAGATAGATGTTGGGGAAGTCACGGAAAGATACGGTAAGAAATGAAAGAATAAGGGAAGTAACTCCAGTGCAAGAAGTTTCGAGAAAGGTACAAGAGGGACGATTACATTGATTTAAACATGTCATGAGGATAGATGAAGAATATATTGGAATAAGAATGAATAGCTTAGTAATAAAAGGTTGAAGAAACAGAGGAAGACCATAAACAAGATGGATAGACTGTATTGCGGAAGACTTGAGAGAAAATAAAAAATAACGACCCCGAACGTATGGGAAAAGCTAATGAAGAAGAGAAAGAAGATGTCAGTATCAAGTGCAATTTGCATAGTTTGTTTATGAATAAATTTTACCGGAAATATAGGATTTTGTGAAAGAAAATTTATGTATGGAATTTGTACATAATACGGCCACATCAACTTTTTAAAGAAAAAACAATTAAGGTTAAAAGCTTCAAATTGAGTTACTTGATTAGTTGTAACCAAAATCTAATCAAGTCTTCATTTGAATGTAGGGATGAGGTATACAAAAAATTGTAATTTTTGGAATTGTAGTATTGGAGTTATCGCGGCCGAAACGATCGTCGCACACATACACACACACGCACACACACATACATATACGCGCACACACGCATACTCACACGGACATCATCGTAAAAATAGTAAATTCGTATTCTACGGACTCCAAAACGTGCTTATTAATTGAAAACTCTCCATCATATTTTTTGACCAAAGATATACCTTCCTTACATAAGGGTGACGGAAGGTAAAAACACTTTGAGCATACATACAATGATTTAAAAAATTAGTTCTTTAATTTTTTGTTCATTTTTAAGTTAGTTATATGTGTCTTCATTATAATAGTGACTATAGAATTAGTTTACAGAGCAGCTTGAGCGTAGCTCTATCCATTTACTCTAATTTAAATTTATTGTTGATGTATAGCCTCCACATTGGGTATAAAGCACGTATAAGCTGACAGTTTTTTTCTAACAGCAGCTAATATTTATAACGTTTAAAGCCGGAAGTAGCAACTGTCGCGAATAATTAACGAGGCTGGACCTTTATAATCGCGGAGCGCGGTTCACATTTTTTAACGTCACTTACGTTTATTTACCAACCGTCATCTAATTTAATAGCGCCTGTACTATATTGTTTGCATATTGTCCGCTGCCCAGCAGCAGAGAAAAATCCCCTCGTGGAGGAAAATTGCACTAAATTGCAGTAGGTTATGTTATTTGCATAATAAAGTGCAACGCAATTGAAATTTGTACCAACTTTCAATCTGATAAAAGTTGCGTGTGTTATTTGTTATTAATATCATCATTTAGTGAATGTAAATCGAAACGATTATTTACTATAATCTGTTTGATGTTTCACAAACGAAATATTGGAATTTATCTCATTGCTTTTACCATACAATACAAAATTCAATATGTAGTTAGAAATACGAGAGCTCTCTTTTAAGTTTTGCATACAGGGACATAGTAGGCGTTGCTAATCAAATGTCACTACTAAAACTTAACGTCCATCTTTAGTTAACCTAAATTCAGAGTGTCAGTGCGATACGTATAGTTTTGTAGATACAGTGAATTTTCAAAGTTAAGTTATTCGAACAATGGAACTAACCCGAGAAAATGTTCGCGCAATAATTTTTTACAACTTTCGAAGACAATAATTATCTCAACAAGAATACCTCGCCGAGTTGGTTTCTGTTTTCGGCATTGAAGCCTCACATCAGTCGACAATTTCTTGTTTGTATGGAGAATTCAAATGTCGACGGATGAGTCTTAGCGCCGATCCAAGGGCAGGTGCACCAAAAACGGTAGTCACCCAGGAAAACGTCGATGCTGTGGGCAAGCTCATCAAGGAAGATCGACATGTGACATATCGCGAGATTGGGGCATCATTGGGTATTTCAAAGATCTCAATTCAATCGTGGATTTACTCATATGAACCCGAAAATAAACGCCAGTCGTCTGTTTGGGTGTTCCAAGGTGAAAAAAAACTAACAAAAGTCATCCGTTCTATGATTTAACCATGAAAACAGCTACTATATTAAGAAAATTCTAACTGACAGATGGTGGTAAATGTCAGTGTCAATGAAAAGAAAATTAATGTGGCAAAGATGAAGATGTTGAGATGGATGCTGGACACGGAAAGATACGGTAAGCCATTAAAGAATAAGGGAAATGACGAGTATTAAAAGTTTTTGGAAAACTAGAGAGACGATTACATTGGTTTAAACATCTCATGAGGAGAGATAAAGAATATATTGGAAGAAGAATGAATAGCTTAGTAATAGAAGGTGAAAGAAATAGAGGAAGACCAGAGATAAGATGGAAGGACTGTATTGCGGAAGACTTCAGGGAAAAGCAACCGAATGAGGACGACCCGCAAAACAGAAATGAATGGAAAAAGAAAATAAAAAATAGCGACCCCTAACGAATAAGAAAAACTAAAGAAAAAGAAGATGTCCGTGTCAAGTGCCATTTGCATAGTTTGTTTATGAAATAATTTTTTTAACCACGCGGTATTTCATTAACCCTGAAAATACCGACAAATATTTATTTAATTATTTTTCTATGTACCATAATTTCACCCAATTCATTGTAACATATTTCGTTTTTAATAATTTGAAGCATTTGGGATAAATTTATTGTCAAAATTATATTTATCTAATAAAGGATTAAATAAAATTAATTTTAGAAGTGAATGATGTAGGCGTACACGATCAAAGACAAGTTAAGGAAATATTTTGGTACAGGCTTATTAAAATTACTAAATATTGATAGCTTAGGATGTAAAACAATCTTCTATTAAATTATCTTTGAAAATTAAGTTAAAGTTTGTAACAGTCAAAGAACTATATATAGCTATAATATTTTCCCTGGGGCGTAGTTAGTAATTAATTACATTTCACCTTTATTAACATAAAATAGCAGACTCATCAGGAACAAGAAGCATGTATCATGTACCTGTACCTATTGAAGTTATCGTGTACGAGTATATACAGTTTCTGTAAACTGCTTTCAATTACGTAATTCTCAAATTATATTTAGATTGCGTTAAATGTTACGTAGTAGTTCTAAAAGGCCGAGTTCATTCCAATTTTCAAACAGTAGAAATCTGTTGTGGCTAGCACAATACCTCTCGCCACTTCCTTTTTTTTGGTTACATAAGTATAGGGCACGAACAGTCATGTTACATTGTTGGCTTTACAAGTAGATGTGGGGGCCCATTTCAGAATGATAATTAGTAATTATGTACATAGATGTCAAATGTCAGAATTTTTCATTAAAAATTTCAAGATTTTATAAACTCACGTAGTTAATTTGTCACCAGGAGTGTGGAATTTACTTGTCGAGGAAAATAAACCACATGGAATTTGAAAATCTGACATGGGCCCCATATCTGCTTGTCAAGTCACATGACTGCTCGCGCGCTAATATATTTAACATTTCTTGTATACCTACACTCTACACCAAAAATTCTACTTACATCTATTCCATATATTTAGATTATTTTAAATTTAAATTCATTCTATGAAGAAATTTTGTCTTACTCTTCCAATATTTCGAGATGTTTCCAATTCATTGTCGGAAGTAACAGTAATTCTGAAGGGTACGTGTAATATACCTATAATGTTAAATATTTAACTATTAATACATTAAGAAATAATATAATGTATGTACTTCCCAGAAAAAGTCTTCAGTGTGGTTTTCAGTAGTGTCTCCGGATTTATGACACTGACACTTATCTGTCAGTTACAAACAATTTAAATTCTCAACTATATTCCATGGCATTCTTTCGGCTGTAAAATTTATTACAACAGATTATTTTATATATTATATTTCTTTTATCTCTAAATCTACAGAATATATAATAAAATATTTAAATGTATCAGATAGAAAATTTAATTTTCTTTAGTATTACCAAGAAAAAATTTCAAAAAATAATATTTAGAAATTTTTTTTTCAAGAATCTTCCACTTCCGGTTGTCCAATTGTTACCAAAACCTTTTCAGATCTTCCCATGAATGTCCGATTGGGAAATACGTAGTTAAACAAATATAAAGTCTTATGGTTTTTGAGTAATCGTCCTTCCAACATCCCACACACATACACACACACACATCCACACACACACACACACACACACACACACACACACACACACACACACACACACACACACACACACACACACACACACACACAGACAGACATCATCGTAAAAATGTTAAAATCGGATTGTATGGTAAAACGTGCTTATTCAATAAAATCTGGATATGCGATTTTTAGCATGAATGCATTACCTCTCTTAGCGAGAGGTAAAAAAATGATATCTTTGGTGCGCTTGAGCGAGTTTTAGACAAGAAAAAGAATTATAGTTCGGCTCCGGTGGCTCAATGGTTAGAGCAACGCTTCGTAGTCATGAGTGCGCTCGGGGATCTGGGTTCGAATCCCACTAAGGCATGGATTTTTGTATATGTGAACCCAATTTGTAATTGAGATTAACAGGCCTATTCTGTAAAATCGAATCGTTATCATAACGAAATCGTTATTATGAAAATCGTTATTTCTACTTAACGATAATCGTTATCTTCGTATCCGTATTATGTAACACATTTTGAGAAATAATAACGTTGGGATCAAGTTAAGAACTTTATTTCCTAAAATCAAATTATAATTTTAAATGAAATATCTAAAATAATTCAATATAACTCACAATTTTTCTAGGTTAGATTAGTTCTGGTGGGAGTTTGCTGTCAACCTGTCAGCTGTCGGACCCTTTCTTTTTCTTGTTGTAGGTTATGCTAGAGCAACTACTACCATCTGTAGACAAATTGGGAAGCTTGCGCTAGGCGCTACGAATAAAAACTTATTAAATTATTTTAATATTACCTTGCAGAAAACTGTAATATGACTGGTTTTTCAGATCACTATTCAACATAATAGCAATTTTATTTTGACATGAATAAAAATACTGACTTATTGACAAAACGTTTATGTAACGAATAATTTTTCCAGTCGTTAAAAGATAACGATATCGTTATCCTTTTTACCTCTCGCTAAGAGAGGTATTGGATTCATGCTAAAAATCGCATATCCAGATTTTATTGAATAAGCACATTTTAAGGTCCCTACAAACCGATTTTAAGATTTTTACGATGATGTCTGTGTGTGTGTGTGTGTGTGTGTGTGTGTGTGTGTGTGTGTGTGTGTGTGTGTGTGTGTGTGTGGATGTGTGTGTGTGTATGTGTGTGTGTGTATGTGGGATGTTGGAAAGACGATTACTCAAAAACTATAAGACTTTAAATTTGTTTAACTACGTATTTCCCAATCGGACATTCATGGGAAGACCTGAAAAGGTTTTAGTAACAATTGGACAACCGGAAGTAGAAGATTCTTGCAAAAAAATCTTCTAAATATTATTTTCTGAAAAATTTTCTTGGTAATATTAAAGAAAAATAAATTCTCTATCTGATACATTTAAATATTTTATTATATATTCTATAGATTTAGAGATAAAAGAAATATAATATATAAAATAATCTGTTGTAATAAATTTTACAGCCGAAAGAATACCATGGAAAATAGTTGAAAATTTAAATTGTTTGTAACTGACAGATAAATGTCAGTGTCAGAAATCCGGAGACATTACTGAAGACTTTTTTATATTATTTCTTAATGTATTAATAGTTAAATATTTAATATTAAAGGTATATTACACATACCCTTCAGAAATACTGTTACTTCCGACAATGAATTGGAAACATCTCGAAAAATTAGAAGAGTAGGACAAAATTTCTTCATAGAATGAATTGAAAAGTCTATTTAACTGGGCTAAACAATTACTGACCTTCCACTCCAGGTAATTTTTGCTTTGGTCGGGATCGAATCCATGTCCCCAGAATCGCGACCAGATACTCAGTAAATTTTGATAACAACTCAGGATGTAGGCGTCATTAAAAATATTTACTTTATTACATAGGTGGACAAAACATTCATAATTTGAAAACATTATTTATATTCAAATTTTCTTGGAACAATTTTTCCCCACCTACACATCCGTACTTCTTTCCAACTAATTATTACGCTGAACCTCTTCCACATACTCATACATACACCTACTAGGTCTCATTTCTCATACGACTAGGCCTGCGCAAAGCTCGCACTTGTAAAGCTCGTCGCAGGAAACTTCAGTTTCGGTTTCAGTTTCAGTTCAGTCTGCTCTGCGCGGCAACGCTGAAACGACGGCTTCAGCGCGAGAAGTCGACGGTGTTACGTAGAGTGAGTGAGTGAGGTTAGTTTTGCGGGTGTAGCAATATTTTAGAGGATTCTAATATATACAGTAAGTTGTATTCCTCAGTTTTGATTAGGAATTATTACAAAAATAAATAATTATGTAGTTATATCATAAGTATTTTTTATTGCAGTGTTTATTGACAAATAGATCATGATATTATATTATAAAATTTTAGTGGGTTTTATATGTTAAATATTAAATAAAATAATGAATTCAAAACAATGTTCATGCATATATTTACATACATATACATACTCTATTTTAATAATAATAAAACTGAACATTAATTTCTAGTATTATAAACGATTAATATATTTACTTTTATAATAACACAATTTAAATTAGTTGAATAAAATTAATTTTCGTTAAAATTGCATTCATTTGAATGTATTTAAAACCAAAATATAAAGTAGACAAATAGCACAAAATTCAAGTTTTTCAAAATTCATGTTTACTGTTTGTCTAGCGTAAATTTGACCACATATCAAACTATAGAAAGTTAGCAAAAATGGATAATATTGAATCTCGTACGAGAAAAATGTATTTAACATTAATTCATAAAATTCTAATAACTAGAACTCCTCGTTATCTGTACGATGAACTTGTTCCAAAATTTTATAATTATAGTCTACGTATTAGGAATTTATATATTATCATTTAAAAAACAAAAATTCAAGTGCTCATTTTCCTATTTAGCCCCTACATTATACAACACTTTATCAGACAGTATGAAATCTCTTTCTGTGAATTTTTTTAAATACACTACTTAAGGAAATGTGAGGATTTATGTGTGCATTAATAATTAAATATTATCCTGTGATAATATCTGCGGAGCTTTGCTAGTGGTTTAAAATGTTTGTTGTCTATTCCACATTAATCCTTTTTTTACCTCCCGCTACCCTTGGTAAGGGAGATATAGGGATCGTGCTAAAAATCGCATATCGAGATTTTGGTAAATGACCACGTTTTAAGGTCCCTAGAATCAATTTTCACTATGATGTCTGTGTGTATGTATGTATGTATGTATGTATGTGTGTGTGTGTGTGTGTGTGTGTGTGTGTGTGTGTGTGTGTGTGTGTGTGTGTGTGTGTGTGTGTGTGTGTGTGTGTGTGTGTGTGTGTGTGTGTGTGTGTGGATCCTCTTTACGCTCTAACTCAAATACTATCATTCAGAAAGTTGTAAAACCATAAATTTCTACCTTATTCTAATATGGAAAGCACTGATTAGATTTTGGTGGCAATCGGATAACCGGAAATGGCAGTTTACTTGAAGCTCATTATAGTTTTTCTTCAAAAAATACTTTTTAATATAATTTTTTCTCAATTTGTTATTATAAAAATTAAAGATTATTCCATTTTCTACAAGTTTGCTTTAATACTTTTTGTATATATTCTATGGATAAATTTATAAAGTAATATAAAAATTATATACATAAGTAAATGGCAAGAGGTACTGTGTTGGTAACATCAGATTTTTTCTTTGTATTATGTCTTTAAGTTTTAATCATGTCGGCGTTCATTATTGTTTATTTGTATTATGTATGTATTGGTTGGGTTGAAAAGCAGCCTTTGGCTGAACCCCGCCCTTGACTGATGTCATTAAGTCTATTATTATTATTATTATTATTATTAAAATTTCAGCTCATTTTTACCCCTCGCTAAGAGAGGTATTGGATTCATGCTAAAAATCGCATATCCAGATTTTAATGATTAAGCACGTTTTAAGGTCCCTACAATCCGATTTTAATTTTCTATACACTCACAGATGCCGGTAATATAAAGGTAAATCCGAATTTCGTTTCCTCCGCCCTGTTGTCATGGCTTCGAGTTTTTTGTGGGAAGTTGTTGCGGATATTCTATTTTATAAAAGCTGTCGACAGCAACTGCAAATTTTATATTAAATTTTTTAATTTTCTATGATATTCATGTGCTACAATTACTCTTTGAACTTTATAATTTGTGAAACAAAATAATTGTTATTATTTTGATGAAAAAAATGTTTAATAAACAAGCTTTATTTATCCTACAACCTCGGGACAAATAAGACCCAGTTAATACCAAAATGTATCAAACTAAAAAAGAAAAATGTTACAATTTGAAAAGAACTTCGAAGACATGGTTTTGCCATAACTGTTTTATAGTACACAAGGTGCCTTAAATGGGACCATGAAAAGTGTGTTGGTGCTTAGAAGGAAAAAAAATTGTATGCCCAGATGGCTCAGTTTAGGCTGAAATTATGCCAAAAAATTAATTAAATCTAACTCCTATGTAAAAGAATATTATTACTTGTTGATTTTTCTCAAAATGTTTAATTTTCTTCAGTGGCCTTTTTATATTACCACATTTTAATAAGGCTCAATTTTTTTTTTTGAGATTGTATTTTTATATGAAAATTAGTTAAAAATGCTGAATTTTGAACTTTTTACCTTCCGTCACCTTTAGGTAAGGAAGGTATTGTCTTTGGTCAAAAAATTCAATGATGAGTTTTTACTGAATAACACGTTTTAGGGTCCATATAATACGATTTTACCATTTTTACGATGATGTCTGTATGTATGTGTGTCTGTGTGTGTGTGTGACAAAAGTTCCGGATTCCATAACTTCAATACCACGATTCCAAAAATTATATTTTTTTCGTATTCCTCAAGTTTACATCCAGAAGAACAACTGATTAGATTTTGGTTATAATTGGCCAACCGGAAGTAGTCTCATTTGAAGATTTAACAGTTAAATTTAATTTATTGACATTTAACGTTATTTTACCTTAAAGAATATATTATTCTCTATACGATTTGATTACAATTTATACTTCATATTCAATAGATACAGAGTTAAAGAATTTTAAAGAAATTAAATTTTATAATTTAGCCAGCTATGCCAAACTTGGGAACTAGTAATATATTCATATAATTCAAATTGACAGATGTCAGTATCAATAAAAAGTAAATTAATGTGGCAGAAATGAGGATGTTGAAGTAGATATTGGGGAATATACGGAAAGATACGGTAAGAAAAGAACTCTAGTGTTACAAGTTTTTAGAAAGATACAAGAAAGACGATTACATTGGTTTGAACATGTCATGAGGAGAAATGAAGAATTATATTGGAACAAGAATGAATAGTTTAGTAATAGGACGTTAAAGAAACAGCGGAAGACCAAAGATAAGATGGAAGGACTGTATTGCGGAAGATTTGAGAGAAAAGGAACTGAATGAGAACGACATGCAAAAATAGCGACCCCTAACGAATGGGAAAAGCTAATGAAGAAGAAGATGCCAGTGACGAGTGCAATTTGAATAGTTTGTTTATGAAATAATTTTACTGGAAATTTTAAATCTTTTATAAGAAAAATTATGGAATTTATATATTATACACGAGAATGACGGAAGGTATTGTGCTGGCCACAACAGATTTTTTAGATTTATAATGAAAACAAGTTTAACATGAACAAAGCTTTTTCAAAAAATCTGATGTGGTCAGCACATTACCTTTCGTCAGTTCTACGTATTTTGTACAAATTCCACACAAAAAAATATTTACAAACGATTGTGTAGGTGAGAAATGAACTGATCTTACCTCGTATTGAAATGAACTGAACTATCCTTAGAGATAACAGTATGTTTTCTTTAAAAAGAAGAAGTAGGAAATAAAAACATACATATATTATATATTTATAACATAATAATCTGCTGAATTGGCTTGTGGCTATAATCTGTTGTGTTACCTTATTTGATTTGTTTTTGCCACATTAAATTATTTTACATTTTTATATATCCAGTGGCTGGCCACAACATATTTTTTTCAGTTAAAACAACTTTAAATTATTGCAGAATCATTAATGAACCAAATATATCTTAACAGGTCTGTGGTAACAGTATACTATACTGTGCCTTATATTGAAAAATATTATACAGGTCCTAAATTTTGTAACTTTAAATTCTACCAGGTTTCAAATTCTACTAGAATTGAGATTTCCTATACTTCTTTTCAAAGTAGAATTCATGTCCTTGAATATATATTCTCGATATTTCTTTAATTATGTTTAGTTTGAAAATTTGGGTTATAATCAAATTGTATTAATTATTTATACCCAATTCTAGTAGAATTTGAAATACAGTAGAATTTAAAGTTACATAATCTTGACCCAGTACTACATTCTGTTCACTGTATTATAAAGAATGAAACACGCTTTAAAAACTTATAAAATATTAAACAATTTGGTACTATTATCTTCTACCCAGTAACAAATATACATATTAAATAATATATTACTTTTATGACAGTAATATCATACATCACATTTCAATCAATATTAACTATTCATTAAATAGAAAAGTTTTCTATAATATTATCATTATTAGATTATTATTCGATACACGAAATAATAAATGTTAAATACATATTTACAACAAAAGAATAATTAATACCGGCCGAAGTAGATTGGTGATAGCGTTGTGCTTCACTTGTCAGCGGTTCTGGGTTCGAATTCCGGGTAAGGTATGTATGTTTGCGTGTGTCATTTCATCATCTCATCTTCATCAATTCAATATGTAATACGACAGTGGAACAAAAATATATGAAAAATTGACTCATCCCCATTAAATCGATTATAATAAGATGCAAAACCTTGATATACAATAAAGAATATTATAATTATTAAAATAAGAATAAGTAATATATGATACAGATACCAATATTGAACAACATAACTTAGAATTTAAATAAAAGACTAAAAATAAGTGAACAATCTCATAAAAGTTAAATCTCTACACTTGAAGTAGAAAATGTGCCGCTTATAAATTTAAGTCATTTTAACAACCACTCTACTTGTTCTTGAATTTTGGTGAGACATCTACGAGCTACAAGATAAAATACTAAAGTTCTTGGAATGTTTGTCTATTATATTGGTTTCCTTTACTCACGTTGCACTTTTCAAATTGGTGTTAAACAACCTCAAATGAAACTCACGAAAACAGCAAATGTCAAATAGTCAAATCCAAAGCAGTGTTTACAGCGCCTCTGTTGAAAAAATACGGCGGTTCGAATGCGCATGCGAATTTATTTCCAACATGAAATGAAACCTTGGGCCTTGCAAAGTTTAAACTGGCATACAATCTGAATCCGACATGTGCTGGGTCAATTTTTTTGGAATAAATGGTTACAAGAAAATGCTCTGCTTAGCTTAGAATTTTAACCCTGCGTGAAATTGTGCTATACTCAAATCGGACATGCAGCCAATGCACATCATCATTTAGGGGAAAAACCTGACTACAATAAAATCACTAATATGGAAAATTGAAATAAAATTTCAGTCATTTTTAATTGTTAAAAAGTGTATGGCCTTATAGAATTATTATTAAGATGTATAGTAGAGTTCATTATTTATCGTATACAATATGAATAATATATAAATAATGTATATCTACTTTATTTTATTCATTTATTTTTTGCTACACTTGGCAACACTGATAATTTGTATGTTTATACGTTCCTCCGCGGTTTATACTTTCAAAGGTTGTTATTTGACACATTTGAATTGCATCGTGTTCAAAATATTTTTCTTCGCTGTGTCATTTTATTTCCATTTTTGTTTATTTTAAATTTTTTTTTTTAAGACTACCACAGTTTTTATTCATTCGGTTCAGTTTTATTTGAACTTGTGTAATTTTCATTTTTGTTCGTTTTTATTATAAATCAGTCTTTTGCAAGACTACCACAGTTTTTATTTATACGGTTCAGTTTTATGTGAACTTGTGTCTTTTTCATTTTTGTCAACAAAATGTCAAACACTTCAGTTGGAAAATATTATATGAATGATACCATATTGAACTAAATCACCCACCTTTGGTTAGACTTTAACTATTATATTCTAAATAAATGCTTGATATTAGTAATGTTATCTTCATTTTAGTTTTTTCTTAATAATATTACGAACATTTCCTGACAATTTAGTTAATATGTCTTATTTATTACAGTGTGAAACAAAATTATTTTCCGGAAATATCACGAAAGTTTGTAATACAATTGTATGCAACCTGTATAATTTTTTTCAATACGATTCTCAAACCTATGTAAACGTACCAGTTCATGACGTCACACATCTAGTTACTTTTATTAATGACGTGCATTGGCTGGATGTCCGATTTGAGTATAGATTCAAATTTGGTTGTGAATGTACAATTAACAATGTCAATGTGATTCAAACCTGAGCTATCTGAACCACAACCGGTCTCGTAACACTCAGCCACGCGAATTCAAGATGACAATACATAATATGATGTTTATTTTATTGTATTTCTACATTCTATTTCCAGAGTTGTTACGTCTTTAATTTTTGCTGCAAGAATTAATAAACTTTTATCTTGTATCTTTGTCTTACACGCATGTTATAGATAAGACTTTTATCCACGACTGTCCAATAATATACCCTTAATTCAACCGTTTATTTTTATCAATTAATGAGCTTCGTTACTGTTGCTAATTAAATAATATTGACAGTTGGGAAAATATGTACCAACATAACAAACAAAAATTGAGAATCTAATATACGTAGCCCGCGAAATTTGAAAAGTCACTTTTTTTGAACAAACCTCGTATTATGATAAATATTATAGAAAATGTATATCTGTTTTAAATTAATTATAAATATTTCTTGTAAGAGCTTTAAAAAGCTTTTAGCTAAAAAAAATGTTTATTTTCTTACAAGACATGATGTTAAACATTTCATTTTTTTATTTTTTATTTCCAAGTTCACATCCTAAACAACATAATATTTACGACTACCTTATGAATTTATTTCACAGGAAATTCTGTTTACTCGTACTCGTACGAGACTAAATAAATTTCCCTGCTGAATTTTTCTTCTTTTTACCTCTCGCTAAGAGAGGTATTGCATTCATGCTAAAAATCGCATATCCAGATTTTATTGAATAAGCACGTTTTAAGGTCCTTACAATCCGATTTTAACATTTTTACGATGATGTCTGTGTGTGTGTGTGTGTGTGTGTGTGGATGTGTGTGTGTGTGTGTGTGTGTGTGTGTGTGGGATGTTGGAAGGACGGTTACTCAAAAACTATAAGACTTAAAATTTGTTTAACAACGTATTTCCCAATCGGACATTCCCGGGAAGATCTGAAAAGGTTTTGGTAACAATTGGACAACCGGAAGTAGAAGATTCTTGAAAAAAAATCTTCTAAATATTATTTTTTGAAAATTTTTCTTGATAATATTAAAGAAAAATAAATTCTCTTTCTGATACATAAGGTTTTGGTAACAATTGGACAACCGGAAGTAGAAGATTCTTGAAAAAAAATCTTCTAAATATTATTTTTTGAAAATTTTTCTTGATAATATTAAAGAAAAATAAATTCTCTTTCTGATACATTTAAATATTTTTATACATATTTTATAGATTTAGAGATAAAAGGAATATAATATATAAAATAATGTTGTAATTAATTTTACAACCGAAAGGATGCCATGAAAAATAGTTGATAATTTAAATTATTTGTAACTGACAGATAAATGTCAGTGTCAGAAATAATGAGTAATGAATTAAAAATGTACTTGGAGAATCCCTTAGTTCTTGATCTGTGACTATTATGGAGATGACAAGTCTAGGTTGAAGGACTTAAATTTGTTTCAAACATTATGGGACAATGTACACCAGTACTGTAGACTAGAGTAACTTTGAATTGCGAAAAAGCTATCAAATTCTTCTCAAGTAAGTTGTAAATATTGACAAAATTACACATCGATATAAGAATAATCGGAGTGCAATCTATCCGTCACTTTATTAAAAGGAATTAGTGTTATTTAGATATAACAAGTATGAAAAAATAAAATGTAAAAGAAGATATGTAAGAATAGATGCACAATCCAGATATATACATTTTAGACCGCCCAAAATTAATGTTTTTACTAGAAGAATATGAAGAGAAAGTAAACAAAGTTGTTCGAATTGAAAATTGCTGTTACCAGCCTAATATTTATATATGGTAAACTCTACTTTGTAATTTATTGTAACATAATTTATGGTAAATATCTTTATGTTGAGACATGCTATTATTGAATAATAAAGAAGTTTATACGTCATAGATTTATATGAATATATTATTTGTATTTATAAAAATATTCTTTGCTTTATGCATACAGCCAGGTAAAATATACGGCGAGAGGTTATGTGCTGGCCACATCAGATTTTTTATTTTTGAAAATATCATATTTAATTACTCGTTAGATATAATTTATTTATTTCAAATTCATAAACATGAATAATATCTGCCGCCCGTTTTATCTCGCGTATGAAATATAAATGAAAGATGGTGACACAAACAACGCGTAACAAAATTTTGTTTATTCCTCTTCAAGCTGAACGTCCTGAAGGGATGCGGATGCGACATGAGTAGTAAGGAGGTGTCTACGGCCAGACTATCCAATGCATCAGACAAAGACGGACAATCTTGGATAAATGGAGTTTGTGTGAGAGCGAGAGAGATGCAAGAGTAGAAAGAAAATTGACTGCGATGGGTTATGCAGAGTCTGACGAATCAGAACTCACTGGTCAAGCAGGCGCTGATTGCAGTGGAGGGGAATCTGTGATACGTGCATTCTGGTATAGTACTAACGTGCCGAAACTTTAAATAATAGATGGAATTATATTTTATTCTTTAATATATTTTTACTTATTTTGATTAAACATTTTATTAAATATAGTATACAGTAATAATAATACATAATATATAATACAATATTAAGGATATATATTTGACATTAAAATTAGTGAACTTACTTTTATATTATATTTATTAATTTTAATATACTTATAAGATATTTATAATTACAAATACATACGTTTGAATAGCATGTTTTAAAGTATTGTAATATAACAATAAGTATTATAAATGAGTGGTTACCTGATTTATAAATATTAAACTTTAATATGATATATACCATCACAAAGTGTGTTTTTGCTTTTTCACAGTTCCAAAAGGTTCAGAACTAATATCATTAAATTTTCTTTTAAGATAAACATTTTGATACGTTTTAATTTGATCACAAGACAGTACACGGAATTGTTTAGTGCGTATAATTTGATTTTCGTATTTCAGGACTATGGGTTCAGTATATTCAGTAATCATTTTTACTAAATTATCAAAATTAACTATATTTTCATTGCTTACATTAATTGTTATACCTTTAATTTTGTATTCTGTTTTAATATTATTTTTATCGCCAGATACACACACTTGAAAAGCATAATGTTTTGGACCCCCAGATGCAAAAGCATTTATATAAGAACCCTTACCATATTTATTGAGTTCGTTCGTCATATCACCCAAAAAATTTCCGTGTTCTGGCATCCACTCGTTTGGTTTTTGGGTGTAAATTATACTATCTGTGTCACAGTACAGTGCCCGAGTTCCAAGTTTATCTAAATAATTGTAAAGGTGTATACGGGCTAATGCAGTCGTATAAGATGCTATGAAAACATTTGTGGTAGGAGAAACTTGTCTATTATTGTCTTTCCACGTAATGTACATAATTTCTTCATTGATAGGTATGGTTGACTGTACGTCATAATTTGGATTGCAGAAATATGATAATAATTCCTCATATGTAGAAATAATTTTAGTGTGAGTTAAGTCATCTCTCATACCAAAGCGTCCCCATAAACTATTCAATTGTAATTTGGAAACAGATCTTAAGCCAGGATTATTTTGTATTTTATTTTTATCTAGTAAAATTCCTTCTCTTTTAAAAAAATCTTGAATATATTTTTCTTTTAAATTTTCATTATTTAAACATTCAATAGGCCAGTCACTAGCTTCTTGTTTAATTTTTAAAAAATTATTGACATAGTTTGCAAATAAACCACCAGTTTTTGAATTTGGATCATATTTTTCAGTTTCAAATTTCCATACTTCGTATATTTGAACAATTTTATAACCTTTAGAAACAGCTAAACGAACTTCATTCACGACCCATGTGGATGTTAATTCTCTATCGGTATCAGAGTGTGTGCAGTCATTGATATTCATGTTCTCCGCACAAGTACGACATAAAACAAACATACATTTTTTGTTTATTTTCATTGGTAATACGGGATGATATAATTCACGTGGCGGTAATATTGTACATTTAATTAATCCTTCAAAATTAAAAATATCTGGACAATCATCACCTAAATATATCGTTGGATGACCCACCGGGTAGGCTGAATATTTGTTAATGTACGGATATAAGCTACAAATATCAGAATAATAAATTTTTTCGTTTTTACTTTCATCAATTTTATAATGAGTTACCATTGTTTCAACTCTACCTCCATAAAAACTGTCACGTGGATTTATGGGTTTTATAGACAATATTTTACGTGTATTAAAAAACTGTTGTAAATTAATATTATTTTTACGATTTTTTTCGAATTGACAACCCCACATTTCTATTACTTCAAATCCTGCACTTTTTAATATTTCTATTTTTCTAATTGTTGATTCATATCGAAAATTCATTGTATCGTCTGGAGTATTTAATAATGAATTATTACGGTTGTGTGGGTAGCATGTAGGACAACCATGATACCAACAGCCTTGATATTCAAATATTATTTTTTTATTTTCTATTTCTGTGTAACCGTCTACTTTAAAACCTAATATACAACGTTCATTATTATTAAAAGCGTATTGTATTTTAATGTTTCGTTCTTTCTCCTCCCACAATAACCAAATAGTTGCTTCAAAAGAATATTTTTGATTACATCTGTATCCAGATGGTGGCACAATAGCTATTTTATTTTCTTCCAAATAATTTTTTCTGTACGTATAAAGACATGCACTAGCTATAGTTATTGAACGTCTAAAAATATCAACATTATTATTTTCAAAAAATAAAGTTTTAAATTTCATACATGCTTCCCGTAATATATTGACGTCATTTATACAGTATTTAATTAATTCTTTCTTCAAATTAAAAATACAATGAGACTGTTTGTTTTCGTTATACCATTTATTAAAACTTACAATTTCATCGGAACTCATACTCTGTATAGGATAATATTGTTTTGGAGGTATGGGTCCAATATAATCTAAATTTTCACTTCGAATGAAATAATAAGGGAAATAACCTTTTTTCAAAACATTATCACATTTCAAGTCAAACGCACTAGGCATCTTACTTAATTTCATAGGTAAAAAATTTAAACTGTCAATAAAGTTTATGTTTTTTAAACGAATATTTAATATTTTATTGCCCCGAATTAATATGTCCGGTGTCAATTTTAAAGTATCAGCCATGTATCTTAAAAGAAAATGTCCATCATATGATCTAAGATTATGAGCAATTACAATAATCTCTTTCAAATTTTGTCGTGGTAACATTAAATATTCAAAAAACTGTTTTATAGGATTTTCCATAAATACATGTTCACGAATACCACAATTATTACAAAAATTATTACTCACATTAATACTTTTTTCTATGCAATGTATGCAAGATTGTTGTGCTACACAAAGGACTGGTACATGTTCAAATGAAATATTCTCTTTCTTCCTTTTAGATGAATTGGATGATGTCTTATCGTCTTTGAATGGTGTATTTTGTGAACATTCCAAATCAAAAAAGATATAAAGTACATGTGCAGCTGTTTTTGAATCGTCAGTCGTAATAACTTTCATGAAACATTGATGATTAGGTGGAAAATGTTGCTAACAAGAACAATAAATAAAATAGAAATAATTACTCAAATAAAATATAATACAATAGAATTACTTACTTGGCATACAGAGCAAAATATTTCAAAGCATTCGTGGGGTGTTTTTCTTGTATTCAGATTATAAGTTTTGGAACATTTCTTGCAATATTTAATAACTTCACACATTGATCTATTTTTAGTATACGTATTAACTGTTTTATGCTTTTCAAAGCAATCCTGTCCATTAAACTGTCTTTGACATTCGTCGCATGTTACAAGTATATTAGTTTCACTTTCGATGTGTGAACTATTACACTGTGAACATGAAAAAGGACATCTATGTGTACCTTTCATTTTGTAACCTAAATGACATTTACGACAATAATACGATAAATTAAATGCGCCAGTAATACTAATAATTGGATTATAGTGATTATTAAAATATAAAATATCTATATATTTGTTGGTACCGTTAAAAACGTCAGGTCCTTCAAAAATAATTTCTCGTCCTAATCTATCATCACCAAATAAAGTAATTTTAAAATTTTTTAAATTATTTTGAAACTCCTGGAGTTCTTCAATTCCTGCACCGTTGTCTAAATTTATGTTAAATTTTTGACATAATTCAATGGCATGTTGTTTTCGTAAATTTTCATTTTTACGTAATTTTTTAAATAAATCTTGATTTTCCAAATACGCAATACTTAAAACAATAGCTCTAGCTAAACACAAATTATCGTTATTTTTTAAGTGTATTATCGAATGTTTTCGACGACAGTATTCTTCAAACGGTACATATTTTAAATTCGCTTTTCCTTTACCTGATGGCATAATTGTATGAGCTACAGATAACATAAGGGTATCATTTAGGAGAAAATTTTTATTACTCTGTAACACACTTTGTATGGCATTTACAATAACATTCGATGATAAGTCAGAAAATTTTTTGTAACTTACACCGATTGGATAATCTGGAGAATTTTCGCTAAAAATTTCAATACCTATTCGATCTGAAGGTAAAATTTTCATTTCGTCACCTAAATATTTTATTAGTCTATCAAATATGTAATTTAACCATTGAACAGGATCTTCGTTTGAGGAATACGTATTTACTGCAATATTAATTTCACGCCATGCAGATTTGAATTTTTTCATTTTTCTTTCACGAATATTTAAAATTTTGAATACTTGATGATCAATATGTGAAGTTACATGTTCTAAAGATGTTTCCGGAGAATCCGTTGACGGTGATATCGGTAAAGTAGTCGAACTTGTTGAGGCATTTGTACTCGTATTGGAACTTGTTGAGGCATTTGTACTCGTATTCGAACTCGTAGTAGTAGTAGTAGGGTTCTCTATGTGATGGTCAACAGATGATTTGGAAGACGTATTTACTGATACAGTTAAAGACTATATTAGAACTTTAATAAAATAAATAAAATATAAAATCTTACTTGAGATGTAGGCGGTTGCAAACCCGTTCCTGAAGGACCTTGTTCTAAATCATCTTTTAGAAGGGATACTGCAGCAATTTCAGCTGATAAAAAATCAGCAGTACCCGGCACCAGTGTTGTAAACTTTATTAAGGTTGCTGCATTGCGCCCGGCACTCATGTTTTTTAAACCCAAATAAATCACACCCAAGTGAGGTGTATCGTTAAGTGATTGAATTTGTTCGTTTGTTAACGAAGAAAATCTTTCTGGTAAGAATATAGAAAAGGCCCCCAAATCACACAAAATTTTATCGCCAAAAGATTTGGTTTTAATTTTTTTAACTTTTATAACTTTATATGGTTGATTTTGTTTTAATTCACGCACTTTCTTAGTCGGTTTAAATTCGGACAACTGTCCGATTTCATTAATTTTTTCCATATTATTTTAAATTTGAATCGTTGTACGCTTAAACGAACTTGTTACAGAATGAAGATAATTTGACTAAAACGACGCATTTTATATTGAGAACGTAAACAGGGGTTCTCAAAGAAATATTTTATAGTTATATTACTTATAATACTTTAAAACATGTTATTCAAATAGTTGTACGCTTAAACGAACTTGGTACAGAATGAAGATAATTTGACTAAAAAGACGCATTTTATATTGAGATCTTAAACAGGGATTTTCAAAGAAATATTTTATTTGATGAATTCTTTTCTATATTATTCACAGAATAGTAAATCGCATTTTAAAATTTTTTATACCCCTGAGCAATGTTTATTTATTAGCTCTCAAACTAAACGCATTTGGCTTTTATTTTCCATTATAAGGCTTGATTATTTGTTTTATTAATTTTATGACTTGATTATTTTTTGTTAATTGATGTATCACTAGTCAGTTTTATATAATTACGAACGAGTTTGAACTTGCAAATTTTAGAAATTAGTATATATAAATGAGTTACATATGAGATCGATTGTAGTTAGAAACAAGTGAGCGTTATGAGAGTATAGCTGTTTCTTCGTTTAAAGTGTCCGTGAAAATGTGGGCTGCTTATGTACATACAGAGGATGCTATTGATCTAGAATCAGCTGTAAAAAATTTAAAAAATCATTGCTATTATTTGGCACGTGATAATCAACATGAAATAGTTTACAAGCGAACACGTTTTGATGAAGATTTCGAAAAATTTTTAAATGATTCTTATCTAGAAGATTCGAAACGTTATACTGAAGGTGAAGAAATTTGTTATAGTTATCTCATTAAAAAAATTAATATTATTCAGTTACTTGTAAAATTCAAGAAAATTAACTTATTGCAAGAATTAGAAAGTGAAGTCGTTGATTTTCTTGAGGAAGAGGAAAAGGAATTTTTCAACTTTTTAAAATCTCAAGCAGATGGTGAAAAATCGATAGAGAACAAGGTAAGATTTTTGTAGGGTAACCTCAAATATTAGATATAGTTGATATTTGTTAATTTTTACAGAATGGCCCAGAAAATGATAACCAGTCATGCTTCTCGATTATTGCTACAACAAGCCTACAACCTTTGCGACAATAACGAAAAAGTCCTGTATGTGGGAATTTATCCCATAAATTTAGAAGTCGTTGTTAAAATTGTAAATTATAAATCGCAGAACAGTATTGTATTCAATGTATCAGAATGGAATGTTTTTGTAGAATATATAAAAAGTATTGTAAATCTAATAAGTAGCACTGGTGACGAGGAACATAATATTGAATTTCATAAACTAGAAACTGACTATTTAATCTGTATAAAATGGATGAAAAATGAAATATTATTAAATAAATTATCACTAAAATTTATATATAAAATAAGTGATATTTTGTCAGACACGCTAAATTATTTGAATTCTCTTCTTTTTGGGGAATATTATAGGGACATTAATACTCAAGCTTATTTAATGCCCGGAAAATCTCTTGACAATATAAAGAAACTTATATCCAAAGAAGAAAATAATATTGTTTGTATGATATATAAAGAAATGTTGACTTTTTATCCAAACTTCATATTAGATGATTTAAAATCATGTATGTATTATGTACCCAGTAATTATAATAAATTTAAACATTTGATTAATGAAATGGATAGTTGTAAATAAAATGTAATATATAATATTGTATAATCATACCTTCTTTTTATACCGATTTTTGTGTGTATGTAAATATATAATGAAAACTCGTAAATATATAACAATTAAGTAAACTATGTTTTATATGTAATTACAAAACTTATACTTACTTTACTCCTTTTAATCCTGAAAAATGTAATGTAAGTATACTGGGTAAGTATATACAATTAACAAATAATATTATCAAAATTGTATTATAAACATAATAAGTACAGTATTATTAACATATAGTTTTACAATATACATAATAATGGAATAATATATAGATACATAATTCAAAATGGATGATCTTCTAATTTCTTGATAACCAGGCGTGAATTGTAAATACATTCCGAAGTGCACATGATGATACACAGTTTCTTTGTGTTGAAAGTGTTTTATGAGAAAAACAAGAAAAGTTTGAAGTATATTTGTTCTTTATTCGTAGTGACGGTGGCATTTCATCATAGTCATTTATATTTTCTTCCAAATCAACTACAGTACACATTTTATTATTTTTAAGTAACTTTTCCATCAGTTTTCTTTTTACATTTCCCTTTAAATATATTAAGCACTCGCAAGATAATATACTCTTTATTATATTATGAGCTATATAATAATCTATATATCCATCATCCCACAATAAACCGTGGTAATTACGTTCTAACCAACCTATTTGCTTACGCAATGAAAAACTGACGTCACTCCATTTACAAGGAGGTTGAACAAACATGTGTTGTAATTGCGTATCATTTCTTGTTAAGATCGCTATTTCTTTTAAAATAAAACGATTATTACTGACTCCATATCCTTGAATATCAACAATAAATTCTTTCATTTTATAAACAGTTATAAACAGTACGACGTTATATGATGAAGAGTTACTTGTGAACTGATTTCTATTTTTCTTACAAAATCTTTTTAACAATATTCGTTAATGGATTATATTCGATGAGTCGATCGTGCAATATGATGCAATATGCAGATGTATTTTTTGGAATTGGATTTTTTGATTCAAATTCTAGTCTTATATCTACTGTAGATGTTTTTATAGACTCATTTTGTCTTGAACAATCAATTACAAACACTGGTGCTATGTTCTTTAAATCCTGAACACCAAATAAAGGGTCACCATATCCACTGCGACCGTAATACGATGATTGAAATCTTTTATACATATCATACATTAACGCATATTTATTGTTATCAATATCTAAATTCATATTGTCATAAGGAAAACATTCAGAATTTAAATATAATTTTACATTAGTAATATTACAGTGGTCAAATAATGATGTGTCCTTTTCTAAAGAGTTTTTTCTGTCAGTTTGAAACACTAGTAAGACATAACGAGGTTTCTCCAGCTGTGCACTTGTTTTTACAGTCCATGTATGTTTCGACGTATTTGGTAACATAGGAAACTCATATGTTGACCAACTTCGAAAATTTATATGAATAGGTTTACCTTGTTCAACTATCTTTAATAAAGATAAACGTTCAGGATTGGCTACGTATATGTACGGCACGCGCCACTGGATTTTATTAAGTTTTACAAATATGTTATTTAAATTGCCTGCTTGTGAGCATACTAAAGCATCATTATCAGTCTTAGAACGGACCAATATTAATTCTTGACGTGAATTTAAAATGATTTTGTTGAAATCTTCAGCAAATCCTAATAACAGTTTTAGTGGTATACATACATTAAAATTTTCTTTGTAACTAATTGCATGGTCAGCAGTTTTTATGTTCCATCCTGCATTTTCTAAAGACAGTACTTCATTTGGTGTAAGTGACGTATACCCTTTAACAGTTGAAGTTATACCCATTGTTTTTGTACGGTCGATTTCGATCCCATTTAATTCATAACGTATTTCTTCAAACAAGTAGACAACACCATTGTTGATGAACTTAATTATTGCGTCCGCTTCCTGTTGACCAGCTTCAATTTTACCTTCTATATAGAGAAAACTGTGTGCTGGTAATGTGTATATATCTTGCTGTTGAATTGGAATACGAATTTCGTCGTTATTATTAAAAGTTGTTGTCACATATGGCTGATGTGTATGCCACTCTATACGATTAATAGACTCATCGAACGTAATATCTTCGTCCACTGATAACATATCATCAGTGATGTACGTTGTTGCACTGTTCATGTTTTAACTTGTATCCAAGAGCTCTCAGGATATTTTGACTATATGCAGTTAACTTCGAAACGGAAGAATCGTTACTGATATTTTTTTCAGATGAACATCTGTATTTATAAATATCAGATTTTCTTCTTCTTCGTGGAATCAGTAAAGGATAACCTTTACGTAGTGAGTTTTTATTTTTTATCTTCTGAAGAATCATAAGGTTAAAGTTGTTTGATATGTAATCTTACTGTGATGGCTTCTCCACGAAAATTGACTAAATTATCATCTTGATCGAGTATTTTAAGTGTTAGATTGTCGATTGTGTTTACTCGAAGTGGTAGATAAATTATATTGTTTGGAATTTCAATTATTTTATAACCAGGTGGTACCATTGGGGTAAATTCATGGATTGTATGCATTAATTTCTCATTTGTATAAGAACCTGTTGTAATGTTACACTCTATCCGTATATTAGAAACTTTAATAATCTGAACAGGTATATCTGATTCATGCCATTTATTTGGTTCGAGAGCACGTTCTGTAAATCCTAATAAAGGCCCAAAACTATTAGGTTTATTAAAATAAATCCATTCACTACACTTTATTTCACTTTTTAACGTATTATTATTGGATGTCAATTCAAAATTAATTTCACTTGGTAAATGAGTTTTAATATATTCATTTATGTCTTTAATTTCATAAGACCCTTCTGGCAGATAAATGTGTGAATCACCATAATATAGTCTATTATTTTTTTCTTCTATGTTCGGTATAGAATTGTATGTTTGAAAAAGAACTAACCCCAATTCGTATTCGGTATCTTTTTTTAATTCAATTGGGGGAAAAAAGTTCGAATTTAGAATAGAACTATTACTATGTAATGTTAATGTTAAAGACATTATTATGTTGACGTTTCAAATAATACTATAGAAATGATCTTTTGTGATATCAACGACTAGTTTTATTCATAAGAAATTTTAAACAAAGATGTCCACATATTACAGTACTAGGCTCTTGTTCTTGTTTGTAATTATAGAAAATTTTACAATTACCGAGGTACTCTATTATTTCTTTTGGAGGTGATAAATTACCTATGCTGTCAAAGTAAATTACATTATAACCACGTTTTTTGTAAGCTACCCAATGAGTTCCTCTACCATCCATAACATCCAAATTAACTATAGCAGATTCATTCGTTTCTGGATTGCGTGGTAAGTTATTTATCATATAAACTCCACGAAAATATGGTATTTCATAATGACGAGCATAGTTTTCTAAATCTATATTAGTTAGCGGTACTCTCGGCAACTTTAATGGTTTTTTGGATACGGGGTCAGATATAAACCGTAACCATTAGAGGTAGGGGCTACTTGTATGCCTTTTCCTATGGATATAGCTTCCATAGTACGATTATGACGTTTATTTTCCTCCAACTCCTTTTTAGCATTTTTAGCAGAAATTATTGTTTTTGCAACTCCCGCTGCCCCACCGGTAAGAGCACCCAGTGCAGATAATCCAGCAAAAATTGGTATTAACGGAAGAATGCCACCAGTTTTGGGTAATGGGATTACTCTGTCTTTACTTATAGTATGTACAGATGGTTTGTGATTTTTAACTTCACGTTTAGCTGCTTTTAGTGCTGTTTTTATAATTCCTTGTGCCGTTAAATCATCCATATGTTTGAGTGACTTTCCTTTGGAATTAATGGCTAACTTTGCAACCTTCTTCACTGTATTTAAAGTTGGTTTTTTACATGTTCGTTTTTTAATTTTATTTATTACACCCATTTTCATACCCATTCCTAATTTTCGTTTAACTTTCATGGTGTTGGCTACACTCCACGCTGCAGCTTTTTCCGGTAATGAAGAATCGGTAGCTAATACTCTTGACCAGGCTTTATTTTCTAGTACTTTATCGGCGTCGTGACGAGCAGACAAATTATCTTTATTCTGAGAATATGCTATGTCGTGTTCTTTACAGGCTTTATCTAATTTATTTATACCTGGATCACCTCGTTGTAAACGTTGCTGAAGTTTGGTACCGGGACCACAATACTGATATCCAGGTATATGTAATTCGATCGGAAGACGATTGATTAATGAATTGACCAATCCGTTACCTGCATATAAATAGCGAGATCTGGACATATTCTTGGTTTGTTATTAACTGACAGAATTCTTCATCATACTGTTATTTATATATATATATAATCCTATGACATTTTTATCGAACGGAAAAGAGATAACATTACCTACGTATCATATTATATATACAAAAAGTGTAATGAAAAATCTATCAGTGTTCATCATGAAGTTGATTAAACAACCCGTATCAATAAAGATTAAAAATTTTGATAATATTACATCTGAAAATAATAAAACACAATCACCTAGACATGGTTATTTGTTACCAAATACGATAAGATGTATAATAAGTGGCCCTTCAAATTGTGGAAAAACGAATTTAATGATAAGCTTAATTACGGATCCGAATGGTTTAAAATTTAAAAATATTTACTTGTACACAAAAACTCCGAGCCAACCAAAATATCAATTACTTCAAAATATATTAGAACGCATTCCAGACATAGGTTATTTTCCGTACCAGAGTACTGAAAATATTACAGAACCCCATAACGCAAAAGCGAATTCTCTATTTATATTCGATGACGTCATCTGTGATAAGCAAAATACTATGCGTGAATATTTTAGTATGGGTCGCCACAGTCTAGTTGATTGTTTTTATTTAAGTCAGACATACACTCACATTCCAAAACATTTAATTCGAGACAATACAAACTTACTTGTACTGTTTAAACAAGATGATATGAATTTACATCATATTTATACAGATCATGTTAATACAGATATGATTTTTTCTCAATTTAAAGATATATGTTCATTATGTTGGAATAGGAACAAATATGATTTCTTAGTAATTGATAAAGATAAAGAAATAAATAACGGTCGATATCGTTTAGGTTTTGATTCGTACATAAATGTCGATATGTAAAATTTTCAACTAGAACATACTGAACTGTTGTACAAGTATGACAATATCAAATTCAAAGATAATGAACAAAAAATATAAATCGAAAAAGAAAGCGAAAGTCAGTAATAATGATATTATTGATATTGAAAAAACAGCTGATAATATACGACGTAAATATAGAAGTATTATAAACCGAGAAAATAGTAGAAATGATTTTTATTCTAAACAATATAAACCCATTGTGGAACCGCTCACAGATGTACTTCAAAAACTGTCTGTTCCTACTGTAATAGACATACCGAAGAAAGAAATCGACAAAGTGACAAATGAAAATATCATACAAGACACTAAAGGATTAATCGCAGATCAAATACATTTTGATACTTTACTTAAAACGAATAGTGGAAGAAGTATAATTGAACAGTATCTTAATACACATATTGGCCCAATAACACGAAAATATATTAAACAATTACTATTACGCATTGGTCAAAACAAGATTATAGATAAACAGTATGGTGTAAGACGCGTTGGTAATGACTTTAAAATTGGTGACTCACAGTTGCTTCTGACAAGTGATGATGACATCATTATAAATAATAATCAATATAAAATAACACCAGGTTTGGCTCAGTTACTCTTTCTTAATTCACCTAATAAAAAAGAATATACAGTGGAAGACTTACAAAACTATAAAACAATTCTTCTTGATACAAACGCCCATAAGAAAAATTACTTACCACTGGAACAGACTAGAAAGAATAATTCATATAAATACAGGAATATTATAAAATATATTGAATCTCAGCCAGTAACTGGAAAAGGTGGGTCAAATTTAATACAAGTTTCTAAAAATCCAATTGACTTAAAGTACTGGAACGATCCTAATGAATTAGTTGAACGACTTTATTTACTTCATTCTTCACGTGCGATTGGTCATAGTGGCCTTGATTCAGAAATAGCATCGATAGAAGAAGAGTTAAGAGAAGAGGAAATCATTGTATAAAGTCAGTTTCATCATGTCAATCGACAAATTTGGACGTTACTTGGACCCATTTTATATTACTTCGGGTGGTAAACACTCCACCCTTTCGTCGTATAAAGTTCAACATCAGTTTCCATTAACAAGCGAAGGTGACGTAAATTTTACCAATAAACGATTAACTAACATCAATTTGCCTCGCAGTCTTCACGACGCTGCATCCAAAAAATACGTAGACGAGAGTATTAGTTCGTTTGCCAAAAATATACAAAACGATCTACATCTTATACGAGACAGTGTAGCCTTTCTAGTTAATAAACTGAATCAAGATTTACAGAGTATCATACATAATATTAATCTCATCGAACAAACTCAAAAAAATACAATTAAAGAAGAGATAACACGTATTAACGAGTCAATTCATATTTTGAATAACGACTTACAAAGTGTAAAGAATATCGCTACGGACGTATCTTTTCTCAAGCAACAGATGAGCTTATTTATACAACCAGAAGATACGTAAATAATTATGAGCAATATAAAACGTATAATAACCAATGAACTACACAAGCCAGCACGTCGAAATTTTACTAGACGCAAAGTTATATTACAAGGTTTTGATGATCTATGGCAGGCTGATTTAGTAGATATGTCAACATATGCCAGTAAAAATAATAATATCAAGTTTATGCTTACTGTTATTGATACCTATTCAAAGTATGCATGGGCGATTCCAGTGGCCACAAAATCAGCAACAGATGTATCTACAGGTGTGAAAATAATTTTTTCAAGTGGGCGTGTACCAAGAAATCTACAAACCGATGATGGCAAGGAATTTTTTAATAAGGATTTTAAAAAACTAATGTCCGATTACCAAATTAATCATTACTCTACATTTTCACATTTAAAAGCAAGCATAGTTGAACGTTGGAATCGAACGTTAAAAAGCAAAATGTGGAAAGAATTTAGTCATAGAGGATCCTATAAGTGGATAGATATTCTCAATAATCTGGTTGCAGAATATAATAATACCAAACATCGTACTATACAAATGAAACCGTCTGAAGTTAAAAAAGATACATACATTTCAGCCTATCATAATAAAAGACATCATCAGTTGAAACCATCGTTATTTGAAGTGGGTGATCATGTTAGAATAAGTAAGCATAAACATGTGTTTGAAAAAGGATATACTCCAAACTGGACTACAGAAGTATTTAGAATAGCTGAAGTAAAACATACAATACCTGTAACATTTATAATACAAGATTTAGAAGGAAACCGCATTAAAGGTGGTTTTTATCAAGAAGAGTTACAGAAGACAAAATATCCTAATACTTATTTAGTTGAAAAAATTCTACGGAAACGAGGAAATAAATACTTTGTCAAATGGCTAGGATTTGATAATAAACATAATTCATGGATTTCAAAAAATAGTTTAATATAATTCTTAACAATTATTATATAGAATATATAATATGTAATGTAACTATAATAAATTAAAATAATAAATTTGTAAAATATAATTCCATGTATTATTTAAAGTTTCGTCTTTTGCACGTTAGTAATAGTTTAATATAACTCTTAACAATTATTGTATAGAATATATAATATGTAATATAAATTTATAAAATATAATTCCATCTATTATTTAAAGTTTCGGCACGTTAGTACTATACCAGAATGCACGTATCACAGATTCCCCTCCACTGCAATCAGCGCCTGCTTGACCAGTGAGTTCTGATTCGTCAGACTCTGCATAACCCATCGCAGTCAATTTTCTTTCTACTCTTGCATCTCTCTCGCTCTCACACAAACTCCATTTATCCAAGATTGTCCGTCTTTGTCTGATGCATTGGATAGTCTGGCCGTAGACACCTCCTTACTACTGACATGGATGCTTCTTTTTCACCACTGAAAAGTTTATTTTGTCGTGTACCATTTCAAGTAGCTACTTTGGTGGATATTAAAATTGTAAAATATCTTTTAACTGTAATAACGAAATTTTTAATAATTAGAATAATTTTAAGTATAGAAAGAAGCTTTCAGAACTCATAATATAATGAAATATAATAATATTTGGGTTTAGTTCTGTAAAAATTTAATTATTTAAACGACGTTTCGACAGCGAATGCCGTCTGCATCAGATAAATAACAAAGTACATGTAGTCAAGACAACAAGTTTACAAAATGAGGGTAACATAGATGAAAAGTTACATAAAAAAACATACAAAGATAAAACAAAATTATTATTATTATTATTCATAATAATAAATTTTACAGAATAAACTGTTAGTCGAAACAATATGAAATTTTAAATTTTATCGCACCCGCTCTTGTTATTATAAATAAGAGATAAATATATGCCAATTTTTTAATTCGTTCATAATAGAAATGACCTTGATCGGACATCTTAAAATATTTTGCTGTATACATCAATTTTTTCTTCGTGTTTAAAATTCATTTTATCACCAAGAAAACACACGAAATGTTTTTTTGACTTTTAATAACAATTTTTATGAAACAAAATTTTCAATTGTTTCTGTCATAGCACTCTTCTTTCTATCAGATTTAAACTAAAATATAATAATTTTTTATTTGAATTTTTCTCAATATTTTTGTTTTGTAAGTCTGTAAGTGTATTACAGCGCATTAGAAAAAAATAATGTATCGAATAAGTGAATAAAAGATAGGTTCGAATTGAAATTAAGAACATTTCATTGAGAACTATAGGTTTCAAAAAATTGTATTACTCATTTTAATATTCTTGTAATACAGAAATTGTTTTTACATTTAACCAACTTCATATCTCTTTTATTTCTCAAGATGGCAATAGGGCCCCACTTAAATTGAACACCCTGTACGAGCCCAACCCCAAATGTATTCGTACCCTCTGAAAAAATATATTAACAGCAAGAAGAAATAATTTTGTAGATTAAAATAGTTAAGACTATATTGGGGCATTTTTTTATTTTATGTATTAATAAAGTGTACTGGATTTAAATATAATGTTATTACCTAAATTTGTCATTTTAACAATAATCTACAGGCAAATATATGACAACAGACACGTGCTATTTTTTTTAGTTCCAACAGTAAATAATACAATATTTATGTTAGTATTATTTATAAAACAGAAGGAAAAAGAAACTGACAGTATATTCAATTAATTACTATATTAAATTTTATTTTTTTAGTAAAATTATTTGCAAAGTGATATTTATTTATTAAAGTACCACCTACTAAGAACAAGAATAACTAAACTTCTGGATGCCTATGATTATTACACCAATTCAACAAATTTTGATATGGTTTATTAATAGAGTGTATATTAATAATAATAATAATAATAATCACTTTTATTTCAAGAGACACTGATAATACAATGTATAGGAATAAGTCAAAGAGTACAGAAAATTATTTACAATAATCATAAAATTCGTTCAAGTTGTAAAAACAATTTAGAACAAGAAAACGTTTCAAATTATTTTTAAGGTGATTGAGGCAGTTCACAGATTTAATTTCTTGTGGTAATAAATTATAAATGTGCAACCCAAGAGAATGAGGGGCCATTTGCCCTATTTTAGTTTTACCAAAGGGTACTCGAAAGTTGTCTTTCGTTCTTGTATTTATCGAATGAAAGTCACTTTGTATTGAAAATTTTGATTTATTTTTATGGACGAAACAGCATAGTTCTAGTATGAAAATGCCGGTAAGAGGAAGAATGCCAAAATTCTTAAACAAATTTCTGCAACTCTGAGTTCTACTAGAACCAGCTATACATCTTACTATTCTCTTTTGCACTAAGAACACATCATGAGCTTCTGCAGATGTTCCCCAGAATAATACACCGTATCGTAATTTGGATTCAACTATAGCGTAATAATACCTTAGCAATTGTTGTTCAGTTAAGAAACATTTCAAATGTCTAATTTGATAACAAGTACTATTAAGTGAAGCAATGATTTCCCTACATTGCGATTTCCAGTTAAGATTTTCATCTACTGTCAAACCCAAAATTTTAGTTTTTTGAGATCTGTGTAATTTATAATCATAAAGAGAAATATTCAAATCGGGAATATTTCTCTTTTGATAATTGTGAAATTGGACAAAAGTAGTTTTAGTCTTATTAAGAAATAAAAAGTTATCATTGCACCAGTTCACGATACTAAGTACACAAGTATTACATTTTTGTTGAAGTTTCTCACTATCTTTGTCTGAGACAACAACTGACGTATCATCAGCGTAAAGTGATATTGCAGAATGGTCTTTAAGTGATAGATTAATATCATTTGTATAGAAAATAAAAAGAATAGGAGCTAAAACCGTTCCTTGAGGTAGACCCACATTACTGGTAAGATAATTTGATGGGACTAGTTTTAGTTCATTTGCATTCTTGCAAGTGTAATCAAGTGATACATACTGGAGTCTATTTTGTAAGAAGCTTCGGAGCCACTCCAAGGGTGCTCCACGGATTCCCATACATTCGAGTTTACCCAAGAGACGATCATGATTTACGCAGTCGAAGGCCTTACTTAAGTCGCAAAATACCCCGACTGGGCATTCACCGTTCTCTAAAGCTTGAACCAATTTTACATAAAAATGTTGAATTGCATCTAGTGTGGACGAGTTGGCTTGAAAGCCGAATTGATTTTTATCTAAAATGTTAGTTTTTTTTATGAACAAATCTAATCTTTGCAGATAGCAATATTCAAAAAGTTTAGAGAACACAGATGTTAAAGTTACAGGTCTGTAGTTATTCAAATCATTTCTATTTCCCTTTTTGTGAATAGGAATAATTTTATTTATTTTCAGTTTCTCTGGGAAAAGTCCAGTTTTAAATGAAAGATTAATCAAATAAGTCAAAGGTTTACATATGGAAGAATATACTATTTTTATTAAAAAGCTAGGTATCGAATCATGCCCAGATGATTTTTTATTTTTAATTTTATTTTTTATTAGTTCCTCGATTTCCCTTTCGCAAAAAGGGAAAAGGAAAAAATTTGCGTTATTTTGACCTTGAGATGATGGTGTAGTTGGATTATTTGTAGGTAACCGTTTCAGTAAATCCAGTGGGGCATCTCTGAAAAAATTATTAAAGCTGTTTGCTACTATATGCGGATCGTCTGTAATAGTATCATTATGCATTATGCTTATGTTACTTTTTTCAGTATCTTTATTACTTAATTTATTAATTATCGCCCACGCACTTTTGGATGGATTATCAGAGTTGCAGATTTTGTTTTGATAAAAGGATCTTTTTGTGTTAGAAACTAGGGTTGAGTGACATTTTTTCATACTTTTATAAAGTGGTACAAGTTCAGTGAATCTTAGTTTAAGATAGTACAAGGATTTTAATTTATGACTGGATATTTTAATTTCTTTATTGACCCAATCTTTATTTGATTTCTTTTTAAATTTTTCAATTGGAAAATATAAATCAAAATAGCCTAGAAAAACATCATAAAAAGAATTAAAAGCCTTGTTAAGATCATTTTCGTTATAAATATTTGCCCAACTAACATTTGATAAGGCTTCATAAAACTTACCAATATTATTATCACTGAACATCCGTCCAACCTTCTGAGTACTTTGAGAAGATTTATCAACAGTAATTTTACTGGAAAGAAGAACGCTTCTATGATCCGATATTGGAGTGGGTTGCACAGATATAATAGTTGAGGTTAAGTTTGTGTAAATATGGTCCAAAATTCTGTTTCCTCTTGTTGGAGTTTTAACAATATTTGTTAACCTATAAGTCAGTAGTACATTAGTTAACTTCTCATATTCCCGAGTATCTCTAAAAGGATCTATATTAAAGTCTCCTAATAGAACTATATTAAATGAAGGTTTAAAAATTTGATCTAGGACGACTGAGATTTTATCACAAAATATATTAATGTCACCACATGGTGATCTATAGCATGTTAAAATAACGGTGGTTGTGTCAGAATGTGATTTCCAGATAATACCACAAAATTCAAAGTGTTTTTCGATGCAATGATTGTTAAGATTAAGAGGTTTAACATCTAAATTCTGGCGACACCAGATTCCAACACCTCCTCCTTTATACACTGAGCGACAATAATTAACAATATTTTTAAAATTTTGAAAGTAGAAAGAATTTAACGAGAATGGATTACACCATGTCTCTGTAAGACATAAGATTTTTAATTCATTGTTACTACTTATATAGTCATGTGTTATAAAATCTATTTTGTCAAACGTCAATGCCTGGCAATTTAACAATAAAAAGTCATTTTTGTTACTTGAGTTAGTTGAAGATTTTAGGTCACTGGATTGTTCGTTTGTTTCCTGTGAAAAAACCTTGACACATATGTACCTGGGGGCCAGAGTTCAGCATTCATTAATTTTTCATAATTATGTCTGTGCACTACTAGTTTGAAAGAGGTGTAAAACTGGGGAAATTTGGATGCAATTTCATCGCAAACTATTTCTGGAAAATCTTCCTGCAGGTATTTGAGCAGATTATCACAATTTGTGCCAGGTTTTAATCTAGATACATAAACAAATGCCTTCTTTGGAGCGGTTTCCAAGATTGAGGTTTGTTTTGAGGTACCAATTATCGCTGTTTTATTGTTGGGCTTTTTGTTTTTTTTCTTCACGACCTCCGACCAGCCCTCTGCAATATGAGTATTGTCTTCGACACTGACTTCCTTCAATCGTTTGTCTGAAACTTTATCAGAACTTTTTTGTACATTTTGGCAAGTAACCTCACTTTTTTGTTTATCACTGTCACTGTTTTTTAATTTATTTCCAGAAGTTGCTGCTGGTGGCGACACATTACCGGTCGATTGCGAGTCAATGTCTGATTTCTTATTTTTATTATTTTTGCTATTGATGATCTTTGGAGGCATAGATGGAGTTGTAGTATTTTCGATTATGTTACACTTTTTATTTAATTGTGTGGTTAGTAATTTAATTATGTATTCTTTATCATTAATAATTACACATTTATCTTTGATGATGCTTTCTTTTTCTTGAATTATTTTTTTTAAAAGTTTTATTTCCAATTCCAGCTTAGGAATTATTGTTGGAATTTCGCTATTACTTTGTACCACATGGTCATGGTCTTCACAACATCTTGTTGTATTGTCACATATTTTTAAATTCTTTTTTTCACAGCAGTATTTATGTAGATCACTACCACAAATCTCACATTTCACTTTATTACTTTATTACTTGAATACATTGCTTATAATAAAATTTCTTAGGTTTAATAATAATTTATTTTCAAATAAGACATTGTCTACATGTGACAAATGATTTTGTCTTTAATAATTCGCAAATAATTTTTATTAAAGTAATAAAAAAGATGGTAATTGAGTATATTTTCAGTTACCTTTACCCTCAGTTTTATAGATAATACCTTTGAATATATAATACATATAAGAATGGCAACGCATATGGCCTAGCAACATACTATATCTGTCTCTTTTTATTCACAAAATTATTATAGATAGCTAGTGACTCCTACCATAAAACTATGAACTACGGTAAATCGTGCTGACAGCATTGCCAGATACTATTTGTTAGAGGTATTCAATAATCAATAATTCAAAAATATTGTTTCATAATAACCAGATAATATATTTTGAATCTTCAATGTACATGTATACTTGTTTTACAGTAGCAAACTTAAAAACCTTTATAAAATCTTATCTTGCTGTTCTAGCTACGTTGCAACACTGTGCAACATCCACTTATTATGTATTTTTTGAACTAACTCAGAAATAATTCGTATACGGAGGGATAGATGGCACCTTCTCTCGAAATATTTAATCTAAATACATTACGTTGCCATTCTTATATGTATTATATATTCAAAGATAATTTATTATTAAGACACACTATTCCCTTGCGGGACATAGGGTAAAAAAAATACATTTCATTACATACAATAGTATGATTATATTGTCTCTGTATATTTTTTCCAGTCTTCTCGGTCCTGTGCGATTTGTCGAAGTTGTGGTATAGTTTTCTTCGTTTCATCGAAGACGGTTCTTCTCCATGTTGCTCGAGGCCTACCTCTTGGTCTCTTTCCTTGCGGGTTCCATTCTAATACAGCATGGCTTGGTGTAGTTTTAGGTTTCCTCAAGGTGTGTCCTAGCCAACCGTATTTCCTTTTTTTAATTTCTTTGTGTATATTTTCCTGGCCAGTTCTTTGCCATAGTTCTTCATTTGATATGTAGTTTGCCCACCAGATTCCAAGTATGTTCCTTAGGCATCTGTTTGTAAAGGTTTGAAGTTTTTTCTTTAGTGCATCGGCTAACGCCCATGTTTCACAGCCATAAAGTAGCACTGGTTTTATTGTGGCGTTGTATACTTTTAGTTTGGTTGACAATTTTAACTTGTTTGATCGCCATATATCTCTCATCCTTCCAAATGTACTTCTCGCTTTGTTTATTCTGTTCTGGATGTCTGTGGACGTACCTCCTTCTGTCGTAACTACACTTCCGAGGTATAGAAATTCTGTCACGGGTTCAATTCTTGTGTTGTTAATCGTTAGTGCGTTGTTTGTATCGCAATTGATGGCTAGGTTTTTGGTTTTCTGTATGTTTATCTCTAGTCCGGCTTTTCTGGATTCTTCAATAAGATCGTTTAGTTTGTGTTGCATATTGCGTGGTGTAGAAGTTATTAGGCAGACGTCATCGGCGTAGTCTACGTCCTCTAGAACATCCGTTAGGCCACAACGAATTCCTCTAATTTTGTCTTTTGTCGTTTCAGTGAGTATTACATCCAGTACTATCAGGAATAACAACGGGGAAAGTATGCACCCTTGTTTGACTCCTGTTTCTGTTTTGAATGGTTCCGACATTTGTCCTTTGTGGAGTACTCTGCTTTTGTATTCTGTGTACCCTTCTTTTATTAGACGGATTATTTTTGGTGGTAGGCCTTTGTTTTTTAGAGTTGTCCATATATACTCGCGGCTTATCGAGTCGAAGGCTCGTTTGTAGTCTATGAAAAGTAGTTGCAATGGTGACCCATACTCTAATGACTGTTCCATTATTATTCTAATAGTATTGATATTATCGACACAGGAGTGCCCGGGTCTAAATCCGCTTTGTTCTCTTCTTATTTTATTGTATAGTATTCCGCTAATTCTGTTCAGTATTATACGGCAGAAGAGTTTGCTAGTTACGTTTAGCAAAGTGATGCCTCTCCAGTTTCCACATTCTCTGACGTCGCCCTTTTTAGGCATCTTAATTATTATTCCTTCTTTCCAGTCTTTTGGAAAGGTTTCATTTATCCATATTTTATCGATTAACGGTTTAATAATATGTACAGTTGTGTCTATGTCCATCTTCAGTATATCCGCGGTGATCATGTCATTTCCGGGAGCTTCTCCATTTTTCATTTCTTGCAGAGCCTGGGTTATTTCTTCTATTGTGGGAGTATCTGTGTTTACGGGTAGTTCAGGTGTATCCACTTCTTGTGGGTTATGAGTGCCTTCTTTTTTCCCAGTCAGTATTTCTTGAAAATATTCCCGCCATCTTTCTGTCTGTTCCTTTACGGCATAGATGTTTCTTCCATTTTTATCATGTAGTGGTAGTTCTTTGTTGTATCTCTTGTTACCCGTGAGTTGTCTTATTTTCTTGTATAGTTCCCTGGAATCTTTTTTGTTTGCAGCTATTTGTGCCTCGTTTGCAATACTTTCAATAAATATTTCCTTGTCTTTCTTTATACTATTTTTCACGGCTTTACTACATATCTTATAGTCTTTTTGCAATTCTTCTTTTTTTTGAGTGTTTTTGTTGTTTAAAATTCTTTCTTTGATTTTCTTTCTTTCGTCTATTTTAGACCAAGATTCAGCACTCATCCATTCGGTTCCTCCTTGTTTTGATTTTGACAATGGCTGTTTGTAACATTCTGTAAATATTTCCTTGCATTTTTGCCATAATTCCTCAACGGGTAAGTCGTAGTTGATGCTTTCTTTTGCTTTTTCTAGTTTCCTTATTATTGTTTCTTTCGTTTTTTCATCTAGTGTGTTTGGATCTAATAATTTTTGTTTCCTTTTATGTCTGTGGTTTTCCTTCTTATTTATCATTGTTCTTTTATTGTGTAATCTAATCTTTGCGATTATCAGATGGTGGTCTGAGTCTATGTCAGCTCCTCTCCTATTTCTAACATCTAGCAAGATTTTCCTCCACTTTTGTTGGATACAGAAGTGATCGATTTGGGTTTCTGTTTTTTTGTCAGGAGATACCCAGGTTATTTTATGGGATATTTTATGTTTGAATAACGTACCTCCCACACAGAGTTCGAAGTTGCAGCAGGTTTCCAGTAGGAGTTCTCCATTTTCATTTCTATTTTCTAAGCCATGTTCGCCTATTATATCTTCAAAGTCATCCCTGCAGTTTCCAACTCGTGCGTTGAAATCTCCCATTAACATTATTATATCTTTTTTATTTATCTTACTTAGAGTTTTATTTAGGGAGTCGTAAAAAATTTCTTTTTCAGTTTCTTCCGATTTTTCTGTGGGAGCGTAACATTGTATGATTGACACAATGTTTCCATTTAAATTTATTCTCATGCTAATAATGCGTTCGCTGATTGGGTCCCATTCTATTATTCTTGATTTAAGGTTTGGTGCCAATAGTATTGCTACTCCATACTGATGTGCGTCATTTTCGTCTACTCCTGAGTATATAAGAGTATGATTATCTGTTGTGGTGATTTGTCCTTTTCCTGTCCAACGTACCTCACTAATACCAAGTAAGTCCAACTTATATCTCTTCCTTTCGTTAATTAACTGTTTGAGTTTTCCTGTTTGGTAGAGTGTTCTGACGTTCCACTGCCCTATTTTGTAAGTGTCAAACACTTGTTGATTGTTTATCTGGGTGTTTCCGTTTTTATAACTCTTTAGTTTTGTTCTATTGTTAGTGCTCATGTCCATGTCCATTGCTTTGGTCTTCTTTTCTCTGTTATTTCCATTGTGGGTTTTTAGTAGTTTTTTGTTGTGGTTCCGATTCTCGGAAATTTTTCCTTCGAGGTATCCTCTAGTTTTTTGTCGGTTTCATCGGGTGTTCTCTGACTGTAGGTTCTTGTATTTGTTTTACTTGTGTGCTGTGTTTGTGGGGTTTGACAGTCGGTTCCAATGATTTTTGTTTCTTCTATAGTGTATGATTGTCCATCAATTATTAGTTTGTTGTATTTAACGGTAGCTTGGATGCCTTTTTGTCTCTTCTCTTTCATGATTTTAATTAACTCTTTTCTTTGTTCAAGTACTTTCTTAGAAAACGCTTCTTCTATCCATATTTTATTTCCTGCATATTTTAGCTTTTTCTTCTAGAATAGAAGATAATACTAACATAAATATTGCATTATTTACTGTTGGAATCAAAAATATTGGCACTTGTCTTTTGTCATATATTTGCCCGTTGTATTTAAATCCAGTACACTTTATTAATACATAAAATAAAATAAAAATAATCCAAATATTGTCTTAACTATTGTATTATTTCAGAGGGTACGAATACATTTGGGGTTGGGATCGTATATGTAAGTGTTTTTATAAGCTCTCATTTCATCTCATCTTAACATTTTTACGGATCAGAAAATTTTCCAAAAGTTAAATTTTTATTTTGTTACGTGATATGAAGTATAAAAGTATTTAAACTAAAATTAATTCAGGTTGTTTTTGTAAAAATGTTTTTGCTTTCTCTTGTTATTGTATTGTTTTTACCTTCAAGCTAAACATGAATAAAAATTAAAATTTTATACAAAACAAAAATGCGTAAACTAAACACTAATTATGTGTATACATAAAATTAAATGAAGCAGATTTACAATTTAAACAGAAATATTTTTGTTGGAGCTTCAACGTCATTACCCTGATTACTTCAAGCAATAGCAGGAAATGTGATTTAGTGAAATGGCATTAACATAGCGACTAGTTTCGAGCGAAATAATAGTTTAAGCGAAAGTAAACAAGCAACTGCATTGACTAGTAGTTGTAAAGTCAATAAAACCGCAATCATTTCTAAATGAGCACTTTACTCACGCCATCACACCTTCCATCACAAAATCAACAATAAATGCCAACGTAACACACGATCGTCTTATAGAGAAATTAGACAAGCTTACATTTTGGGACAGTGAATATTTTCTAAATCTTTTAAACATTATTAGATATAGTGAATATGATTGGGCATAGGACTCACGTCATCAACCTGAAAAATACCTTATAAAATGAAATATAACTTGTCAAAATTTTTGGGTGTTATTTATTTTTAAAAGAAGAAGAAAAAAAGGACTTGTATTAAATAATGTATGTGAGGTTGTTGGAGGTACGATTTCAAATTCTACAAGACTAAAGACCTGTGTAACCACGGATTCCTCAATCTAATAGTAATGGGAAGAGTTGAATAGATTCTGGTAACAATTGGACAACCGGAAGTAGTAGTATTTTAACAAAAATCTTCTAAATGTTATTTTTTTAAAATTTGTGTTATTACAAATATTAAAATACAAAAATTTCTATTCGACACATTTAAATTTTTTATTATACCTCCTATAGATTTAAAGATATAGATGTATAATCTATAAAATAATCTGTTGTAGTAAATCTCACAGCCTGCTCATAGTCCAAACATCTTCATGGTAACTACTTGATAAATTAAAATGTCTGTAATTGACAGATAAATGTCACTAAGTCAGTGTCAAAAATTCAGAGATAGTACTACAGGCTTTTTCTGGGAACGATATTTAATATTTCTTATTGTATTATTAATTATATATTTAAAATTATAGGTATATTACATAAATTCTTCAAAAATACCGCCAAGCTCGTTAAAGAATTGAAAAAACCTCGAACATTTAGAAGAAGTGGAGAAAATTTGCTCATACAGTGAATTTAAAATTATAGAAAATACGTAAATCTAAAGATTAGGTGTAATTAGATTTTTTGTGTGTACAAGAAATGTTTATCACAATACTTATGGAAAGGGCGAGAGATATTGTGAAAAAGTGCGTCTGGTAAAAAAATACTTACAACCTTGGCCCTATATTCTATTACATTACAAAGTTCTCCATTTGGGAATTCTAGTTAACAAAACACACAAAAGATAGGTACTCCCTAATTAAAATGATAAACGTGTCTGGCTATTTATCTGTTTACATCTGCTTAAAAGTTCAACGTTTTCTTGGTGCATTGTGGAACTTTCTTGAGAAGCCCATCGTTCGCATGTCTATTAGCTATAACTCCAAACTTAGGAACAACTAAATTGCGTTTCCTTTTTGCGTTAGCTGGGTTCGTCTATAAGAACAGGGAGAAGTGAACAGATATTTGTATGAATGCAAGATTTAGCGCCAGTGTAATTATAAACCTTGCGTGATAAATGCGAATGTAATTATTTTTAAAATTGAAAACTTTCCCAAGAAGTTTTTTCTTCTGGCTGGTGGTTGGGGTTAATCAACAGTGCAATGCAGGGACGTCGTGTATATATATATATATATATATATATATATATATATATATATATATATATATATATATATATATATATATATATATATATATATATATATATATATCAATTGTATTAAGTTAAAATACTTTAAATACAATAAAGAATTATTATTTATTATTATTATATTAACCTAAATTTCTGCAATTTATAATGAATTATTCCATTCTTAAACTAAAATACAACTCCATTTTACGATTATTCCTAAGATTATACGAAAATGATTGTAAGAAAAGATAAATATCACCAATAAATTATAAAAATAACAATGACATTGACAAATATGTACATCTAAAATGTCAAATGTCAAAATTTGAGATATTTCACACATTTTTTGTGCAAAATAAAATTCATATATCTCGAATTTCGCGACAGTCAACGGAAACAGGGTGAGCCGTAATGGCAACTTCACTAATATCACCTAAATTTGTGTTGTGAATGATTCTGCCAAAATCACTGTTTCTAAATGTCCTATTCATATTTCGTAGAACTGTCTTTTTACCTCTCGCTAAGAGAGGTATTGCATTCATGCTAAAAATCGCATATCCAGATTTTATTGAATAAGCACGTTTTAAGGTCCTTACAATCCGATTTTAACATTTTTACGATGATGTCTGTGTGTGTGTGTGTGGATGTGTGTGTGTGTGTGTGTGTGTGTATGTGTGTGTGTGTGTGTGGGATGTTGGAAGGACGGTTACTCAAAAACTATAAGACTTAAAATTTGTTTAACAACGTATTTCCCAATCGGACATTCATGGGAAGATCTGAAAAGGTTTTGGTAATAATTGGACGACCGGAAGTAGAAGATTCTTGAAAAAAAATATTCTAAATATTATTTTTTGAAAATTTTTCGTGGTAATATTAAAGAAAATTAAATTCTCTATCTGATACATTTAAATATTTTATTATATATTCCATAGATTTAGAGATAAAAGAAGTATAATATATAAAATAATCTGTTGTAATAAATTTGACAGCCGAAAGAATGCCATGAAAAATAGTTGATAATTTAAATTATTTGTAACTGACAGATAAATGTCAGTGTCAGAAATCCGGAGACATTACTGAACACTTTTTCTGGTAAGTACATACATTATATTATTTCTAAATGCATTATTAGTTAAATATTTATAGGTATATTACACATACCCTTCATATATACTGTTATTTCTGACAATGAATTGGAATCATCTCGAGAAACAAGGGTAGGACAAAACTTCTTCATAGAATCTAATTATGTGGAATAATTTAAAAAATCTAAATATATGGAATAGATATAAGTAGAATTTTTGGTGTAGAGTGTAAGTATACAAGAAATGTTAAATACATTAGGGCGCGAGCAGTCATGTGACTTTGTTGGCCTTGACAAGCAGATATGGGAGCCCATGTCAGAATGATAGCTAGTAATTATATATATAGATGTCATATATCATAATTTCTCATTCTAAATTTAATGATTTTCCAATTCCATGTGGTTTATTTTCCTCGACAAGTAAATTCCATACTCCTGATGACAAATTAACTACGTGAATTTAGAAAATCTTGAAATTTTTAATGAAAAGTTCTGACATTTATGTACATAATTAATAATTATCATTCTGAAACGGGCCCCCACGTCTGCTTGTCAAGGCCAACAATGAAACATGACTGTTCGCGCCCTATACTTATGTAATCAAAATAAGACAGTGGCGAGAGGTATTGTGCTGGCCACAACAGATTTTTCTAAATATGTTAGTATGACAAAAATGAAGTTATATTGGACATACGTATCGAAGAAGGAATGAAGGAAACTATTAGTAAGACAGAGATATATATATACATTTACTTGCTATTTTGCGGTTGAAAAATTAAAGACGTGCAGTTCATTAAATCGTAATCGAAGTATATATGAATATAGAGTTTGGAAATCTTCTAAATACTTGTGCCATCAGTTTGGCAGCAATGGGATTCAATAATAAGAAATCAGATGTGGCCAGCACATTACCTTCCGTCAATCCTGTGTAAAATTATTTCATAAACAAAATATGCAAATTGCACTTGACACTGGCATTTTCTTCTTTAGCTTTTCCCATTCGTTAGGGGTCTCTATTTTTTATTTTCTTCTTCCACTTATTCATTAGAATATTAGAAACTCTCTATCGAATTTTTGGACCAAAGACAATACCTTATTCTTTAGTTGAAGGTGTCGGAAGATAAAAATCTGTTGTGACCAGCATATTAGCTTCCTTCAATTCTATATTTTTTGTTTCAAATTTCATACATAAAGTTTTATGCAAAATATTATACCAGGTAGCGTTCGAAAACCATTACATAGTTAGGCATTTATCATCGAAATCAGTTTTTGTCAAAATTATCCGGCCTATAACACTTTATACGATCAATGTTATCCAAATTTCCAATTTTTGGATGTTTAAATTTAAAAAAATCTGTTGTGGCCAGCACAATACCTTCCGTCAATCCTGTGTATTATGTACAAATTCCATACATAAATTTTCTTGCAAAAGATTCTAAATTTCCAGTAAAATTATTTGATAAACAAACCATTTTACCTTTATATTACCGATATCTACGAGTGTGTAGAAAATCACACCGGTGTAACTAATATAAATGTGATTTTCGTTACATGGGCCCTTAATACAGACTGGGCATTATTTGCCACAGGTACTTTATATTTTGGTTTTATAACCATCCAAATGAATATACTTTCAACGAAAATTGATTTTATTCAACTAATTTAAATTGTATTATTATAAAGTAAATATTTTAATCGTTTATAATGCTGAAAATTAATAATGAGTTTAATTAGAAAAAATCTGTTGTGGCCACCAAAATAACTTCCGTCAGTCCTGTGTATTATGTACAAATTTTCTTGCAAAAGATTCTAAATTTCCAGTAAAATTATTTCTTAAACAAACTATGCAAATTGCACTTGACACTAACATCTTCTTCTTCTTCTTCTTTAGCTTTCCGCATTCGTTCGGGGTCGCTATTTTTTTATTTTCTTCTTCCACTCATTTCTATTTTACGTGTCGTTCTCATTCAGTTCCTTTCTCTCAAGTCTTCCGCAATACAGTCCTTCCATCTTATCTTTGGTCTTCCTCTTCTTCAACTTCCTATTACTAAGCTATTCACTCTTTATCCAATATACTCTTCATTTCTCGTCATGAAATTTTCAAACCAATGCAATCATCTCTGTTGTATCTTTTTAGAAACTTGTAACACTGGAGTTATTTCCTTACCTATCTTTCTGTGTCTTCCCCAACATCTACTTCAACATCTTCATCTCTGCCACATTAATTTACTTTTTATTTATACTAACATCTTTCAATTTGAATTATATGAATATATTAGTAGTTTCCACGTTTAGCATAGCTCGCTGATTTATAAAATTTAAAATTCTTTAACTCTATATCTATTGAATATGAAGTATAAAATGTAATCAAATCGTATAGAGAATAACATATTCTTTAAGTTATAATAACGTTAAATGTCAATAAATTAAATTTAACTGTTAAATGAGGCTACATCCGGTTCACCAATTATAACCAAAATATAATCAGTTGTTCTTCTGGATATAAACTTGAGGAATACGAAAAAAAAATATTTTTGGAATCATGGTATTGAAGTTATGCAAACCGAAACTTTTGTCACACACACACACACACACACACACACACACACACACACACACACACACACACACACACACACACACAACACAAACACACACAGACACAGACACACACATACATACATACAGTAAAAATGGTAAAATCGTATTATAGGGACCTTAAACATGCTTATTCACTAAAAACTCATCATTAAATTTTTTACCAACGACAATACCTTCCTTACCTAAAGGTAACGGAAGGTAAGAAATTAACATGGGTGTAATAAACTTTTACATTTAATTGTTTTATTGTTTTAACAATGCATAAATAATAGTAACAATACGTTCATAAGTTTCTTCGATTTCTCATTAAACTGTAAATGTGTTGTTTGTTTCTAAAATGGTCTCAACATTCTAATTATACTATCTATGTATGTTGGTGCAGCCACTGTACCATCAAGATATCTAGAATAGCGCATTAGTTCCAGTTGGTCAGATAATTTTACGATTGCACTTTAACTACGTCTAATTACTTTATAGTTGTGTAAGATTTAACGTTAATTACAATACAAGTTTCTACATTTACTAGAATTGACTACAGTTGTTACAGTAACGATTGTATTACTTGTACCTTGAACTCCATTAATTTTTTCTCAAACCATTATATTCGTTAGGGAAAAAGACTTTAATTATTCCAGGTAGTTACATGTCAATTTTTTATTCTTTTTTCATAATAAATCTCATTAAACTTTTAATCACAATATTGATTGGAAGTCATTATTTAGTATTGAATATTTAAAACTTTAATAGTTCATTTATCTTTTAAACACTTTTTGTTAATCAAAGTTTGTTTGAAAACAAAGTTTAAATAGACAATATGTGATTGAAATTCATTCAAAATTAATGACTGAATCTACTACATTTTCCAACTTCTCAACTGTTAATTAAAATAGTTTACAATACGTACAATTCATGCAAATTTTAGTTTTATATTAGGTTTAATTGGAAATTCAATCTTTTGATGCGGGAATAATTAATTTTAAAGTAAATAGTTCAGATAATTACAGCACAAAATGTTGCTGATATTCGTGAACAACAACTGCAATAAAATAATTATTGAATAATGAAATTTGAAGTAATATCCAGACCTATGAAATAAAATAAATACATGAGTACATGAAATTCTTCATTGGTCTAATAGAAAATATATCTTCAAACTTAATACATATACGAGTAAAAAGAATATTCTCTATTTTTATCCTTATTGACAAACTAATAAACTGGAATACTAAAAACGCATTTTACTTCAGAAAAAAAAAATCTGTTGTGGCCAGCGCAATACCTCTCGCTATTTTCTTTGTATGTTAAATAAGGCGCGAGCAGTCATAAGCTTTGTTGGCCATATCATAATTTTTCATAAAAAAAAATCATGATTTATATATATTCCATACTATTCATGACGAACTACATATCAGAATATTTTGAAATTTTGAATGAAAAATTATGGCATAAGACATGACAATTGTGACATCTATGTAAATAACTACTAGCCGTCATTCTCTGACACGGATCCCCACATCTGCTTGCTTAAGCGAACATAATCACATGACTGCTCGCGCCCTATAATTAACGAATTTAACATTTCTTATACACACAAATAATTGAAATTGTATCTTTTCTTTCGTTCTATGAAGAATTTTGTCCTACTCTTCTAATATGTTCAAAATTCTTCAAATTCATTGACAGTATTAGCGGTATTTTTTAAGGATATATGTAATATTAACATACCTATAATTTAAATACATATTTAATTAATAATACAATATATATTAAATGTACTCGTATCTCCCAGAAAAATCTGATTTTTGACACTGAGATTTTGCATTTATCTGTCAATTATAAAATTTAAATATCTCAACTGTTTTTTAGCCAACGAGATTATTTTTTACAACAGATTATTCTATATTATTATATACCATATCTCTAAACCTATGCGAGATATAATAAAAAAATTAAATGTGTCAGATTGAAAATTTAATTTTCTTTCATATTTCCTAGAATTTTTTTTTCAAAAAATAGTATTTAGAAGATTTATTTTCAAGAATCTGCTACTTCCGGTTGTCCAAATGTTACCAAAACCTTTTCAGCTCTCCCATGAATGTCCGATTGGGAAATACGTAGTTAAACAAATATTGTCTTATAGTTTTTGAGTAATCTTCCTTCCAACATCCCACTTACATACACACACACACACACACACACACACACGCAAAGACAGCATCGTAAAAATATTAAATTCGGATTGTAGGGATCTTAAAACGTACTTATTCATTGAAATCTGGATATGTGATTTTTAGCATGAATCCAATACCTCTCTTAGCGAGAGGTAAAAATACTTCACCATTTGTATTATTATGAGCTTACAGTCGAGCTAGTAATAGTAAATAACTACTGTTTAAAGATAAAACGATCTTCCTTATTGAAAAGGATGTCAAAACAATTTATGATAATATATTTATTTATTATTATCTCATACACATATTCATTCTAGTAACGAGCTTTCTCTTCTCAAGCTCGTCAAGTATCACCCTCCAAAATCACTATCTGCGTTGGTAATAGAACAGGGTGAACATCGTTCCCTCCCCTGCAAACTTCAGGGCTCTTGTTGTGCGACAGCTTTGCTTACGAGACAAGTGGCAAGCGTCACAGCCCTCTACGCAATGTATCCTAATTGTAAGCGGGTTAATTCACACTCGAGAACTGATGTGGAACTTTGGAGATTGATATGTACAGATTTGTAGAATGGAGAGAAGAACCGTTTTATTTTTAGTATAGCGCGTAAACAACAGTTTTGCTCTTTAAAACATCTTATGAACAACCACAAAAAATAACACAGAACACAGGTATTTTCAAGAATTTTATTTCAAATGTCAATATCTACTACTATTTTTGAAACAATCAACCATAGCAACAAACAAAGGAAAGCTACCTAGGTCTGGTGATTTGGACTCATCATTGCGACATAACTACAAACACCAGCAAAATTAGAGGAACGTCAAAAAAGCTATGTATTTAAAAAAGTATGAACCCTTTGTCTTTCATATTTGTGTTGGTTATTCTACATCTACAACAAATAACAGATGACGATATAACACCAAAATATAGCCACCTAATAAAGATTGATTTTCATTTTTCGAGGTGTTTAGTTTTATTGAATATGGCTGTTCAATTTGTGTTCACTATAGATCAAAGGTTATTATCATTTCTGCTATTGTTGTCGTTTCAATTTTAAGTATTTAAAGTAAAAAATATTTTCCATTTTTTAAATATTTTTACCTCTCGCTAAGAGAGGTATTGGATTCATGCTAAAAATCGCATATCCAGATTTTATTGAATAAGCACGATTTAAGGTCCATAGAACCCGATTTTAACATTTTTACAATGATGTCTGTGTGTATGTGTGTGTGTGTGTGTGTGGATGTGTGTGTGTGCGGTTGTTGGAGACACGATTTCTCAAATTCTATAAGACTAAAGACCTGTTTGACTACGGATTCCTCAATCTAACAGTAATGGGAAGAGTTGAATAGGTTCTGGTAACAATTGGACAACCGGAAGTGGTAGTTTCTAAAAGAAAAAATTCTAAATATTATTTTTTGAAAATTTGCTACTACAAATATTAAAGATAATTAAATTCTCAATCTGACACATTTAATTTTTTTATTATATCTCGTATAGGTTTGGAGATATAGTATATAATAATATAGAATAATCTGTTGTAATAAATCTCGTTGCCCGAAAAACAGTTGCGATATTTAAATTTTTGTAATTGACATGTAAATGCAAAATGTCATTGTCAGATTTTTCTAGGAGGTAAGAGTACATTTAATATATATTATTGTATTATTAATTAATTATATATTTAAATTACAGATGTTAATATTACATATATCCTTAAGAAATACCGCTAATACCGTCAATGAATTTGAAGAATTTTGAACATAATAGAATAGTAGGATAAAATTTCTCATAGAACGAAAGAAGAGAAACCATTTCAATTATTTGTGTGTACTTATAAGGCGCGAGCAGACATGTGACTTTGTTGGCCTTGGCAATCAGATGAGCATCCGTGTCAGAATGACGGCTAGTAGTTTTTACATACATGTCACAATTGTCATATGTCATAATTTTTCATTCAAAATTTCAAAATGTTCTGATGTTTATTTGTCATCCATTAGTATGGAATATACTTGTCGAGGAAAATAATCCACATGGATTTGGTAAATCATAATGTTTCGAATGAAAACTTATGATACTTGACACCTATGTATATTACTAGCTCTCATTCTGACACGGGCCCCCACATCTGCTTGCCAAGATCAACAAAGTCACATAACTGCTCGCGCCCTATGCTACATAAAATGAAAATGGCGAGAGGTATTGTGCTGGCCACAACAGATTTTTATAATAATAAAATAACAGTAGTATCCTGAGAAAAACTAAGCAAACGACACTACTGAATTTGTCATAATGGGCGGAGCAAAAATCTGAATTCATACAATTCGTATATAACCTTGATCGTACATCTTTCAAAATTTTTACTGTATTTAAATTAATAAAAATTAAATGGCGGGAGGTATTGTGTTGGTCACATCGGATTTTTAAAGTTGCTATGGGAAAGTCAGTTTAATGTTCAAGTCATGAAATATAAAATTCGACTACTTTAATGAGCTTGGCTAACCCTACCAACATCTTTTAGTAATTTAGACAATGATGTTAAATTTGTAATTTCTAATCTTATTATTATTTACGAGTACACCACCACGTCTTGTGTTCTGTTTTCTTAACATGTGACAGTCATTTTAAAGCCCATAAAACATCTGCCTGCTGGTGCAGAAGCCAACTTAGATGTATTATTTGCGGTGTGGAGTCTTCTTGACATCTGAGCATCACTGCACAGTGTAAAGTGCTTTGAATAATTACGTATGCGCCTTGTGTCCCGGTCCAAATCCCAGTTCCAAAGCACGAGATTTTCATAATTTAAACTTTGTAATAATTTAAAAGGGCAAACAAATTTCTTTTAAATTGCTTTACCAAGTGAATTACTGTGCTGGAAGAAAAAGAAGATAATTAATACAAGTTAATAGTTTTTTTTTAACGTAAAGATTCATTTTTGCAAATGTTTGAAACAATTAATTAGTATCAAAGGAAAAAATTATAAATGTAACTTTTCATGTGTAATATACTGTGCTTCAAAGTAAAATAATAATAAAAACATGAATTATAAAACTTACATAAATATAGTCCTGGTGAGATACTGTTGCAATAATGGACTTCAACACAAAAAATATGTTGTGGCCACCACAATACCTCTCGCCATTATCATTTTATGTTGCATAGGGCGCGAGCAGTCATGTGCCTTTGTTGGCCTTGGCAAGCAAATATGAAAGCCCGTGTCAGAATGTCAGCTAGTAATAATGTACGTAGGTGTCAAGTAACATAATTTTTCATTCAAAACATCATGATTTTCTAAATCTATGTTGATTATTTCTTCGAAAAATTATGACATATGACAATTGTGACATCTATGTAAATAACTACTAGTCATCATTCTGACACGTATCCTCATATCTGCTTGCTAAGACCAACAAAGTCACATGACTGCTCGCGCCCTATAAGTAACGAATTTAAAATTTCTTGTACACACAAATAATTGAAGTTAGCACCTATAAATCTATAGGAGATATAATAAAAAAATTAAATGTGTCATATTTAGAATTTAATTATCTTTATTATTTGAAGTAACAAATTTATAAAAAAAATATATATATATTTTTTTTAGAAACTACCAATTCCGGTTTCCGATTGTTACCAGAACCTATTCAATTTTTTCCATTACTGTTAGTATGAGGAATCCGTAGTTATACAGAGGTCTTTAGTTTTACAGAATTTGAGAAATCGTACCTCCAACATCTTCACACTCACAAACGTGCTTATTCACTAAAATCTGGTAATGAGATTTTTAGCATGCATCCAATACCTCTCTTAGCGAGAGGTAAAAATTTTATTAAGAAACTAATAGGCATATTCTGTAAAACATTCACTTAACGAATCGTTACTTAACGATAACTGTTATTTTCATATATGTACGTATTTTGTAACACATTTTAAAACATAATAACTTTGGGATCAAGTTAAGAACTTTATTTCCTAATATCAAATTATAATTTTAAATTAAATATCTAAAATAGTTCATATCACCCACAAAACTTGTAGGTTAGATCAGTTCTGGTCAGAGTCAGCTGTCAGACTTTCTTTTTGTTGTGGGTTATGCTCTCTAGCTCTCTACTACTACCATCTGTAGACAAATTGGGAAGCTTGCGCTAGGCGCTAGGAATAAAAAAACTTGCTAAATTATTTTAATATTACCTTGCAAAAAACTATAATATGATGCGTTTTTGAGATCCCTATTCAGCATAATAGCAATTTTATTTTGACATGAATAAAAATACTGACTTATTGACAAAACGTTTGTGTAACGAATGATTTTTCCAGTCGTTAATAAATAACGATATCGTTGTCTTTTTTTCGTTATATACAGGGTGTTCCGCGACTCGACCGACAAACTTATACCATATATTCCGGGGGTCATTACAATCAAAAAATGTTATATGACCTATAGGTAAATTCCTCTTTGTTTCGGAAATATCGAAGAAATTAAAAAAAAATGGTAAAAGAAAATTTATTCATCAATGGATAGCTAATTAACACAAAATTACAGCAACTGTTCAAAATGAGAACCGCCATTTTCTAAACATACATTTATCCTTCGAGTCATAGAATGTTGCCAGTTAATTACTGCCAATTCATTCTTTAGGGAATTAGTAGCTTCAACTATACGGTCAGTCAACTCTTCACGTGTTTACCATTACTATACACACGAGATTTGAGGACACAGAAAAAAATCTAAAGGTGACAAGTCAGGTGACCGAGCTGGCCAATGTAAAGGACCAGCTCGTCCTATCCATCTTTCCAGAAAATTTTCATTCAGAAACACCGTCACTTGTCTCCCAAAATGTGATGGTGCCTCATCTTGCTGGAATCACATGCCACGACGAGCTTCCAGAGAAATATCTTCCATGTAATTCGGCAATTCTTCTTGCAAAAAGTGAAGGTAAGTTTCTGTAAGGAACAATGCGATCTGGGTATCGCCTGAGGTACTCCGCAGCTGCAGCACGTCCACTTCCATTGCAAAAATCATACACGAAAACCATATCGGCATATTATGCATTAGTAAAATGCGGCATAATGGCTTAAATTAATAAGAGAGTACAAAAATCATACAGCATTAACTACGATAGTAAACACGTCAATAAAAACTGTTATTTGTCAAACATACGTTAATTCGTCAAGGCTAACTCAATTTTTTTTTTAATTCCTTTGATATCTCCGATACAAAGAGGAATTCACATATAGGCCATATAACATTTTTTGATCATAATTATCCCCGAAATATATGGTATAAGTTTGTCGGTCGAGTCGTGGAACACCCTGTAGAATTAAATTATTGTTTACAGAATACCACTTTAGTGATTATCGTTATAATAACGATATAATAATGCATAATGTCATAACGAACGTTTACAGAATAACCCCATTAAACGATTTTCGTTATTATTTTAACGATATAACGTTTTAGGGATTCGTTATGTTATAACTATGTTTACAGAATAGCCTTAATAGTCCTAACTAACTTAACTTTAGCAATTTACTTTCAAATGACAGTTCTAAAATATGCAGGTTAATCTTTGTCCCTAGTTATTAACTGAATGATTTTGCTAGTCCTAAAAGCTTCGAATTCTGTTACCAACAAAAAGCCTCTTGTGAAAAAAAAAACAAAATAAACAAACAAAATTTATGTTTCATATTCCACATAGAACAAACGGGTTATCATATTCTGGTATAGATGAAATAGTAGCAGTTGTCTCGTATTTGTTATAAATACAAAGTTAGCTCTCCCAGGAACAAAATAAATAATTCGATAGCACGGAAAGTAAAAGAGAAAAGTTGTAACGAAAATAGAGTTGTACATTAACGGTGAGTTTTATGACAGATAAGCGTTTAAGTTCCGCTATGATGATACTGCAGTTTAGAAGACATTAAAAATTATCCGCTCCCCGTTAGCGTTCAATACCGACCCGGTAACGTTCAGTTTTACGATCTTCAAATGCTTTATAAAACTTTTAACAATACTGTAAAACATGATGTATTGCTTTGGTGCCACGACATGCTAATATACTATACACAACTTTATGTTTACCAACAGTTTTAATGGCCACAATCATGAAACATTTTACTTCGTATTAAATTGTTCTACCAGCGCCAAAGAATGATCGAAGAAAAGAAATACGGTGTAGTTTGTCTGAATTTAGGAGAAAGCTAAAGGTTTTGAATTATAAAAGAAAAAAGAATTTATAGCATGAGTATTTCGTAGCCGACTCTAACAGATATGCACACTGTGAAATATTTCTCTAGGGAGATAGATTTTTCGAAAATATTTATATTTTAATTCACAATCCAAGGAATACTATTCTACTCTGTACATAGAATGACGTCAGATCGAATATTAAACAATATTTTATTCTCTATTCAATTTAATTGTATTTTTTCTTCATATTCAATTAATTGAGAGATAAAGAATTAGAAAAAATATCTTGTAACCTTTGCTGCTAGAAGCTGCACGATGGAAACAGAATATTCATATATATGTGAAATGATTTTACTGGAAATATAAAAATGTAAAATAGTTTAAGGTGGCAAAAACAAATAACATAAGGTAATATAACAGATTATACCCACAAGCCAATTCAGCAGAGCAGATTATTATGTTATAAATACGAGGGTCATTCAATAAGTAAAGAGACAAATTCTATAATTTTAAAACTATTCAATGAATCTGTACAATCTTTTCAGGGGTGTTAGTTGGCAACCTTGGGATATGCTCTGATCAGCTGTTTCATCATTTTATGTCAACATAACGTCAAAATTTTCAGTTCACCATGGCAAGTCCACTAGAAGATTGCACCTTAGAAGAGCAGCGCTCAGTCATTAGATTTTTAGTCGCAGAAGGTGTAAAACCAAGTGAATTTTTTTCTAGAATGTTAATACAGGACAGTAAAATTTGTATGAACCGTGCGAATTTTTACAAGTGGGTTGATCTGTTTAAAAGTGGCCGAACAAGTGTAGGTGATGAACCCCGATGTGGACGTCCAGTCACAGGGTCCAGTCTATTGCGATTTCCTTGAAGATCAGCGAACTATCAATAGCCAATACTACTCTGAGATGCTAGAACACAAAGTTAGACCAGCTATCAGGAGCAAACGCCGTGGACTCTTGTCAAAAGGAGTCATTCTTCAGCACGATAACGCCCGCCCTCATACAGCCCAGCTGACCCGTGATAAGCTTCAAGAATTGGGTTGGGAGGTCTTACCTCATCCTGTCTACAGTCCCGACCTCGCCCCATCTGATTTTTACCTGTTTGGACCACTCAAAGACGCCCTACGTGGAAAAAGATTTGCTAACAATGAGGAAGTTACGGAAGCGGTGCAAAAGTGGCTTCGGGGTAAATCGAAAGAATTCTTCGCCAAGGGAATTAGGAAGCTGCAAGAAAGATGGGACAAGTGCATAACTGTGGGGGGTGATTATGTTGAAAAATAGCCTAAATTTTGAAAGATTGAAATAAACCGTTTTTGAGCTATAGCCATTTGTCTCTTTACTTATTGAATGACCCTCGTATAATGCTATATATGTTTTCATTTTCTACTTCTTATTTTAAAAACATACGTAGAATTGACGGAAGGTAATGTGCTGGCCACATCAGATTTTTCGTTGATCATGCATATCTTTAGTGGGTTAGCATAAACCCGAAAATAAAAACAATAAGAGCGCTGCTGACTCACTCTTATTCTCTTTATAATATTCTTACTAGCCATTCATCTTCATACAGCAAATATTCTTCACTCCTTACAAAATACAGTGACCGATTTCCAGCAGCGAAATACCGCATACGGGCCACAATAATAGTTATTCACGCAACAATCATCCTTCACCACACATTCCTATATAGAAATCGATAGGTTTTCATAAATTATCACTTTTGATTTCAGAATCGAGAACCGATTACTCGGATATTCAACGGAAAATAATACTTTATTTGGCAACTGCGTAATTGTATGTGGAGGGATTTTCGTACTCCATTTCACTAAAATGTAGAGTGATTTTAAAAATAAATAAACTCAGGGGATTTAAAATGCAAATAAACACTGAAATTTGCAAAATAATTGGCACGCACATTTTTGCTCGCGTTATATTTGAAAATGTGCCATTATATATTACATATAATGCTTTTTAATGCATTAAAATTTGTTCAATCATCAAAAGCTCATATTTTAAAAATCATATAATAATAATTAAAGCAGTTGTATAAAAGAATTAATAAAATAATATTTTGTTGAAAACATTTTTGCTCGTTACTATGTGATATACGTATAAAACAAATAAAGTTATTATCATAAACTTTTCAACTATTAATTGCTAAACGTAACAATCCACTTTCCATAATAATTGATGTATTTTTGTTGTTTAAAACAAATGAATATGGACACATTAGATGTTATGGAAATGCAAAAAATATTTTTTGTGCAACCGGCCACGAAATTTAATTTCGCGGTTGTTGTTACAGCAACAGCCGCGAAATCCATTTCGCGGCCGCTTTCTTGGTAGCGGCCGCGAAATTGAGTAAACAATCACTATGACAAGCGTTTTGTTTATCAAATGTCAATTCCATAGCTACCTTGAAAGCCAACTTTCAATTTACAGTGAAACTGTTTAAAATTAATAAAATTTGTAATAACATATTTTTTACGGTTGCACAAAAAATATTGTGTACACCTTGTCCGCGAAATCCTATAGCGTCCTCGAGATTGTCTTGCCTCGGCCGCAAGCGGCCTCGGCGACAATTTTTCTCTCGGTACGCTAAAGAGTGATTTCGCGGCTTTGATATCCAAATAACTATTAATTTTAATTGGTACATTCTACACACATTCTTCCCACACCGGAAAAATAAGGGGAACATTAAAAAAACCTATGTTTTTCAAAAAGTATAAACCCTCTGTCTTTCATATTTGTGTTGGTAAGTCTACATCTACAACGAATAACAAATTACGATATAAAACCTAAATATTTCCAACTTCAACAAACTGATTGTTATTATCAAGATCTTTAGTTTTATTAAATATGGGTATTTAATTTGTGTTCATTGATTCAATGATTTCTGCTTTTGTTGTTTCTATTCTAAATATTTAGAGCAGAAACAATAAAAAAAAAAAAAAAAATTTCATCACGGCATATTACCCATTGCTGGGTGTGCCAATGTACTTTGTATACAGATATCGGTAATGATGGAATATTTGTACCGTGTGGGCGCTTACCAGGCGTCACCTCACGGGTACTCATAGCTGGCTTGGAGAGTGCACTACAGGGGTCAATTTTGTGCTATTAAAATTTGATGTAATCTTTGGCGTCGGTTGGGATCGAACCCGATCGCAGAGAAGTTATTATAAAAAAATCTGATATGGCCAGCACAATACCTTCCGTTAATCCTGCGTATTATGTATATACATACGTAAATCTCATACATAAATTTTCTTGCAAAAGATTCTAAATTTACAGTAAAATTATTTCATAAACAAACTATGCAAATTGCACTTGACACTGATATCTTTTTCTTCTTCTTTAGCTTTTCCCCTTCGTCAGAGGTCGCTATTTTTTATTTTTTTCTTCCACTTACAATCATTCCATTTTATCTTTGTTACAGAGTTATTCATTCTTCTTCCAATATATTTTTCATCTCTCCTCTTGACATGTTCAAACCAATGTAATCGTCTCTCTTGTATCTTTCTATCATTTGCGCCATTTCCTTTACCTTTCATTCCTTACCGTATCTTGCCGTGTCTTCCCCAATATCTGTCTCAACATTCTCATCTCTGCCACATTCTTTTACTTTTCATTGATACTGACTTCTGTCAATTTGAATTATCTGAACAAGTCTTGTTTGCTTACCTAGCATTTGCTTGAACTGCCGACTTCATTGAACGGTTCTATTGATACTAACATCTGTCAATTTGTATTATCTGAATATATTAGCAATTTCCATGGTTAGTATAGCCGGCTGATTTATGAAATATATCTTTATAATTCTTTAATTCTATATCTATTGAATATGAAGTATAAAATTCAATCAAATCGTATAGAGAATAATTTATTCTTTAAGTTATAATAACGTTGAATGTCAATAAATGATATATGATTTTTTTTCAAGAAAAACTGTTAAAAATTTCAAATGAGTGTACTTCCGGTTGATCAATTCATCAAAACATGTTAATTCACTAAAAACTTATCATTAAATTATTTGATCAAAGACAATATCTTCCTTACTTAAAGATGACGGAAGGTAAAAATTTAAACACATTCGAAAGAAATTTAAACAAAATCCGCATAAAGGCAGTTTGTCTGAAAATATTTAGTATAATTATTAGTATTTAACGTCGTGTCAACAATAATTGTGAAAATAAATATCCTCAAAAACCGAAAACCCCACCCGAAATCTGTCCCACCACAGAAATCCTTTAAAATAACATTTGGTAACCACAAACCACAACCAGCAAACCAAACCACCAACCATTAACCGTTTCCTCTACAGCAAACTGCAATTACTCTGCTCTAGTCGTAGTGTGCCTTGCTTGCACTATACCGCAACTGTTCACTGTCAGATACGAGATGATTAAACGCCCTACTGACGTACCGAACAAGTGAATAAACGACAGTGTACGTAGCACTCTTCGATGTCGAGTGCTACAACGTGTTGTAATTAAACGGGGACATGATATTATGAGGGGGCGTGTTGTTTGACATTGTCGGACTTTTAATTGGAAATATGCTGGGGTGAAAAGGTTAGAGCGGTGATCAGATCTAATTTGGATTTGATGTTCCGAATATGTAACAAAGGGTAAAACTATTTTTTTTCGATGACCGTTATGATATTTGCTTGTTGTATGTTTGTTATTGTTACGGATACATAATACATTGTAAACACATTTTCATATCTAACGGTAACCATAGACAACGTAAGGTATAAATTCATATCTAACAGATTTCTTAAAAGCGAATTGTTCCAAATTTAAAACTACCGCGCTCAAATGAAAGAACTATGAGCTATGTCTCAATAATTTCTTGAAGAGCTTATTTTGTTATTTTATTTTAATATAATATTGTTAACAGATAAACATTTATAGAATTTATTATTTATTATTAGTAATATTAGCACAATTTTTAAAAACATTTTAGGTGAATTTGATGTTTTGGTAATTAATTACTAATTAAATTACTTTTTCCAAAAATGTAATTTGTAATTAATTATTTTGTAAAAAAATCTGATGTGGCCAGCACATAACCTCTCGCCGTATATTTTACCTGGCTGTATGCATAAAGCAAAGAATATTTTTAGAAATACAAATAATATATCTATATAAGTCTACGACGTATAAACTTCTTTATTATTCAGTAAGAGCATGTCTCAACATAAAACAATTTTCACATATATTTACAAAATCTATAGGATATTTTACCATAAATTATGTACAATAAATTACAAAGTAGAGTTTACCATATATAAATTTTAGGCTGGTAACAGGGATTTTCAATTCGAACAACGTTCTAGTTTACTTTCTCTTCATATTCTTCTAGTAAAAACATTAATTTTGGGCGGTCTAAAATGTGCATGTATTCTTACATATCTTCTTTAACATTTTATTTTTCATACATGTTGTATCTAAATAACACATTAATTCCCTTTAATAAAGTGATGCATAGATTGCACTCCGATTATTCTTATAACGATGTGTAATTTTGTCAATATTTACAACTTACTTGAGAAGAATTTGATAGCTTTTTCGCAGTTCAATGTTACTCTAGTCTACAGTGCTGGTGTACATTGCCCAATAATGTTTGAAACAAATTTAAGTCCTTCAACCTAGATTTGTCACCTCCATAATAGTCACAGATCAAGAATTAAGAGATTCTCCAAGTACATTTTTCTTTCATTACTCATTATTTCGATGAGATACAATTTTTCTGTATTTTACGTTGCAGACTGGAGACCATCTTCACTTTCATATTGTGTTTATAACATTTAAATATCGTCTTCCTGTATTCTCGTTTATATCTATATTCTTTACATTTAGATTTTTTTATATATAAATTCATTCTATGAAGAAATTTTGTCCGACTCCTCTAATTTTTCGAAATGATTCCAATTCATTGTTGGCATTAACAGTTTTCTGAAGGGTATGTGTAATATACCTATAATTTTAAATATTTAACTATTAATACAATATGAAATAATATAATGTATGTACTTCCCAGAAAGTCTTCAGTAATGTATGTGGATTTCTGATTCTGATATTTATCTGTCAGTTTACAAACATTTTAAATTTTCAACTATTTTCCATGGCATTCTTTCGGCTGTAAAATTTATTACAACATATTATTTTATATATATATTTCTTTTATCTCTAAATCTATAGAATATATAATAAAATATTTAAATGTATCAGATAGAGAATTTAATTTTCTTTGATATTACCAAGAAAAAAATTGAAAAAATAATATTTCGAAGATTTTTTTTCAAGAATCTTCTACTCTTCCGGTTGTCCAATTGTTACCAAAACCTTTTCAGATCTTCCCATGAATGTTCGATTGGGAAATACGTAGTTAAATAAATATAAATTCTTATAGTTTTTGAGTAACCGTTCTTCCAACATTCCACACACATACACACATACATACACACACACATATACACACACACACACATACACAGACATCATCGTAAAGATGTTAAAATCGGATTGTAGGAACCTTTAAAACGCGCTTATTTAATAAAATCTGGATATGCGATTTTTACTTAAGTTATAATTTATTATTTAAAAGTATAGTGTATATCTTGATTGGAATGTCCATGAAATTAGTACCACTCCATGCTTGTTGTAGGTAAAATATACTATTTTCATGGCCCTCGTGTGTTTCAGTTTTGTTTGCAAGGTTAGAAATCATTTTTTGGAAAAAAATGTTTCCTAGATTTCATTGAACCTTCTTTCTTTCTCCTTTCAGCACAAGAATTCTTAAGAGGAATCAATTTTTTCTCACTTTCTCCGAAAAAGCTGTAGATATTACAAGAAACACATTTAGTGATAAAAACAAATAAAGATAGGATTCAATAACACAACATGCGTCGTAGGATTACGACAGTTGAGGTTGGAAGTCGACGATAATGCAGTTAGATGCTTGATTGAATTAGCCAGAACAAAAGTGACTGCCAGATGGAAGACGGTAAACGTAGAATGCGCTCGTGAAATGTTTATGTGATGGAGGAAATTGCTAAATTACTCGTAGATACAGAAAAAATACGGACAGTGAAAAGGGAAAATGTACAAAACAATACATTATATTACATTGTACTCGTATTGTGTATGTGTAGTAAGTGGAAGACGAAATTTTGAAAGTTTGAGAAATGTTTGATAGTCAAATTTTGTTGTATTTTTACCTTCCGATAACTATTTGGGCAAAAAATTCGATGGTTAGTTTTCAATGAATTACTACGTTTTGGGGTCCCTAGAATACGAATTTACTATTTATACGATGATGTGTGTGTGCCTATGTATCTGACAACCCCTAAATAATATTTCTAGATCCGCCACTGGCAGTAATTATATTGAAAAGTAATTTCATAACATTTTGATTGAAGTAATTGTAATGGTACTTAATTACTTACTGCTCTGTGTAGTAGTAACGTAAATAAAATTTAAAATTCGAACCAAAACCTATATCAGTTGCAATTGACTTATTTTTAATAGTTTATGACAGTAACAAAACACAATTTTCACATGTCAACAACGTGACTAACATGGTTACAAACCTGTAAAATTTTGACAAGTTAACTGTCAATTTTATAAGTTAGTAACTATACTTGCCGTCAAGTAAATATGGAAGAAGTTGAACATCAGTCCATACTTATTTGACGGCGAATATAGTAAAGATTAATTTTCAAAAGTAATAGGCGGAATAAATGAAGTTTAGAAATGAGTAACAAATAAATAAAAATACGATTATCGAGTTACCTGTAAAATGTTAGTATTAAAATATCCGATGTAGCCAACAAATTACCTCCCGTTTAATTGAATTTTTATTCATGTAAATATTTAAAATTAAATTAAATTTAAATACCGGGTTCGATCCCGACCGACGCCAAATATTTCGAATTTTAAATAGCACAAAAATGACCCCTGTGGTGCACTCTCCATGCCAGCAATAAGTGCTCGTGAGGTGACACCTGGTAAACGCCCGCACGGTACAAATATATCATCATCGTTACCGAAATCTGTGTACAAAGCAGATTGGCACATCCAGCAATGGGTAATATGCCGTGATAATATATTTATTTTATTTGGAACCCCGGTACCCCAGATTCACGTGAAGTGACGCCTGGTAAACGCCCGCACAGTACAAATATGTCATCATTATTACCGACATCTACGTATAATGCAGACTGGTTCACCCATCAATGGGTATTATGCCGTGATGATATATGTTTTTATTATCTTACCTATATTTTTACATATTTACTTATGCAGGAAACTGTATTAAGTTCCTTTCCATATAATTATTGTTCCATATACTATTTTCTTTTTAGAACGTTAATATTATTATTTGAAATGATTAGTTTGTTGACAGTAACATATATCTGTCAGTTACAAACATTTGAGATCTGAACTGTGTAACCATGTGTATGAGTTGTGTTTAAAGCGTAGGCACCGGGATTAAAATTGTAGATAGTTACATAAATTTATCTATAAAATATAAAGAAAAAGTATTAATGCAAACCTGTAGAAAATTTATTAATCTTTAATTATTATATAACATAAATCTCGAGAAAATAACATTTAAAGTTATTTTCGAAAAATAGTTGTTAGTATTTTAAATGTACCTGGCCACACACACTAGTACGCTATGTTCGCGATGTAAGCCACGTCGCCTACTGTTTGATTGTCGGCTATATTTTTAAAACGTAGCTAGCGTCTGTACTGCGTTTAATAGTTGTTCAGTTTAGTATACTGTGCGGAAGGAGAATGTCATTAATAGAAAAATTAATAGAAGAAGTGCGGAAGTATGATAAAGCTTGGAAACTTATCACAATCAAAATATAAGAGATAATGCTTGGGAAAGGATAATCTTTCTTCAGCGGAAATGTTTTCCCTATAATTTGTTTTCTTCTTTTCAATATTATTTTTAATAATGACTAGGCGTTGATCAAACTGCTCTGGGCTCATTCGAAAATACTCTTTAAACTTGTCTTTATCTTTTCGCAACTGCACTATGAGATGATGAAATTCCCCAAAATCATTCCTCATTATGTTGACATCGTGGACCCACTTCTTTTTACGTTTATTTTTGCACAATGATAACAATAAAAGTAATTCATCCTCCTCACTATTCTCCCATGGCATCGTGCTTGGTAAAACGAAAACTGAAAACATACTGTACGTACGTAGCTTTCGATGTAGCCACTGGTCATAGAGAACATCGCGTACGTAGCGATCATAGCGTATATAGCAAATCTAGTATAGCGGTCTGTGTGGCCTCGGCATTTTACCAACATTTAATGGCATCTTTCCATGTAAGAGTAAGGTAGAAATACAAGGTTTCAAATTTTTTTGAACAATAATATTTGAGTTAGAGCGTAAAGAGGATCCACACACACAAACACACATACCCATACACACACACACGCACACACACACACATACACATACACACATACGCACAAACATCATCGTGAAAATGTTAAATTTAGATTTTAGTGGCCCTTAAAACGTGCTCATTCACCAAAATCTCGATATGCGATTTTTACAACGATCCATATATCTCCCTTACCAAGGGTAGCGAGAGGTAAATATATGATTATATAGTAACCTGTCAAATGTTAGTATTAAAAAATCACCATTGAAATCCGTGTATTGTATTTAAATTCTACCGCTGGTAGGTCCATTGCAGTTAAATATACTCGTATATTTTCCTCTACGAGTTGCAAACAAAAATAAATAGAAATGCCACAACTTATAATGTATAATATCCCAACAGCAGCAGCAAAAATAATATTAAATTATAATTACAATCCGTATAGTTGGTAGTCTAAACCAAATAGAGGAAAATATAAACTGAAACAATAATATATAATTACAAAAATTACAAAACAAATAGAGACAGCGTTTGAGTATAAAAATAAATGCGCGTTCTATTGGTAAGGAATTTCTGGTAGGTAACTAGTAAGAACAACCCTTACTGATAATTGAATTTTCGTTCCCCATCCGCAAATCAACGAATTTTCTCTCCACTTTTGTTCTTTTCCGTGCCGTTTGATCAGCTGATGAACGTTTCGCGTGCTTCTGTTTTCTTTCCATCGCTTTTCATGTTTACATCATTTTGTTTCGCCGGTTATTAATAAGAGAAAAACGCCAAGATTCCATCTTTAAAACATAAGATGACTGGATGAAAATAATTACAAATAAATGGATGAGGAATGAATTTGTTTTAGTCATTTTGCTTGCACATCAATTGTTGGGCTTCCATTAAGATTCTACTTTATTTCATCGCAAAGATTGATGAAGATCATAAGTTCTTTCTAATTTGCAGTGAACCTTTTTTTTTGCTTTTGCACAATGAAGTAGGTACTTAGTACAAGTTGTGTAAGTTGTATTGGTATTCTGTAGTTATCAATAATCTGATATAAATTCAGATATTAATAGATTCTAGTATTTTTACCTCCCGCTACCCTTGGTAAAGGAGGTATTGGAGTCGTGCTAAAAATCGCATATCGAGATTTTGGTAAATGACCACGTTTTAAGGTCCCTAGAACCCATTTTTAACATTTTCACGATGATGTCTGTGTGTGTGAGTGTGTGTGTATGTGTGTGTGTGTGTGTATGTGTGTGTGTGTGTGTGTGTGCGTGGATCCTCTTTACGCTCTAACTCAAATACTATCATTCAGAAAATTTTGAAACCTTGTATTTCTACCTTATTCTAATACGGAAAGAAGCCATTCGATTTTGGTGTCAATCGGATAACCGGAAATGGCAGTTTACTTGAAGCTCAAAATAGTTTTTCTTCAAAAAATACCTTTAAATGTTATTTTTTTGCAATTTGTTATTATAAAAATTAAAGATTATTCCGTTTTCTACAGGTTTGCATTAATACTTTTTCTATATATTTCATGGATAAATTTATAAAGTAATATAAATATTATATCTCGGAGCTTATGCTTTAAGCACAACTCTATAGTTACACAGTTCAGCTCAAATGTACGTAACTGACAGATAAATGTCACTGTCAAAAAAATAATCATTTCAAATTAATAACAATCATGTTTTAGAAATAAAATTTTAATTAGATCATTAGTTATATGGAAAGGAACATAAAATACATAATTTCTAGCATTAGTAAATATGCACTTAAATATATATATATATATATATATATATATATATATATATATATATATATATATATATATATCACAGCATATTACCCATTGCTGGGTGTGTTAATCTGGGTTGTACACAGATTTAGGTAATGATAATGATATATACGGGCGTTTACCAAATGTCATCTCACGGGTAATGATTTCTGGAGTGGAGAGTGAACCACAGGGGTCAATTTTGTGCCTTTTAAAATGCGAAATATTTGTTTATGAAATAATTTTACTGGAAATTTAGAATCTTTTGCAAAAAAAATTATGTATGAAATTTATTCATAATACACTGGATTGACGATTGACGGAAGGTATTGTGCTAAACACATCAGATTTTTAAAAAATAATAAATGATAGTACGAAAATGCTCTGTGGTTAATTCCATATTTTCGCTCACAACGATACTTTAAAAATTAATTAACTAAGTTTAACTAACTTTCCAACTTAATTTCAAATGCCAGGCAAATAACTGTTTACACTTGTTATTACAAATTTTTTTTCCACGGCCTTTTTTTACCTCGATAATAAATATACTGGATTCATGCTAAAAATCGCATATCCAGATTTTACTGATTAAGCACGTTTTAAGGTCCATACAATCCGATTTTAACATTTTTCCGATGATGTATGTGTGTGTGTGGATGTATATATATATATATATATATATGTGTGTGTGTGTGTATGTGTGTGGGACGTTGGAAGGACGATTGGACAACCGGAAATAGCAGATTCTTGAAAAAAAATTCTAAATATTATTTTTTGAAAATTTTTCATAGTACTATTAAAGATTTTTTTGGGAATTACGTGTACATTTAATATATATTATTGTATTAATTAAATATGTATTTAAATTATAGGTATGTTAATATTACATATATCCTTAAGAAATACCGCTAATACCGACAATGAATTTGAAGAATTTTGAACATATTAGAAGAGTAGGACAAAATTACTCATAGAACGAAAGAAGATATACAATTTCAATTATTTGTGTGTACAAGAAATGTTCAATTCGTTACTTATAGGACGCGAGCAGACATGTGACTGTGATGTCCGTGTCAGAATAACAGCTAGTAGTTATTTACATAGATGTCACCAATGTCATCATAATTTTTCATTAAAAATTTCAAAATATTCTGAAATCATGTTGTTTATATGTCATCAATGGTATGGAATATACTTGGCGAGGAAAATAATCCACATGGATTTGGAAAATCATAATGTTTTCATTGAAAATTTATGATACTTGACACCAATGTACATTATTACTAGCTGTCATTTTGACACGGACCCCCATATCTGCTTACCAAGACCAACAAAGTCACATAACTGCTCGCGCCCTATGCAACATAAAATGAAAAAGGCGAGAGTTTTGTGCTGGCCACAACAGATTTATACAAATGTAAGAATAAGAAATAAAGCAGTATCTTAAACTCACAAAAAGAAAGATCTTGATTCTTAGTTGGGCATTTTTGATTTTTCTGCGTTCCTTTCTGAATTAAAACCGTACGATGATTGTTCTCTTATTTCTGTCTTGTTTGACTAATTGTACATTCAAATTTCCCGAGCTATCGAGGGTAGCAATTTCCATAAAATTTAAATTTACTCGTTTCGAAATTAAATCCATTTACTTTCAGATAATTAGCTTTGAATTTGGTTTTAAATTAATCTCGATTTAAGTTCGCACATTTTGCTGATATTTATGAATTGTTATTTAACAATTTTCTTCCTTTTACATTAACATTAGCACGACGTAGGCTGCATAATTTATATGATAATTTTGCATAATTGATTCGCGCGATGGAAAATTGGAAATTTATTCAAATATTCCAAAATCAATCACTGATTTGCGGTGAGGTGAAAATTTTATGATTTTGAGGTTGACTAATATATTTTTGTTTGTTACAGAATTCTGTTTGGATAACCTCACTTCATCATGTGACAATCTAACAAGCCGAGGAATGAGGTCCTTTCAACCAAATTGTGAGTGGAAAATTATTTCTTCTTAAATTTTGCGGTTTCATAAATTGTTTGTGTTTCCATTCTGTATAAGTAGTAATGTCTCCAAATTGCCCCGAAACTTTTTGTGTTCGGCCTAGACTGGCAAAAAGTAGGAGCTTGACATTGCACTCTTCTGATGAAATGCCAATTTAAGACTATTTTTAACGCAAGGTTTATTTATTTATTATGAATCTGACATACAGGATATCATATCCCAATTACAGTAGATTATACAAAAAGGAAAAAAATACCTTAATTAGCACAAGTAATTTAACAACAAATTAACTTAGAAGATAATATCGGTTTTTATAGTACACTTATAACAATAGTTATTTGTCAAACTAGAGAGGAAAGCGCTTCTTTTTCCCACTCGCTACGCTCATGAAGCAATTCGAGCGAGAGTGAAAAAGCGCTTTCTTCTCTGTTAGTCACAACATTTTTTTCACGACATGTTTCTAAAAACGATTTGCTCGGACCTTTTTAAGAAAAGATTAGTAGAATAAGGGTAATATATTGTTTTTTTGAATCAAAATAGTTTATATTGACATGACTAGTAGAATAAGGGTAATATTTTATTTATTTGAATCAATATATATTATTTATAATTTATATTTACACTTTGACAACACGATATACAACTGACACGTCAAAAGTTAGGTTATCAGACGCAGGGCGTTGTAACAGTGTTGCCAATGAACCAATCTTAAATCTAAATTAAAGTTGTCAAATTGTGATTTAATCTAGAAATATATATATATATATATATATATATATATATATATATATATATATATATATATATATATATATATATATATATATATATATATAAGACAATTGTAAGATTTAAAGTATGTACACTGGCTTGCAAAAAAAATCGCGTACACTTTAAAAATCAAGTAACCGAGTTTTTACTTTTTTTTACCTCTCGCTAAGAGAGGTATTGGATTCATGCTAAAAATCGCATATCCAGATTTTATTGAATAAGCACGTTTTAAGGTCCCTACAATCCGATTTTAACATTTTTACGATGATGTCTGTGTGTGTGTGTGTGTGTGTGTGTGTGTGTGTGTGTGTGGATGTGTGTGTGTGGGATGTTGGAAGGACGGTTACTCAAAAACTATAAGACTTAAAATTTGTTTAACAACGTATTTCCCAATCGGACATTCATGGGAAGATCTGAAAAGGTTTTGGTAACAATTGGACAACCGGAAGTAGAAGATTCTTGAAAAAAAATCTTCTAAATATTATTTTTTGAAAATTTTTCTTGATAATATTAAAGAAAAATAAATTCTCTTTCTGATACATGTAAATATTTTTATACATATTTTATAGATTTAGAGATAAAAGGAATATAATATATAAAATAATGTTGTAATTAATTTTACAACCGAAAGGATCCCATGAAAAATAGTTGCAAATTTAAATTATTTGTAACTGACAAATAAATGTCAGTGTCAGAAATAATGAGTAATGAAAGAAAAATGTATTTGGAGAATCCCTTAATTCTTGATCTGTGACTATTATGGAGATGACAAGTCTAGGTTGAAGGACTTAAATTTGTTTCAAACATTATGGGACAATGTACACCAGTACTGTAGACTAGAGTAACTTTAAATTGCGAAAAAGCTATCAAATTCTTCTCAAGTAAGTTGTAAATATTGACAAAATTATACATCGATATAAGAATAATCGGAGTGCAATCTATCCGTCACTTTATTAAAGGGAATTAAGGTTATTTAGATATAACAAGTATGAAAAAATAAAATGTAAAAGAAGATATATAAGAATAGATGAACAATCCAGATATATACATTTTAGACCGCCCAAAATTAATGTTTTTACTAGAAGAATATGAAGAGAAAGTAAACAAAGTTGTTCGAATTGAAAATTGCTGTTACCAGCCTAATATTTATATATGGTAAACTCTACTTTGTAATTTATTGTAACATAATTTATGGTAAATATCTTCATGTTGAGACATGCTATTATTGAATAATAAAGAAGTTTATACGTCATAGATTTATATGAATATATTATTTGTATTTATAAAAATATTCTTTGCTTTATGCATACAGCCAGGTAAAATATACGGCGAGAGGTTATGTGCTGGCCACATCAGATTTTTAACTATGTAAATACGATTTTTACCTCTCGCTAAGAGAGGTATTGCATTCATGCTAAAAATCGCATATCCAGATTTTATTGAATAAGCATGTTTTAAGGTCCCTACAATCCGATTTTAACATTTTTACGATGATGTCTGTGTGTGTGTGTGTGTGTGTGTGTGGATGTGTGTGTGTGTGTGGGATGTTGGAAGGACGGTTACTCAAAAACTATAAGACTTAAAATTTGTTTAACAACGTATTTCCCAATCGGACATTCATGGGAAGATCTGAAAAGGTTTTGGTAACAATTGGACAACCGGAAGTAGAAGATTCTTGAAAAAAAATCTTCTAAATATTATTTTTTGAAAATTTTTCGTGGTAATATTAAAGAAAATTAAATTCTCTATCTGATACATTTAAATATTTTATTATATATTCCATAGATTTAGAGATAAAAGAAGTATAATATATAAAATAATCTGTTGTAATAAATTTGACAGCCGAAAGAATGCCATGAAAAATAGTTGATAATTTAAATTATTTGTAGCTGACAGATAAATGTCAGTGTCAGAAATAATGAGTAATGAAAGAAAAATGTACTTGGAGAATCCCTTAATTCTTGATCTGTGACTATTATGGAGATGACAAGTCTAGGTTGAAGGACTTAAATTTGTTTCAAACATTATGGGACAATGTACACCAGTACTATAGACTAGAGTAACTTTGAATTGCGAAAAAGCTATCAAATTCTTCTCAAGTAAGTTGTAAATATTGACAAAATTACACATCGATATAAGAATAATCGGAGTGCAATCTATCCGTCACTTTATTAAAGGGAATTAGTGTTATTTAGATATAACATGTATGAAAAAATAAAATGTAAAAGAAGATATGTAAGAATAGATGCACAATCCATATATACATTTTAGACCGCCCAAAATTAATGTTTTTACTAGAAGAATATGAAGAGAAAGTAAACAACGTTGTTCGAATTGAAAATTGCTGTTACCAGCCTAATATTTATATATAGTACTCTACTTTGTAATTTATTGTAACATAATTTATGGTAAAATATCTTCATGTTGAAACATGCTATTATTGAATAACAAAGAAGTTTATACGTCATAGATTTATATGAATATATTATTTGTATTTATAAAAATATTTTTTGCTTTATGCATACAGCCAGGTAAAATATACGGCGAGAGGTTATGTGCTGGCCACATCAGATTTTTTTAAAATAGGTTAAAATCAACTGTCAATTAAATTGTCACCATTGTCACTGCTATGTCATTATTTTTGGTATCGTGGAGCAAGTTCTTCATTGTGCTAAGTTACTACTAAATTATAAATATATTCTAGAAAAATTAAAGAACATCCAAGTATTTATTTTAAATGGATTATAAATAAGTAAAAATTATGACTGATACAAATTATGGACGAAGTAACATTAGTAATTTATCATCGCTCCATCAGCGTCCAGTACTTTATTTAATCTTAATGTTTTTCTATTGATCTGATTGACCACCCCTCTTCTAACTTAGAAAGTATTACAACTTTTTCGTTTTCTGATAATTTTGGCATCTTAATTGACACTAATGACACTGACTTGTGACAATGAAAAGTTAACAATCGAGACCGACTCAATACAGGAAAAAAACAGGTGTACACGATTTTTTTGCAAGCCAGTGTATATCACTAAAATAAGTATTTTCAATAAAATTAGGAATCTATTTATAATTTTTACAATATGTTTTTTATATATAATATGTTGGTAACACATCTAAATTTTCCTCTCTAGTAGTTTAATTGTCAATGTAATTGTAATATCTGATAATTTAAAATTAAGGTTATGTTCTATTTTGATATTGGACAGATGACAGATTGTTGTTCTCCAACAGATGGCACTGATGGTAGGCAAAATAAAATGTCAAAATTAGCAATGAAATTTCTAATTTAATTTAGATAATTTTTATTCATTCAACTAATTTTCCTCAATTATCTTGTTCTTATACTAAATTTGTTGTAATGTGTGAAAAAATTAAAAATATAATGATACTTTTAAGGTACTCGATCAAAGTAGTTTCCATTGAGACACTAGTGCGCGGAAGTAAAACAACGGGAATATGGCCTTTTGGATTGTGAGTTGGCTGCGGGAAACATTAGTTTCTAGGTAGTGAGTACGAAAAATATTGTACAAACCGCGTGTGTGAAGTTAGTTCCCGCATACACAATATACAAAACATTAAAAGTACCAGGTTTAATACTGAATTCGGCCTTAAAACCGAAATGTCGAATTTCGGTAATCTAGTCTCTCGACATTTTGTTTCACCATTAAATATAATTTATTGAATTCAAACTTTATCTACTTTGAAAATACCTATCTATTAATATTTTCTCAATATCAAAAGTAAATAGATATTTATTGATACTGTCAATATCAAAGGAACTGCAACAAAACTAAATCCTGATGCATCCATTTTACAATATCAGATTTATATCTTCGTCAAAGGATAGATACTCTTTCTTATTTTATCTCTTTGTTGATCTAATTAACAAGATTCCCATGTTTTGAGATAGAACCTTCCTATCTGTTCAGATCTCTCTGTTCGGTGGAGCAATTATTTGAAAAGTAAGTAATTTGTGATTTTATTGCATTTGACAACACTACCCTCGGACCGGAAATCGAACACAAAGCCCTTTGACTTTGCAACGTCAGCAGGAAACGACGGCGTCTATGGATTTTTAATTTGTTCGACGTTTTATTCCTGCTTGACTTTTGTGAATAAATATTACATTTATTGTGTAAATGTTTGTTCAAGAACGAAAGATAAAAGTAAAAGATTTGTTTTAAATTTAATTAAAAGACTTTTGGTTCTGTTCATGTTGAAAGGCAAACGATAAGATACGGTCTAGTGTAGAGTCAGGATTTTTTATGTTTGTTTTCGTATCATATAACTAAGAGCAAAATAACATTCTTTGCATTTTAAATTGGACTGTACGTTAACAAATTGCTCTTATAATTTATAAATAATTGTTCTATGTACTGGCGTTGACATAGAATATAGGTTAACCACAAATTCTTAGAGCTAAAATAAGACAAATAAGCTTATCTTCAAAATTATTCAAATTTTGCTTATATTAAGAGAACGCATTGTTCGATTTAGATGAAATTAGGTATGACATTCCCTATATGGATGTCATTTTTAAGATATTTGCTATTATTAATGAACAACAATAGGGTGGTTGCAAGAAATTTAAATTCGCAAAATTATATTATCGATGTTTTAAAGCACAATTATTGTATGTCCACTTTTTTCCTATTTTCAGTTTTTACTATATAATTTTTGTATATGACTATATCTTTGTTCCGCACAAACATAGTATATCCTTATATGTCCACAAAACGAAATTTATTATAATTTCCAATTATTGTAGGTCCCATAGTTATTTATTTTTACTTCACATATGTAGCATGTCACTTAAATTATATGTGCATTTAAAGGTGTCGTATTATGTAGTATACAGATATTGTATGTCCGGACATTATTGTGAATAAATTATTATCTTTCATTGGTAAATTATCATTCTTAAGTAAATTTTAAATTTCAATTTATTCAAAATATAGACAACTGGACATACAACATGTGCTTTAAACCATCGTTATATAGGACTAGTTTTATTTATTTAAACATTATTATTATTTGTGAAAACAAAATCGTAATAATCCATAGAAATAAAGAGTTATAAATTATTGAAAATTGTATAAATTTTCAAATAAATCACGTGACTTAAAATGTCGTCATAGGTCATGGTAGGGTACTTTTATATACAGGTATGGCCATGGGGCAAGATCGCCGCCATAAGCGGGCCAATGTCAAACATACTGATAATTCATTTCCCTATTTATTTGTAAGAAATGTGATTTTATATTATACAAAAATATTAAACAATCACACTATCAATCTATAAAGCTAATAAAAATTCATTTATTTAAGAGATACACAATTATTATTATGACATAGATTTACGGGTTATGTAAAGAATAGGATATAGGTTGTTATTATCACATCAAATTTAATAACTGTGGATATTATTTGCATAATAAGTATATATTTTAAACTTACCATTTAAAAATTTAGATGTTTTTGATTAATATTGGTAATTTTGATGTGTTTTCAATATTGCCAGTCATCGTAGTCAGTATCTCAAGAAAATACACAAATAAATAAAATAAAAGTATTACTTACACTTTAAATAAACATTAGAAGTATATTTAAATGTGTCTTGCATTAAAATAAAACAAATAACCACGAAAATACACACACATCATACATAATAATTTGCGCAACAACAACGAATATGACAGTGGACCGCAAATGGCGGAGCCGCGTCATGGCCATACCCTGTATATAGAGGTACCCTATGACCTATTAGGGTACCTTTACATACAGGGTATGGCCATAGGGCAAGATCGCCGCCATAAGCGGACCAATGTCAAACATACTGATAATTCATTTCCCTATTTATTTGTAAGAAATGTGATTTTATATTATACAGGAATATTAAATAATCATACTATGAATCTACTAGGTAATAAAAACAAATTTATTTAAGATACACAATTATCATTATTACATAGATTTAGAGGTTATGTAGAGCATAGGATATAGGTTGTTATTATCACATCAAATTTAATAATTGTAGTTATTAATTACATAATATGTATATATTTAAAACTTACCTTTTAAAAATTTAACTGTTTGTGCTTAATATTAGTAATTTTTATGTGTTTTTAATATTGCCAGTCATCGTAGTCAGTATCTCAAGAAAATACACCAATAAATAAAATAAAAGTATTACTTACACTTTAAATAAATATTAGAAGTATATTTATAAGTGTTTTGCATTAAAATAAAACAAATAGTCACGAAAATACATAATAATTTGCGCAACAACGAGTATGACAGTGGTCCGCAAATGGCGGACGAAACGCGAGCGACGTCATGACCATACCCTGAGTATATATAGGTACCCTATGACCTATTCGGTCGGGATCGAACCCAGTATTTAAATTTAATTTAATTTTAAGTATTTACATGAATAAAAATTAAATTAAACGGGAGGTATTGTGTTGGCTACATGAAATCTTTTATCTCGTGTTATAATTTAAGCGTGAGGCGCTCGAGAAAAAAAAAGTACTTTACACATATGTTGCACAAATGACTATTTCATACATTTGTTGGTATGTATATTATACGCACATTCTCATATTTTCTTTTATCTATTCAATATTGATAATTTTCAGATATCTTGTCTTGTTGTGAGAATAAAATACGTTCCATTGTCGAAACCATTTCCCATTCAACAATGAAACCTTCTCTTCAGTTCAACCTCCCTCGATAACATGGGCTATAAATGTATCTTTAATCAGTCGTCTGGAGAGTAGAGCAAAGAGGCAAGACGTGAAAATCTATTAACCGAAAAACCGCTTCTTTTGTTTCTTTTGCCTTTCCGGCGAAGTTCGTCAGAAACAAAACAACTTTCTATTCGAGAGTTTTCTTTGCGTGAAAAAAAAGCCAGGCCAGGCCAGGCCAGGCCGCCTTCATCATCTTTTGTCGATCGACAAGTGCGAGGGAGACGGAGGGCATTGTGGCAATGGCAACGGCAACGTGAAAGGGCACATGTGTTTGTGTGACACCCAGGAGCGGAGAGTTTGTTTTTCTTGGAGAGATATTTTAAAAAGAATGGTTAAACAGTGAAACACGCCAAGTCTAATTTCAAGACTTACAAAAAATATGGTAAATTATAAAGACGAATTATTATTATTATTATTATTATTATTATTATTGAAAATACAATACCCAACAGGCACATTCCCAATTCTAGGGTAAGGAGAAGAAAAACTATTTTGTGCTTCGAGTAAACAGCCATTTCCGGTTATCTGATTGACACCAAAACCTAATGGCATCTTTCCATATTAGAATAAGGTAGAAATACATGATTTCAAAACTTTCTGAATGATAGTATTTGAGTTAGAGCGTAAAGAGGATCCACACACACACACACACACACACACACACACACACACACACGCACACACATACACACACACACGCACACACATACACACACACACACACACACACACACATACACACCCACAGACATCATCGTGAAAATGTTAAAATTGGATTATAGGTACCTTAAAACGTGGTAATTCACCAAAATCTCGATATGCGATTTTAGCACGATCCCTATACCTCCCTTGCCAAGGTTAGTTTTTTCGATTTTTTTCAATTACATTAATAAAAACTAATACATCGTTGAAAAGAGAAAATATTTTAGTAAAATAATTATGGGTTGCTATTTACAACATAAAATTTGATAGTTGTATCTTGTAAACCGGACTTTATAAAAATATCTATATTTGCCATTAACCAGTATATTTAAAATAATAAAACTTATATTTGAGCCATTTTTTTAGTAAAAATCTGTTGTGGCCAGCACAATACCTTCCGTCAATCCTGTGTATAATGTATAAATTCCATACATAATTTTTCTTGGAAAAGATTCTAAATTTCCAGTAAAATTATTTTATAAAAAAACTATTCAAATTGCACTTGACACTGACATCTTCTTCTTCTTTGACTTTTCCCATTCGTTAGGGGTCGCTATTTTTGCGTGTCGTTATCATTCAGTTCCTTTTCTCTCAAGTCTTCCGCAATACAGTTCCATCTTATCTTTCATTCTTGTTCCAATATAATTTTTCATTTCTTCTCATGACGTGTTCAAACCAATGTAAGCATATTTCTTTTATCTTTCTAGAAACTTGTAATACTTCCGTGTTTTCCCCAACATCTACTTCAACATCCTCATCTCTGCCACATTAATTTATTTTTTATTGATACTGACATCTGTCAATTTGAATTATATGAATATATTAATAGTTTAGCATAGCTGGCTGAATTATAAAATTTAATTTCTTTAAAATTCTTTAACTTTGTATCTATTGAATATGAAGTATAAAATGTAATCAAATCGTATAGAGAATAATATATTCTATAAGTTATAAAAACGTTAAATGTCAATAAATCAAATTTAACTGTTAAATCTTCAAATGAGGGTACTTCCGGTTCACCAATTATAACCAAAATCTAATCACTTGTTCTTCTGGATGTAAACTTGAGGAATACGAAAAAAATATAATTTTTGGAATCGTGGTATTGAAGTTATGGAATCCGGAACTTTTGTCACACAGACACACAGACACACATACATACAGACATCATCGTAAAAATGGTAAAATCGTATTATAGGGACCCTAAAATATGCTTATACACTAAAAACTCATCAATGAATTTTTTGACCAAAGACAATACCTTCCTTACCGAAAGGTGACGGAAGGTAAAAAAAGTTAAAGGGGGACGTCGACGTCCTCCCAGACTCACCCTGTATATTATTTTATATTAATCGACAAGTATAGATGTGTTTTTATCACTTTTTTACATATTTACAATCTGTAAGACTTACAGATGTGAACAGAAACGACTCGTAAATCAAAAGTATGTTTCAAGCAAGAAGAGAATATTTCATTGCCCAAACAGACGAGTCGTCGCTGTGACACGTATTCGCGAAAAAGTAAGGGTAGGTTCGTTTTTGTTTGCGGTATGATCGCGGTTAAGTGCGGTTGGAATGAATGAATTGATCTGGTGAAATGAAACCATTTTTTTATACCGAGTCATGTCATGAGTACAATGGAGATACTGCTTGGAGGATTGAATTGAATTTTCGCCTGATTAAATAAAATTAGACCATTTGTATTTTTGTTCTGGATAGAGTTAATTGGAAAAACGATTTTTTGAAAATTAAAAAGCGTCGCTTTAATGTAATATTGTTACATATTTTTCAATTTTCATTTTATTTATTTTGTCCGTTACGAGTATTTCATTATCTGAATGAAATTTAAATAAAGAACATAAAACAGATGGACCAGTTCATGCAAATAAAATAAAAAGACGTAATTGACACGATGCAAAATTGTGAATCAATTTAAAAAAATTATTGTATAAAATTTAATACTACAATATTTTCTTACAAAATTTGCGAAAAAATAATGTTCTTCAATTTGCAGATTTTGTCATTAGAAATTAATTTCACTTTCACAGCTTTGAGAGTAACGTATGTCCCATAAAAAATGAATTCACTTAAAGTTTTGTCATACTTAATAATTAACTGTTTCGTAAGCAAAAAATAATGTACTTAAATTAAATAAAGATGGGCGTGGTCTTCCACAATGTGCAATTATTACGGACACCTAGTATTGGGTTTTGGGCGACATTTACATCGATTTCTCGGACCTCCCACTGAGCAACTACGAAATAAAAAAATCTGTTGTAGCCAGCACAATACCTCTCGCCACTTGCTTATTGCTTACAAGTATAGGGCACGAGCAGTCGTGTTACGTTGTTGGCCTTGACAGGCGAATATCGGGGCCCTTTCAGAGTGGTAATTAGTGGTGGTGTACATGAATGCGAATGTCAGAGTTTTTCAGTAAAAATTTCAAGATTTTCTTAATTCACGTAGTTAAATTGTAACCAAGAGTGTGGAATTTACATAATTACTAGCTATCATTCTGACATGGGCCCCCATATCTGCTTATCAGGGCCAACAAAGTCACATGACTGCTCGCGCCCTAATGTATTTAACATTTCTTGTATACCTACACTCTACACCAAAAATTCTACTTGTATCTATTCCTTATATTTAGATTGTTTAATTTTAAATTCATTCTATGAAGAAATTTTGTCCTACTCTTCTAATTTTTCGAGATGTTTCCAATTCATTGTCGGGAGTAACAGTATTTCTGAAGGGTATGTGTAATATACCTACAATATTAAATATTTAATTATTAATACATTAATAAATAATATAACGTATGTACTTCCCAGAAAAAGTCTTCAGTAATGTCTCCGGATTTCTGACGCTGACATTTATCTGTCAGTTACAAACAATTTAAATTTTCAACTATTTTCCATGGCATTCTTTCGGCTGTAAAATTTATTACAACAGATTATTTTATATATTATATTTCTTTTATCTCTAAATCTATAGAATATATAATAAAATATTTAAATGTATCAGATAGAGAATTTAATTTTCTTTAATATTACCAAGAAAAAATTTCAAAAAATATTATTTAGATTTATTTTCAAGACTCTTCTACTTCCGGTTGTCCAATTGTTACCAAAACCTTTTCAGATCTTCCCATAAATGTCCGATTGGGAAATACGTAGTTAAACAAATATAAAGTCTTATAGTTTTTGAGTAATCGTCCATCTAACAACCCACATACATACACACATACACACACACATAGATCCACACACACACACACACACACACACACACACACACACACACCCACATACACACAAAGACATCATCGTAAAAATGTTAAAATCGGATTGTAGGGACCTTAAAACGTGCTTATTCAATAAAATCTGGAGATGCGACTTTTAGCATGAATTCAATACCTCTCTTAGCGAGAGGTAAAAATTAAGGGAAAGATATATACCGACAATATTGCAGTGGTCCCTAACAGATATAAACAAAAACCCAAATTCGCAATGTTTGTTATGGTGAGCTGTTTCCACAAAGAGTGTATCCAGGTCTTTCTGGGCCGAGTGAGGTGACGCCCTAGATATTCAAAGATACATCTAATAAAATTGATTAATTTTATAGGAAAATAAGATTTTCGGGACGATTTTATCTTCTGGCCAGACCTTGCGTCCTGTCACAATGCAACACAAACTCAAAATTGATTAACAAACCAAAACGTACCATTTCTTCCACGAAACGAAACTTTCCTTCCTTATTATAAGATATAATACAAATTTTAAATGTTTCAGATTGAGAATTTCCAAAAAATAACATTTAGATTTTTTTTTAAGAAACTACCACTTCCGGTTGTCCAGTTGTTACCAGAACCTATTCAACTCTTCTCATTAATGTTAGATTGAGGAATCCGTAGTCAAACAGGTCTTTAGTCTTATAGAATTTGAGAAATCGTGTCTCCAACAACCTCACACACAAACACACACACACACACACACACACACACACAGAGAGAGAGACATCATTGTAAAAATGTTAAAATCGGATTCTATGGACCTTAAATCGTGCTTATTCAATAAAATCTCTTAGCGAGAGGTAAAAAGTTGTTGAGAGCTTTTAAGAAGTGGAAGATAAAAATGGGGAACTGTATTATTGTCAAAGGATACTACTTTAAAGATAATTAGAAATTCTAAAAAAATAAAAACCATATGTCTTAATTACAATAATTCTAGTGTCACCCTCCTGATTAAACAAATGAAATATACCGTGTTGTAAAAGTACCGTATTACACGATGCATGTACTACAATTTCTACAAAAGTAAATAAGTAACATAGTGTTTTATTATTTATTGTTCCATATATCAATCAATTTAACTGTGTTCACCTTCTTTTAATTCCATTATCGATCCTATAACACCCAAAAAATTTTGCTCATTACTCGGTTATTAATTCCCAGGAACTTTGTGCATATTTAATCACTTTTTGATGATGAAAGTTAGTTAGAAATCCCAGTTAAAACCCTATAAAACGCCACGTTGGTGCTCAACAAGCGATGGAACATATTCTGGTCTCACAGTCACTCGCATGAAATTCCAGACTGATCCGCTGTCCGGAAGAATCCGGGCTAGGCTCCTCCGTCATAATCAAACGCGCGGAGCGCTAATCCGGCCTTCAGGCAGGGAAGGGGCCGACAAAGAAGATTGCAGGTAGTGCATATAGAAAGCAGATTCATTAAGAACGTAACAGGAATATAATAATAATAATAATAATAATAATAATAATAATAATAATAATAATAATAATAATAATAATAATAATAATAATCCTTTATTACTTTAACAGGTAAGATACCTAATACAAGTAAATGTAACAATAAGAAAATATTTACATAATAAAAATGTCAACATCCGAGCGAATATTATATAAGTTGCACATCACATATAATGGTGATTTGTAACAGAATAATAGAGTTGTAAGATGGCAAATAAAAAATTAAATTAAATTTAGAGGAAGGTCGCAGTACACGAAACTGCAGTTTATTAAGCAAGTATTCACTATCAATACTGTTATAAATAATTTTAAATAAAGTATCTAACACAATGTTTGTGTGACAATGCTGAATACTAATCACATTAAATTGTTCAGAAAGTAATTGAAAGAGTTTGAACCATAGGTATTTTAAAAAAAATCTTTGCACTTTCTCAATTTTAGTAACATATATCTCATAGTAAGGGAACCATATGATAATAGCATAGATTAACTTAGATCGCACAAAGGCAAAGTAAAATGATTTTAATGCGTTAGTATTTGAAAAATTCTTCCTGTTTCTAATAAGAAATTCAAGTACTTTGTTTGCTGACGTTACTAGCTCATTAATATGGTGTATAAATGTTAAATGTGGGCCAAAGTAAACTCCCAAATCTTTAATAATAGAGAAATGAGATAAAACTACAGAGTCTATCATATAATCATATATAATAAGAGTTTTCTTACGGGTATATGACATAGTCTTGCATTTTTCTTTATTAAGTACTAGCTGATTGTTAACGCACCACTCAGTTACTTTGTTTGGGAGAAAGTAGTAATAAGTAGGAACAACTATACACAGTAAAAAAAATATTGATAATTTAAGGCCCAACCCTACTACCTTTAGTTAAAATGACTGTTTATTAAGCATTAGTTAAGAATTAAACTGAAGGTTAGAAGCGATGCGAACAACAGTTTTAACTTTCAGTTAACTATAAAGGTGAAAGAACAATTGTATCTATTATTATTAAACGAAATAATTTTTTTTTTTGTATTTACAGGTTGACATTTACCGTGTTACAATTGTTTTAGTTAATTGTTTTATTTCAAGCCATAGTCATGGCTCACTATTCTCTTTTCAACTAAGTGTATAAAAAAGTGCCCGCCATTTTACTTTTTAATAATGTAACATATGGATTATTTTACATGATTGTAAAGCAAATTTGATGTACTTTTCAAATTTGTAAAAAATATAGTATGTTCTATTTGAAATTTCAAAGTTGATATTAATTACTAATAAACCGGAAGTGGTATCATGAATGTACATCCGTCATCATGTAGCTTACATGTTGCTGTATAAATCATGTTATATGAAAGAAATTACTAACTTAATAAATAAGCGAGATATTTGCTGGGTCCATTAAAATATAACAGCCTGTATACAGGGTGTCCCTTAACTTGGTGCACAAACTTTAAGGGCATATAATACTGATCAAAATGAGTAAAAAAAGCTTAGTCAAAATGTGTCCGATCTTTAATAGTTTCCCAGATATAACGCAGTGAAAAATGAGTTTTTACGAGATTTACCTTTGCTATCTCAAAAACTATAAGAATTACGATTTTGATTAATTGAGACTTTTTGTTTACCTTTGAGAGGTAATCTTAGATGGCCTTTTGTTATTTTATAAAAATCAAAAGTGAAATGTTGTGGCGACCTTGGTCAATATTTAATTTTCATATAACTACGTAACTATAAGAAATTGAGAAAAATGTTTCATATAAAATTTTATTGTTTTTTATAGTCTTTTTACTGACATAGACAAAGTTTTATTCGATCGTTATCTTTGTCAGTTTTTCTTAGATTTTTCGCTTTTCTCGGAAACAGTTGAAGATCATTCCTATGTTGATGAAGCTTTTTTATTCATTTTGGGCAGTACTATATGCCCTTAAAGTTTTTGCTCGAAGTTAAGGGACACCCTGTATATACATACATACAGACATCATCGTAAAAATAGTACATTGTATTCTAGGGTCTTTAAAACGTGCTTATTTATTAAAAACTCACTATCGAATTTTTTGACCAAAGAGAATACCTTCCTTACCTATGTGACGGAATGTAAAAAGAACATCATAACTGTAAGAGTTATTTATGTACAAAGGTATTGAAGTGTAAACCAAACTTACACAAACGAGATCATAATATTTCAGAATCAGCATTTACTCGATAATTACATTATTTGATATTTGCAATATAAGCATGAGCTTATATTATTATTTCACAATTAGTTTATACCTCAATGTTTGCTGACGTAGCTTAACATAGTATAAAAGATAAATTTACAATATAGTTGGTGAGTATATGAATTATACATGTTCGGAAACCCTACAATGGTAACGTGAAACATATTTATTTTTTAATCATTTCACTATTATTACAAGGAAGAGAAATAGATGATTTTTTCAGAGGTGTAATTTGTAGTCAAAGGGCGAAACCCGAGGGCTACAAAGCACCAAAGAAATATAGCTTTCTCTCTTGAGTTATCTACATATAAGTAGGGATATATGGTATCTTGTAAACTACCCTTCCAATCTTACAATACTAGCAGAGACTGTATGACAATCAAACAGATCTGTTTTATTTTATCTGGTTATGAACTGGTTAGTAGATCTTGAATCTTTTTGATTATCATACAGATCTGTATGATTATCAAACAGATCTGTACGATTATCAAACAGATCTCTGCATCAATCTTAAGCTATCATCCCACCCGTCCACGCTGCTAAGTATAAGTAAGATTGAAAGGGTGGTAGGGTGGTTTGGAACATACCATATATTCCTACGTACGAGTACATTTATCATATATCTTATTGCATTATTAATTAAATATGTATGGCGTCTCGTGGCCGTGTGCCAGAGTGTCTGGTCGCGAATCTGGGGACCCGGGCTCGATCCCGACCGACGCCAAAAATTACTTCGAATTTTAATGGCATAAAATTGACCCCTATGGTGCACTCTCCACGCCAGATATGAGTGCCCGTGAGGTGACGCCTGGTAAGCGCCCGCACGGTACAAATATTTCATCATTACCGATATCTCCGTGCAAAGCAGATTGGCACACCCAGCAATGAGTAATATGCCGTGATGATATATTTATTTATTTATAATTAAATATGTACGTAGGTATATTAATATTACATATATCCTTAAGAAATACCGTTAATACCGTCAATGAATTTGAATAATTTTGAACATATTAGAATAATAGGACAAAATTTCTCATAGAACGAACGAAGAGTTACAATTTCAATTATTTGTGTGTACAAGAAATGTTAAATTCGTTAATTATAAAGCGCGAGTAGTCATATGACTTTGTTGGCCTTGGCAAGCAGATATGAGGATCCATGTCAGAATGACGGCTAGTAGTTATTTACATAGATGTCACAATTGTCAAATGTCATAATTTTTCATTCAAAGTTTAAAAGTATTCTGATGTTCATTTGTTATCAATAGTATGGAACATACTTGTCAAGGAAAATAATCCACATGGATTTGGAAAATCATGATGTTTTGAATGAAAAATTATGATACTTGACACCTATGTACATTATTACTAGCTGTCATTCTGACACAGGGCCCCATATCTGCTTGCCAAGGCCAACAAAGTCACATAACTGCTGCGCCCTGTAAGTAACGAATTTAACATTTCTTGTACACACAAATAATTTTTTCGTTCTATGAGGAATTTTGTCCTACGCTTGTAATATGTTCAAAATTATTCAAATTCATTGGCGGTATTATGATATTTCTTAAGGATATATGTAATATTAACATAACTATAATTTTAAATGTGTCTTTAATTAATAATACAATAAAATATGATAAATTAAATGTTCTCGTAAGTCACATGACTGCTCGCGCATGAAATTGGCGACAGGTATTTTGCTGGCCACAACGGATTTTTTTTTACTACACTAGATTTTCTATATTTATTATACGTTTAAATTGATATGAAGATTATATTAGGAAACCTATTAGTTATTTATAAAATAAAAACGGATTACTAGACCTGTAAACATAAACAGCATCTTGCAGGAAATATAAAATAAGCTAGTGAATTTAACGACTAGAGGTGTTCCCTGAATATTAAATAAAATGAAAAATTTATTCAAGGACTTTAATATCCGCTGATAAAACAAAGAATGTGCACACCTTATAACTTAAATTTTATGATACGTCAGTTAAAAGTTTATATCTGGCTGCATAATTAAGACACTTTATTTCACTTTACCCCAAATAGTATTCATAAAACTAAGGCTCGGTTATGATATAATTATACCTATCTCGGAGAACATCTTACGCAGGTGCTTAACCTTGACAGGAAGAAGATATTTCAAGGAGCAACAAAATTTTTAGCAAAGATTATGATTTTTAGTTTTGTACAGATGACTCATTTTCCATGTTTTTTTAAGGTATCTCAGATAATATTAAAGGTAGAGCAAAACCGTTTGCACGTACAGTCAACTTTTCGAGAAAAGTGTAATAGTCACCACAGGAATTTTCTTTTGTTTTTGAGCTATAGGCAAAAATTATTTTTTCGCTCATTTCTAAAATATCTCATATCTTATTTATTATGATAGAGAAAAATTGTTTTCACAAATTTTGAATTGTTTTTTATGTGGAATAAAATGGCGTAATTAAATTTTTTGAAAACTTAATAATTCTAGAGATAACACCAATTTATGATTTTTTAAATGGGAACCTATAAATTTATCCATAAAATATATAGAAAAAGTATTAATCCAAACCTGTAGAAAATTTAATAATCTTTAATTTTTATATAACATAAATCTCGAAATATATCTGTCAGTTAGAAACATTTGAGATCTGAATTGTGTAACCATGTGTATGAGGTGTTTAAAACGTAGGCTCCGGGATTAAAATTATAGTTTTATAAATTTATCCATAAAATATATAGAAAAAGTATTAATGCAAACCTGTAGAAAATTTAATAATCTTTAATTTTCATATAACATAAATCTCGAAAAATAACATTTAAAGGTATTTTTCAAAGAAAAAATATTTTGAGCTTCCAGTAAAGTGCCATTTTCGTTTATCTTATTTACTCCAAAATCTAATGGCATCTTTCCATATAAGAGTAAGGTAGACATACAAGGTTTCAAAATTTTCTGAATGATAGTATTTGAGTTATATAGCGTAAAGAGCATCCACACACACACACACACACACACACACACACACACACACACACACACACACATACATACATACACACACACACACATATACACACACACACATACATCATCGTGAAAATGTTAAAATTGGATTGTAGAGACCTTAAAACGTGGTCATTTCCCAAAATCTCGATATGCGATTTTTAGCACGATCCCTATACCTCCCTTACCAAGGGTAGCGGGAGGTAAAAAGGTAAGACAATAATTATGTTTCTGTTTATATATCTTAATTTGAGCGTTATTTGTTTTCTGAAGTATTATAATAAACATTTCAAAACATTCTAAATTGAAGTTATTTACACTTATTCATACAAATTCAGTAATCCGTTCAAATCGTTAGTCCGCATACCCCCTCATATTTATCGTTTCAGGTTAACGGGTCTACACTGTATTTGAAATATTACCACATTTAATGTGATTATGGGAAATCTGTTTAGGTGTTTGGTGACTCTTTCTTGACCTACATTGTTCGGTGTGGTTCTAGCTCGCAAAATGGCACTGGCATCTTTCCATTTGATCTCGGCTGACTGTGTATAGTTAACTGTTAACTAATAACCCTTCCGCATTCCGCTGAGACAAGGAAATGAAAATTTATTTCATTAGACCTGAATTTATCATCGCCAAATGGGAATTTGAACACTTTCATTTACATAAGAATTACTTTCGGAATACGCCTAACGCATAACCGACGATAAATCATATATACTACCATGCCAAGCATCATTTATTTCATACGATTTCTCTAAAAGGGATATTATTATATTTCATAATATTTGTGATATTTTATCCCATTTTCTTCAAATTGTTATATATTTTTTAAAAAAAATTAACCATAATGTAATCGAAAAGTAGTACTTTTGAGCGATTTCAATTTGGTAATTTGGAAATAATTTTCAGTAACAATATAACAAGAGAGTGAGAATAAATTGAAAATAATTTGACAGATCTTTCGAAAACTTGTTGCCAGGCAATAGTCACGAAAGCCCGAAGGGCTTGAGTGGCTATTGCCAAATGGCAACAAGTTTGAGAGAGAAACTGGAGAATTATTTTCTAATTTATCGACCTCTCGAATTATATTTAATTAGATTATTTTTTGATCTACAAATTTGGTTCAAACGGTAAGACACAACTGTCATGTTATTGTGACGCCATCTACTGTCGTTATTAATTAGCTTTATTTATTTACACAGTACAGTTGGTAAGTCTGTTTTGACAACTAGAACAGAATTATTTTGACAAGGCCAAATGCCAAATAATTATAAATAATCAGGATTTGATTTATACATATTTATGAAGAAACTAAATACATGACATTTGTCAACAAAAACAAAAGCTACAGAGATTATTCCCGGGAATAATCTCTAGAGCTTTATTCTCAGTATAATAATGACAGGATTGGTTAAAACACAAACACGTGACAAAAAAAGAAACATTTCATTGGTTTAAAGAAATGTCAAAAAAATAATTAAGTTAACTCCACTCAGTCAATATTAAAATAGTTATTTGTATATCAAGGCCGCGAAATCACTCTTTAGCGTACCGAGAGAAAAATTGTCGCCGAGGCCGCTTGCGGCCGAGGCAAGACAATCTCGAGGACGCCAAAGGATTTCGCGGACAAGGTGTACACAATATTTTTTGTGCAACCATAAAAAATATGTAATTACAAATTTTATTAATTTTAAACAGTTTCACTGTAAATTGAAAGTTGGCTTTCAAGGTAGCTATAGAATTGACATTTGATAAACAAAACAATTAGTTTTGAAAAAATCATAGTGATTGTTTACTCAATTTGGATTTCGCGGCAATTTCCATAACAACAACCGCGAAATTCAATTTCGTGGCCTATATTGCGGCTGCGAAATGCCTATTTCGCGGCCGGTTGCACAAAAAAAATCTTATGTGGCCAGCTCATTACCTACCATCAATCCTGTGTATGGGGCGCGAACAGTCGCGTGACTTTGCTGACCTTGGAAAGCAGATTTGAGGGCTCATATCAAAATGACATATTAATTTCATTATTTGGTATTGTATGATTTATTTTCTTCAGGAACTGAATTCCATACTCCTGTTAACAAATAAACTATATTAAATAAGAAAATCTTGAAATTTTGAATGAATAATTATGACATTTGTTAGTTATGGACTGATATAATTAATAGCTGTCATTCTGACACGAGCCCCCAAATCTGCATGCCAAAGTCAGCAAAGACCCTATTATATCCAAATTCTATTCATAAATTTTCTTGCAAAGGATTCTAAATTTCCAGTAAAATTATTTTATAAACACACTATGCAAATTGAACTTGACACTGATATCTTCTTCTTCCTCTAGCTTTTCCCATTCGTTAGGGGTCGCTATTTCTTAATTTTGCGTGTCGTCCTCATTCAGTTCCTTTTCTCTCATGTCTTCTACAATACAATATTATCTTTGGTGTTCTATTGTTTCTTCTATCTTCTATTACTAAGCTATTCATTCTTCTTCCAATATATTCTTCATCTCTCCTCATGACATGTTCAAACCAATGTAATCGTCTCTCTTGTATATTTCTAGAAACTTCTATCATTCGAGACATTTCCCTTATCCTCTCATTGCGTATTCTATCTTTCCGTGTCTTCCCCAACATCGATCTCAACATTCTCATCTCTCTGCCGCATTAAATTTCTTAGCATTTAGCACTTAGATTTATGAAAGTTAATTCCTTTATAATTCTTTAACTCTAAACCCATTGAATATGAAGTATAAAATGCAATTAAATCCTGTAGATAATTGTATATTCTTTAATATTTATAATAAAATTGTGTCAAAATAAGATATTTAATAGCGTTTTTCAAGAAAAACTGTTAAAATCTTCACACGAGGGTACTTCCGGTGGACCATTTATAACCAAAATCTAATCACGTCCGCATATGGACCTAAACTCGAGGAATACGAAAAAACTATAAGTTTTGGAATCGTGCTATTGGAGTTATGCGATCCGAAACGATCTTCACATACACACACACTCACACAGACACACACACACGCACACACATACATACGGACATCTTCTTAAAATTAGTAAATTCGTATTCTTATTCATTAGAAACTCGGTATCGATATTTTTGGCCAAAGACAATACCTTCCTTACCTAAAGGTGACGGAAGTTAAAAAAGATTAAATTTGTTTTTCTAGTATTGCGCCATTTAATATTGGCATCGTATCCATAAGCGCACAATCTTCTGTTGGAGTATTGTCCCATAAGTTTTTCAAGGCACGTTTTACTATACGCACTGAATTTTTACGAAGTTTTTCATATTGTGTTAAAAGTAAAAGGTCTCGGTAAAACACTAATCTGAACTAGAAGACGACCCTTTGAATGCCGTTCGAACTATTATTACCAATCATTGGTCCATTTATTAGCTTTAAGTTTATATTTAAAATGGCCGAAAGAATTTTATAGATATATCTCACCATTTGTGTAGATTTTATAATTTGTTGAAAATATAAACCGTGTCGTATATTAAACTAATTGAATGTATTTCAATTTAAAACTTCGACATTAAAACGTATCTAGGACGAACTATGATATAAAATAGCATCTTCAGCAAAAAATCCCAGTAAACAAATATAAAATTTCTTTTGTCGTTTATTTTTAAAACCATCATCCTTACCCCTTTATTAAACATTGTAACCTTTCCATAGAATTCCTTCTGAATTTCTGCTGTAAAATTTTTGCGGAACAATACAATCTGGGCTTCGTAACCCTTTCTCGTTGCTATGCCGGGTACTAACTTTTTCATCAGCTGAAATTACCAGGTCCCTCTTAATTTGGTTTTAACTGAGAGCGCCGCTCGCAACGTACCGGCCACTGTTTGAACTCGGAGATTTACCAACGTTTTGAATATTAAATGCGTAATTATAGTTCTTTTGCTTGTGGTAGCAGTGGTTACCTGTAAAGGAACTGACGGTGGAAAGCTTCTACGAAAATGAATATATCATCATACGGTCTAGTTCGCTATACATATTTTGTGTGTTCATGCAAAGTATGTTTTATGATTAAACAACAAAATTGAAAATTTTCATAAGGAATATAAAATTAATGGGATGCATCTAGCGTTAGCGGCTAGACTTGAAATTTCATTATAAACAAATTTTACAATTTTGGTTATACAGGGTGTAACAGAAATAATATATTAAATTTAAGCAGTGGTACAACAATATTTCTTAATAACATTTTTTCGAAAATTCAATTTTCTTTAGCATTTTTACCCACACATAAATTAACGAATCGTTTAGGTATTTTCATAATAATTTGACCCAGTGGCAGCAACAACAATGAAACCAATGTGAATTGTCAACATTTTTCAAATAAATTTTGACAAATAAATCGATTAGTTATTATTACAAAAAGTTATAATCATACGTAATATAACAAGTGATATGATTATCATCGATGATATTCTCGAGTGAAACCGAGCTGCAGATTTCACGAGTCCGAAGGACGAGTTGAAATGTGCTGCTTCGGTTTCACGAGCAATATCTTCGATTATTAATCATATCACGAGCTTATATTTAATGAGAGAATATAATGAATTTTTGCAATCTAACCTAACCTAACTTTTAATATACATATTCATATTGTATTAAGGTTGTCGTCGAATTGGGCTTGACAAACTAATCCGCTGCGGATCTCTAGCGCTACAATCGCAGGGAGAGGCGCCAAAATCTCAAAGAGCAAGATTTAAAAATTACGGCCAGCGCGAGCGATACCTCGCTTGGAGGCTAGTCTAGTACGTACTGGACGGGAAATATCTCTACACTGCAGTATTTTCATTCTTTCATACTTCAAGAACGAAAAGTATTTAATTTTGGTTTGAAGAAAAATTGTATTTTTATAAATATAATTAGGGTTTGAATTTATACTACGAGTACATAAAGAACATATCTAGAAAAAAACGCGGCTCCCTATAATTTCTCTATTATTCAAGTTAAAAATAATAATAATAATACTAATAACAATAATAATAATTTATTCTTCAAGTAAGACCAAAATTGCATCGGTATATGGAATGTCAAAAATACATACATGTCACAAATATAGTGTTCATGATATTTCAATAAACAAAGTACCTACTTAAAATTATCCGTATAATATTCATTAAATGTAGTAACATTTATCAATTAATAAATATTTTAGTTTCCTTTTAAATAAATTAAACGAATCAATGTTCTTTATATGTTTGGGTAATGGTTATATAATTTGATTCCTATTACAAAAGAATTATTTAGAGTTAAATGTCACTTGTTTTGGAAGCACTAAATTCTCTTTATATCTAGTATTATAACTATGACAATTCTTATATTTTAAAATTTTATTTTTAATTTTTTCTAATAAATAAAATGACATTTAAAATATACAAACATGGCAGAGTAAGAAATTTTTCTTTTATAAAACTATGTTTACAGGTATTTCTGTAGCTAAGGTTATAAATATTTCTAATATGTAGCTCGTTTCTGTATTATAAAAATGCGAACGGCATTGGGAGAGCAGCCCCAGAAAATTATGCCATATGACTGACTGACTATAAAATTTTGCAACATAATTTTTTTTGCTGTATTTACTATGGTATTTTGTGCAAGTTTTTTAAGAGCAAAAGCATATATGTAAATAATAAAGTTGTAGGAGCCAAAAGTGACAGCTACTTATAAAAGAAAATAGTTCTTCAAATTGGAATACGTATTTTTTTAAAAATGAAAACATATACTTTTACATAGAACGATAGATAATTTTATTCTGAATTTATTCTAACTCTAATTCCCTCAAGTGACTTGTTTCTCTTTTGTAGAATAACCCATTTGAAATTTTCCTGTTCATGATTTCCGGTAACATGCATTCTAAATAAAAAGTGGCGAGATTGTAACGTACCGCCACATTGTCAAATATTCGTTGACTACAATGATTTACAATCTGGCTAGTCGTGTGCACTTAGCTTGTATGAAAGCTATTCTTCGTTTATTAAAACGTCTATCCATATTGTGAAATGCATAGGTGTTTTATCATTTGGCTAATTTTACAATCTGACTAAGACATAATTAGAAAACCGGGATTAATACCGATACCGACGTGGGAGGCTAGGCACAGCTTATAAAGTATCGTTTATGAAAGCAATGTTATGATATATGTGACAGAAGTTTATGTTTCCGAGATATTTTTTATTAATCAGCTAAATAAATTTATTAGTGAATTTATTAGGAGGTGGATATACCTTTTCATTTTCAATTTTGTAAAATGTATCCTTATTCAGAGATTTAATGTTCATGATAGAAAGCAATTCTTATTTGTGCGAATTTATACTACCAGTTGCTATATTGCCCCATACGGAACCAATATTTATTTGTGATTTTTCTTTATTTGATTCTTCGGTGTATTTAGAAATTTCAATATCATACATTGAAAATTTGAAGCATGTTAGGCTTACTAGACCTAATCCTCTGCACGTTTCGGATATAAGTGACCCATAATGCAAATTTTGGAATGATCCAGTTGTAATTTCATGGCCCATTTTCGAACATATCCTAATTGCTCAATTCTATTACCTGTTATGGTTTTCTCAAAATCAAATTCACTCGTAGGATTAGGATCACTTTCAATACATAATTTATAATTTTTTATATTAAAAATAAATTATTTATTAGAACCGTAAATATCAGAGTAGTTTTCACCTTCCGTCACGTTTTAGGGTCCGTAGAGTACGATTTTAGCATTTTTTTACGATGATGTGTGCGTGTATGTGAGTGCGTGCGTGCGTGCGTGTGTGTGTGTGTGTGTGTGACGATAACACGAACACTACAATTCTTAAAATTATAATTATTTCGTCTTCCTTTTATTTATATCCATATGAAGAGCTGATTAGATTTTGGTTATAATTGATCAACATTTAGAACATTTTATTGGTACATATCTGCCAACCTTACACTATATAAACTATATACATAAACATTTACAAAAGGAGTATTAACAAACCTTTCGTATACATTTTTTTGGCACCAAACATCTTCGAAATTAATTAAATCATCTGAAATATGTGTGCCATCTTCCAAACTAATTAGTACTTCAGAATTTTATGGCATTTGATTGGGAACGTCATACGAATCCAACAAAATTCTTCTAGTTGCTTTTTTGACCAAATTTATATTTGTTTGCAAGTTCTTTTGTTGAAGAAGAGCATTTTTTCGCCTCCTTAAAGCAGTAGCCGTTCGTTTCTTTGATTTTGAAGGCCTGTTTTGATTTGAATTTTTAGTTTTAACCATTTTATAATAAGAGTATATAAACTTGGCGCATAAAATTTCAAAACTGATGCTAGCCAGCTAGCCTCTATTCGGACCGAGCCAACAAGATTTCATGCGAAATCGTTGTCTCTCCTCTCTCTAGCTTGTGGGTATGACCTGAGGAGGGGTGGTGGCGAGCGCGGTGTAGAGAGAGCGACGGCAGAGCTCCAGTAGTGCGCTCCGACAAAACGCTGCACTAAATTTACATTACAGTATAGGGCAATATCGTAATTCAATTGGTTTATAACAATTATTTATTGCATTAAGTTTTTTTTTTCATTATTCATTATAAAAAAAATATCTGCATATGACGAACATGCTTTGGACCCATTTTTTTATTTTATTACGTGATTTAATGTTATAAACAATATTATTATTGTTAATAAAAAAATGAATATAAGTTCAACCATTAGATTTACATTTCTCAAAATCAATAAACAAAACTGCATTTGTTTTAATGAATTCCTTCAATCAAACAAACTGAATTAAGATTGGACTGTATTCGACGGCGACCTTAAAACATGGTACTTACGAGTTTTATTTAATATTTGGGAGTGTGAATTATTGTTATTATTTATTTTTATACTCAAAATTAACTGTCAATGTCATAAATAAAGAAAACAAATCCCTTAGTAACGACTATAAATACGGTGTTTATTTCCTTGTTTTTTATCATCGCTGTGATAAACGCGTAGCTAGGGATATTGGCGGAAAACATGTCACGTGACTAAGGAATTATATTCTCAGTAAAATTGCTTGTCTTGACGAATAGCGAATATACAGATATTGAGCTGGTCTATGATGAAGCTGAGGGAAACGCTGCCCAAGCCCATCAAGTTTTTTGGAACGTTTTCCGAATCATAATCTTCCAAATTTTCGTATCTTTGTACATGTTATTCAGCATCTCCGAGATCATAGGTCGTTTAAGCCTGCTGCTCAAGATCGTGACAGAACACGGACGCGTTAGGTCTGTATATAATTTTGACGTTTAAATCTGAGGCTGTTAAAATGAATAAAAAAAATCTGATGTAACCAGCACAATACCTTCTATGGATATTTTCTTTTTAAGGAAGAAATGAACTGATCTTACCTCGTACTGAACTGATACTAAACTACTCCTAAAAAGAACAGTATGTTTCTTAAAATAAGAAGTAGAAAATAAAAACATATATAGCATTATATTTATAACATAATAATCTGCTGAATTGGCTTATGGCTATAATATGTTGTATTTCCTTCTGTGATTTGTTTTTTGCCACCTTAAATTATTTTACATTTTTATATTTCCAGTAAAATCATTTCACAAAGATATTATGTAAATATTCTTTGACACTAACATCTACCTATTGATAATATTTGAATGTTCTGTTACCATTATGCAGCTTTTAGCGACATAGGTTGGAAAATATTTCTTATAATTCTTTAACTCTAAATTCATTGAATATGAACAAAAAGAAATCGAATACAAAATAATATATTCTTTTATTTATAACACACGAATTACACTCTAAATCGTTCGTAAAATGTTTCCTCGGACTTAACAATGGTGACGTCCCGTACCTAACTCGAACCTCAAAGAAAATTTGCGAACGTACATCTGCACATAGATCAGAGCTGAAAAATTTTGATCGGATCGCTCGGTCTGACTGATAAGGGTGACTTTACGAACGCGTCAAATTAACCCGATTGACTTTACGAACGCTTCAGATTACATCAGATCCGTCCGATCGACTTTATGAAAACGCTTTATATAAATGTTTGAAATTTGCTAGTAATACTTTGTGTTAAAGAAATAAAATTTTCAATTCCATATCCATGTACAGTCCATGTCCATACGATGTAACTTGGCGAGTTGGGGCAATTCACATTATCACTGCGGTAATGGGAAAGTTATAAAATCCAAGAAGAATGAAGTTCAATAAAATTACGAATATTACAAAAAAAAGAAATTATTTATACAAAAAAAAATTGGAATGAATTATTTATTATATAAATCATATTATAATTAATTATTTTTTAAATTAATAAAGTTAAGAAAATAAAATTTCTATTGCTATTGAGAAAAAAATGCACCAACGCTTATGTATGAATATAACTTCTTGGGTTGAAAAGTACCTGACACCCCGAGTTTGAGTGTATTTGGATGAAATTTGCTTTGTGTAAGGCAATAAAACATTGTAAAATCACTATTTCACTTCTGAAGCTCTGTGGCATCGAAGTAAAAGTAAATATTTGACAAAACGCACCTTAGGAATAGTGAACTGAATTACATTCTTTTGGCTCGCCAAGTTACATCGTATGGACTGTACTCCGGAGTTACACACTTTCTAACAGGATTCGTTTTTTAATAGTCATCAGGTATAAATGTCGCATTAAACTTGTCCTTAGTTTATATCGAAATATATGTTCAAACTTTTATGGAGACCACGTGTTATACTAATTACTTGCCCGTATAAAATATTAAAATATTCCCATAGATTTCCATCGCCGAAGCTAATGAGTTTCATATTGAACGAAAGATAAGACATGTTCAAATTACATTAGCTCAGAATTAGATGGAGTCTGTTTGGTGCTATTTGTCAAATTTGACACATTTTCATATGCCGTGGGCCCAACAAATGAAATTAGGCTAATGCTGACTTATTTCATTATATTGCGCGAAGCTAAATGCTTCATTTATGAAATTATGTAGATTTTGATATAGAATGTGTGTTAATATGATAATTGTTTTATTCCAACTGAATAGTAATTGATTAATTTGTTAATTCTAGATGATATTATAGATTAATTTAATTTGGCCGGTGTTATAAACTATGAACATTAATATATAACATCAATTATAATTTATTGATTTTCGGTAAAGCGAAATAACGATAAAGGAACAATACTACTCAAAGTCAAGTGCTCCCTAATTACTATTAACCCAGTAACGCCCACGATCCCCAAATGGGGATCAAATTGTTTTTATTTAAATAATACTTATTATTTTAATCATCTTAAATTAATCCCTACATGTTAATTGGCCACAAATTTACTGTTTTTACCTTCCGTCACCTTTAGGTAAGGAAGATATTATCTTTGATCAAAAATCTCAATGATGAGTTTTTAGTGAATAAGCATGTTTTAGAGTCCTTATAATACGATTTTACCATTTTTACGATGATGTTTGTATGTATGTATGTATGTACACTGGCTTGCAAAAAAATCGCGTACACCTTAAAAATCAAGTAACCGAGTTTTTATTTTTTAAAAATAGGTTAATATCAACTGTCAATGGAGTTGTCACCGTTGTCACTGTTATATGTCATTATTTTAGGTATCGTTCTTCATTGTGCTATGCTACTACTAAATTACAAATATATTCTAGAAATATTAAAGAACAACCAAGTATTTATTTTAAATGGATTATAAATAAGTAAAAATTATGACTGAAACAAATTATTATGGACGAAGTAACATTGGGAATTTATCATCGCTCCACCTACTCTTCACCCTCATAACAGTACTTTGATTAATATTAAAATGTTCTGCTTTTGATCTAATTGACCACCCCTCTTCTAACTTAGAAAGTATTACAACTTTCTCGTTTTCTGATAATTTTGGCATTTTAATTGACACTAATGACACTAACTTGTGATCACCTTGTGATACTGACAAATTAACAATCGAGACCGACTCAATACAGCAAAAAACAGGTGTACGCGATTTTTTTGCAAGCCAGTGTATGTGTGTGTGTGTGTGTGTGTGTGTGTGTATGTGTGTGTGCATCTGTGTGTCTATACACACAGGTGTGTGTAACGAAAGTTTCGGATCGCATAACTTCAGTACCATACGATTCCAAAAATTATATTTTTTCGTATTCCTAAAGTTTTCATCCAGAAGAACAACTGAAGTAGCCTCATTTGACAATTTAACAGTTAAATTTGATTTATTGACATTTAACGTTATTAAAACTTAAAAATTAATTTTATACTTCATATTCAATAGATATAGAGTTAAAGAATTATAAAGAAATTAAATTTTAAAAATCAGCCAGCTATGCTAACCATGAAAATTATTAATATATTCAGATAGACAGATGTCAGTACCAATAAAAAGTAAATTAATGTGGCCGAAAGATACGGTAAGGAAATAACTCTAGTGTTACAAGTTTCTAGAAAGATTCAAGCGAGATGATTACTTTGGTTTGAAAATGTCATGAGGAGAAATGAATATATTGGATGAAGAGTGAATAGCTTAGTAATAGAAGGTTGAAGAAACAGAGGAAGACCAAAGATAACATAGAAGGACTGTATTGCGGTAGATTTGAGAGAAAAGGAACTGAATGAGAACGACACGTAAAACAAAAAAGAGTGGAAGAAGAAAATAAAAAATAGAGAAATCGTATCTCCAACATCCTAACACACACACACCACACACGCACACACACGCACACACACACGCACACACACACACACACACACACACACACACACACACACACACGCACACACACAGACAGACATCATCGTAAAAATGTTAAAATCGTATTCTAGGGATCTTACAACGTGCTTATCAATAAAATGTGGATATGCGATTTTTAGCATGAATCTAATACCTGTCTTAGCGAGAGGTAAAAAGGGTTTTAATCAGATGTTCTTACGAACAATCATACATTATTATCACATTTGTGATTAGTTTTTCATATTTAATAAAATAATTATCCTCAAAGTTTGCTTTCACGTACCTTCGTGACTTGCTTCCAAATTTCGCTGTAAATACTCATTATTTGTATCCATAGTAATTAAGATGTTTATCTTGGAAACAGACCCGAATATCTTGTAATGACTAACAATTATAGCTTTATTTTGTTTAGAACCCCCACTTAAAACTGACATTGTTTTACCTTCATTGTAACAATTACAATTCATCCTTTGCTTCTGATAAAAAATCGCGTGGTGCTTTAATTAATGAAATATCAAATTTCGAATCAATAAGGGAGTGTTTCTTTGTAAGTTGACCTAAATAATGAAAAGTTTTTTTTTATTTAGATTGAGTCAAATATCTATGAGTAGTAATTATGTTTCTTTCTTCTTTGCAAGTATGTATTTCGTTTCATGATTATTATAATTATTCGAAACGTGGCAGGTGTAATTACTTGATTACTGATGCAAAATAGAAAATCTAGAGACAGGTATTAATAAATGAGCAGGAATATTATCATTCTGTACTGCATTATTATTGACGTTTGATAATTATCAGGCTAGTTAATACCATTGTTCTTGTTCACTGTACCCTACGATTAATATTAATTAGATCCTATTTGTCGCTGGAAATGGTAGTTCATGAAAATTTTTTTTTCTGGGAAATGGACGGAGTTTTTTTTAAAAGATTAAATTTACCGTATTATTATAAATGAAATTGTACATTTATTTGCAATTATTATTTTAATATTCGAGATACATACTAAAAGAAAAATCTAATAAAATTCGTTCTTCGTTTCTTAGGTAAGGCAGGTATTGTCTGGTCAAAAAATTCAATCATAAGTTTTTAGTGAATAAGCACGTTTTATGGTCCATATAAAACGATTTTACCATTTTTACGATGATGTATGTATGTCTGTTTGTGTGTGTGTGTGTGACAAAAGTTCCGGTTCACATAACTTCAATATCACGATTCCAAAAATTATATTTTTTTCGTGTTCCTCAAGTTTACATCCAGAAGACGAGGTGATTATATTTTGCTTATAATTGGTCAACCGGAAGAACCCTCATTTGAAGATTTTAACAGTTTTTCTTGAAAAAACGCATTTGAATATCATTTATTGACATTTAATGTTATTATAACTTAGTAGTAGCTCTAGCATACCCTACAACAAGAAAAAGATAGGATCCGACAGCTGACAGATTGATAGCTGCCTCCCACCAGAACTAATCTAGAAGTTCTGTGAGTTATATTGAATTATTTTAGATATTTCATTTAATAATAATATTTAATAAAAATATGATCCCAAGGTTATTATTTTTCAAAATGTGTTACATAATACGAATACGTAGATAACGATTATCGTTAAGTAGAAATAACGATTTTCATAATAACGATTTCATTATGATAACGATTCGTTAAGTGAATATTTTACAGAATAGGCCTCTTAGTATTATAGTTTTTGAGAAATCTTCCTTCCAACAGCCCCACATACACACATACACACACATAGGGACTTTAAAACGTGCTTAATCATTAAAATCTGGATATTCGATTTTAAGCATGAATCCAAAACTTCTCTTAGCGAGAGGTAAATAATAACGATAACCATGGAATTTAATAAAAAATAACAAATGTGCAACGATTATCTGTCAAGTTAGATTAATTTATTTTTATTTGTAATTCATCTTCAAGTAAATAATAATGTATTTAAATTAAAAGATAATTATTTACTGTACCTGAAATTATAAATAAATAACAAAAAATTAACATAACTTGACAGATAAAATAAAAAGGTTAAACATTTGTTAATCATTTTTAAAATCATTGACTATCACTTTGAGATGATTTTCGACATTTTCATATATAATTTCCGCCGTTACAAAACATGTAAAATTTATTTTGTTTATTGATTCAGATGTAGAATTTTATGCTCTACAACTTATTTTTTGAATCTTTATAACTGTCAAAACAGTCGAATTATAAATCATGATTCAAAATTGCTCTCTGGCTAGTATCATATTTTCACTCACAACGATACTTTAAAAAATTGAACTAACTTCGAACTTAACTTTCGCAACGAAATTTAAAATGGAGATATATAACTTTTCTTTTTCTCAATAATTTCTTGTTCTCAATTATCCTAACGTGACCTCATAATTACAAAAAATAATATGTTATTTGTTTAGTTATTTATTACAACAAATAGTTCATTCATCCACATAAAGTGTTTAGTTTTACATTACTTTCATTGTAAAATTCATAAATCCTTTTTATATTTGTCATACATCCTTGTGACAATACGTGCAATTGTTTCCTTCTTGGGAACAATCCCTCATCGACGCAGGTCGGTAAGGTAGGGCACGTCGAACGAGAGTTACGCGCGCTGATATTTATTTTTATCAGGTGAACGTGCGAAGAATTTCTGGAGCTGCACCAACTCCAAGCTCTCCAATAAAACTGTTACGGAATCACGAGACATCTACATTCATTGCTTTTATTTTACTGCACGGCCGCGTCGACACTTTTTATGCCCGGGATGAAATCCTGAAATACAAATAGACAAATCTGAATTATTTATAACAGAAAGAAGAAAGAAATGGGACACAATAGGCAAAAGACGAGAGGCTCATGAGAATTATTGAAAATAAGACACAAGGTTCCTATTGTTTTAGAATTTTATATTAAGTATGTTCCTTCAACAATAATACACTTCACCACTATTTTCTTCGACTTTTTAGTGCACAACCATATTGCGAGGGTGGATTGAAAAATTGTGGCCAGCACAATACCTTCCGTCAGTCCTGTTTATTATGTATAAATTCCATACATAAATTTTCTTGCAAAAGATTCTAAATTTCCAGTAAAATTATTACATAAACAAACTATGCAAATTGCACTTGACACTAACATCTTCTTCTTCTTTAGTTTTCCCCATTCGTTAGGGGTCGCTATTTTTTATTTTCTTCTTCCACTCATTTCTGTTCTACGTGTCGTTCTCATTCAGTTCCTTTTCTCTCAAGTCTTCCACAATACAGTCCTTCCATCTTATCTTTGCTCTTCCTCTGTTTCTTCAACCTTATATTACTAAGCTATTCATTCTTCCAATATATTCTTCATTTCTCCTCATGACATTTTCAAACCAATGTAATCATCTCGCTTGTATCTTTCTAGAAACTTGTAACACTAGAGTTATTTCCTTACCTATCTTTCCGTGTTTTCCCCAACATCCTCATCTATGCCACATTAATTTACTTTTTATTTATACTGATATCTGTCAATTTGAATTATATGAATATATTAGTAGTTTCCATGTTTAGCATAGATGGTTGATTTATAAAATTTAATTTCTTTAAAATTCTTTAACTCTATATCTATTGAATATGAAGTATAAAATGCAATAAAATCGTATAGAGAATAATATATTCTTTAAGTTATAATAACGTTAAATGTCAATAAATCAAATTTAACTGTTAAATCTTCAAATGAAGCTACTTCCGGTTCATCAATTATAACCAAAATCTAATCAGTTGTTCTTCTGGATGTAAACTTGAGGAATACGAAAAAAATATAATTTTTGGAACCGTGGTATTGAAGTTACTCGATCCGAAACTTTTGTCACACAGACATCATCGTAAAAATGGTAAAATCCTATTATAGGGACCCTAAAACATGCTTATTCACTAAAAACTCATCATTGAATTTTTTGACCAGACAATACCTTCCTTACCTAAAGGTGACGGAAGGTAGAAATTGCCCAAATATAGTCTTAACTATTGTAATCTAAAAATTTATTTCTTCGTGCTGTAATATATTTTTTTCAGAGGGTACGAATACATTTGGGGTTGAGCTCGTACATTATTATCTTGTGAAAACTATCGTTAAGTCGAAAAATAATTCTTTGTGCATTAAAGTAGAAAGGATATCAGATCTTTGTGTTTCGCTCATATTCTATAAAGTATTCCTCTACAAGAGTAGATTCGGAAAGTAAAGTATCAAGCACGATAAGCGCACAGCGCATAATACATCGGGTATGTGACGATGAAAATTTAAATTTAAAATACGTAAGTGTGTGAATATAACAGGATTTCAGCTATCTGCATACTAAGAGTTTTTATTGGAGCTCTTTGACGTCTTTATGTTCAAAGGCAGGTACTTGGCTTGAAAATTTATGCCGAAATTTTACTGGCTAAAATGTAATGTGAATAAATATCTCATCGCATTCAAGCGATTTCAGCACATCAACATTGTTCTCATAACAGGCTGTCGGCGCCCGATAGTTTGGAGTTTATGGTTGTCGCCAAAGGAATTAACTTCATTTGTAGTCTCAAAGCAAGGATTGTAAAACGAAGAATTTAATTAGTTTTTCAAATAAGAAGTTGTATTCATCATCATTTGTGGCACGAAAAGTCTTTTAGATCTTAAACGCAGTACAATTCCTGCAACAGTCTTAATTAATGCATTTAGTTAATGTTGTGACTAATTTTAAAAAGATGGCAACTTAAACTTTAACATTTTACAAATATAATAGATCTTTTCAATATAAATTGTCTCTTTCTGTTAAACCAACGCATATTAAGTTAAATGACGAATTATCAAACATATTAAAGTCGCTATAGTAAAGCAGGTTTAATAAAAACCCTAACTCGGAGTAGGCTATGAACAGAGAAACGTATGTCTGATCATTATTCTATTCAAAAGTTGTCAAAATTGATCTTGAAATGTAATTTTAAAGCGGAAAGGTAATAAAGAAGGATACGGTATATTGTCATTCGCCGTTTTCTAATTTATTTCCATTTCTAAAATAAGATTCAAACAGTAAAGCTTTAATTTCTTTAGAAATTTTTATACAATATATCGTGTAAAATTGACATTTAATTTTATACCAAATTGCGAATTTCTCTTTGAAACATATATAATAATATAAATTACAAAGTTACGTCTTTACGTCTAATTTACGAACTTCTGAGTCAGCTCTTCATGGAGCCATCGTCAGAAGTCTGCCACCACAACAAGTAATCACAGACACGTTTCGCACTTATTGGTGCTCTTCAGTGTGGTGTAACCTGTGGTCTCTGTCCGGTCCACAGTGAGTGGTCGCCTGGAGCAGAGACAATAAGTCGTTGTGCTGGCGGTGATCATATCATCACCTATAATGGTAAAAGGCCTGTAGAGGTATGTTAATACCAGCAGAACCCTCTACCGAGAAATATTTTGATTATAGTCAAGCTGCAAAAAGCATATTGCGAATTTCTCTTTGAATCAAATGTAATAATATAAATTACAAAGTTACTTCTAGTTTCACTAGTTTCTCGGTAGGCCCTCTACCTCTGCTGGTATTAGCATACCTCTACAGGCCTTGTCACTATACAAACAAATGTTTTAGATTTTTTACATTTTTTGCCATGACCAAGATCATCAGCTTATTTGACGCTCACTACAATATGGTTCGAAACCCGTTCATCTACTTTTAAAATCAGACACCCCTGAATCCGCCATCCTTATCGAAGGAAAAGGAATGTATCCAAGTAAGCTTTGATCCTCGTATCTGTTTTCCCTTTCACAACAAAGAATTTCCTTATCATTTATTTATACGAGTATACCTGAATTATAATTATTATAAAATGAATATAATAAAATTCTATTCATTGTTCTATCATAGATATTTCATATTATATCATCTATATAATTATAGCACAGAGTTTGTAAATATTGAATGAGAAAGAAAATGTGCGCTTCTATACACAAAAGTGAATAATAATGTATTGATTTAACTGAAGAATAATGATGATTGATGAGTTGGTCGTCCAGTTAGAATAGAAAGTTTTATGCTTGTCTCTGCGGAAATATTACACTAAATTTCGTCGAATAAATATATTCTTCTGATGACAGGTTTCTCTACTACTGGAATATTTTATTGGAGTAAATACCTGGTGCTTACTGAGTAAATACATTACGGTTAGAGTATTTTTTTTGTTTTCTATATATGTACATACTTCAAACGTTGTTGAACAAATTATTAAAGTAATTTACATAATAGAGAATATATATTTTATTTACAAAATAATCATGTTGAAAATGAAATTATGTGGGAACTTCAGGTTTTAATTTAAGATAAGAATAAGAGGCCCTAAACTTCCTTAGATTTTATTACAACAATTATTGCATGTTACAAATATAGCGACTCCGTAGGAACTAATAAAAAAATCTGTTGTGGCCAGCACAATACCTTCCGTCAATCCTGTGTATTATGTATAAATTCCATATACATATATATTTTCTTGCAAAAGATCATATATTTCCAGTAAAATTATTTCATAAACTATGCAAATTGCACATGACACTGATATCTTCTTCTTCTTAGCTTTTCCCATTCGTTAGGGGTCGCTATTTTTTATTTTCTTCTTCCACTCATTTCTCTTTTGCGTGTCGTTCTCATTCAGTTCCTTTTTTCTCAAATCTTCCGCAATACAGTCCTTCCATCTTATATTTGGTCTTACTCTGTTTCTTCTACTTTCTACTCTTAAAACTATTCATTCTTCCAATATATTTTTCATCTCTCCTCATGACGTGTTCAAACCAATGTAATCGTCTCTCTTGTTACTTTCTAGAAACTTCTATCACTCGAGCCATTTCACTTATCTTTTAAATCCTTACCCTATCATTCCGTGTCTTCGCCAACATCTATCATTCCTTATCTATTAATTGATACTGACATCTGTCAGCTTGAATTATCTGAATATATTAGCTAATTTATGAAATTTAATATAAATCTTTAACTCTATATCTATTGAATATGAAGTATTAATTGCAATCACATCGTATAGAGAATAACATATTCTTTAAAATATAATAATTTTATGTCAATAAATGATATTTAACTGTTTTTTTTTTTAAGAAAAACTGTTAGAAGTTGCAAATGTGGACACCCGGTGGACCAATTATAACCAAAATTTTGGTATTGGAGTTATGCTATCTGAAACGATCGTCACATACAGACAACAGACGCACGCACACACACACATACTGACATCATATATAACTCTAACCTAACTTGTAAGTAACTGTCAAAATGTCAAGTAAATTATTTTTCAAATGTTTATTGAAACTGTCAGTGTTACCAA